>VCKU01000073.1:0-641188 GCA_005876895.1 Drosophila azteca
TTCGCTGCAGGCGGCCACGCGGCAACGCGGTAGCGCGGCTATCCCTGACATGATTTATGACCCAGCAGCAGCAGCAGCAGCTCAGCAGCTCAGCACCAGGCTGAGGTCGAAGCGTCCGAAAGAAGCCTGGGAGCAGCATATAGGCAGCTAATTTGCCTAAACGGACAGCGGGCCAGCGGACCAGCCTCGTGGCCAGCTTGGGTTCTCGTCCTGGAACGCCTCTGCTGAGGCACGGCCAGTCAGCCAGGCAGCTGTCGAGTGGCAAGTGAAAGCCACTCACGTTTAACCAATTTTGACACGCGCCGCACTCGCTCACTCACATACATACAACATACATACATAGATACTTTAACACACACAGAGAGATATATCCCCGGCATAAACAAACACAACATAGCGCTGAAATTGCTCAAATGTGCGGGGCATCAAACAGTTCGCACAGACCTCTCCCCTGCCCCCATGCAGGGCGGGCATGAGGGCATGACGGTGTGGCATGTGGCATGGATCCGTGGAGCAGACAATCAGAAATAAAAAAAAGGGCAACTCTTTGGAGCGGGCTCCTTTTGGATGGGGATGCTGCCGGCTGTTCGACTCGCTTTTTGCGCGAAATTCGCGCAATAAAATTGTACAACAAAGTGGCAACACTCAGAAATCTATTGTTTCCGGCTGCACGCTTTTCTATGCTCGACTAGGGGTATACCCCTTCCATTTTGATTGGAGTCAGGACTATGAACATTGACGGGCAATGCAAATGTACTAATCTTAGATAGGGATAGTACAAGTATCTTTTCCATCAATGTTTCCATCGTCATGCACACGTCATGCATTGTGTTCTCGGACATTTCATAGCCTAGATTTATATCTACAGTATAGAAATATGAAGATTTTTCGTTGGGAAACTTACGTGTGGATTATTAGGCATTGAAACTCTTTAAGACTTTCACTCCCAGCATCCAAGTTTCCATTCAAATACCATAAAGCTGTATTGCATGGTCGAAGAAAGCTCTTTCTTTGTAGCTAATCAGTGAGTGAGATTTCATGGTTCTATGGCTAGCAGCAGGGACTACGCCATCCTGCGATACAAGCTCAAACATGGCATGAGAGAATGTCACAGTTTTCCCTTTTTAAACATGGTTTTTTTCATTCATGGAGAGATCTCCTGTGCTCACTTTGACGGGCACTCAATTCCCATATTTCCTTGAATACTTCATCTCTTTTTGCTCTATTTATTATGCTTGTATTATGAAGAATTCCCTCCTCCCCCCAATCAACGTGGCACATAAAAACGAAATTCTCGAAAAAGAAGAGGAAAATGCAGATGGATTTCCACCTGCTTATCTACATTTTATTTATGCATAGATGCAGATAGATAGATAGATGATTTTTTGCTCTTCCCGTGTGTAAGTACATTTGCCAGAAATATTGGGCATACCCCCCGAGAGAACGAGAGAACGAGAGAGCCAGAGAAAGGGTGTACCCAGGAGCGGAGCAAAATGAGGGAAAAGAACTGGCTCTGGGTTTTTCCCTCTGTGCCCAGATGAGTCAAAGGAAAATGTATAAAAAAGAAAACTCATAGTCGTACTCGTACTCTTACGTTTTTCCCTTTTCTCTTCTTGCTGTTGTTTGTTGGTATTGTGGGTTTCCATTGCTTTGTGCGGGATCTGCTTTTCGGGTGCTAGGAGCGAGGACGAGAACGGGAACGGGAATGGGGGAAAAACCACTTCGTTAAACTCATGAAAATCACTTAACGGCAGCATGCACGTAAAAAAAAAACCATGAAGAAGCGACGGGGAGAATGTGCGAGTGGGAGGAGTACATAGGACAGGGGGACAGAGGACTAGGAATAGGAAGCCATTTTCCCTTTGACTGACGCTGATGCGAAAAGCCAAAAAGGTGCGCCACGACAGCTGGTGGCAGGCAGAGCTTAAACAGCAAATTGATTTAGCGCGTGCAAGCGGAAACATCTGTTCCCTGGAAGCCACACCACTGCCACACAGCCACTCCCACTGCCCCTGCTTGTACTGGTTGGAGGCGCCACCAGAAAAGGTTAGCAATGAAATGAGATTAATGCAAGACCGAAAGCCCGCGCAGACGATGCAAAAAAAGAGCAGAGCACACGGCAAACAGACTGAAAACTCCGCATACTTTCCGCCGACAGAGTAACGGACGGGGGCAACGGGGAGACGACACTCAGACAAACAAACAGAGCGAAGAGGACACCCCTCCGCCCTCCGCACTCCGCCCTCTCCTCGTCGGAGCGACCCACTGGCATGGAAAATGCAATTTATTATGCAAAATGAAAAACAGAACGAGTGGGGGGGGTGCCGAGGGGCGGCAGAAGAGTCCGAGACAGAGATCATGGCAGACATTGGGCAGAGGAGCACACTCTCTCTCTCTCTGTATCTGTATCTGTCTCTGTCGCTCTGCTCTGCGCGCACACAAAGCGCGTTATTATTGTAGGACCAACAATAACAGCGAGGACTACAGCCCCGGATATAAACATAATTCAATTTTTATTTAATTTCGCACAACAAACACAATAAATTCCGCTCGACTGCATCACTACCAACCAACCAGTCCGCTCCGCTCTGCTCCACTCAACTCCGCTCCTCCCTCCCGTTTGGAGTCCTGCCAAACGCGTTGTGTTGCATACTCCAAGGCGTCGTCGGGTCTCGTCCTCTCCGCCGCGCCGCAAGCCAATCAGGAGTCACTACTCCCCACCCCTCGGCACGCCTCTCACCCGTTCGGTGAATGAAATTTGAAGCAACACTCTGACCAGCACCCCCCAGCACCACCACGAGGATATCCCACTGCAAATGTCGGTGGCCACAATCTGTTGACTCATTTGTGTGCCCAGGGAATGACGGCGACCCCACCACCAGTCACAGTCACAGTTACAGCTACAGTCACAGGCCAAAGCGAATGATGTGGGCGCAGTGCAAAGAGTGGCCAGAGGCCACTGGCTGCACTTGAGTCCCTGCCTGCCCCAGGATAGACACAGACAGGGACACAGGGATTCCGTTTGTTCACACAATGCGGTTTGAGGAGTGCAGCACAGAGTCGAAATGCCGGAGTGTCGGACTGCCGGACTGCCTGAGTGTCACTGCCATTGGCGACCCAAACTTTGCCACTTTTTTTTATTATTTTCTCCTTTTTGTATTTCTGGCATTTTGCGGTGGTACACATGACATTTTGGCGTCGAGACGATTGAGGATTGATCCAACGAGTTGGCAGCGATTCCAGGGTGGAGAGAAGCTCTCAGGGCTGATCCCCAAGCAATTCAAACGCTGCTTTTGACCTTTCCTCAAAGATGCACTCTACGAGCTCTAGAGCTGCATGCAAATTGGTTACACTGAGCACTAAAAGTGTGTTTACACTCTAGAAATGCAAATGCAAGAAAGAAAGCAAGTTAAAAGGATTTTTGTACATTTTTTGATGGAATAAATACCAGAAATATTTGTGCATATTTTAAGAAACTTTTGCAGGTTTCGGGTAAATTAAATAATATTTAAAATACAAATTTCATGTAATTTTTATGGAATAAAAATACAATAAAATATTGAAATATATCCCTGTTTTAGGCAAAAAATAAATTGCAATTTTTGGATCAATCTCTCTGCCATTGTTGTCGATATTCATTAATCATACAGCTTTCCCTATTTATATGCCCATAATTGTATTGCCCCGCCCATTTAATTGCCGAAAAATACTATAAAAATACACATAAATATTTTCATATTGCAAACTTCAAATGTTATCCAAGATCTATCCATCCAGTAAGTCCTACGTAATGGCTATAATCTGCACCCGAAAACAGATTTGTAACTTCCATTAAGAAAAGCAACAGCAACTCCATTAAGTACTCAAATTACACACATTAAAGTGCCCTTCAGTTTCGGGGTCACCAAATGCCCAAAAAGAGCAAGCCAGTAATTTCCTTTGTAAACTAGAGAATTTCCCACATTTCCCCCTCCCGCTCCCGCTCGCTCCTGCGAAATGTCATCAAATCATTCGATTAATACATTTTAGGGGCAAAAGTCGAAGCTTCGCTAATTGCCAAAAGCCCCATCAAGAGCTGTGGGACAAGCCTTTTTGGGGAGAGACTTCACCCCGCCACCGCCCCTGCCCCCAAAGGACATGAAATATTTACACGTCAAGGAGTCCGCGAGTCGAGTTGAGTCGAGCCTTTGGCGAAATGTTCAAAATACACGCAAAGGGCGACACACACGCACACACACAGAGACACACACAGACAGAAAGGAACCGAACTGAAGTAAACGGATAGCAAGGAGCTGGACGGACGATGGTTTGTTTATTTTTAGCACGTTTATAAGGCCATCATCAGAAAAGGTTAGGTCAGGCCCTAAATATGACGGGACGGGGTGGGCGGTTGGGGGGTGGGGGGATGCGAGAGCGCCCTCTAAACAGTCTCTTTGTTGGATTAGGTCACATTTTGCATAATTAATTCGGATTCGGGCGCCTAACAGAACACCCCCCTCCATGCCCCACCCCCCCCCAATGGGTGGCCAAATCGGTGTTGGGTTCAAAGGGCACATTGCTGGCTCTCTCGCTCGCTCAGGGCGGCGTCGACGGCGGCCGTCTATTTATGCATAAACACGCGCCTTTGACATCGAAATTTCGTTAGCGGTAAATGTCGAAAAATTGTGCGCGAATTGGGGCCAAAGTTAAATGTTTGGCATTGGCCGTTGCCACAATCCTTTCTGGCCACAAACCACAGCCATAAGTACACACACACATACAGGCACACGCACACGCACACGCAAACACACAGGACGTCTAAATAAATTGCTGTCATTTGAAAAATTTCCCCAAGGTGGGACCGAATATTTAAAGCATTACGTCCGTCCCTTCGTCCATGTGTGCGACCGTACGTGTGTGTGTGTGTGTTGACTTGAGCTTAAAATCAAACCATTTGTCAGCAGGCAGCAGGAGGCAGTTGTAGTAGTAGTCGTAGTACTCCTGCAGCAGGGCCTCCCAGGGGAGGCAGCGACAGAGGCAAAGACAGAGGCAAGTTCCAGACAAGACAGCGTTGCATGTTTTACACATTGACACACACACAGAAGCACACACACTGCTGCTGCTGCTGCTGCTGCTGCTGCTGCTGCATGGACACACTCATGGGTATTATTGTCACGGTATGTGTGTGACGCATGGTTGCAATTTGGTTGCACGGCCTCTTCCGTCTGTAGGGCTCTACGGCTGCCTGCACTTTAACCGCAACATACGAGTGCAATATTTCAAGCATGATTTCTTATATGGCTTATACACACACACACACGGTGGTCACTCCTTCTGCTCCTTCCAAGCTGCCTCCAAGCCACTGCCACTGCCAGTGCCACACACCATCAAGCCACAGCCACCATTGACCCTCAAACAACGCAGGGCGATGCGCTGCGCTGCAGCAGCAGCCTCACTCACACACCGCTGTCCCACTCCAACTCCGGCTCCGGCTCTGGCTTCGGCTCTGGGTCAAAGCGAAAGTGGCACATTTTGGGTGGAAATTTTGTTGGAGATATCTAGGTTACTGTGACAGAGTCGTTCTAGCTGCAGCATCAGCAGCAGCGCCAGCAGCAGCAGCAGCTGTTGTTTTTCCTGCTGTTGTTTTGGGCCGTGCAGCATGGCCTACAACGCACACAGTCACACACAGAGAGAGACACACACATATGGACAGACCCAAATAAACATTTCAGGCGGCCCTCCACTCGGACTCACGTGAGGCAGCAGCCATGAATCCTCTCGAAGACCCCGGCAGCATCCACTGAACTTGTGCGCCATTTTTATTGCCGCGTTGCCGTTGCCGTTGCTGTTGCCTGCACCATTGTTTTGTCTGTCTCTCCCTCAATCCAAGCCTCCAATCCACCCCGCCTACTCTCCCACCCATCGGCGACCTCTGCCCTTCTCGCTTGCTCTTTGTTTTTCATCCTTGTTGATGTTTTTACTTTCATAGGGATTCTGTGCCTCTCCCCCTCCCCCCCCCCCCCCCCCCCCCCCCCCCCCCGCCTGCCTGCCTTGTCGCTCTGCTGCCCAGCTTTTCCTGGTTATCTGCTTACGCTCTTGTTTTCCTTCTCGTCCCCGTCCTCGTCCCCGTCCTCGTCCCCGTCCTCCTGCTGCTGCTGCTCCTGTGTTTTTGCTTTTGGTGCCTGCCCCAACTTTTGGTGCACGGGCTTTTTGTTTATCCGAAGCACTTAACTCTTTGCTTCGGGGGCGGCAGAGCAGCAGCGGCAGAGCAGCAGCAGCAGCATCCAAGGAAAAACTTTAAGATAAACTTCTGGCCAACTTCTTAAACCAATTAATTGCAATTTCATGCGTAATTAATTTGAGAGCTGCACAACGTGTTCCCCACTCCACCCCCCCTGCCCAGAAGAGTTTCGCTCTCGCTTTCTGTTTCGAGTGATTTGCTTTGCAGCCCCTCGACGGGGTATCTGAAAGGATAATCAACATAAACATCTCCCCCAGAAGCAGGAAGGGGCAGCAGCAAGGAGCAGCACAAGAGATCCCTCAAGAAAAGTGGAAAACTTCCAATATGGCTGTCATAAAACACTTTTACTTGTAGGCCTCCAAGGCTCAAGAATCTGAAAGTTAGCCTTTTGTTAAGGCCAACAAACACATTCGATAAATGTGGTACAACTTATCCATAAGCGAATAGACACATTCCATTGCGTACGCCCCTAAACTGAATTAAATCCGATAAATATATCGTATAAATGGTTGATTCTATTTGGACTCATCGAATACTTATGGCAATCATTGTAACCATTCACAAATATATCCATTTCTCAAGCTGAGGTATTCTACGAATCATTTGGAATCTGCCTTGGGACCATTCCACTAATGGTTTACGCCATAAAGGTTTCATGAGGAAACCCTTTTTGTCAGCTATCCATAAGTAGATGATCGGCCATACTTCATCCTTCCAGTAGGCAGCACCACTTCCTTGTGAGCTCTGCTTAAGCTTCTCCGTCTAGGACATCGCCATTGACGACATGTCGTCCTGTATGTATGTATTCTCAAACCAATCAATCTATGGCTTAACTTTTAGTACAACATCTAGTTTTAAAGATAGTTTTAGCATTGCAAAGTAGGTGTACGTCTGGCCTTCTATATTTGAAGGAAAAAAACACATGGAACATGAAACATGGATAGTTTTCGATTAGTAGGCATTCAAAATGCATTCAATTTGTAATCCAAACAAACAATCCTATCAAAAATAACAGCGCAAATTTTCGTAGTAAATATATTTGTGTAAAACATAATTTTCCCATCCAAAAACAGTAACAAAAGTAAGTGAAATCTTTGTGAATCGATCCTAAATATGTGAAGAACATATGTTTTACCCTCTAGACAGATCCAATGCCTGAAGGGTATTCAAATTCCGAAGAGAACTTCGGTTCGTATGTCCTGATTACCCTGTCGGCCGTGGTGATCTTAATGGTACCGGCCACCGTCTGCTTGTGTTCGCGCAGACCCAAGCCGCTGTCGGCCAGGAGCTCGCCGTTCAGTGCCCTCGGATCGTGTGCCATCGTCCTGTTGATTATCCTGGGCTGGACACTGCTGGTGCTGCTGGGACTGTGCCTGATCGACCACTCACGCCCCAGCTCGTTCGACCCGTACAAAGTTCTGAAGCTGTCGCCGTCCTCCTCGCAGAGGGAGATCAGGAAGGCCTACCACGAGCTGTCCAAGGTCGTGCATCCGGATGTCAGAGGAACGGGCGACAAGGAGGAGTTCATGCTGATAACCACAGCCTACCGTTCCGCCATCGATGGCCCGGGCAAGAGGAACTACCGCCTGTTTGGCAATCCGGACGGCCTTGGTTTCGAGAGCCCAGGCGCTCCCCACTCGACCACATTGGTAGAGTTCTTCAAGTGGGCCGAACAGCGCGTTAACTCCTTCGACCAGTGGCTAAGGATCAAATTGAGTGAGATTTGAATCTGTTAATTAAAGTTTCTCTTTTGCATTTCCCATCACCCCCAAACTCTGTGACTCCTTTGACTGTAGACTGCAGAGTGACGGTGTGCAGAGACCCTTCCATGACCCACTTTTTTGGGGGTAAATTGCCAATCGAATTTCCCTCTAATTTGCCATCAATTTCGAATTGCCCCGAATCCTTCCTCTCCCTTATCGAAAAGAGCAGCAACAGCAACAGCGGCAGCAGCACTCGGGGCAACTCATTAAAAAGTGAAAACCGAATGTCACTAAGCGAAATTAATCCGAGTTCGTGCACGGATACGTGTCCATGTCCGTGTCCGGATGGAGGGGTGCTCCTCTCACTCTCTCTCTCTGTGTGTGTGTGTGTGTGTGTATTTCCGCCGCACATAAGCCATAAGCCAGTGTCCTGGCGCACGAGTCCGTGTGCCTTTGGCTCGTTGACCGGAATGCGGTTCATAAATTGGGTCATTTGCCGCAGAGAAAGCAGAGGAAAGTCACTTGCACTTTCACTTTCAATAGCAGCACTCGCCTGCACAGCAGTCACGTACCACCACGTGCCACTCCCAGGGATATTTCGGGGATAGGCAGGCCGGGTAGCGGGGGGTAGGTAGGTGATGGCTATAATTTTGCTTTAACCTTATAAATTGGAAGATTGGAGGGCGGACAGGATGGACAGACGGGCTGCCTCGATGCCATAATTTTGCAAACTTGCGTGCCACCAAAGCGACAGCCAAATGACACCAGCAGGCGAGGCAGGCAGGCGAGGCAGGCAAGGCAGGCAGGCAGGCAGGCAAGGCAGGCAAGGCAGGCAGGACGATGTCCGTGCATCCGCCAGCAAGCCAGTCGGAACCGAGAATCCGCTTTCTCTCTCTCTCTCTCTGTCTACTTCCCTCTCTCTGTGTGTCTCTGTGTGTGTGTGTGCCCCTTCCTCTTGGCCAAACAACAAGTAAAACTGACAAAGTGGCAGCTAGGGCACTTCCTTTTGTTTAAGCTGCCCCCGACACTGTCGGCTGTGGGTTGCGGATTGTGGTAGTGGGTGTTGCATGCAACGTGTGGCTCTCTCCTTCGCTCTCTCGTTATAAATTGACCGCATTATTTTGCTCAATTTAACTTGAGCTTGCAGCAGTGGGGCAGGGACATGGACAGTGCCACTGGAAGTGGAAGTAGCAGAATGGAAAGCGTGGCAGGCGGGCAGACAGGCAAAAGTTTTCAACTTAATATCTCATAAGTGTGCGGCGATGCCCCAACGTTTCCGCTTTCCTTTCATTTCCTTTCCCTCCCTTTCCGCCGCTGTCCCGCTCGCCACTGCAGTGGCAGGGTCGAACCTATCAACTCCCATCTCCCATCTCCCATTGCCACTCCAATTTCCCTTCCGCTGGCTATCAGCCTTTCAGCCTTTCACCGCTTCAGGCTTCAGGCTTCGCTTTCTCTTTCGTTTGGCATAATTTTTTTTATTAGGTCACACCAGCCATACCACTGCAGCATACCACATGGCACACACACCCTAACACACACACACACACACAGTACACACATGCAGTACCCGTTGCATGTTGCATGTGCCCTTTTTCGGGATGGACAGACGGACGGACGGACGGAGGGGTGGGTGGGTGGGTGAATGGTGAATATTTTCCCAGCACTTTAATAGCCGAAAGTATTTAATTGCATTTTTTATGGCGCCTCGAAAACGGCCTTGCCTCTCGCAGCGAATGCGAGGAGTTTATTAAATAAATGTCCATAAAAAGATGGATGATATTCGAGGGCGCACGGCGAGGGGGCACGGCACAGGGGCATGTGGCAAGGGCAGAAATCGCATAATTACATCTGGAGAACACTTGATACGAGAACGAACCTGCCTGCCGCTGCTGCTGCTGCTGCTGCTGGCGGCAGGGCACAAAACTCATTAAGGAAAATATGCGATGGACAACGGATGGAAAAAAGAGGAAAATTTAGAGCACACTTCAGGCCCCCATTCAGGCCATTAATTCTGGAGCAGCAGCAGCGGCAGCGGCAGAGGCAGAGGCAGACCTGTCGGGCCTAAGCTTCGACCTAACTAAAATTAAACGAATTTAAGAGGTCACTCAAGAGGATCCTGCCTCGAGGAGGAGGATGAAGAGGAGGTGGACGATGGAGGGAAAATCAATGGGAGTCCTGCTTGGCGGCGGCTGCTGCTGCTGCTGTTGCAGTCTTCTCTTCGACAAAATGAAGTTCGTTGCAAGTAAGGCCAGGGATTACTGCGGCCCAGTGTCGAGCTACAGCACGGGGCACGCCCTCATAAATGGGGGCAGGGTCTAAAGAGCAACAAGCGGCAGGCCGCGGCCGCGGCGGCAGGCAGCCCGCGGACAATGCTTGGAGGGTATCCAACCATTCATGGCAGTCCTTGTAAGCAGTTTTTCATATTCATTCTTTTGGCCAGGACCCCAGGACCGCAATCCCTCTCCAGCTCTCTCTCTCTCTCTCTTTGTTGGCCGCCGCATAATGAAAAAGCAAGGGCAGGGGGGAGGGGGGGGCAAGGGAAAGGCTTCAGAGTCCTGCCCAAAGTTTTTAATATAATTTGGAATTAGCCAAAGTGGCAGATGGCTCTCTCTCGCACTCTCTCCCTCTCCCACTCTCCTCTTTGGATGCTGCGGGCGTGCTGCGGGCTGTGTGGCAGCGCCTTTGTTGCGTATACGCAGTGTGGTGCAAGTTTCGAGTCGAAAGAGCGCAAACTTTGTCCCACATTTCGGAGGCAGAGAACAGTTTGTCATGTGAAAATTAAAAGACTTGCCTTGCCCGCCTGCCTGCCGCCCGCCTGCCTGCCTGCCACACATAAATAACTATGCAAAAGCCCAGAGGCGTTACGGGGGCGTGTCAGGGCTTCATTTCAGTGTTCGGAGAATGCAAATTCGACTTCAACTTCAACCCTTGGCCTATGCATTGATTACGGGCCTCAACGATATCCTGTTCCGACTGGATCTTGTCCCCTGTGCCCCGTCCCCCGTCCCTTGTCCATCCAGAGAGAGAGAGAGAGAAGAAAAACACGAGAAAAACTAACTTCCACCGACTTATTCTGTTAAGCCGCATAACTTTGCATAAATATGAAGCTATTCAACAGAACTCCGTTCCGACAAAGCTCAAAAACAGCATAAAAACATTACACAAAACTGCCCCAAGAACCATCCACAGCCACCCCCCAATCCGGGACCCACGACAGTCAACCGATGTCAGCGTCAGCCTCGGCGTTGGCGTCGACGTTGACGTCGACGTTGGCGGCAGGGACTACAACAACGGTAAAACTATTGTACGCACTTATATATGCATAGATTGCGGGTCCGGGAATCCCATTTCATTTATTATATTAGCGACACACAAACACAGCACGAAGCAGCCACAAAACTACACCAAGTGGAACTCCAAACAAGATTCGGCTGGAGGTTCTCAAGGGTTGACTATGAGAATACCCTGTAAAAACTGCCAGCAGGAATCCAGGAAAACTTGTAGCATTCGAACTGGGAGAGAGTTTTCCAACAATACCATTTCTGATTTTCTGATGCCCCGATTTGAAACGCAAATTGAATATGGACTGGCTGCCATCCCCCCACATCCGCCCGCACTCCGCCTGTGTGCCACACTTAAGGGGCAGCACAAAACTATGCAACGTCCCACTGACAGCGGAAACTTTTCCGATGACGGCGAAACTTTAACAGATTTGCATAAATTAAACCCAAGTAAACAAAACGTAGCAAAACCAAACGAGGGACAGAGCCACCAGCCACCAGGAGCTGCAGAGGACTCTAGCAGGAGCAGGAGAAGGAGGAGCAGGAGTAGCAGGAGCAGGAGCCTCCCTCCTACAGTCATTCATTTAACTGTCAATGCCGTTGTTATGCTGTGGTTGTGGCCACGGCTCTTGGTCTGAATCTGCCTCTTGCCTCTTGCCTCTGCCTCTTGCCACTGGCTGTGGCAGAAGCTGTGGCTGTGGCTATGGCGGATGCTAGCGATGGTCGTGGCGGCTGCTCGGCGAGAATTTATGAATTCATGGCGATCTTATGTGTAAGTACGTATAAATTTAATATATTTTTATGATTTTTTATGGGCCCACGGCCCCAAGGATGGGCTTTAATTTATGCTCCCCCCCACCCCCTCCCCCTCCCCCCATTTTTTTTGCGATTTTCAGGGAGTTTTTTGTTGTTGTTGTCAGCGACGACGACGAAAACGACGACAACGACAACTTGTCGATAAACTTCCCGACACAAACAATATTGTCGTCGATGTATGTATAAGTTTCCCCCCCCCCCCCACCCCTTTCCCGTTGTTTTTGTTGTACTGAAAAGTGTTTTGTACCCCCCCACACACACACACTAACACACAGACGTAGAGGCAGACACAAACGCGGAAAATACTTCATTTTATCAGACGCGGGACGAGATTCGAGTGTCATCGTCAATATGTTCCGCTTCTGCGACTGCGGTTGACATGAGAGGAGCGCCCGAGGATCCAGGGGGTTATTTAGTTCATTGGCCGCCAAAGCTTCCCGACACTCCAAAAGCCACTCCCCCCCACCTCCGCCTGTCTCTCCTCCCTGCTAGATTCTGGGAGCGGGAGCCATGTCACATGTCGAGGGTCGTCTGCCGCTGCCGCTGCTGCTGTTGTTGTTGACGCTTGGTTATGGATTTATGGATTTACGACACTTTTGGTCGTTGCGGTTGTCAGTATTCGGGTAAAAGTTATACTTTGCCACTGGCTTACAGTTGGGTGAGGTCAGGGGTCAGGAGTCAGAAGTCAGGTCTCCTCCGCTGCTCCTGCAACTCCTCTTCGACTAATCGGTCCTGCCCTGGGGACAGATTAGATCCCCACTCCGTGAGAGTCGGCCCCCGAGAGGTGGTTGGAGGTGGCTTGGAGGTGGCTTGGAGGTGGCTTGGAGGTGGCTTGGAGGTGGCTTGGAGGTGGCTTGGAGGTGGCTTGGAGGTGGCTTGGAGGTTGTCGAAATTCGACACGTCTGACACCCGCCATAAATACAAATGGGGGATATGGCTTACCTTGTGTCCGCTCGCGGTCTGTTCGCTGAACTGCAAATAGAGACAAGAGCAAAAAGAGTTTCCAAATAATTAATGATTGGAACGTGACATCAGCGTGCGAGGAGTATACATATATCATTTATCATAGACATACATATATATATTATCCCAAAGAATTCCATGCGCGTTTCCGCCCAAATGTTATGCTATTAATTCCGTTTCCCAGGACATGCGGAAACGGTGCTCTCTTCACCGACATTAATAATGCAACAGCTGCGACGGAGGGCGGGTGGTGGGTGGCGGACCCCCCCCCCCACATTTGTCAATACTATTCGGTAGTGCCCTAAAACCAATTATTTTCCTATGCGAAAAAAATAAACTATTAAATTACGTAATCGCTGGTGTGTGGCGTCGCGGCAATCGAAGGACGTCGCGCCGTCGATTGGGTGTCGATGGTAATTCAAGCAGAAAATGCAATTAAATCAAAAATACATTTATGCGCATCCTGCAAACGGACACACGCACACACACGCACACACATACACATACACTGGCACTCCCGCTATCACCTCAGATTAAAAACAAACATAAATGCACACACACACACACACTTATGCACTCATGCACATGCACTCATGCACATGTATGTATAGTTTGTGGCTGTATGTGTATTTATGTACATACGTTTATTTGGATTTCATAAATTTCACGCTTCAATTTTCGTATCATACCCTGCAGTCGTAGAGCAAATGGGTATATTAGTTCGCAGCAGCCAGAAGTATGCAGAGCGCAGGCAACCGAATCGATTCGGTGGGATTCGGAGGGATTCGATTCGGTTGGTAAATCAGAATCGTCAGTTATCGTCAGTTGTCGTCAGGTATCGTCAGTTGTCATCAGTGGTCGTCAGTCATCGTCAGTTATCGTCTGTTATCGTAAGGTATCGTCAGTTGTTGTCAGTTATCGTCTGTTATCATCAGTTATCGAATTTTGTCATCAGGTATATCCACTTATCGTTATTTATCGTCACTTGTCGTATGGTGTCATCAGTTACCTACATTTATCGTTATTTATCGTCATTTATCGTCATTTATCGTCACTGATCGTCATTTTATCGTTAATTATCGTCATTTTATGGA
This sequence comes from Drosophila azteca, assembly GCA_005876895.1. Lineage (NCBI taxonomy): Eukaryota > Metazoa > Arthropoda > Insecta > Diptera > Drosophilidae > Drosophila > Drosophila azteca. The sequence goes on from VCKU01000073.1 coordinate 14,078, forward strand.
TACTGCGGATTCATGCAGGGCTCTAATATTTGCAACGTGCATCAACGGGTATTCTGCAAGCAGCTTCCTTTATTCTTTCCTTAATATCCAATTTTTATTCTCATTTAACTTATAAATTGTCCAACTATCTTTCTCTTATTATGCCTTCTATTCTCTTACATTTCCATGTAATCTACAGATCTACCGCACTCCGATCTTGAACAGAATTGTGGCAGCCTGCGATGAAGCGTACAACGAAGCTCTTCTGTGAGAGGCAGATAAGGATAAGCCTACCCTTAAAGATATTTATAATATAATATTTTAGATAGTTAAAGAACAGTTTCAGCCTCTGACCAGGTATACAGGGTATCTTCTAGCCGGTAATACTTGCTCCATTCAATTCTCACTTGTATCCGTTTTCCCGCCAGGCGCTATTAATGCAAAAACGAGAAATCACTGCAAATTCAATGAACCCAAAATGGATTCGAAAACAACCAAAAAGAGAAGGAGTCGACTCTGCTCTGCAGCAGTACAGGACAGGACAGAACCCAGCTCTTGCCGCACACACTGTCCAGACATTATGCCATGTGTCCTGCTGCTGCTGTATGTACTGTATGTTGCATGTATGTTGTATTTGTAACTGTATCTTTTATGTGTGCAACGTCATGGTTACTCAGCCATGCCCGACGGCCTGTCGGTGACGGGCAGATGTCATAAGCCGCCGTTGCCAGCAGTAGCCCCAGTCCCAGTCCCAGTCCCAACCCCCGGCCCCCGGCCACCGGCCCCATTGAGCCATTCAGCCATTCAGCCGTCGCCATTCATTCATTCACTTCTCTCCGCACATGTTTACAGCGAAAATATTTACATTTCTGGCATATAAAAACTGCATAAATGTGATTATATTTTCATTGGCTTTTATGCCTCGTAAACTCTGTCCATGCCACGTTCCGGTCAAAGGGAATGGGCAATGTGAAATGGGGCGGGACGGGGCGCAGTAGTCAGTAGTCATGTAATTCGATTGCGATTTCAATTAGCGTAAAATGCACAGCCAAATTACGGACAGGACATCCCATGCAATCCCATACAATACGTAACGAACAGCATACTCTCTCTGCATAGAGATTGCCACTGCCACTGCAACATCCAGTGGCTGGCTCAGCCTGACAATGTGTCATCTCCATGCCATGCCACACACAAACACACTGATGTGGCATAGAAAGTTAAGCATCGTCCGGCCACAGAGTGCTATTCAATTAATAGCCAACTATCGATCAACTCTCGGGGGCTGGCAGCTCGGGAAATTGTTTGTCAGCTTACAGAATCGGATATCAGGGATATCGGGGATATCAGGATATCAGGATGTCAGGATATCAGGAATCGCCTGACAGGGAAAGCTCTCTATCGCTCTCTCTCTCTCGCTCTGTCTCTGTCTCTTGGCTAATATACCAGTAATTAAGCACTTCCGCAAGCAAATTGGAATTTAATTGACGAGCATAGAGCGCTCTCTCGACGACTCCTCCCTCTCCTCCGCCTTGGTTTTGGAGTTTGCAACACAATGGAATCCCCGCTCCGTGCCGTGCCGTGCCGTGCCGTTCTGCTCCTCTAATTGCCATTTAATTGACTGGCGGAAACTTTCGTCGAGACATTTGTTTATAAACCGCACACACAGGAAGCAGGAAGAGAGTGGAGACGGAGACGAGACGATAGCACAATACAAGCACTTATAAGATCATTACGAATTGATGCGCCACCCACCCAGCATCTTGCGGCAAAAGGACGAGGCAGGCAGGCAGAGAGGGAGGCAGCTCAGTCGCGCTTACGGCACCCAAGGAGCCAACAGGACGCCATCTACCACTTCAGTGGAAAATCCGCTATGGTAAATGTTATCTCTGCAAACATTTGACAATCAGAAATGCTCAAGCCATTGTTTAAAATAAAAATCGAGCAGTAGCTAGCGGAGGAGCAGCAGCAGCAGCAGCAGAAGGACCAAAAGCAACAGCAGCAGCAGCAGAAGGATAGCCACGAACAGTGGTCATGCAGAATGGGATCCTGGTAGACACAATTCCTTTAGATTGCAATTCTGAGCAGATAAAAACAGTTTTATGAACTTGTTTTTGTGAGGCAGCGAGAGGCAGAGACTCCTTTGGCCATATACCATATATATGTACGAATCCATCGAGAAATATCTTCGAACAATAAGGGAATTTACTCGATTCGCCATCAGTTTTATGGCGCATCCACTGTGCAGCGTCGTCTCGAGATGACTGTGGATGTCACCAGCACCTCCTTGGAGGACAATGGCAGGCGACATAGCACGGGAATGGGAATGGTAGAGACAACAAATGGCACAGCAGCGGCAGCAGCAGCAGTCGATGGCATCCTCGAGGCGGCTCCTTCAGTAGAGGCGAGGTTAAGTTGACAAGAGAATGAGATTGCATTCTGCCATTCAGTCGCTGTCGCTGTCTCTCTCTGCGTCTCTGTCTCCGTCTCTGTCGGTGTCTCTGCTGCCCGAGTTCAATTCATTTCCACTTGAGCAAATGCACGTCTTCTAGATGTCGCTACTTTTGGCCATAGCCAAAGGATACGCCTGCTATCCTAGCAAAAGTAGCTGCAAAATGCCGCCCCGGGGGTGCACCCGCACAACTGGGAATCGAATCGAGTCGAGTCGGGTCGGGTCGCATAGAGTCGAGTCGAGTCGAGGAGCTCCCTCCTGCTGCTCTTGCTGCTCCTCCTGTCGAATGTTTTGCCTTGAAAGCGTTCAGCTCTCATCCCCTCATCCCCGCTTGTTTGTTCAAGATTTGGCTGCTGCACAGTATGTGTGTGTGTGGGTGTGTGTGTGTGTGCTGCAGCATCATCAAATTTCGGCTGAGGCAGGCACAAGTGCAGGAGTGGAGGAGTGGAGGAGTGTGGGAGTGTAGCAGCAAGGGTCCTCAAGGATTGTCACCCTGCTGTTGACACTGTTGACATTTTACAGTAATGAAAGTGATTATTGTCAAGGGTCGTCGACAAACAGTTCCCGAAGAGAGTCCTTCTCCTACAACTACTGCCACTAGCTACTGTCTTTCTGGCCATCCGGCCGCCCCTTCCCCTCATTTCGGCTAACCACGTTTCCAATTTGCAAAATGCTCTTATACGATGAGGACGCCCAGGACGCCCAGGAAGCCCAGGATGACTAGGAAGACGAGTACTAATCATACAATCAGACGCCTCCGATGCGGAGACAATATCGCGAGTGGGAGGGGAAAGGCAGTCAGTCGCCTGTGCCTGTTCCTTCTGTCTGTTGGGTTTCATTTGAAAAATGCGGCTCATCTTGCCCCGTATGCACTTTACCTGGCACGTGGCAGGTGGCAGGGCCACGTGACACACAGCAAGAGAGAGAGAGAGAGAGAGAGAGGGAAAGAGACTGTCATTTGGCCGTGCCAAAATCGTAAAGGCTGAAATTTAGGTTAATTGATAATTGATAAAAGCGCTGCCTGCCTCCCTCCCTCCTCTGCTCTGCTCTGCTCTGTCTGGGTGTGTGTGTGTGTGTGTGTGTGTGTTTGACTCGACTTAAACTTTGGCCCATGAATATTTAAGGGGAGGCATGCCACTCATTGCAACTGCACGGCGCGGGGCAATGAAAATTAGCAAAGCCCTCCTGCAATAGCAGTTTCAAGTGATGGAGGAATGAGGTCACAACATTTGACCCATAAACGCCATCCACCGCCACTCCCCCTCGTCCCGTCCCGTCCCGTCACCCAACCACTATTCTGCCCACTCAAATGAACACGCAAAGGCCACGCACACAAATCATTTATAATGCACACACGACAACACACACAGTCCCTGTCCCTGCCCCTGCCCCGTGCCCCGTGCCCCGTCGTCTGCTGCTGCTGCCTGCAGTGACTAGCAAATTAATTGATGTAACTATTTAAGGCTCTGCTCTGACACCGAGGGAATCGGTTCTCCGGAACTCAATGCCATTATCCATCATTTTGTAAATGCCTCAAGTCAAAATAGTCGTGTACATTGCGGAAATGTCTGTGCCAAGGAATCTCCCACAACCACACACACACACACACAAACACACAGGCACGCACACAGGCACACAAAGACACCCCGATACTCGACAATCGACACTCGACAATGTGTCCTTATTTGTGGTCTGAGGCTTAACAGACACGTAAAGAAGGGGGGTGGGGGTGGAAGGGAAGCTCTGTTAAGATGGTAGACCTCCTCGGGGAATCGATGGCAGATTGAGCTCAAGAAAATTGAATGGAATTAATAATAAATTGTAGTCCAACTTCCGCCAAATGACCTTTCCATTTAATGGCCTCTTTTCCATTGGCTTGTGGCAATAGATACAATTTAACAAAGAGAATACAACAAACACAACGAATACCAAATACATACATACATATGTACATATGTATGTATGTATGTACCTACACTTCAAATGTTGCAGACACCACAGGCAGTGGTATTTCATGTGGTAGAAATAAAGAAGAATTTCGAATTAAAGTTATTTCGACAGAATTTTTAGGAAAAATATTTCTAGCTCGCTGTTGAATATTATATAAAAATCGCGACAACGAATGTCGATCCTTGCAGTTTTTAAGTATTTTCTATATTCATTCATAATATTCATGAATATAATATATATTTAGATTCCATACGGATACTTCGCTTAATTTATAGTTTATTCATATTAATTAATCAAAATAAATCAAAATCAAAGAGTAATGGCATATTTATTTATATTTATTAATTATATTTATTATTTATTTATATTATTTATATTTATTATTTATTTTTATTATTTATATTTATTATTCATATTTATTTTTCATATTTATTGTTTATATTTATTTTTTATATTTATTATTCATATTTATTAATTAAATTTATTATTTATATATTTTATTTATATTATACATTATATTTAATATTATGTTTTTAAGTGCAAATATAAACAAGTTAATTGGAAATCAATTAAAATGTATTAAACATGTCTATATTTAATCTAAAAATTAAATATGTACTTCAAAATATATAAAAATAATAATATAATAATAAGTAATAATAATAATATAATATTTGTAACTCAATACATACATTTGTTAATTTAATAATAATATAATTAATATATATAATATAATAAAATAATATTTCATTCATTAATTTAAATATGAAATATTTATTTTATTTATTTAATTTATTTACAAAATGTATGGCCTTTAGGCTCGTTTTTTGTTTGTGTTTTTGAATGTTAAAGATATAATGTTTATTTATGTATAAACAAGTTCTATGAAGTTTTGTGTTTTTAGTATTGAAATATGAGAAATATTTAATTTAAATACATTAAAAATAAATTTCTTTTAAATATTTTCATATTACTGCCAGAATTCACTTTGATTCCATCTAAAAATAGCTTAAAAATATCCAAATGCTCTCATCCTTTAGGAACAGTCTTCGTAATAAGCAATTTTCGAGTTAAGGATAAATTATGATCCCTAATTGTGCACGCGGAATGGCTGTCAGTGTACTAATCCTGCGATACAAATGCAGTGGAAAGTGTTTTTCGTGCTGAACTCTGACTTCAGCGTATGTTTGCCCTGACAGGAGGCGATGACAGCGATAGAGAGAGGGAGAGGTCCGTCCAGGAGTTCGTCAGGACGTACTACACATAAACTGCATTAGGGGCCAGCAGTTAGCCTGACAGTTAGATGAGCCGCCCCCAAAGCGTTTGTCCTACAAGCGTCATGCAATCTGCAGCAACGTGGCTAATGGCCAGGCTTTTAAATGTTATACGTATGTCCTGCCCTATCCTATCCTATCCTGTCGTGTGCTGTGCCCTGTCCGGCTCGTCGTCTGTCCCGCCTGTCGGAGTGAATGTGAATCTCAACAGAGTTGGCTTTTAAAACAATCGAGTGACGACACGGAAAATTAGTTTACGCAACCACTGCCAAGAGGCAGGCGACAGCAGAGGGACAGCAGGGGGAACCTCTACGAGGAGGCACTGAGCAGGGGATTCTGGCCAATAAAGAAGCACATGAAGGCGATGGCCATGGCGATGGCGAAGGAGAAGGAGAAGATGAAGGAGAAGCTGTTCTAAGTCAACTCGATGCCAGTCAATCAGGCGGAAGGCACAAGGCACCAGGCACCAGGCACCAGGCAGAAGGAGCAGTCGAAGGAGCGACCAAAGCCGTGCCACTAAAACTTTGCCAGCTCACGTGTGTGGGTGTTGGCAGTACCCTGCCCCGCCCTGCCCTGCCCTGCCTTGCCCTGTCCTGTGTTTGTGTGTGTGTGTTGGTGGCAGGGGACAGTGCCAAGAAAGTGGCAACTTCTGACGGGGCAGCTGCTGCTCCAATTGTTGGCACTAACTTGCCATCGCTCGTTGTTGCCCCATGCCCCTTGGCCCTCGCACCATTCAAGTGGATTTGCTTTATATTTTCACTATTTTCACTATTTTTTCTGTGTTTTTTTTTGCCTCGTTCTTTCCACTTTTCCTTTGCAACAAAATTGTTTTTCTTAGCTGTTGCTGCCGCCCCAACACGCACTTGCAACTACAACCCCACTCCAACACCACCTCCTCCTCCTCCCCCTCCTTCAGACCCTTGCAAAAGTCACTTAATTGAGTGCAAAGCTGGGGAGATGCAGTGCGCGGATTTAACTTTGCAAAACTTGAATTGATTCAAAACTTTCTTTGTTCGCCGAGAGCGCATAATGGATAAAGGGAGGGGAGGGATAGCGGAGAGATGACGGAGGTGGGATGATGGAGGGATTGACGGAGGAGGATGAAGCCAACGAGCCCTGCTATTGACAGACTTCTCTCCTTTTAGCCAAGTTGATTAATGTCCGGGCCACTGCGCCAATTATGAAAGCAGCGACAGAACGGACAGCGAACGGACACAGCGCCAAAGGACAACGGCGAGAGGACGAGAGCCAGAACCTGGTGGGGGGGGGGGGGGTCCAGTATCCCGGATCTGAATCAGAATCAGAGCCAGAGCCAGACCAAGTTGCCATTTCATTGTGCTTACATATTTTTTAATGGCTGACTAATTAGCAAACTGCCAGCACATTTAGCCAGCCCTGCACCGGATAAATGTCTCACTCTCGCCCCTCACCCCTCCTCCTCCTCGGTGGCCACCCCACCACCCTTTGGCGTACACGTAAGCAGCGGCAGAGAGTCCAGAGAGTTAAGCGATATTTCAGGGCGACAGCCGCACGGGCGGACTCTGGAATTTATGGTTATTTGGCACACACAAACACAGCCAAACATACAACTGTGTGGCTGTGTGTCTGTCTGTCTGTGTGTGTGTGTACTGACAACCAGAAAATATATCGATGTACAAATTAAACTGCAACTGCAACTGGAACGAGCGAACGACTGGAAGGACTGAAGCGAGGCAAGGCACGGCATGGCATGGATCTGCAGCTGAAAGGGATGCCGAGTGCAGGCCAGAAAATAAACTCAGAAGAGAACTAAGACAAGTGGGACTTTCGACTTTCACACGGAATACATAACGACTAAAAGTTACCCTCTTCTCTCTATTACAATATTTCCTCTGTTTTCTATATATTTCCATCGAAACAAACCACATGTCGTGTGCATGACATGGCATATTGACTCTCGACTCGAGTAGTTTTCTTTTATTATCTCTTTCAAGAATTCTTTTGAGTTAATCAGATATCCATTCGATCCCAAGTGGTTTATACCCTGCCATTCCGCAATTACGGCCCAAATGAAAAACTCACAGAAAAGTGGAAAAGCGGAAAAGGACGAAGAAGAAGAGCAGGCAGATCGTGTGGTATTTAATTTTCCTCTATAAATTTCTGCAGCTGCAAATAGAAATGAACTTCCGTCCGACTCGCATTCGTAGCTGAAGCCTGGGATTGCGTTTGGGATTGGGTTTGGGTTTGGAATTGGAGTTCAAGTCCGCAAAAGAACAAACTGGCTAAAGCAAAAGCAAAAGCATTTTGTGGTCAACTTCATGGCGGCTCCTGGCGCAGTTGGGTCATACTTTGTCGGTTTCGGGGGAGGGGGAGAGGTGGAGAGGTATTGTGGTGGCCATAGCAAATTGGTCTCCCCAGCCATTGGCCATTGGCCATTGAAATTGGAATTGGAATTGCCAGTCGATGGCTAATCAAATGGCTTACCCGACTCTCGAGTCGTGCAAGTGGATATTCGATTCGATGCTCGAATACCGAAAGGGGGCGGGGGTGAGGGAGGTGTGGATTGGTGTATCGAGTGGATTATGGCCAAGTGCCTGGCTGAGAGCTTGACTCATTAACAGCTTTTCTGACAGTCAAAAAGGAGCTCCTGCTGGACAGGTCCATCCATAAATTAGAGGACATAGACAGCAGCAGGAGATACATACATACATATATCACACACACACACACACACACACACAGAACTTTCAACAGATACTTAAAGCTAATCAACTCGACTAAATTATTTCATTGTTTTCCACCCCCAAACCCCTTTTCATCGCATTCCATAACTCAATTGTTGTTGTGATAACATGATGATATTCTCACACCTTTTCCTCTTTGGTTGAATGCTTTTCGAGAATGTTTTCATGGAAATTGGAAAGACCACAAAGTTCGGGGGGGTGCAGGAGGTGCAGGGACTCAGGAGCTCAAGGGTGTATAAATAACGAAACAATCTCCAGCCCCTCCAGGCACTTTGCACCAGGCACTTTGCACCAGGCAGACACTTTGCCCCCCTCTCAAGGTAAATAAAATTCTTAAAAACATAGCATCCTATTATGCTGGTCCTCCGAACACGAAGTGGCACGGGGCACAGGATGAGGAAGTATTACATTGGCCTGCAGCAAAACATAAATGTCCTTGTTGCGGTCGGCGGTCAGCATCGGAAACTTTTTGCAACGAAACGGGGGCCATGGCACGGCACGGGGTGGCACGGCACAGGGCGGCATGGCACGGGGCAGGTCATTGCAGGCACTTGGCTGTAAATCACAGTGGACACTGCAGCAGCACCAGAAATTGGCCAGGGCCTAGCTTTACCGCCTTTGCTACCTTGGCCAAAGGCAAAGCCAAAGGCAACACCCAGCCTGCCTGCCTGCAGTAGCAGCAATTTCCTGGCCAAGGTTAAAGTTATAAATTATGGCTGGCTGGCTGGCTGGCTGACTGGCTGGCTGGCTCTTCTCCTCTGAGCTGCTCCTGCCCTAGCCATGGTGAGTGTATACATATATAACTTGGTTATTGGTAACAAAAGTTGCGTTAATAAAATCTGGTTAAAACACGTAAAAGTCATTGGCACGGGGACGTCTACCCCACCCCGCCACATGGCAGCCAAGGCACCAACTGTTCAAACATTTTCTTGGCTTATTCTGCACTTACGCACCGCCGTGGGCCATCATCAGGCGGATCCCCTGGCCCTGCCTATCTCTAGGTCTGCCTAGGCCTCCCTCTTGTGGGCTGGCAAAATCAAGTTTCCAAAAGTATCTTAAATCTGCATGTTAACTCAATGTGCGTTGGTTAGCCGCAGTGCCTGCCACTTGCCGCATGCCGCCTACAGACACCCAAGAAAACAGGCAGCAGAGCAATCGGCAGAGACAGGGATAGGGGCAGAGACGGGGGCAGAGGCAGGTTGGCAAAGTTTTTGGGGAAATTGAGCAATAAAGTTTTCGCGTCGCCCCTACCAACCCCTCCCCCTCCCTCCCATCAAAAGCACACATGGCAGGGGGTTAAAGCTGCTGCTGTTACACGATACTTTTTTTCACCGTCGGTAAAGGTTGGGATTCAAACGGAAACCCAACAAGAAAATAGGTCAAAATATTCAATTACATTCAGGAAAATAATACTTTGTTTCCTCGCATTCTAATTTACCAGAGTTCTGTGTGTAGTAACTATAGTAAAGTATAGTAACTATGACAAGCAAAGGCAAAACTGTTTCTACTGTCACACCATACTTCTTCACCCTTCTGTTCTAATGGAAATCTTGTGGATTATTTGGTAAGATTTCGGAATACAATTTTCAGTGAAGCAAAAGCTTTTCATTTACTCTGAAATCCTAAATATACTTTTTTAATTCATTTTTAAAATTATTCACATGTTTAGAACTTAAAAGACACTTGTGAGCAGAGTTGTAAATTCAATGAGGTATGGGGACAATTTTGTATAAGCGGGTGCATCGGTACTGCGACTGGCCAAATGATTGCCTGAGAGCATCAGTATTTTTGGACTAAATTGGGGTCTTAATTGCTTACTGCACTTGACTTTGGGATGTCGTGTGTGTTAATGAGTTGACAGATCAGACAGATCTCCGCTTGCACCCCCTAGCAGTCATAAATTCCATACTTAATGGATGTTTTTTACTTAGCACAGATTGGTTTTGTGTTTATCTCCGTGAATGTCTAAAGACTTTTGTTCTTTAAGTACAATAAGGTTCATGTGTTGTTGCCTTTATGGAATGAAAATGCAAGCGATACTTTTTCCCCCACTTCTTTTACTCTTCGAAATATTGTCAATTATTTTTAATTATAGAAGAATTAGCCTTAAATATCGCAAAGACTGGCTCTATTTTCTCTGCATTAGAGACGTGTTTTGTTCATTCTGAAACGCGTCGGTAAAATTCTAGCCATGAGAGGCTCAGGAAGTGTTGGTGGAAATGTTCTAGTTTGTGGAGAAGCAGCAGCAGCAGCAGCTTAAAGAAGCGTGACTGTTTGTTTCATTCATGGTGTGGCATCAGCAGCAGCAGGGGGAGTACCAGGGAGGGTGGCACCACTCAGCGCCAGATGCGTGAGTTCCCTTAGCCAGGGGTGGGCAGGGGTGGCCAGGGGTGGGAGTGGGTAAATAATGAAAGAAATATGCAAATATTGCGGTTTAATTAACTTTCGTCTGAAGTGATTTTAATTGTTGGACCACCTGGCGTATGAGCGATGGTTCTCCTGCTTTGCCCATGATGATGAGGTTCTGCGGACGATGATGATGATGATGATGATGATGACGATGACGATAATGGAATGCCAAAGTCAATTATAAGAATGGCCTGATAAACTGTTGAAAATTGCGCATACGCTGCGTGCAACAACCCCCCTACCTACCCCACCCTGGGACGCTGCTTGCAAGAGTACCCGCCCACGAGTACACGCACGCACAATGGACTGAGCGACTGAGTCGGCCATAAATTATTCAACAACAAAATACTTAACAAGCCATTCGCTGGCATGAAGCAAACAACAAAACAACAGCAAGACACTCGGTCGGCAGCGTCTCAGAAGCGTCTCAGCAGCGGTTGAATGACGCCACTTGGAAAACTCACAACCTAATTTCCATCAGAGTGAAAAGTGCTGCTGCTGCTGCTGCTGCTGCTGCTGCCGCTGCTGCTGCCGCCGCCTCGAGAGCTGGCTGCATTCAAACGGAGGGAAAAGTAATTTCGCTCATTTAATAAGACACAAAAAAGCGCAGGACTGACTGACGACAGACAGACAGACGGACGGACGAAGGCAAAGGCAAAGGCGAAAGCAGGAGGCGGAGGTGGAGGGAGGTATGTCGACAACAGAGGCGGCGCAGCATCAAGGGCGACAGATGATGATGAAAATTGCTCTGCTCCACTGAGCTGCTGCGGAGCTGTGAAACTGTGGAGCTTTGCTGCCATGGAGCTGGGCTGCTGCTGCTTCTGCTGCTGCTGCTGCGTGGTGGTGCTGCTGGGTGTAAAGTGTAAGTGTAACCACAAAATGGCAAATGCCAGACGCCAGTGCTACGTGAGAGAGCGACGCTTCGGAGGAAATTAAATTGAAATGAGACGCGTTGCCGCGTGCGGAAACGAAAGCAAAGGAAAGCGACATCACGGGACGGGACGGGATGGGGCGGGTCGGGGCAGGGAGCGTGCGCTCTACAAGTTGTTAAGACTATGGCAACAAACAACGGGGCATGCAGGCGCCACAAGAAGCACTAGCAGCAGAAGCAGCAGCGGCAGTGGCAGCAGCAAGAGTGGAGAATAACAAGCCACAGTATGGTGGCGCTGGCAGGCAGGCAGGCAGCCCAAAAGGAATTAAAAATGGAGCAGCAGCCCGGCAGGCGGAAATTAAGTTTTTCCCCGCGACCCAGGCAGGATGCAAGGCCAGCAAGGAAATATGCTAAATAAACGCGAGTGCATGCATACAATTACAAGCGAGTGCCGAGCACACGAACGGACTGAGGACTGAGGACTGAGGACTACGGGGGAGTAAGCCGGAGCTTAAATACTTTGGGCCATAAGAGTGGTCGCGCATAAGCAGGCAGCATACGGATACTCGCAGATATTGCACTTTTTCCTGGTTGAGCAATTCCTTATGTTTATGCTTTCTCTCAGAGATATAGTGAATAAATATCCATTACATAAATGAATATAATACGGAAGAGATTGGGTAGAGCAGAGTCTTACAGACAGTCTTATAGACTGTCTTCTAGCTTCACTGCACCTACCAAAAACTCTATCCTCTGGGATAGATGGCTTCCTCTACATCTATCCGCACTTTCAGGGCACTTCTTTATAGGGGTTCTTACCTTTAAGGGTTCTACCTATAAGGGTTCTATCTTTAAGAGTTCTATCTTTAACTGTTCAATCTTTAAGGGTTCTATATTTAAGGGTTCTATCTTTAACTGTTCAATCTTTAAGGGTTCTATATTTAAGGGTTCTACCTTTGGGGATTCTACCTTTAAGGGTTCCTCCTTTAAGGGTTCTATCTTTAAGGGTTCTACCTTTAAGGGTTCTATCTTTAAGGGTTCTATCTTTAACTGTTCAATCTTTAAGGGTTCTATCTTTAAGGGTTCTACCTTTAAGGGTTCTATCTTTAAGGGCTCTATCTTTAAGGGTTCCGCCTTCAAGGGTTCTATGATTAAGGGTTCTACCGTTCAGGGTTCTATCTTTAAGGGTTCTACCATTAAGGGTTCTATCTTTAAGGGCTCTATCTTTAAGGGTTCCTCCTTCAAGGGTTCTCTGTCAGCTTTCATCTAATTTTGATTCAAATTTGTAAAACTGAACTCCTTGTTAACGTTAGTTTTTAATTGGCAATCAAATGTTAAGAAAATAAGTAAATAAATCGGATTCTATACGGTTGAGAACCTTTATATAATCCCTCATTATATGCACATATGTATGTGCATACGTTCGCCCATTCATCGTGAAAACCTCTCGAGCATTGCGCTGAGATTTCTGCAATCAAGATGTCTGCTTTCTTCTACCATGGAAATCCTCTTATAGATTTTCCAATCGGTCGCCTGGGCTGGGCTGGGCTGGGCTGGGCGACTCCTGCACAAGGACTTAATGTGGAACGAAGTTGTGCATTTTTATGTCCCATCCGTCCGTTCCCCCGTCCCCCCGTCCCCTCGTCCGTCCAACCATGCTTCCGTCCCCTGGGAACGTTTAACAGGCGACAGCACGTGAAGTGAAATGAAACGAAACGAAACGAAACAAGTGCATTATTTGCATTAAATTATGCATGCAACGAAGGTGAGGCAACGAATGGAGCCAAGGGGCAGAGTGGCGGCCAGAGAGGGAGTACGAGAGCGAGAGCGAAAGAGAGAGAGAGAGCGCAAAGTGTCAGCAGCCGCGCGCATTCACACGCAAATGGGAGGTGGCGCCGCGCGGAGTGGTGGGGAGGGGGGGGCCACAAACAATGCGAAAATAAAAAGCGGATCGCGCGAACAAGTGCGGGCCCTCCAGACCGCGGAGAGGCCTCAAAGGGGGCCCTCGACTTGTGGGCCGCCGCCCAGAGTTCTGTGCAACTTAAATTAAAGCTGCGGCTGTGCGGCAGAGCCAGCGGAAGGACAGACTTACCTCACGGACAGGTGCACGAGAAGGCCAAAGCGGGCAGCCGAGGGGCGGAAATTAAATAGAAATATATCTTCGGAAAAGGCGCAATTTAAATAACAAATAAGTCACTCATTTCCCCCCCCAAGATGAATCCGGATTATAGGAAAAGGAATAGGGAGAATCATGACTCACAAATCGGAGCACTTTTTAATCAGTTTGCATAGATCTTTCGACTCAATTAGGGTGCCATTTCTCAATGTCATGCGCACCTTAAACTGTTGGCCCACTTCTTTTATCTCTACGAGTGTATCCCAAGGGATTATCGCTATATTTTATTCGAACAATCTCCCAAAGTGTCGAGCATTCGACACGGCAGATAACTACCCGCAAAGTGTGAAGCAAAACCAAGTGGAACTTTATTTCCCTGATAACAAAAGGTACAGCAGAGCAAATCATTTCGGTTGTCCCGAATTGTTTAATTGTTTAACCGCCAGTTAAATTAATTTTTACTTGCATAAATGTACCCAAAAAGCTCCAAGCAGCAACTCATAAAACTCGTACATCAAACTCAATCTTTTGGACCTCCAAAAATTTATAATAAATTGGGTGTTGGACTACGCAGCCTAATCCAGCCTATCCAGCCCATGGTGAAATAATTAATAAGGTGATGTACTCAGCTGTGGTGAGGACGTTAAGTTTTTCATCTCGCTCTCTCGGCTCGCAGAGAGCAAATCGCTAGAAAGAGATAGCAAGCGTTTTGACAAACGACTGACAAAAATAACGTCCCCGAAAGAGAGCACGAGTGGTGAGTACATCACCTTATTACTTATTTCACCATGATCCAGCCGTTCTCTGGCGTCTTCTTTCTTTCTCTCGCCTTCTGTATCGCTCTCTCGATCTTTCGCCCTCACTATCTCTCTTTTGTTCTTTTGCCCTCACTACTTATCTCTCTCTATCGATCCATCGCTCGCTCACTTGCATAGGGCACGGGCAATTCGGCTACCGCCTGCCTTGAATTCAGTCTTGGTCTATCTACCACTCCACATCTCGCACCTCGTCTATCGCCTACTTGCAACTCGCATAGATCTTCAGTCTGACCCCGTTTTGAACCGATCTAATCCTACATCACTAAGCTTGCTATCGCTTTCGATAGCCTATCCGCACATCTTTCTCTATTGTACAACAAACTAAGTAATATATCCCTGACAATAAACTGTTTTAAAATAAACTCTCATTTAATTTTTATAAATTAGCTGCTTTTAGAAAATCTTTGTTTTCCCCTCAAGGAAATATTTATGGGAAATATTTCCAACTGAAAAATATTATTGTTTTTTTTTCAGTATTTTTTTTTAAATTTGTATTTTAAAAACTGAGTAAAAAACAAAATAAATTAGTTATTTGTTTATTCAAATTATATGTTTATATTTTTATATATTTTTTAATACTTTTTATATATTTTTTTATATTTTTTCATACTTTTTTTTTATATTTTTCTAATATTTTTATATAAATTTTTTTTTTATTCATATATTTTTTATATATTTATATATTATGTATATTTTTATATATTTTTTTTATTTTAATATATTTTTTAATATGTAAATACATTTTTTTATATTTTTATATATGTTTTTTTATGTACATATGTATGTATGTATTTTATATTTTTTTAGTTTTATACAATTTTTTATATTTTTATACATTTGTAGGTATATATTTTTTTTTGTATATAAATATATTTTATATTCATTTAAATGCAATTTACCAATATAATGGTCTTATTTGAAATCTATTTGGTATTTCACTTTACGTTTTGCCTGGCAATTAAGAAAATGTGCCCAAACGACAGATTTGGATCCTTGAGCCTCCATCCAAGCCTTATGTCAAACACAAACAAACACAAACAAACACAAGCAAACAGAAGCCAAAAAACAAAAATGTCAAAATGTATAATTCTGTATGCTACGGTAACGCTTTGTTATGGTGTTTCTCGGATACCGACTGTACCGCCCGACTGCCAGCTCCTGCTGCTCCTCAATTTCCAGGACCATAAAATTAGTGTTGCTTCCACAGAGAAACCATTTCCTTCTGGTCGCTCCCAGGCATATGTTTACATAGTGTACATTCAGCATATTGCTAGTGCTGCTGCTACTGCTGCTGGTCTCTAATCTGTTGCTCCTGCTGACCACTGGTCCACCCCCTCCTTGGTTAGGAACTTCTTCAGTGGCAAAAGCAGAAAAGACCCCCCAACTATGGGATGTGGAGGAGGAGGAGGGTTTGTTGGGACATGCACTAGCCATAAAATGCAATGTCCGGAGAACAGCAACAAATGACCCTTTCCCAGCCATAACATCCCACCATCGTATTCCATGCCATGCCATGCCATTCCGTTCCATTTCATCCTCATCCCATTGTGGGCTTGGTTTCGAGCATCCCTCCAACCATCCCTCTACTGCCATTCCATCCCATTCCATTACATCCCTTCCTTCCTGATTCCTGTTTTGCATAGTCAACTGAATTTGATGGCATTTTCGCACAGCTTAAAACAATTTGCCATAATGCTTTTACTGCGTAACCATCACTACGATGTCATGATGTCATCCTCCAGTGCCAGTGCCTGTGCCACTGCCAGTGCCACTGCCAGTGCCTGGGGCAAATGCCACTAAAGATGCCATGGCAAGGGCTATAGACATAGAGATATAATACCCCATATAATACTTCGTTTCAATATGGGCCATATTCTTGCATTTTTCCCTCTTGGGTTTGATCTGCTTATTCATCGAACTGGCATCCACTCGAAAGCTGTTTTCAGTTTGATTAAATTGGTTTAATATTTAACGATAAGTAAACACCTTTTTGCCATCTACTTGGTGGAAACATTAACAATGTTTTTCCTAGATATTTGGTACTACTTTTCATTGCAATGATTAGTGATAGTTTTCAGATAGAAACCCCCAGTGTTTGTGTACTTCAGGAGAACTTTGGAGAGCTCTATTTACTGTGGATTACAATCGGAATGGATCGTAAATCGTACAAGTAGATCGTATCGTATACGATATCCTCAAATCTACTTAAAAGGTTTCAGGACCAACTGCAAATTGAAACGGAAAACGGGAATGAAATGGCCAAAGAGTTGTGGGGCGGCGTGGAATGCTCGTAAAATAAAGCAAAATGGCTTTCTCTTACTTTCTTGACGGCCACTGAAAATGCATTTCCGATACCCATGTGTGTGTGTGTGTGTGTATGTGCATTAGTTAATGTGTGTCTATGTCTGTGTCTATGCCTGTGTGTGGCGAGGGGGGCGTAACTGCTGCAACATGCAACGCTAAAAGCCATGACCGTGCTGCACGCAATCATCGAGCGAACGCGCGCGCGGGGTTCACGCCAAATCTGGTGCTGCCTCTTTTTTTTATTTTTGCTTAAGAGTTGAAAGGTTCTGCCCCTCAGCGGTTCAGAGCATCAGAGACTTTCAGGGCTTTCCTTTGCTTTACTTTACTTTTGCCGAGGCGAGGAGGCACGCATCTGGGGGCATCCGCCATCCCCTCAGCCATCTCCTCATCCATCCAGCCAGCCAGAAATAATAATAATAATAACGAGTCCTATGGCCCGTTTGTTAGTTTGGCTGTTTGCCGACGACTTTCGCAACTTTTGCCAGGAACTAACTTTGCCGTGTGGCAAAGGCAGAGGCAGGCAGGGAGGCAGCACAATCCCTTTGGGGAGTTGGGGCAGAGCAGGGTTGTGGCGCGCACGTTGCCACGTTACGAACTTATAAAGCTGTAAGCGGGTCAGTGGCAGCGTCCAAATCAGTGGCAGCCGGAGAGAGTTTCGACGATTTCGATAGTTTCGTGTTCTGTGAAAACTACGCGAGTATTTAAGTCCAAAGCTTAAAAACTGAACGTGAGGCAGAGAGGCGAGAGGAGGCAGAGAGGGAGGAGAGAGGGGGGAGAAACAGGGGCCGGAGCACTTGGAGGACACCCAATAGATAGGATAGGACACGGTCTAATGACCCGGTTCCACGTGGCCAAATACCTCAAATGATGCGAATGACATTGATTCGCTGTACACATTTGCCCATAAGCGAACGGAGCAAGCTATTCGTTTCGTATCAAAACAAAGGTTTATCAGCGCACAATTTTGTTAAGTTTTATCTGAAGATCATTAATCGAAGCAAAAGGAAAAAGAGGCGACAAGGTTTCATTTTTGGATCACTTTACTATCGTATGATATATAATCGTATCTGGAGTGTTGGTGTGCCATTAAGTGTACCCTCAAAGCCAGCCAAAACAATCATATATGGTATAAACATACAAGTAATATCGCAGATATGCCCTCATCATGTACACGACATGTATTTTTTTGTTAGCTGCTCGGTTATCGCTTGTCGAAGAATAAAGCTGAGAGAAGTTGGTAACAAGAAGACCGAAAGACCTTTCCTTTATAGAATTACGTTCTTATACTTAACCCAAGGGCTTTTGGTATGTTTGTACCCAATAAACAACCAGAAATCATTTGAACACCTGAAAATACCCTATAAATTACACTGAATTCCTTTCAAAGGGTAAGCCAAAGCCCATCAATACTCTGAATAAACTCGAAAATATGTATTGCTAGCATTTAATGACCTAATCAATTTTGATCACAACGCCAAGACGACAACTGACAAATAAAAGTAAGACTTAACGATCGTTTAAAACTCCAGAAAAAAACACAAAAAGAGAGAGAGAGAGAAACTTGAATAATAAAAGCAAAGCAAAGCAAAGCACTGGCACAGAGCGCCAATGCCAGAAGCCAGAAGCCAGGAAAATGTCTGCGTCTTGCGAATCACTAAAAATTTTAACAAAAGTTAAACTTCCGCTTCCGCTGGCAACGCTACCAAACGGCTATGGCAGCAACGGCAGCGGGAACGGCAGCGGCAACGGCAACGGCAACGGAAGCGGGTAAAGCTTTTCAACATTAAAAAGATGTAAAGGAGCCGCGACAGCGCCAAAAAGCCAAGAAGAAGAAGACGAAGAAGGAAGAAGAAAAGTGGCGGTGTGGCAGCGGAAAATTGTGCAAAATACTTATAGCCTTGATGGCAGGACATCAGGGGCGGGCCGTCGGCGGAACAGAATCTGAAGAGATAAGCTGCGTAGAGGAGAGGAATCTGTCTCTCTCTCTCTATCTCTCTTGCCCTCTCTGAGGACCTCCTAGCATCCTAGAAGACACACCTCCGTCGAAATATGCCGCGAATATTCAAAACATGCGCTCGAAATGTATTTTTCAGCACATGCGGGGAAAACATCAGCCGGAAAGCAGTCGAGGAGTCGAGGCCTCCTCCGTGATGAGCCGTGGAGCTGGGGAACTGGGGAGCTGGGGAGCAGGGGAGGCCGTAAAATATGCAGGTGGGGCAGGTGACTCACGGAAACTTTTCGTGTGCCACACAGCAGCATGTGGCACAGAGTTAAATGCGAGTCAGCGGCATGTTTGCATTTAATTTGTGGTCACTGCTGCTGTTTCCCGATTTCGGGGGTTAGGAACGAAGTGAAAGCCCCAGTCCATGCCGCCCCCCACCCCCCAGACCAAACAAAAGGCCGTTGGAGAAAGGAGAAAGGAGAGACAGAGAAAGGAGCGCGAGACAAGTGCAGCGCAGAAGGCAAATCGTCGGGAAAGATTTAATCAAACAAACAAGCCAAAAAAAAAAAAAAAAAGAAGAAAAAGAAGCTGTCCGAAATGAGGTAAGGCGGAGAGGGGAGGGGAGGTGTGGAGGGTGGGGTGTGGAGAGACGGTCACCGAAGGAAGGTCAACTATGATGCGCCTCCGTAAAGCCAATGGCAGACGACAGAGACATATAGAAGATACATATAGAAAAGAAAAGAACAGAAGAAAAGAAAAGAAAAGAATAGGAGAAAAAAAAAGACAAGAAAAGAAAAGAAAAGTAAGTGAAAGATAGAAAGGCAGAGTACGGCGCAGGCAGAGGCAGAGGCAGGCCAACAAAAGCTGCAGACGTGACAAAATTAGTGAACAATGGCCGCAAAACTACTACGGAAGCGAGGATGGGAGAATAGAGATGGGGCAAGAGATGGGGCAAGAGATGGGGAATGCTGGCACGGGTCATCATGAACTCTCGGCAGCAGCAGGATGTGATCCTCAAGTCCTCAGGCGCACAACGACTGCCACTACGACTGCCACTACGACTACGACTACGACTAAATGTGGTCATCGTTGGCGAAAGGCGAACAAAAGAATATGAGTCGTCCACAAAATAGAGGGTGGATAGAGGGTGCTCCTGGGCTGCTGCTGGACTGTGAAATACCCCTTGTCTAACCTTGAATTGTTTTTTGATTGATTTTCGAAAGAAAGAAGGATAGAAATATATATACCAGATATATATTAATGTTTAGATTATTGCCATAAATCCCTATATGCCCCTTCCATCTGCACATTGATTCAAGGGTATTCATTTGTTCGTTTCTTCTTTGTTCTGCTTATCTTCCAATCTGCCATTGCCATTCTTCTTCTTCAGCGATCGACCAGCAAGCGAGCAGAGCGCAGAATATAGCCTTATCTCACTCCCTCCCACTGTATCGTAATCTGTTTGTCGAATTCTTGTTTTGGGTGGCCGAAAAACAGAAAAAAATAAAAAAAGTGATCGCACGGAGATTATTTGTTTCGTCATTTGGGCCTGGGCCTATACCTTGGGCCATTCGTCAGCCACAAAACACACAAAAACAACAACAATTAAAGGCTTAATAACACTCTTAACCCTACAGGAATCCTCCAAACTTCTCTGTACTTCTTAAGGGTACAAAAACTGACTTTGGTAGACTTTAAACTCCCATCTGAATGATTAATATTCAACATTTAAGCCTGTGCATTCATTGCACAAATTGTTTTATTTATATTGATTTATAAATAAAAACTCTGACTAATTGATTCAAGATTCAAATTTACGTGGAAAAAAATGTCACACTGCACGCGTTTTCCATTCGGAAATACAAAATAATAGAGTAAATATCAACAATAAATTTCAATGGTTTATACAAAAAAAAAAACACAATAAATATTTGATGAAATTCATGCAATTTCATATTTACCTCAAATGTTTATGGCTTTGTGTTTGGCTTCCTAATTGATATGAAAATGTGGCGTGGCATGCAGTGGCAACAATGCAAAATAATGCCTCAAAGTCTACATACATACATACATATGTATTTGCGTTGCTATCTAACTATCTATCAAATGCCTAATGCTTAGAAGCCCCGTCTTAGAAGTGAGTGTGCTATTATCGCTAATGAGTCATGGCTCTAGTTAACCCTCTGCCTAATATGCTCCTAATATTGCCACATATATGATGTAGGGAGGGGGGGGCATGCATAGCATAGCATAGCATAGCATAAAGACGCATTAGGCAAACAATGGCCGACTAGTGGGAATGCACACATAATGGCCACACGGACACAGAGACACACAGAGAGAGAGAGAGAGATATGCTTGTGCGGCATGTGCGTGTGGACACTACGAGGAACCGGTAGGTGCCCCATCAACTGTCAACGGGCCACGGACAATTTGCGGCGTGGCAAATTGAAATCGAAGCAAGCCAAATCGAATCGAATCGAATCGAAGCCAGAGCTAAATGTTTGACTTGATGACTCAATCGAAGGGCGCAAATATTTGTGGAGCCTTCAAGGCATCTGTCTGTCCGTCTGTCTGTCTGTCTGTCTTAAAGGTGCTGCTGCTGGCAGTACGGGCGGAATGCCAGAGAAGGGCCACACGAGGATGCAGGCCAAGTGCATTCCAGTCCAAGTGCAGCAGCAGCAGCGGCAGCGGCAGCTTCAAAAACCGACAGGAACGAAAATGTTTGTCAGGCAGCAAGTTGGCTGGCAGAGAAAAAAAAACATCAGTAAATGGTTGGCATAGCGCAAAAGTTACTGGCTTCCTGCTGCCTGGCCTGGCCCGGCCCGGCCCGGCCTGGCCTGCGACATGCCACGTGCCCCCTCTTGCTGCTGCAACAACAACGAAAATCACAATTCGCAAAGAATAGTTTGGACAACTTTTAAGTAACATCCAGCGGGTTTCAGGTGATGCTTCCTCCTCCCCCCACTGCTCCTTCTCTGTGGCACGGAAGTGTGTCACGACATTAAAGGAGACCGTGTGGCCGTGTGGCTGATGTGGCTGGTGTGGCTGTGTGGCCGTGTGGCTGGTGTGGCTGTGTGGCTGACTCCCGCTCGATAACGGTTCAACGGTTCAAATATTTCAGGCACGCACACAGCGCCTTCAAAATATGCATTGGAAAATGTTCTAACATAAATTTAATAAACCAAAGCCACCAAAAGCAACGCCAGTTCCAGTTCCAGTTCCGTGCCGTCACATGCCGGGCTTCAGCAGCTCCCTGGCTCTGGCTCTGGCTCTGGCTGTGTGGCATGCTGCATGCGGCTAAGCCTGCAAAATATTGCGTATACGCAGCGGTGTCAGACTGTATGCTGACAGGGCAGCATTTTCCAGCGAACGTATGGTTTATGATGTTGCACAAAGGGTCTTCGTGGGGGAGGGGGATGGGGGGGGCCTTGTACACACATAGATTTTCGTACAGCACATTTGTCTTGCTTATCGGCGAACCCACTCCACTCCACACCCCGTCCATGTGCTGACGTAATCGCTCATGTCGTTTTGGCCAAGAGTGATTAGATACCCACCCACGGAGTAGGAGCAGGAGGAGAGGAGGCGGAGGAGGAGGAGCAACTGTCCATGGCAGTGGCTGGTCTCCTCGTCTGCATAATTTGTGCGAGACATACGATCCATTTATGGCAGCTAATAGACATTTAATCGCATCTCGCCCCGTCTGCACCCAGACTTCCCCAGAGTGCGGCATGTTGGGGCATGTGCCTCAAGTGCCCGGAGAGATGAGATTGGATTTATCGCATGTCCCCCGAGGCAAGTCAAAGCAATTGCTTGCTGCAGTGAGTGACTATAGGATTGGGGGAGAGGATGGGAGAGGATGGGATGAGCTGTCCTGTCCTGTGCACTTTGCAACAGGATGTCACAGATAATCTGATTAATTTCAGACTGAAATATTGCTCGTTTCGTTTCGTTTCGTGCATTCCATGTCTCTATTTATTATTTAATACAATTTAATGTCTCAAATATTCCATCTTTTCTTGCTGGTGGAAAAGAGAGCTTTTGCTGGTGAGAGAGCGAGAGAGAGCGAGTTTTTTGGTACATTTGTTGCACATTATACTTTAACCCGTTGATATGCAATGACTGCACCATCAAGTGGCCCAAGCGACACCAGCAGAAGGCTGTTACGCAAACCGACCGAGGGGCGCTGCCGCATTCCTCTCTCATTTAAGTGTAATTATGACTTTTCCCAGAACTAAACGAACCCCAAGTGAATACTAATTTCTTTATGCTCTCTGCACTGACAGCAATGATTCATACATATGTCCATGCCCCATTCTGTGGCCCAAATGTCACCCTTAGTACCTACTAATCGGTGGTTAATGGTTAGAAAAGACGGCTTAGGTTTGTCCCTCGACCGATGCTGATGTCCATGGCCATGGCCAATGCTTTGTGCCGTGTCATGGCATTTTGTCAGCTTAATTCTGTGGCACCCCCCTCCCCCCCTGCGAATGACTCTTTTTCTGGCAGTTTCCCTTCTTCTTTGCATGTCCTTTAAAGAGCAACAGGAAAATGCTTGCTCGTACCTTCGGTATTTTATGCTGTTGCCTTTGCGGTTGGGCGGGGGAGGGCAGGGGCTTGGGGGGGTTTAAAGGTAAACGAGAGAAGCAAATTGCTGAAAGAAAAACAGAGTAAAAAACCTCTGGCAAAAAAAGGGGGGAAACCAAATCTGAAAATTACACTAAAGAAAAAGTGTACGGAGAATTATTCCAATTAAGAAACTCTCTGCGGAAATATGGATAACTTTCACTCGAAACGAGCCAGCAAGAGAGAGAGAGGGACAGAGAGAGAGAGTGCGAGGCCACTGCAAAAAAAAAAAACTCAGGGAGAAGCAGTGGGAGGGAGCGGGGGGAGCGAGTAATGAAAATCTAATCAGCAAATTGTTCAAATAACAGCAAAAAACACAGACCCCGATTACCAGGGGTGAGGCAGGCGCAATGGCAGGCGCAACGGCAGGGGGTCGGTCGTCATTCCGGGCTATTTGGATGTGGATATCGGTGTGGGTGTGGGTGTGGGCGTGGATGTGGGTGTGATTATGAGCATTGCTGATAAGCGGATGCGGTGTACCCTTTTGTTTACACAGAGAGAAAGAGAGAGAGAGAGAGTCGGATGATATCCCTGCCCCCCTCCAAATGAAGCACCCCCGCAGGAGGGGCAGGGGTTGGAGGAAACGAGTTAATCAATTGCCATTTGTCGAGAACTTGAAATAAATGCGCATCTCATTGTGACAGGCAGACAGCTGCTGTCACAGGAACACTTCAATTCATCCATCCATTGATCCATCCATTCGATTGCCTCTAAAGATTCAATGCAAACAGCATCCGAGATTCGATGTATGCAGAAATATGCAGGAGGCAAGTGCACCCCGCCACGCTGTACGCTCCATGTTGCAGGTTGCATTCTGTACACATTGCGTATACGCGGCGTGCTCCCAGACAGACGGACAGACAAAACAGACAGATATTCCGGATGGCTAAAAATCAATCTGAGATAGATAGACAGATGGATGGGATGGATGGATGGGATGGGATGGAGATGGAGCCAGCAATCGACATGTGAATTTTTGTGCAAATTGAAACACGCTCCTGATACGTGCACCCCCACTTCTGTGCTTCTCGATTGCGGGGCCAAGTGCTCTGTTTGGCAAAAACAAACAAAAGAAATGCAAACAAAATCTGTTACGGCAAAACACGCAATAAAGTATGCAGCGGCCCGATACGAGAGCCAGCTACTGGTCAAGAGACGCACACACACACAATGGAACAATGGAACACTGGAACGAAACGTGTGACAACCAGAAAAGTATATAACAATCGGATATCTATTAGGGAATGATTGCCCAGTATCTTGCAGAGTTTCCAGATATTTTATCGGGTTTCGATTGGGGAAACTTTGCAGAATGAAATCAGTTATCAACTGGAGGTTATCTGCCCTCCAAAGAGATTAAATATATAATCAGAAACACACACTTCAGATATATAAAACTGCATCTATTGATGCCAGTTTAGAACTACAGCACCACTGTGATCATCCAACGCAATCCACGAATATCCTTTGAGAGGGCTCTTGTGTGTGTGCACCTGTAAGCCCCAGAGGCAACCCTCCTCCTCCTCCTCCTCCTTCTTCTCCTGCTCTCCTGTCCTAGTCCTCGCCCCATTTTGTGATTCATTCATTCCAGTAGCCGTTGGTCAGTCGGTCAGTCAGTCAGTCAGTCCGTGAATCCGTCAATCCGGCACTCGGCCATCCACATCCCCATCCCATTCCATCCGTCCGTCCGTCCATCCGTCAGCCAGCAGTTTGGGGCTGTCGCAGCGAACGCTCAAACCGCATTGCCACGGCCATGCATCAGAGAGGCAACCAGGAGGCAACCAGGAGGCAGCCGGGCAGCCAGTTTGAGCCAAGTGGTGGTGGTGGTGGTGATGGTGGTGCACGTAAAAAACCAGAAGCATCCTACAAATTTTGTTTTCATCTCCATCATTTTTTAGAGGCAGAGTCAGAGGCAGATGCAGGAGGACAGGAGTGCCGCTGCCACACAGTGGAATCCTGAAGGAGAGTAGAG
This sequence comes from Drosophila azteca, assembly GCA_005876895.1. NCBI lineage: Eukaryota > Metazoa > Arthropoda > Insecta > Diptera > Drosophilidae > Drosophila > Drosophila azteca. The sequence goes on from VCKU01000073.1 coordinate 39,517, forward strand.
TAGAGGAGAGGTATGGCCATCTATGTATGTATGTATGTATGCAGAAGGTAAGGCAGAACGACGACTGGGAGGAGGAGGAGGAGAAGGAGGAGGACTAGGGGCAGAATAACAACCAATTTATTTGGCCACGCTGCAAATTGTTACCCAACTCGCATTCGATCATCATCATCATCGCAGTCATCGCAGCCCTTCGCAGGACCTTCCCTTTGCTGACGGGTGCTCCTGGTGGCCAGTCGTCGTCGTCGTCGTCATCATCAAAAATCGTTGATTGCAACAAAACAAATTGCATTTTAAGGAGATTACTTGTCCGGACCGTCTGCTCTCTAGATGAATAGTCCCACTCGACGGGTTCAGTGGGTTCTGTGGCATAAACCCCCCAACGCCCATCCCCCTACCCCTCAATCAGTTCTATTGGTTCTGGGGCATGACTCCCGTGTGTGTGTGTGTGTGTGTGTGTGCCATGGGGCAGTACCAGTCTGAGCGTGTGCGAGTGCGAGTGGCCGATTTTTTAATAAATCATGGCGCATTAGTATTGGATTGCACCAAAAAAAAAAATGCACTGCATACTAGTTCACTTTTTTTCTTTTGGGTTGGAGTGGAAATTGGCAGACATCAATCGAGACTCTGGCCAAAGCGGCAGGGGAGAAGGCGGTGCCACATTTTGCTGATCTCGGAATGATGGCCGCACCTCGGAAGGTGAAAACACACACAATTTATAATCTTGATATCTAGGATATTCTAAAGGGGATATAATGGGGATATAATGAGGTTTAGGTAGGTGCAGGTTAAGGTAAAAGAGTTCAAACATAAACACCTTATTGTACTTAAAGAACAAAAGTCCTTACACATTCACGGAGATAAACACAAAACCAATCTGTGCTAAGTAAAAACCATCCATTAAGTATGGAATTTATGACTGCTAGGGGGGTGCAAGCGGAGATCTCTCTGATCTGTCAACTTATTAACACACACGACATTCCAAAGTCAAGTGCAGTAAGCAATTAAGACCCTAATTTAGTCCAAAAATACTGATGCTTTCATGCAATCATTTGGCCAGTTGCAGTACCGATGTACCCGTTCATACAAAAATTGTCCCCATACCTCACTGTAAAAATAAAGTCAGTATGAATTTACAACTCTGCTCACAAGTGTCTAGAATTTTCTTTTAAGGTCTAAACAGAGTTTTTAAAGGGAATGCAAAATGAGAATTGAGAGAAATGAGAGAACCCAACCACACTTTACATATTTTATGTCTTGCCTTAGACTTGGACAACCTCTTCCATCCACAATGAAATATTTGTTCATCGAATATGAAAATATTATGGAAAAATATTCCAAATGGAAACAATTTTCATTATACAAAATTAAACCAATTTAAGCATTAAATTGGGTAACAATAAATAAAAATAATTGACAAATACTCCAAATGGAAGCATTCATATTTTTCTTGCATGATAATACATAAAAATAATAAAATATTAAATCATTGTTAATATTTAAATTATGAATTACTTTGGGATATTATTTTCCAATAATGAGTGTAATAAATAACATAATAAATTCAATAATAATTATGGAAAAATATTCGAAATGTAAACATTTATAGTTCTTGCATTATCCGGAGTCCTCAGAGGCCCATGCCTACCCCATTATCTTGTGAGTTTTAATTTATTAAATAAGTTGCGTTTGTGTATTTTGCTGATAACAAAATTTATTAATAATAACTATGAGTAAGCCTTTTATTATTCCCATAATAATTGCTAAATGAAAAGATTGCTGCAAAAATTGCAAAGAATAAAAATTAGAGTTTACAACTCCTTTCAAATCGAGCGGAATTTAAGATGGCTCCATCCTTAAAATTCCCGAGCCAATAATATACATATGTACATACATATGTAGATGTGTATGTTTGTATGTACATTGCGTAGAAATAGCCTGTCCCTTCAGTGCTGTAAAAACATTCGAATATATGATATTATGATCTGTGCTAAAGCTGTTTGCAAACGCCCGCCCGAGACCTGCCTAATAAAAACAAATCCGCGCCCCAACCAAAAGCTCACTCTTCTCCGCAGAGGCAGGGGGGGGCAGGGGAGGAGTGAGGGAACCCAGCAAAAAGAGCGGCCAATAAAAAGCCGAGGAATTGTAAAAAATGCATGATTCAGGCAGTAAAAGGCAGCCAAAACGACCCGGACAGCCGTCGTCCTCGGAAGGGGACATTTCCATGAGTCACCAATCCCTGCACAGCCCCAGCACCAGACCCAGCACCAGCCCCAGCCCCAGCCCTGCGTCCGACGCACAACAAAAGCGCACGAAGGTAACAAACAAACAAACAAACAAACAAACAGGGACTTGAATGTAGGTCCGGGTCTGGGTCCGGCTACGAGTCCAAGTCGGGGTCCGGGTCGTAGCCAGAGCCGGAGTTCTACCCAGCATAAATTTGCAGAATAAATGCAAATGTTTCCGTGTGCCCGTGTGCGGGCGGGTGTGTGTGTGTGTGTGATTTTTTCTGGTTTTTTTTTCTGGTTTGTTGGTGTTTTGGCCTAGTGGCAGACCACGCTGCGTATTAGTAATGTAATTTGATTTGATTTTTATGTTCCGGCTGCAGGAATGGGAATGGGAATGGGGGGGGGAGGGATATGAATGGGATGAGAAAGATTTTTATGTCCGACTAATGGCTAATAAACGCACGACACGAACTTATCGCAGCTGCCATGCTAATTGCGGACAAGTGATTAACTTTAATTGCAGCAGATAAAAGCCCAAAATCGAGGCTATATGTACATAAAATACTCGTAATACTTATGTGTGTGTGTGTGTTTGTGTGTGTGCGCATCTCTCATGAATGAATGCTGCCACAATATCATGAGGCCATGGGTTGGCCACAAGTCAAAAGGTCCTGCAATTGGCCAACATTCCGATTCCGATTCCGTACAGACAAACAGACACTTTTCACTGCGGATTAGAGATACCAGAGCCAGAGCCAGAGCCAGAGAGTGGTCGGTCGGTCTACAATAGCCAAAAGTTTTTGCAAATTATTTCTCCATGCTAATACCCTGTATCCACGAGGAAAGAAAAGGGTCCATTTCAGTGCAACCAGGCAGGAGGGAAACTCCAATAAAAATCCCATAAAAAACACTCCATACTGAGTATCTCGTTGTCGAGTCATTCCGTCCTCCCAGTGTTCCTTCTTTGTTTAGATTTTGAATCAAAATGTGTGTGTGTGTGTGTGTTTGTGTGTGTGAGAATCAACGTTTGGGCTTGGCTTTGTCCAGTGGTCGGTCCAGTGTCCAGTGTTTTCCCGAATTGGGCCATGGAATATTTGTAATTTATTTTGCAGACATTCGGGGAAATTGCTATTTATTTATTTGAAACAAAATATTGCACAATGTGCATTCAGTCGCAGGTTTGATTGCCAAACTGAAAATAAATTGGGTAAAACACACACATACATAGCATCACACAGCATCAGAGCGTCGGAGCATCGGAGCGTCGGAGCTCCAGAGGAAAAAGTGCAATAGTCCGTCGATAGTGTGTGTGCAAATTGAAACTAATTAAAGCTGAGTAATCAATTTATATCTCTATCGAATGAACGTTGCAGTGCGATTGGTGCCGGTTTTCGGCTGGATGCTCCTGCTCCTCCGACATTCGATCATTCCACATCCGAGTGTCGTCCAATGGCACAGAGCGAAGAGCAGAGAGCAGAGAGCACAGAGCAGGGAGAGAAAATCCAATCAAATCTGCAGTTGTTAAAGCGTTTTGATTTCAGTTTTCAGTCGATTCGGTTTCTGATTAATTGCATTGCAATTATTTCAATTTGCAATTACAGTAAATTTAATAATTGCCACTCAATTCAATGCAACGATGACTGCCCCGACGATGGCTTGATTTAATGGAGAGGCGCGAAAATTGCCCATATATACACGGGGGTGGGTGGGGGAGGGGCTTAACAAAAGGAAAAATATTCCCCTGTTCCATTCACTTTCCCATTGATGAGAAAAATGCAATCACTGGCGACGACGGTAAATTTACATTTATTCATATTTTTGTTACCTGCAAATATCACAAATTTAAATTAACAGCCAAAAAGAGGGTCAAAACAGAGAGACTGATTGCATTACAAATGGTTGGCAATGAGTGGATGAATGTGAGGAGATATCGGAGGATGCAGGATGCAAGTGAAATGGAAAGTTCGCACCGCATTTGCGAATATTTGGTAGCTCAGCAGATAACAATATCGGGTTACCGATTACAAGGGCTTCGTTGGGATTGTTGCAATAAAAAACCAGGGCAAAGAATCAAAGAAATTGCAATTGCTTTGATAGCTGTTTGCGGCAATTACAAAACTACAACTCGAAGTGTCGTGTAATTCAAGAAGTTCTATGGCTCACTTTCGATTTCTCAATGTACGTGTAATACCAGAAGGGAGGAAAGGAATGTGGGGAAATGTGTGTGTTGTTATCATTCATGCGGCTACAAAGTGACAGATAGCTAAAAGTATTTTTTAAAAATGTTCTTTGTTTAATTGTTGACCAAATGAGTCAAAATCGTTCCACTATATATTTTAAGTTTATCATTTAGAAGCATTTGCTACCCGAAAGTTCGTAAGGGCTCCCCGTTGTACTCCCCCGCAGACCCATTCATATTTTATTCATTTATTTGTTTGCTTCGTTGTTTTTTTATATGGATGGGATGCTGGCTGCTGTTTCTGTTTGCCCATTTCCATGTAAACGATATGTCATAACATATTTGTCGAGGGAGAGGAGAAAATAAAACTACCGATTGTTTACATGATAGATATACTGGTTATAGTTCGAGGCAGCACTACGAGTGTGTACAATGTGCAAGTTTATTTGGACGATAAATATTATTGCAGATACACACAGCGACAGTCAGAACGGAGTCAGGAGTCAGTCATTGAATTCTGTATCGAGAATTCCATTAACAGATTATAATATCAGTATGCGAATGTATACGTTATTTGATGCAACTATTCCCGATATGCTATACATTTTCCTAGAGGCAGAACAAGAAAAGTTCCTAGAACAGACTGGCTTAAGAATTTTGTAAAGTTTATACTTTTGTTAGCTTTATATAACATAATATACAGATATTACAGATATATTCATGGTGGGGCTTTAAGTGTGGTTGGCTTGGTTGTAGATAGACTTATTCCCACCACTGTAGACGGTTTTTACATATTGTATGTATGTAGCTTTTGCATAACTCTAAATAAACACACCAACACACACACATACACAGAGGTGAGGTTGAGGGCGTTGCGCAAAGAGATCGAGGGCAGGCCAGGGTCATGGGAAGGCTACTGTGATCGACAAAAGCGACATGCTCGGATGCTACTTACCGTTGTTTGTTGATCGAAGAAACAGTTAGTTGTTGTTCGGCAGCAGCAGAGATGCAGCAGACTATTTGTCGATGTTGTAAAATTCAGCGGTACACACTTTTAGTTGTATAGTTTTTTATTTGCAATGTTTTTCTTTTTTTGTTTGTTTGTTTGTTTTCTTAGGTATTTTTTAAAACTGGAAAAAAAAGAACCGAAAGGCATTATGAGTTTCACGCTAGACTTTCTGTTGTATACGTAAAGGTTGTACAGAGCGGATGGGGTGGGGTGGTGTGGGGTGGGTGTCCCTAGCGCCTAGCATCCATTTCTTGGAACGGATCCCCGAAAACAGAGGCGTAATAGTTAGCTTTTAATTAGTGTGCGTTAGTCGGAGCACTTAAACGGATAAAGTTTCAGGTGTAAAATGAGGTAATTTGTTAAATTTAAAAGCCAGACTACTAAGCAAATCTTTGGCCAAGAAACAGGTTTCCCGGCGATAAAACCGGAAAACAAAAAAAAGAGACACAACACAAAAACAAACGCAATCCAGAAAGCGAAAAGCATCGTCTAACTGTAAGTTTTTTTATAAGCAAATCATCATCTACGTGTCTGAGTATATGTGTGTGTGTGTGTTTGTGTGTGTGTAAGTGTGTGCGAGCACATGTACATTCAATGGAATCCAGTCACGACACGCCGCCGTAAAGTCACAGAGGGCAGAGGCAAACACAGAGTCTCGCAGCACACTCATGCAAAGACAAAAAGCAAAGTCAGGCAGGCAGGCAGACAAACAGACAGACAGACAGGCAGCGGCACTGCCATGTGGGACGGTGACGACGACGGCGACAGGGAGAAGACATGGACAGTTGAAATCCAATTAAAAATAGTTGAAGAAATAATTTTAGAAAACCACAGAAACATTGCATTATTGACGGTAGTCTTTGGGATATTTTAAAGTATTTTGGCGTCATTGTCGCTGCCGCTATAGCCGCTGGTGCCTCTGTCGCCGCCGCCGCCGCCGCTGCCGCATTGACACAGTTCGCCCTCTCTCGCTCTGACTCTGTTGTGTGTGTGTGCCTTTGCTTTGTTGCTTCTCTGTTACTGTTTGTTGCTTTTCTTGGCTTTGCTTATTCTCTCTCGCCGAGTCTCTGGCGATGATTTTTGTTTGTCTTTTGGAACAAAACCAAAATCAGAGAGAATGGCATGTTTCCATTTAAACAATTCTTCCTCCAGCAAAGCAAAAACACGCTGGCAAAGCCAGTCGCACAAACACACACACAAAAGCAGAAGTCACAACACTCTCACACCAACACTCAGTCTCGCACACACACACACACACACACACAAACACGTAGGCAGTTCAAATTAGTTGGCCAGAGCGAGCAAGCAACAACAAACTGCTGCTGAGGCGGCGACGACGACGGCGACTGCGATTGTTATTTAAACATTTTTCTCTCATTCTGACACGCGACATTTCTTTCCCCTTTTCACCAAACACAAAAGACACAAACAAAAACAAAAACATTAAAAAAATATATGCAAATGCAAGAGCCGCGTTCAAAAACAATTACAAAATCACGAGAATCAAGCACTTGACGCGGGTCAAAGGCGGCAACGCGGCGAGACGAGACGGAAAGGAAACTGCAGCTGAGTACGTGGAAAATCTAAATTTTGGCTCCAATTAATTTTGATCATTACTGTATCGGCCCTCATTCTCACTACCTTTCCAAAATGTTCAATATTCCGTATTCCGTCTGTTCGAACCTAAGCGCAAAACAGAATTCACGGAACCAGAGCCTCCAACACACAACAGACGTTCACGACGGCAAAACAAATGCCCCAAAACAATCCAATCGCACGCTGGCCCCCCAAACCCAAATAGGCACCCACTTTACCGTCCGATGCTTCATTCACGTTCACAAGTTTCGGGGCGGGAAGGCCGTTCTTTCAAATACGACCGCCTTCAAATGTTGCTTGCATACAGGTACCTAAGGTGAGGTGAGGTTTTCATAGCAAGCCGTTTATGTTGCTGGGAGTTTTTGCTCGTTGTCCACACCTTTCCATGGCATAGCCCAGAGGTTCGAGCTCTCTCAGCCGGTTCTGCAAAGCAGCAGCTGCTAATGAACTGTTAATGTTAAGTATTCTCAGTAGTTGCAGGGTATTGAGTATGGATATTTCGATACCCTATATTCTTCTCCTAAACCAAGAGAGCGTCACTTGGTGTCGAAAAAATTAAAAAAAATTAAAATAATACATGGTTCTCATATGTATTGGGAATATATTAATCTTTTTAACAACATAAACAGCTCCATGGCAATAAAAATGCCCCAAAACAATTGCAAGCTGGTCCCCCAAATTGGCCAGTCGTGCTTATTATCCATACCCTTCGAATAAATCTACCTTGGACGAGGCAACCGCAACAGCACCGAGAACATGCATCGATTCCAGTCGCATGTTATGTTAGGTGGCCTTCGCATCAGCTGATTGAGTTCGAATGTTCCTAAACATAAGTAAACAACAGTTTGTTCGAAATTCAATTGGGCGCTCATTTTTGGTGAAAATAATTATTTGAATATGTTTCTAGGCTTGACATAACATAGAGCAGCTGGCTGCTATTAAACTACCAAAGCGAGCCCAGGTATCTGATAACAGCTCCGGATCAAAAAGCTATTAAAATAGGCCTGCTTCTACGTATAGCAGATATCGCTTTGAATATAATTGCAGAAACCATAGGATATTTATTTTCTAAATATTTATACTGAAAGCTCACTTATTTAATAAATTGTCATACAATTTCATTAGCATTGACTTGTCCTCATATATAGAGTTTTCACTGGGACTTTGGTTCAATTGGCAGACGGTGAAGTAGCCCCCACAGACATCGCACTTCTTGGTATGCGGAGTCTCGGTGTTCGGGTTCAGCGCCATATAGTAGGCTCTGGCGGCTGACAAAATATCAACGGCGTGATCAGTGATCACTTCGTAGGCCGCATCGCTGTACATTTCTAGAATAATCACTTTGATCCTGTACAGCACCGATTCGGTGGAAATGGCGAACTTCAGCACTGAAGTCAGTTCCTCCACGACAGTGTCTAAGAAGGTACGAGTAAGTTCCATTATAAAATTGAAGACATCGGGTCCCAGGCACGGGTCCCGGGCCATGTCCGTGATCAATTTGTCGAAACTCTTGGCGCTGACAATGTTGTCGAATAACACTTTTCCATAATCCTTCAGGACGAACACCACTCCACCGACCACTACGGATCTTTGCTCGAGCGCTAACACGTCCATGGAATCGTTGGTTGGTCTCACCATCAGGTGGACGGTAGTGCCCGCTTCCACCTCATAGTCGTAGGCGTCAGTGCCCACTTCGTCCACCTCACAGTCGCCGGAGGGGGGCACGGTATTGCCGTACAGCCCGTCGATTTCTATAATTTCAGTCTGCAAGAGCGACTGCTCGTGCTGGATGCGATCCACCAGCGTGTAGATGATATTGAAAAGAGCTACGGCCGGGCCAATCGTGGGCACGCAGAGCGTCGGCAGCCAATGAAGGCCAAAGAAGCTCCTTTTAGCTCCTTTGTCTGATAATAGGTCGAAATATCCGAGCACCTTTCTGATTTTTCTTCCAGACGGCGTCTTGTACTTGTCCAACTTGACCTGTCCGTGAACCATTTGGTAAATGCCATGCGCCGGGGCCACCATCACTCCGGCGGGCAGCTCGTTCGTGGCCACATATGAGGCCCAGTTCTGGTAGACGCGCCCGTTCTCATCCACGAAAATGCAGCAGTTGAAGCTGGAGCCGTTTCCAGGACTGCTGCTTTCGCCTGTCCACAAGCAAAGTAGAGCAATAAGTACATATGTACAATAGAATAGCCAGGGCGCCACTTACTGACACAGCGTCGCGAGCGGACGACGGGGTGACAAGAAAAAGATTGGCGATCCTCCGCGCGATTAACGTCGTTCTCGCCGGAGACAACCAATACGACAATTATGGAGGTGAGCGACATTTTATTTGTGTATTTTCCTGAAAATAGGTTTGGCTACGTCACCCATGGGCTGCTCAAGTCTGGTGGGGGTTCTTACGCTGCTTCCAGATGGCATTGGCGGCGATCAGGTACTTCCGTGCGGTCTCGTATTCGAGATTTTCCCGTATTTTGCTTCTTTCGTCATCACTCGGCGGCTCTACATAGCGTAGAGCTTCGTATAGCTTCCGCACTAAGATATCAACTTGGCCCTCGGACAATCTAGGGATGATGTCACGCTGTCATAGCTGGTGCACTAAGCCTGAAACGTGAACAGTACTCACATGTCCCAGAAGTTCTCCCCGACATACTCGGCAAAGTTTTGCTGAACCTCTCGCGCGGTTCTAGGGAGGGGAGTCAATGTATCATTGGTCACCCCTGCCATTGCAGCTCCGATTGGACTACTGGGTTGCATATTGCAGGAATGAGCTCTTTTTATACCAGAGATATTGAAGCAATTGGCGACATGGGCGATATGAGCGACTGATTGTACATTGATAATACAATTTTAGTGAGGGTTTTTGCATTGCTGTCTTTCTAACTGTCTGTAGCGATAAGTCTCTTGTTACCAAACTGTTTTACAAGTTACAAGGATCTTGAACTTTGTGAGCCGTGGCAAGGGTTACTCATTTTCCATATTTACTTTATGCTTAACGGTACCCGGTACTCGAAGACTATAAGGGTATATTACTTTTGTGGTGATAGTAACGCCCAGAAGGACCCGACCCCATAAAGTATATATATTCTTGATCAGCATCAATATAGTCATATCTGTCTGTCCGTCCGTCTTCATGAGCGCCTAAATCTCAGAGACTATAAAAGAGCAATCAAATTTTGTATCCGCGCTCCTGTGCTATCACTTCAATACAAGTGTATGTATTTCAAAATTATACCACGCCCCCTTCCGTCCCAAAACAGGACGAAAATCTGTGGCGTGCATAATTTTGAAGATACGAGAAAACTAAAAGCGTAGAATCATGGAGAATGACCGTACCTAGCAGATTAGATCAGGTCGGATTATTATTATAGCCAGAAAAAACAAATTAAATTTTAGTGACTACTCATTTCCTCTCTCTCTCTTTTACACACAAAAATTAAAACAGCTAAAATCTTATATATAAAAATCTTCCAAACGTTTCGACTTAATTATTTGAGATTTTTTTGTGGCTAAAATAAATTTTTTTCTAATAGCGAACATATAAAAAATTACGTAAATAGTAAGCTCACTTATATTTATACTGAGTACCGGATATAAAGTAGAGCCGCGGCCTTTGCCGCAGCTCACAACTTTCCCCCTCGTTTTTACTGTATATTACACATACACTACCATATTGTACTATATTTACAGCTCTGAAGCAGAAGTAAGCATAAAGTGTTTTTTGTTGTCTTTTTGATACGGACAGATATCAGGTAATGTTTGTCAAGTACTGTCTTTGCCAATAGGCCAATGGAGCCCACCAATACTGATCCGTGAGGAGGGTTGAACGGCATAAGCTTGCTTTGGTATTTTAATAGTTTTATGTCAGGCTTAGGAACATATTCAAATAATTATTCTCACCAAAAATGAGCGCCCAATTGAATTTCGAATAAACTGTTGTTTACTTATGTTTAGGAACATTCGAACTCAATCAGCTGATGCGAAGGCCACCTAACATAACATGCGACTGGAATCGATGCATGTTGTCGGTGCTGTTGCGGTTACCTCGTCTAAGGTAGATTTATTCAAAGGGTATGGAAAATAAGCAAGAGTGGCCAATTTGGGGGACCAGCTGTTTATGTTGTTCAAAATATGAATACATTCCTAATACATATGAGAAACATGTATTTCTCTCAATTTTTTTATATTTTTCCGACACCAGGTGACGCTCTCTTGGTTTAGGAGAAGAATATAGGGTATCGAAATATCCATACTCAATACCCTGCAACTACTGAGGATACTTAACATTAACAGTTCATTAGCAGCTGCTACTTTGCAGAACCGGCTGAGAGAGCTCAAACCTCTGGGCTAAGCCATGGAAAGGTATGGACAACGAGCAAAAACTCCCAGCAACATAAACGGCTTGCTATGAAAACCTCACCTCACCTTAGGTACCTGTATGTAAGCAACATTTGAAGGCGGTCGTATTTGAAAGAACGGCCTTCCCGCCCCGAAACTTGTGAACGTGAATGAAACAAGTTTCGGACCGTAAGTGGGTGTCTAATTTCTTTGGTTCCGAGATTTTGTTTTCAACCTTCGCTTGAGGAAATCATATTAATGTGGCGGCGTGGCGAGTTTTCCAATGTTTTTATTCTCACCATTTTTCCTGACTAGGCGCGCTCGGGGATCCCAGAAACGAACCTCACCTCACCTGCGAAGCCATGTAAGAAAAGGAACGTATTTGTTGACCTTACCTGTTTAAACCTTATTTTAGACCGAATCCAATAAACGGAGTTTTTAAAATTGGTCAATCTTGTAGAAAATTGTTTCATCTATCAGTTAAAATTATTTGTTCAGGGTTCAGTATCCTATTCAGCTAGTAATATTCAACAGAATATCAAAATCGAGAAATATGTTATACCTTGAGGTATAACCGTCTTACTTTATTGGGACTTTTTTAAGGGATTTTGTGGAGGCAACATCATCCCAATAACAATCCTATTTCCATCCCTACGGAAATTCTGATATTCCTTACGTTTTTTACCGCGAACATGTCGCTGTTGCTAACTACATGCCATATGTAGCTAATTTGTAGAAAATTTGTATTTAGCGTGTAGTTGTCATGTAAGAAAAGGGGCTTGTTTGTTGACCATCCTTGTTTAAACCTTATTTAAAACAGAATCCAATAAACGAAGTTTAAAAATAGGTCAGTCTTGTAGAAAATTGATTCATCAATCGTATAAAATTATGTGCTCAAGCCTGACGGTCCTAGTTAGCTAGTAATATTAAACGGAATATCAAATTGTAAAAAATTTTCCACCAGAGCCTATTAAAATCATATCGATTAAATTTAGGTGTGTCTGTCAAAAAAAATCGATGTTTGAAAAAACTACCGATGTCTGCAGTTAGGACTCTAAAGCTGGGTATCCAGCACCGCGGAAACTAAAAATTACTGCCAAACTTCATATAAAAAAAACTGGGCCAGTAATTTTTCGTTTGTGTTTTCCTGGTCTCAGTATCCAGCAGCGTAAACGGGATCCACGAATTCTTATCGATAGTATCGATATCCACATGAATGTGGACTATGAGAACAGCTGATATGGGTGCCAGGAAAATATATGTGCATATTTCAAGTGAGTGGAGGCAAAATCTGTGAGCAAAACCAAAAAGAGATGTGCAAATTTTTGAAGTGAGGAAAAGATTGCTTTAATAAAAGCATTTGAGTCAAGACCATGTTTTTGGCGGATCATGGAAAATAAGCATTTTGATCATTTTGACATTTTGGCGCCCCCGACTGTGTGTACTTCTTCTTACAACAATGTGTGCCGCTACCATTACAATCACTTTATCGTCAGAATTACTTTTCTTCCTTTTTTTAATTTTAGTTTCATTTTCAAAATTGGCGCTGTTTACAAAACCCAGCTGATTCATGAGAGTGGCAAATCACTTTTTAGGTTCTTGGTCACACTACATTAGTTGAGTTCCACAAAACCCTGTCAGTAAATTTTCGCGGTGCTAGATACGATTATATCGATGTTAACATCGATGTTTCTCCAGCTCTACTGTTTATATATCTTCGATCAAACAACATTTGCAGAAAACTGGGGGTTCGCGAGAAAATGCTTTGTGTCTGAGAAATCCAAGCCGTGAAAGAGTGCTCGCCATGGACAAGATTCTGGAAGAGGTGAGTGGCAGCGAGTTCAGTTTCTTTATTGCGATGCGGGAAAAAGAAAAGGCTGCTCACACCCATTTTCCATTCGGGCTTTCAGGTCAAAGGCAATGTACAGAAGAAGTTCAACGAGGTTCGCGCGGCGCTACATATGCGCGAGAAGCTGCTGCTGCGACAGCTGGAGGTCATCGCCAACACCCATCAGCAGCAGAAGCAACTGAAGGCGTCGCCTGTGGACAGCGCCGACACGGACCAGGGCGGTGTCCGCTTCATCACTGGCGATGGGGACGAGGAGGAGAAGCTGCTGGCAGCCATTCGGAGCTTTGGCCACTTCCTGCTGGACAACAGCAACATGCAGCTGGCGCTACAGGACTATCGGAACACCGGACTGCGCAGCGAGGACTACATCGAACCGCTGGACGACCACGATACGATGTACAAGTGCCTGCAGGACCGTAAGATCTCTTACTATGACCTGGAGGACGAAGCGCAGCCCGAAGCCATAGTGGTGGACTTCTCGGGGAAGAAGAGCGTTGTCGAGGACAACGCCAAGCGTTCCATTATCAATATAACGCTGCAGGAAGCCAAGGAACTGATACGCAAGGCAAAGATAAAGCGCGACCCGCACGTTCCTGCGGCCGTGCCGCCGCTCAATCTGGAGGAGCTGGACGACGAGCTGGAGTCGTCAATAGCCGATGCCGTTTCCAGTCTGGGCCGAGAGACGGCCAAGTCGAAGAGCAGCTGCCTCGAGCTGCCATCGGCTGATCCACCCACCAAGCCCAAGGGCCGCAAGCAGCGCTTCAAACCAAAAATCACAATCAACAACTGCAACGGCACCATCAACCTACGCAACATTGCCAGCCTGACTATCAACTGTGCCACCGATGAGGCCGTCAGTGCGGAGATACCGATTGTCAAGTCTGCCGACTCTAGCAGCACCACCGATCACTCGCAATCGCACTCGCAGTCGCAGTCCACTCCCACAACCACCGCCTCCAGCTCAAACTATTCGAGCAACGCGAGCTCCCGTTCGCAGTCCAAGAAGCAGTCCAAAAAGAATGCCAGGCAGGCAGCGGCGGCGGAGGAGCCGCCAAAGCAGCAGGCATCCAGTTCTGGCCAGTCAACACCCACCCCCCGGAACGGCTATCGCTTTCAGGAGGTAGACACTCACGACGTCACCTGCGACTTCTACAATCGCCTGCTCAACGAGATCAAGAAAAGCATGAAGGAGAAGCCGCGGCGTCCATACAACAATGTGCCAGAGCCAGAGGCACCCACAACGACCTCCTCTGTGCAGACAGCAGCTGCCGATTCCAGCTGCGATGCCAACTCCAACACAGTGCAGCCGCCGAAGCAAGACGACGTCTCCACATCCACCACCAACACCCAGAACCTAAGCCAGGCCACAGAGTCTGTTTCGGTGTCGGGATCCCAGATAGCGCCGGGTAGGCGCTTAGTCCTCAAGAACTTCGAGAACTTGAAGATCATTCTAGAGGCAAACAGTGGGGACGAGGACTCTTTCCATCCGGTGCAAATCGAGCAGTGGCTGGCCGAGATCATCTCCGAAACGGACCTGGAGCCGATGCAGAACACGGACATTCTCGAGCACAGCCAGATCAACAGTACCGAGAGTCCATAGGCAGGAAGTCCAGCCAACATCCCAGCGATAGCCATAATTCCACATAAATCGCAATCAATCCTTAAAACGCACTCAGTATTCTCCCACACTTATACCACATATATCGTACACGACTATTCGTACGTAGCTATAGTTTTCCCTTGAATTAGTTGTTTTATCTCGATCTGATGATCCCCCCATGTACTTATTGCATTTGATTTTGTGATTTTATCGTTTTGTAAGACTTGAAAGTGTACCAATTTTATGAGCCACTTGGCTTAGGCTAGCATGTAAGAGCTATAGGCAGTGTTCACTGTTCGCCACATCATATATCATACATATATATATATATATATCTAATCGAAATCGGCCTACATTAAAGTGTTAAATGCCCAACATCTGGACCACACTTTCGCTGACCCACTGGTTCGACCGGTTCGCCCGCTGAAACATTGCGAAATATTCGACCAAACCAATCCAATTCAATCCAATGAAATTGAAATTCCATATGCGTCGCCACCCCACAAGTACATCCGCACATGGCACACAGCACATTAGACTTCCAAATCGGATCGATCGATAAGCACGCAGATACGCAGATACACAACATTTTGTGCTTGTGTGTACGTACTTACGTACCTATGTATGTACATATATGGAAGTGTATTCTGACGACGTCACACAGAAGAAGCACCAGTAATGGTGATTAACACATAAATTACACAATGACAATTCTAAAAACTAAAGACGAAACCCGAGGAAACCTATATTACATATTTTGTTGTGTGTGATTGCACGCTTTTTGAGACTTTCGATGTGGTTCAGTCTTTCCTTTTCTTTAGGCGGTTCTGCCAATAATGTCCAGCAGATACGGGGTGTAGTAGGTAATGATGCAATCGGCACCAGCGCGACGGAAACTTCGCATGGACTCGAGAACGGCATCGCGCAACTCGAAGGCACCTGCCTTAGCGGCATGATAGAGCATGGCGTACTCGCCGGACACCTGGTACACGTACAGTGTGTGGTAGGGATAGGAGTCCTTGGTCTGTCGCAGAATGTCCAGATACGGCATGCCGGGCTTCACCATCAGCATGTCCGCCCCTTCGCTCACGTCGCGCTGAATTGCGCGCATGGCCAGGCTGCGGGATCCACTGGGCAGTTGGTAGCACCGACGATCGCCGAACTTGGGCGCCGACTGAGCCGCCTCCCGGAACGGACCGTAGAAGTTGGATGCAAACTTGGCGGAATACGCCAGCAGGGAGACACTGTTAAGGCTGGCGTCGATCAGGGCCTGCTTGATGGCCCGCACGCGATTGTCCATCATGTCGGAGGGAGCCACGATGTGGGCGCCAGCCTGTCCGTACGCCACGGCGATCTCGGCTATCCGTTTTATGCTCGGTCCGTTCTCCAGGCCTGCCTTGCCCAGGAGACCGCAGTGGCCGTGCGAGGAATAGGGGCAGATGCACACGTCGCAGGCAATAAGCAGGTCTGGAAACCACTCCCGCAGCTTGGGCAGGGCCCGCACCACAGGGTTGACCGCCGAGTCCGCATTCGAGGCCTCCTCGTCCTTCAGTTCAGACTCTACCACGCCGAAGATCAGCACGGAGGTCAGCCCCTTCTTGACCAGTGGCTCCAGGTGCTCCCGCAGCCGGTTCACTCCGAACCTGGAGATCCCTGGCATGCTGGCGATCGGCTGCACATCGTCGTCGTCGCTCACAATGAAGACGGGGTACATCAGGTTGTGGGGCGAGATTTCACAGCCCGACTCCTGCAGCAGTCGCAGGGTGGGATGGTGCATGCCACTGTGTAGTTTCCGGTCCATATTTCCTTCTATTTCACACAACTTTCTCGGCCTTTTCTCCCGGAGCACAAATTCAATATAATACGGCAGAACGGTCTCTAGAGCTGGAGAAACATCGATGTTAAATTTAATCGATATGATTTTAATCGGCTCTGGTGGAAAATTGTTTTCAATTTGATATTCCGTTTAATGTTACTAGCTAACTAGGATCCTCAGGCCTGAAAACATAATTTTATACGATTGATGAATCAATTGTCTACAAGATTGGTTAAGTGACTCGGTAAAAGTGTAAAAACGAAATAATTTAGGCCAGCGACTACGTCACAGCCAAATGTTGCCGACTTCTGCCTAAATTTTGATGGATGGTAATCTTCATGTTGCTTGCAAGCTCCACAGGAAGTATGGAATTCTATACCCTATACCTATATATTTGTGTTTCCAACTGCTTCTGTACACATGGAATTGAACCTCGACTTGAATGAATGTGAACTAGGACACAATAAAGCTTAAAAGCTGCTATAGAACATATGTGAGTGGCCAGAAAATAGCGCAGAGTATATTAAAAAGGTGTGCACAGCGAGGGAAAAACCCCAGCAACATTCATCGGGAGTCCTACGAGCTCCACCTCCACCTACACATTTCGCGCGGCACATTTAAAACAATTTTCGATTCACTTCTTTCCCCCTCCCATGAATTTTTAGAAGATATGTAGATTGAAATAAATATCATATATGAATGTATTAACCATTCAAGACGTTATTCAAATACGAAAACACAGCAAAACTCTGGTTGTGATTCTGCGTACGACTATTTATTACTTTTCAAGTATTTTCATTTAAAATTCAATTGAAATAAGTTGTATTATTAATTGTACAGCAATAAAAGATGGGATGATGGTGTTGAATGCTACGTTCCTCACACCCTCATGCATACATGCTCGCTCGGGCGGGCTTGCCTACTTATATTCCTCATGATTGCCCATAAACGTAAAACTAAGCATATGCACTATGTGTATACATATAGTATAAGTACATTACAAGAAATACATACATATGTGGGTATGTACGACAAATACAAGCAATCGCAAACATACATTTCACGCTTAGATGTAATTTAATTAAACACAAATACATACATACGTAAAATTGTGGTGAGGCCTGTCCCCGTCGTTAAAACTTGTACTTTCTTTCGACTTAAATTTAGTCAGTGAAATAATCAGTGAACGGGAACAAGAAAAGAATTAACTTCTAACTTAATCGTAAACGAATTGGATAAATATTTGGTTTGGTTTTCAATTGTAAGTAACAGCCATTGGAAGTGCGTTTGGGTTCGGTTCTGTTCTTTTGTTGAGAGATGCCTTGAGCTGCGACGCGGATGGCGATGCGATGCGGATGGCGATGATATTGGCCTCCACTAAGAAACTAGAGAATGGTGATAGTGCACACGTAGCTGGCGACGACGCTGCCGAAGCTTGGGCAGCTCCTGCTTGACTTCTGCTGGTCCGTGCAGAGTGACTGTGTAGGAGTGCAGCTTGATGAGCGGCTCTCTTACTTCAAGCTCCGGTCTGGGCTTGTTCTGGTCGTTATGGTGTGGCGGTGGTGAAGGTGTTGCTGCTGTTGCTGGTGTATCTGGTGTGTGGTTTGATGTTTTACTGGAAGTAGCATTTCGGAGACACGTTGTGGTATTATCCGTCTTTATAGTAGTTGCTGGTGGTGCTGTTAATCGTGGCTGGCCTTCCTTGCCCCCTAGTCGTCGCTCTGCTGGTCGTTCGCCTTGAGATGGTCAAGCGAAAGACACTTGATAGAAGAGCCACTCTTCCATGAATGACGGAACGAATGCCTTCGACGTGGTAAACTTTACCTTCGGCTTGAGCAGGGCCAGCTGCTCCTCGAACAGCTCCAGAGATTCAGTGCAGCTGGTACCATTGCCGTGGGTCAAAAACTTGCCATCGGGCTTCAGCACCTTGAACGAGTGCTCAAAAATGGTCCTGATAAAGTCCCAGTCGACGCCGACAGGTGCCCCTGTGATGGGTATGTCGGTGAGGTCCCCGAATACATAGTCAAACTTGCGGCCTTCGTCAATGAACTTCTTTAAGTACTCCACACAGTCGCCCACAACGATTTCGTACTGATCGCTCCTGCGCTTCTCCAGAACATCGCCGCAAATCGAATTGAGATACTTGTTGCAGGCCTCCATCACCAGCTCATCGATCTCCAGCATCACCACGTGCTTGGGATTCTCCTTGAGCAGTTCGTACAGCAGGGCTCCGTCTCCGCCACCCAGAATGCAGATCTCTTTGCCCTCATAGTTCTCAATACCACGACCCATCAGGGTTTCCGTATAGATCAGATCGGACTCGGCAATATCTGCAAAAGAGGAAAATGAATATCACGCTATCGCTAATCACTTTCGAATTTCCGATGGCCGAGCCACCGCAATGTGGCACTTACTCTGAAGCTCGTCCAACAGCAGCATGTTCCCCAGGGTCTTGGAGTGCAAGATTTGAATCTTCTGGAAGGGCGAGCGCACCTCGTAGACAAGCTTGTCGATATCGTACTCAATGATGCGCTCATCTGCGAAAGATTAACCATTATTAGAATATGCTTCAACATACATACATACATATGTATATGCATGTACATATACATATGTATATGCATGTACATATACATATGTATCTGCGAATAGCTAATAGAATTCACTTGTCTTTTGGTGGCTAAGCGGCATGCTGAGAACCAACGGAGAATCAGAAGCAAAACAAACCGAAACCAAAAATAATAGAGAAAGAACATTAAGTAACAAAGAGACTCGACTCCGCCATTCCCATCAAAAGAAGGAAAGAGGAGAGTCCGAGTCCGACATGAACCGAAAATCCGAACGAACGAAAAATGGCTGAAATGAATCTATCATGCTTGGTGCCTCTAGAACTCTCAGAACATCAGCTCGGTGCTGCATACGCATACGCTCAACGTTCATTCATACGAGTACACATGATGTACACATGACATGATGTACGACGAGTATTACATAGTACATACATATCAGTATATCGGTAGTTTGCTCTATTTTGTAATATGAAAACCAAAGAGTATACGTTACCTGACGATGGAAAATACCTAGGGACATCACCGCGCCTCAGGGCGGGCAGCTTCTGTCCCTTAATGGCCTTCAGTTTCACGGCCAAGGCATTTTCCAAGCTCTTGCCATGCACCACGCCCTAGTGTGGGTGGTGGTGGTGGTTCGTTTCGTTTCGATTCATTTCGTGGGTTGGTGGTTATTGGTGGTGTAGGTGTAGTTGTTGTTGTTGATCGAGAGCGAGCGAGCGAGCGTACGTAGGAGCGAGGCGAACGAGGCGAGGCGAGGCAGGGCAGGTGACACATGTTGTGCATAGGGCGTATAAGTATAATTTCAATAGTTTACACATTAATTTATAATTCAGAGATAATTTTGGTGCATTTTTAGTTTTTAGTTTTCAGTTTTTCGTTGTTGTTGTTGTAGTTTTGTTTTTGTTTTGTTTTGTTGTCGGATTGCAAGTGGCCCCGAGATGTGGTTGTTTCATGGCGCGAAGATGAGAGATCGGATTGATCGTTTGAATATGGAAATAAAAAGTATAAAAAAATTAAAAAATAATTATAAATCAATCAGAGGAGGGAATAAGTACAATACAAAGAAGGTCAGGGCCGTCTTTGAGGTCTTTGGAAACTAGTAGCGTGACGGAACAAGCATGCAGGAACGTCCTATAGTATGTAACGCTATACATATGTACGTAAGTGGGTGGGTGGGGTGTCAAACCGATTATATATAATATTCATGATGTGTTCTTGTACATAGTATGTGCATAGAAAATTTCTTGCCTTGGCCTTGGGACCACCGTGTAATCGTATTTGCACGGATAACAATAACATTACTGCACGCGCGGACCCTCAAGGCTCTGCAGCGGAATTTTGAGAGACACTTTTCGGATTTTCAGGTGGAAAAGTGATACGAATATATAGTGGATAGTGGGTGTTTCTTTTGGGTATGAGGGGGGTTTGTTGTTGTTTTTTGTTGTTATATTTATTGCAAATGGAACTGGCAAAAACTAAACTAATTCGACCAACCTGAGCTAGTCATATATATGTCGATATATCCGCCGCGCTTTATCGGTGGCAAGTACTTGGACCGATCGGAATCTAATTTTTGTCGCAGAATCAGTTCCATGGTGCGCATGGTCTGCAAAGTAATGCTTTATTTAAACTTCTTACGCAAATGCTCGCACGATTTGGTTGGGTTATTGATGAACAAATCAAAAATATGACCACAGCGAAAGAATGACCTTCGCAGCGAACTCTACGAGCGCCCCCCGCTTAGGCAGCCCAGCCGCAAAACTATTTATAGTCGCAAATACTTGGATACTTATGAAAAAGGAAAGTGAATAAACCAAAAAGGAATGTACAGACCGAGCCATAAATATGCCCCTAGGGACTGCTGCTGATGCTGCTGCTGCTGCAGCAGTTGCAGTTGCTGATTCACATTGTAAAATCTGAAGAAAAACCACACACATGCTGTTGGGAAATAGCAGAACCGGCATCAAGATAGAGGGGGCTCTATGTGTGTAAGTGTGTGTGTATGCTCGTACTATCTACATATGTTTGTATGTTTCGCGCTGTTTTTTGTGGAATGGGGACCGAATTTCAATCAATGAACTTGATTTTGAAGCAACCAACCCCACGTGGGACCCCGAGGAAGAGAGCAGCGGCGAGCGAGCGGGAGTGGGAACGGGTGCGAGCGCGGGGAACTGGTGAGGTAATCTAGCGCAAAAGCCTAGTGTTAGGCCCGTCGTCAGATGATATGCATATGTACGATACATACAAGTAAAGTTACCAAATCGGTTAGCGGAGGTGTTAGATAATACTTTAAGCTTTGTATGGCGGCATTGGAAAGGGAAAGGGTAACCGCACCGTCCGCACTGTCGGCCCCTTGAGGCCAAGGACAAGCCAACCCATGAGTGACCCAGAGGCCGAGGGTTTGGGGACAGCACGAGGCACCGACGACGCGAAAAGGAAAACGGTCTGGCACGCCCCCGCCACCGGCACGAGACACGCTCACACACACGCGCGCGCACACACACACATATAGACACAAACAAACGTGCACTCGAATGTATGCGGAAAATCAATTTCCTTGCTGGTGGAACAAACCCCATTTACCACCTAATCAACACCGGAAAGCAACGTGTTTTTCCTGTGGAAGGGGTGGGGTTTTGGGTGGAGGGATAACCTCATGTGTAAGTATGCGATGTCAAGGACAGAAGGCGAGTGTGGTCAGTGTAATCTTAGGGAATGGCTCTACCTACATCGAAGGACATGATGGGCTCCTTGCCATCGGGTAGGAAGTACTCTACGTTGACGGTCAGTAGGCCGTGCTGGAAGATGCGGCAAGTGATGATCGTGGCCTTGTTCTCGTGCAGCACCGAGAAGTAGCCGTTCTCGGGCGACTCCATGCTATAGGCCAGCTCCAGCTGGGGGAAGACATGCTCGAGCTCGTTCCGAAGTATCTTGGCCACCTCCTGGCGCTGCTTCTCGTCGGCCGTCTTGGCACTATCCAGCGTGAAGTCGAATAGTATGGTCTGGGCTGCCATTGTGCTAGTCCACGGATTTTTTCAAATTTTATTTTCTCAGATTTTCCGGCCCAAAAAACCGCGATACAAATGCGCGCAACAACAAAAGTCTAGTGATGTGCAAAAGGAATCTCAGTACCATCGATAGCTTCTCGTTTGTTGAACGTTTGCCAGCACCGCTTATATTATTTAACTTATCGTCAAAATAATCGATATTATTTTTTCAACTCAATATTTTGTCATCTCTAACATATATCGATAGTCGATATATATAAATTAACAAAACAAAACTCCTTCCTGCTGAAATGTATTGCAAAAATTGATTGCACTGAAGATATATATGATCTGCTGGATCTGAGCGCCTAGGCATACAAATATGTATGTATTTTCAAGTAGAAGGACGCTTGTATAGCTTGATGACAATATCTTCTTATAATATTTCCATGTTTGCTGCTGTAGACCGACTTTATTGTGGCAGTAGCATACGCGACACCCCCGATAAAAGCCCCGGGGAGAAAGGATGAGGGCGACCACGAGAATACCAACAAATTCAAGCTACTGATCACCAGCCACATGCGCCCGCCTCTGAATCCTCCGCATGTCGGAGAAGGGAAAGGATAGCCATCCACAGTTCCTTACATTCAGCAATTTGCTGTTCTTCGATAAGAACATTTCGATTCGATGCGAAAATAGGCACTGCAATGAGAAGATTTCACTCAACGGGGCATTTACAATCTTAAAAAATAGCCATATCTACCAGTTTGCTGAATCTGGATACTCTACCTTTTCCAAGCTCGTATTCATTCACTCTCCCGCTCTTAATCGTGCGTGTTGGATAAAACAGCTGGTTTCGATGTGAGAAATGAAAGAGAGAGAGACAGATGTAGCGGAAAAATGTAAACAGATACAAATTTATGTAATTTTGATCAGACCGATTTGGGTCGTTTGGTCTAAATGCACAAGCTTCTCTAAGGTTTTAAAACGGAGTGCTGTGAAGATTTAGCAAAATGTTCATCCCATTACGGTTCACAGGGCCCTGCTTGAGCTAAATTGAAAACTCGTGCTGAGCGCCTTGTCTCTTTAAGACCCATATAAGGTCTGTGGATGAGATGTTATATGAGTAGTAATTAGGAAACCACCACTTAGTAATCACTTTTAGGAATCAGGACAGACGGGAATGGTGATCTGTCCTCCCATATTGTTTAAGAGTCCAAGCAGTTGACTAGAATTTAATTACCGATTCGATTTTTTGTGTAAGTAAAAGTTATGTTTCCGGTTGTCTTCATTTCTGTGAGTGATTACCAAGTGGTGGTTTCCTGATTACTACTTAAGTATTAGCAGGTATTTTTTTTTATTAATTTGAAATTGAAAATAAATTCTGCTGCTGAGCGAGCACCTGCACTTTCCACAAAAACTATGACTTAGCCGAGTCCAACCAGGTCACTTTACTGCTGCTACAATTTTAACGAATCGAATGGAACACGTAAATTTCTGCGCGAATTAAAGCAGATATATGATAAGTCAGATATTCCGAGCCCGCGCAACCTCAAAATCGATAGCACCCGCACCGATTCTTGTACGTTTGTCAGCACTTTTAATTTGATACTTTGATAGAGATGAGAAAATCATATCGGCATTTCGATAATAGATGGATATCGTTTTCGGCACCAAAAATATATATCAATATACATACATCCCTAATCATAATCCCCAACACCCCAACATCGCTCGGACCCCCCAAACAGCGCGCCGCATTTCCCGCAATATTGAATTACACAAACAATACTTGAATGTTGTGCCGCGAGTAGTGAGGTAGTTCTACGGCGAAATAGGTGTTTCGTTAGAGAGGTGTCCATCAGGTAGGAAGGATTTGTCAATGCGGCACTTGCACGCTTGAGTGTGTGCACCTGAACCTGAACTTGAATGCGAGTGTCGCGCGAGACACTCAGCATCGTGCGCCATCCAAGGCGAGCGTTTGGCGGCAACAATGGGCTGCTAATTATAAATCACCCGCGAGCCCAGCATAAGAGCAGCGCGGTGTGCTAGTGAAGTGATGTCGCCATATCGCGACGCGAGACGTGGTCGACTATGTGTTTGTGTGCCTCTGTTGGCTGTGTGGGCGCCATAGCCACAGCATGCCAATGTTGTTACGTCGCCGTTTCGGCAGCAGCAGCAGCCGCAGCCACCCACCCTTGTCAACCCACCCCATGTCTCGTGCTGGCGCCCAGGCATTGCCGGAGCAACTATATACTGCCACGACTCGTGGCTCCCTCGTGGGTGCCTTCGAGTGTCGCGACTGTTATTACAATGTATGACTGCGCTGTATTGATTTTTTGAATCCTTTCAGATCCTACGCTGTCCGCACAACATGTGAGGGAGGTCCCCGGCGATTCCTGGGCCACTGCAGGTGAGTGTGCGTGCGTGCGCATATGAGTAGTAGACCCCGTCAGCTAATTAGCCCTGCATTTATTCATTCATTCAAATCATTGCAGGGGAACACACACACGCAACTCAAACTCCCGATGGGCTGAGCTGAGGGACAAGCAGCCCAATTAGCCAGCACTCGTACGAGATTTTCGAATCGTGTACGTCATCGACGTGCTCAAAATAATTTGCATTGGGAAAGCAAATACTGTGCAAGAGTCACAAAAGTCAGCGAAGGCGACGGGAGCGCATCTGCATTATTCGATGACGACTTGGCTGCTGTCTGACATTACTATTTATATGCCATTATACCCGTGCTGCTGAGCAAAACAAACAGTCAGTGGCGGGCAGAGGCCAAGAATCTCATAAATGTCAACCATACGTTAGACGAAAACTAGCCACGAGTCGCGCGCTATGGGCAGCCGAGAGATCCCCGTGATAGTACCTAACAAAGCACAAATTTACTTTGCAAAGTGCCTTCCTCCGGCAGTGGTCGAGCTAACCTCGTGATGTAAGGAAGAGTTGTGCTCTGGGAGATCAACGAACAAAGTGATTTGATAAGACTATTTGGCCCGACTCCTTCGCCATGCAGCACAGCACCGCTGGGAGCGAGGAGCGCATCACTAGCTCCACCAGCAGCCCCCGTTCTGGACACAAGTCGGGCAGCTCTCTCTTCGGGCTGCTGACTAAGCGTCCCAGCAAGGTGGAGCCCCATCCCGTAACTCCCGAATCGCCAAGCCTTCAACGACGTCCTGTATCCGCCTGCGGCCACTATGATGTGAGCTTCGCCAAGGCCACAGCGGAGCAAGCGGGCAACCATGTTGCCGTCAGCAGCAGTAACAGCAACAGCAATAGCAACCACAAAAGCCAAACTCTTCCGCTGGAGAAATCGCACAGTGGTCTGATAAGCTTCCACAGGCGGACCAAGCCGCCGTCGAAGAGCAAAGGACACACCCACCGCTACAGCAGTGACGCGGGGTCGCAGAGCGATGGCGGTGCGGACGTTGTGATGCGTCGCAAGTCGCCCAAGCACCGGTCACCGAATCACAACCGATTCAGCCACCAGTTCAGCCTCTGCTGCAAGGCCGAGAAGAAGCCCCTGACGCCACCCGTCACGGTGCGCTACAATTCCATACCTGACAGCACCAGCAACAGCGTGCTTCGCCGCGATAACCTATCGTTAAGCTGGAGCATGGTGGACAACAATTCGGTCTCGATGAACTCTAGCGAAGGTGGCACTTCGTTTCAGCGACCACGTCTGTCCAGTGAGTGCGCCAGTGCACCAGAGTCGCCCGTCGGCACCAAGACCTTTTTTGCCCAATGCAGCAATGCCGCTGCCGTCGCTTCGGCCACAGCCGGCGCATCGGCCTCTGCTGCTGTGGCGAGAAGTGAAAGCATGCCCCGTTCTCCGATCCGGCCTATCGCAGTGTCGGCCTGTCGCTCGCGTCTCCGCCTGAAGCTATATCCGCCCGGGAAGGAGCTGCCGCAACTGCACACCGCTGAAGAGTCCACAGACATTAAGCGAGCCACCACACCGCAGCACATGTCATCGCCCAACATATCCAGCCAGCCGGATGGATTTGAGGCGGCTATGCAGGAGCAGTCTGGTGTCCGCTTCATGTCGCACGAAAACATGACGCTGCAGAGACAAGGCTCGGGCTCCAACCTCGCACGCCAGGCCCTGGTGGCTGCTCATGCCCTGAACCTTATACCTGCCGAGAAGGCACGCGAACGGAGCTACCTGGACGGCCGGCTGGGCTCCTCCTCTCTGCTGGGGCCCAGCGAACTGAGTCGTGTGCTACCGCAGAAGGAAGTCACCATTTTCGTGGGCACATGGAACATGAACGGTCACAGTCCTCCCAAGTGAGTAGAAACGTAAATATCTTCGCGGTCCGGATCCTAACAAAATGTTTTCTTTGCTAAAATTCCAGACAATTGAATGATTTTGTGCTGCCGGCCAATGTGGAGCATGTGCCGGACATAGTTGTTATGGGAACCCAGGAGTCCACTCCAGACCGATTTGAGTGGGAAGTCACGCTGCAGGAAACCCTCGGCCCTTCGCATGTGCTTTTCCATTCGACTACTCTGGGCACCCTCCATCTGGCTGTCTACATGCGGCGCGATCTCATCTGGTACTGCTCGGCACCGGAGGATGCCTCCATGTCGGTGCGCACCGGCTCTGCCTTCCGCACCAAGGGTGCAGTGGCCATATCCTTCTGCCTGTTCGGAACTTCCATGCTCTTTGTGACCTCCCACTTGACCGCCCACCAGCAGAAGGTTAAAGAGCGGGTGTCGGATGTGAAGCGTATAATTAACGCTCTGGATTTGCCCCGCAATCTGCCCAACCTTCGGCATAAAAACAAGGATGTGACGCAAAACTTCGACAACGTCTTCTGGTGTGGAGACCTGAACTTCCGACTCGGTGAGCCGCGCGAGAAACTGATGGAGTGGATTCAAAACACAAAGTTCCCGCTCCCCTCGCACTTGCCACACGGTTACATGCACACGGACCAACTTTCTTCTGTGCTGGCCGACGGTGCCGCCTTCCGTGGATTCATGGAGGCGAATATAACATTTCCACCCACTTACAAGTACGACCCGGGTAGCCAGAACTTTGACACTTCGTCAAAGCAGCGCGCTCCGGCCTACACCGACAGGATCCTCTACAAGTATAGGCAGGTCCAGGGCCTGGTCATACGTCGCCAGACCATAATACCAGGCGTATCCACGCCGACCCAGCCCTATGTGCAGTGCCTGTTGTACGATTCGGTACCTTCGATAACAACATCGGACCATAAGCCGGTGTGGGCTCTCTTTAAAACCCTCATTCGTGCCGGAACTGATGCGTAAGTGGTGAAGTTAAACCGGAAATGCAATCCATAGTGAAACTCTTATTTCTGCTCCATTATAGGATTCCCTTGGCTGCTGGATTGTTCAGTCGGGATATTTACCTGGAGGGAATGCGCCGTCGCTTGAATAACCAATATACGGGCGCATCGGCCGTCTGTGCCATACAGTAGACTCTCATTAGCAGCTACTAGCTAGTCAAAGTTGGAAGTGGCTGTTCCGGCAGCTTCCTCCAGCCACCTACTTAGTCATTTACTCGAATCTGTCAGCTAGAGACTGGCTGGCATTTCTACAGTGCTAGTCAATGCTTTTCTATGGTTGTGTGTCGCCATTGTATTACCTAGATAGGACTCTACTCTGCAGTCAAATACAAATACCAAATACTCGTTCGTGACTTGCCATGCAACGCCGCGGTAGTACTCAGGCGCCGCCTTTTGCCTTTCGCCTCGAGGCCTTAGATCGTAATACGTTCCTTATGAAATGATTATGAATGCATACTCAGAAACAATTCTGTACCTCTACTCTAAAGCACAAGCCTAGCGTGTAGTTAAATTAAATGTGTTTTAGCTAACTAACGTAGTCCAAATATTGAAAAGAGCTCGAAGAACTATGAATAACTTTAATTGTTTCAACTGAAGTAGTAGTAAATATACATACATACATATAATTATACGAATCTGAATTAAGCAGTTGTTGATTCTTGAAACCCTATTGTTAGAATATTTATTTCATTATTATTTAGTTCTTATGACTGTTATTGTTGAATCGTGTCTAGTGATCTGATTATTTAATAGTTTGCAAACCTTATGAAGATTTTATTTCGTTTTAAGCACAAATAATACGTTTCTTATGATTTCAATTAAACTTTCAAACAGGAACTGTCCTTCTATTATCATCACCCGACTAAATGCCCCAACAAAAATGAAATCTCATAAACTGCGGGCATCTACACGAGCATCAGAGCATCATCATTCCGTAATGGGGCCGGGCCGTCATCGTTGCCCTCACGCAAATGCACCAAAAACGTCCATCCCCCAATATGCCATTCGGACACACACGCAAATATGTTAAACTTTTGACCAATTTCAACTTGAGTTAACTGCCTTGGGGCCCCAGGCGAGCAGCAATTTATTGCCATGGTTGCGATTCGATAGCGCTGGCCATGCTGCAGTCGCTGGCAGAGTCCAGCCGCTGCCACTGCTGCCACCGCCACTTGTGCACCATTCAAGTGGCCTCGCGGTCTCGGCTCCTACTCCGACTGCACCCCCGACTGCATGGGGTGGGAAGCCTGGTGGCATTTGTGGTCATGAGTGTATGCGTATAAGTATTCGTATCTGCGAGGGTTGGTCCAAAAGTTGCAGACTTGAATACAACAATGATTTTCGAATGAAACTATAAATTAGTGGGAAAATGATTACAAGTGCATACTTAGTGCATAAACACGGGTACTAGATGAATGTACCTACATATATATATGTTCTTAACTTCACAGAATTTTCGGTGGATTCTGACGAAGAATATAATACTTTTATGACCTTCTTTCTCTGGTGGAATTAAAATTTATCCTCAGTTGGTTTCCCTGATATAGCATCGGGGGTGACCCACAATTTAAGAATCCTGAGTACCTTCATCTAGATTTTATCCTATATGACGATGAGCAAATTGCTTCCTGCAGGTTCAATCCCAATTTGAGCGAATGGAAAGTCTTCAATACTTTAATGTTTCTCCGATTTTAGGTTTCACTCTAACCGCTTTCAAGCGATAACCTATCCAATAAAGCCCTAGAAGACGTTTTTCGTAAAAATGAACCCTAACTAAGACTTATCTTAGTATCAATGTATTAAATCTCACGGTTCTCTGTCTGTGCTGTCTTGTGCAAGATCTTGTATCAGGGATCGGACACAATTTTCCAAATTTTAAAGAACCACAAACGTTTTTGTTTCAGTATTATGGTACTTAATTAGGTATTATGTATATAAATATGATTATTCCCGATGCTCGAAGAGTTTAGGGACTTATTGGTTTTGTGGTGGATGTGTGCAACACCCAAAAAGGAAGGAAGCCCTTCCGACCCCATAAAGTATATATATTTTTGATCAGCATCAAAAGCCGATTCGATGTAGTAATGTCTGCCCGTTTATCTTTCTGTCCGTCTTGCTTAACTCTTAGTTCTCAGAGACTATAAGAGCTTAAGCCGCCAAACTTTGTTCGAAAACCAACTTTGTTTGCATGCACGCCTCCTTTTACCCCATGATTTTGAAGATAAGAGAAAACCAAGAACGCAAAATCTTTGACAATGAAAGAATCATTATAGCCGGAAGAAACAAATAAAATAATGCAGGTGCTCTTTGCCACTCTACCTCTCTTCCTCGTGCAGTGTGAAAGAGGATAAACGGAGTGCAACAATTAACATTTGAACAATATATACTGACTGAATACAGGGTACAGAAGAAGGGCCGCGGCCCTTGCCGCGTCTCACAAAGATTCCACTCGTTTTTGATTTTCAATGTACATATACAAATGTAGCTGTAAATATGAAGTTATATAATTCGAAGAGCCCCACAAGACTGCTGATGTTAAAGCAGATACTTTAGGATCTGAAAATGATCTTATTTTACATTTATTTGCATCTGAAATATAAATAAGATGTAAGGGAACCATGCTATATTGCCGAAGTACTTACCGAACTCACCTCGTATGTGTGGGCTTATCCGCTTGACCAAAATCAGTTTTCGAATTGGTCAAACAAAAAAGTCAATGATTGGATGGGGCCCCATGGGAATCCCATGCCGGAAGGACTCGATTCCGTTTGTACTGTACGGGTCCTTTTTGAGGGCCTCCGAGGACTGACTGGCCGGAGAACGAAACTCTTGTGCGGGCGCCAAATTTGTTTAAAAAAACGAGAAACAATTTCGAGTGCGTTTTGTTTCATTGCAATCTCTGGGCTGTGGTCAGCGGATGGCATTGTTTGGCGCTGCTGTTATTGTTCTTTTTTTTGCACAGCTTCTGTAATTCATAAAGTTTTTTGTGGATTGCAGGATTTTTCGGGCTGCTATGAGTCTAGGATGGAGTTGGGTGATGGGTCTGTAACGGGCATTGCCTGAAATTAGTTTGCGTCGGCTGGCAGGACCAAGCGATGGCCCTGTCAAAACTGAAGCTCATTTCCTCTCTTTGCTGGAATTTAACCACAATATATGAAATTATATTAGCACTAAAGGTTGCCCCCAACTTGGCGTATAAAAACTATGCCCCTTCTGTCTGTCTGTGCGTGTGGCAGTATCTGTGTCTGTCTGGCACTCGCTCGGTGTGCATGTGTGCGTCGGTGCCAGCGAGCAGTGCACATTAATATCCTGTGCGCATTCGTACGTGTTAATATGACTTTATGACTTCATATGTGTCCATATTTTTGTCCCCGCTTCACGCTTCACACTAAAAAGTTTTATTGTTAGTTACGCTGCTGCCGCCATCAAAGCAACCATTTTTATTCACAGTGTTGAAGATGCAGAAATTATTAAAAATTTCCCTATGCCCTTCCCCCTCCCCCTATGCATGGCATACTCGTATCTCAGGCTTCTGCCTGCACCATCAGACACTGAACTTTTTCATATGCAACAGGGCGGGAGGTGGTGTGAAGGCTGCATTTACGGTGAGCAGATCTGATGGATGTGAGTCGTGTGGAGCCACAGTGGAGCCATTCAAAGGATTTAAGATAAAGAAATATAATTAGTTGGATCGCAAGATCTCTCTCTCTCATTTAAGATGTGTATGAAAAGTAGCAATTTTTATTTCTGAATGTTTTTTTAATATGTTTTAGAGGTGGTTACGTATGGTTCTCAACCTTTTCTATTGATAATGCTTGGTTTTTTGCACAGTTTATCCGTTATGGGGCCCATTTCCTTTTAGCCATCGCTCGCACATGGGCGGGGCTCCGGCTCCGGCTCCCGCTTCACATTAACGGTAGTTCCCGTATGTACGCGCTTCTGAAATGTGCATATGCTGGGGTCCCCCCCCATCCACACTCTCCCAGCGTATGGCCCGGTTCGCCCTGGCATTCGGCGAAGCCACTTGAATGCTTATTGTACATTTCAAACAACTCTATTACGAATATTTTTCATATTTCTTCGCAAGTGGGGCACAGGCACGGAAAAAGTTAACATTAAAAGCGATGGCGGTGCCGAAAAGGCTGCCGGAGCGAGTCTGGGGCGGAGAAGGCGCCAGTCAAAGCAACCAATTCGCATGCGGCACGTTACATTTTCGCAATAAAAAATGAAAACCGCTTTGCATGCATCTGTAGGAGAAAAGACTGCGACTCGCACTTGCTTCTGGGGCGTCTCTCTGTGCTTGGGTGTGCGTGTGCGTGTGTGTGTGTGTGCAGAGGGAAGAGGCAAAAGTAATAAATGTACGTGCCGCACTAGCGAAAACTCCGGGAGAAGCAGAAGTAACGGTTCCACACACATGCACACACACACGGAGGCAGTCGTGTCAATTTGGAATAAAACCAGGAAGGAAGGCAGAAAGGATACCCTTGAGTACTAATAGATTTATCGCTTTACAATCTCTGATGATCTCTGAATATGATGATGATCTCTCTGATGACATTATCCGTAGACATACACAAGCTACTCCTTAGTCATTGCTTAATTAAGAATCGTTATACATTGTACATACGTATCATATCATATCATAAATACTGCCGCATGTTCAATTTAAACGTTAGGCGAAAACCAACATTCCATTCCCCCCTATGAGAGGCAATAAGAAGCGCCGCCATCTTCCATTTCCGCTCCGTTTGCTGCTTCGCACATGTCACGATCAGGACGCATGCAAATGCATGGAAACGAATGTGAGTGCAAGCAGGAGGTAGCTGGTGCTGGAG
The DNA here is from genome assembly GCA_005876895.1 of Drosophila azteca. Lineage (NCBI taxonomy): Eukaryota > Metazoa > Arthropoda > Insecta > Diptera > Drosophilidae > Drosophila > Drosophila azteca. The sequence continues at coordinate 71,842 of VCKU01000073.1, forward strand.
ATGGAGATGAAGATGAGGCTGGAGAAGTTGATGGGAGAATGGGAGTCGTGGAATACGAGTAAATGTAATAAAAATAAACTACAATTTTCTTTGACTACCCCTAGAACTGGACTCCCCATGCCACCCATACAGCGCGTTCTATTGTGCGAATACTTTTTTGTTGTTTTTTTTTCCCTTTCGTCGTCTTGGGGTATGCCACCCTGCCGCCTGCCAGAGGGGGCGGAGTCTGTGGCGATGGGGTCGCAACGGTTTGGCACGCACCACTCTCGTGTTTGAAGTAGCTTTGGATTGTATAAAAGTAACCATAGCTACCATAATTTAATGAAAACATAATCTGCATTCAGAAAAAAAGAAAAACGCAGAGCCACCGCCAGATCCAGAGCCAAGCCCGCGAATGGAAAGTGGAAAAACGACGGCAGGGTGGAGCGGCATCGAGAGAAACGGGGACCCTCTGGGAGCTGGAGAAAAAATTCTATTAAATGGCGACAGGTCTGTTGAGGGCTTTTCTCGGGCGCCCAGAGACGGCTCTCCATGAAAGATTGTGTTTTTACCAAGTAGCTGACTTATGGATTGGACGGAGATCCAATGGGACCAATGGGGCTTGAGCAAACAAATTTTGTGCGTAATACTAAGTACACAAGTGAATACTCTTAACTTTACTTGAGAATTCTACGAATTTAGTAATTAAAAACTTCTCCTAAAAGCTTGGTTAAGAAAAAGAAATGTTTAACACATATTGCAAATGACTTTGAGGGAAACATAATTCTGTTTTTCCAGTTTTTCAAAATACTAAAGCATCATAGTTCGCTGTAAAGTTCTTAAACTTTATGTAATTGTTTCTGAATCATTCACTAAAACCTACCTAAACCATCCTGCAAATAATCGAATTCTTCTTGGTTTGAGTTCACACATTTCCACGCTATTCAGGGCCTAAATACCCTGTGTTTTCTTACCAGCAAGCATACAAATGATGAACTGCCATTGAAATACTAAATACACATGCCTACAATCAATCCTATTGAAAGGCAGTATTCTATAGATATCGAAGGTAATTGGAAACCTTCCCCCCGTAAAGCGCCAATCCAACTGCTGGTTCATATTTTCCTGGCTTTTCTTAAACAGAACATCCGTGAGGGCATTGACGAGTATCTGGTTACACCTTATTTCTTTTTTCCATTTTATTCAATTTTCTGTTTAATTTTTTTTGCCGGCATTTTTGATGATAAACGAAGAGAGGGCTTCTTTTAGCGGCAGTGGCGCGACTTGAGCAGTGACTTGAGTAGCTCGCAGAAAAGTTTCCTAGACAACTCCTTCAGGAGGTGGAAAGAAAGTCGAGGGACTGCTGCCTGAATATCCTTTGGGCCTTGGCAGATTCAGCAAAGCGCGAAGGACCGACCACTTGTGAATACGCTTTGATGCGCGCGGCTTTGTGCGTGGGTGTGACTGCCGTTGTGCCGTTGTGGCGATGCTGTGTCTTGGGGGGGTTGGGGTTGGGGTGGGGGATTGAGTGGGGCCGGGCCGTAGCGTACCTCTCTTTTTTCCCGCCTTGCCTGCTTGATATTTATTTATTTTGACTTGGTTTGCGCTGCTGGGAGCCTTTTCTGGCTTCAAGTATTTCGTGAGTAGCGTAAAATACGCGCGGGAAATGTAATAAAAACATTTTTTCCAGCGGCTGCAGCAGCAGCAGCAGCAGCCAACATCTTATTCCTTCGGCACACTGCAGCCGCCCGACTTCTAGTGCTGTTGCGCGGCTGGGCTCAACTTGGCTGGGCTTTGCTTCTGCTTTGCTTTGAGCTACTGCTTCTAAAGTATCTAGAAGATATTTTTAATACATGCTCGCGACTTTCACAGTGCCCCACACAGATACGCACATTACTGCTGCCGTTCGAGTGTGCGTTCACTCACTTAGAACACTCATCCATGGCATCCATTTGATGTTCGGCTCTCGCTGGCCCCATTGGCAGCGGATACAGCGAGCGCAGCATAATGAAAAACATTCCGGTCATATGCAAAAATATGCAATGCATTTTCCTATTTTTGCCAATCTTCATGGTTTTGGGTTTTGCCCAAATTAAGACTACTACGAAAATTTTGCAGCAGGACCACAATTTCCACAATTTCCCTTTAAATATGTATTCGAAATTTGCATATTAAGCGACTTCTCCTCGCCTGCTGCTCATTTGCATTTGCATTTGCTCCTGGCTCCTGGCTCCTTGCTCCTGGCTTCTGCCTTTTAGCAGAGGGATTCAGACTCCAGCTCCGACTCCGTCACAGTTGGTAACACCTTGGCCGGGTCCTGGCCTGCTCAAAAGTCAATCTTCCTCCAGCTGTAGCTACATTCATTGTCTTGAACTACGCCCCTTTGGTGTCTGACCTGTCAATGGAGGACTCAAAAGGACTCGGCTGCCGGAGACAGGCGACGATGAACCCCCACTGAGCACTGGGATGACGATGCTGATGATGTGGGAGGTGTGGCACTGGGATTGAGGATATCCAACGTAGTTTGGTGTTCGATTCACCAGCTGCCGGATTTTGCAATTCAAATTTCGTGTATTCGGGGGCGGGACCAGCACGAGCAAATCTCAAAGGCAAAATACAAGTTATATCAGAACGGATTTCGAATCGAAATAGATACATGGAAAAGATGAACATGGAACTGCTCGGCACCTGAAATTTCTCTCTGTAGCTGAGTATTGAGTATTGGAAGTACATATATGTACATACAAACAAAATTATACATACAAAGGATATTCTACGAGAATCCTTAGAGGTAAACTGAACGTTCTGCACCTCTTGGTATCTGGGAAAATGTCAAAATATTCATGGATCCCTGGGGCTTGGGCATTTTCCACATATATACTCCAATTACAGCCCAGTACCATATGGCTGGGGCTGAGCAGAATGGGAGAATTTTTCTCATTAGACATCCGATGACCGTTCGAGAGCCGACACGCCTTAGTGCCACTTTCAGGCCTATTAGAAACTCATTAGTCGCCCGATTGGGGCAAGTTTGAACTAATAATGTGGTGGCAGAGTCTGTTGACTGCTGGCAGCTCAATTGAAAGAAATTTTCAATTTAATGGCAGAGTGTGGCCTCCAAAGAATTGGTTCTCGTAGAAGAGGGGTAGTGGCAGTGGCAAGTGGATCCTGGTGCCTGATGCCTGATGCCTGGTGCCTGATGGCAGCTATGTGGCTGGCCAGGCCGGCAGCCAAGTGGCCAATTACAGCTCGGGCACAAAGCAAAAGCACAAAAGGCACAAAACCAATCTCAATCTGTGGCATCGAGTAGACAAATATAGACTATTGTATGCCTATGCACGTAGTGCATTCCCATCCTGTCTCCATTTGGTATTCAAAAACTGTGCGTCTATGCGATTTTGACGCATATTTGCCAAGCACACAGCTGTATAACCATCTATGCTTGTATCCCCACCCCCCTCCCATACGCATCCTATCGACACTCGCTTTCACAGAGCAACAAATGTATCTGTGAGTGGCAGAAGCAGAAGCAGCAGCAGCAGTCGTAGCAGCAGGCTGAAATGCACAATTGCTTCATTTTGCAAAAGGATTTTATTAAACCCGAACCAGTAAAGTCACAACAGAAGCTGAGTGTTCGTCGATAAAGGCAAGTGGCAGAGTTTGCTGAAGCATCCGAGTGGGAGTTCTGACAGCCGCTCCACTCCGCCTCCATCTCCGTCTCCGTCGCAGTCTCCGCCTCTGGCTCCAGCTCCATTTCCTTCCCTAGCTTCTAGGCAATCGAAGTCGATTTGCGTGTGCGTCTGTTGGCGTAGTTATGGTAAATATTCATATTTGTAGCGTGTGCGCAATGTGTTGAAATTAGCATTTATGAATTTTGTGCCAAATGTCGGGCTCGAACAGAAGTTGAGCCACCGCACAGTGTACGTATGGCACGTACGACTATGCACAACAGCTCCAACTACTCTGAATGACTTGGCCCGCTCATTTACCGCAGTTCCTCCCTCGGCTTTCAGGATTTCTGGCTTTCTGGCTTTCAGGCTTTCAGGCTTCTACGGCTGTATTATGCGAGAGATTCCTGGTTATGGCTTTGTGGTTTTCTGGGCCAGCGGCTCGCATTTAGTCATTGGCCGTCCATTTGCATTTAGATTGCGGCCCCAACCACCCAGCCACCCAGCCACCAGCCATCCGCCCAACTGCCACGGTTGACTTCTTTGAACTACTTGGTCAGGGCCAAGCCAATGAGTGACATCTGTGCAAGATGCTCTCCCTGCTGGCCTGGCCAACAACTTGTGTGGCTCTTTGCGGTGAGTAGCTCATGTTCGTGGGCTCCGATTTACATAATTATAAGTGAAAACTTTAGCTTCCAGTTTGCCTCAGTATTAGACAAATACAGACAGACGTACATACATACAAACTTGCAAGACTGAACGAAACCACTAAAATCCTGCATATGAATGTGTTACAATGGAGATATTCTTTGTCCATAGCACCAATCAGCACTTTCGGATGAGCAGAATGCGAAGCGAGGAAACGAATCATATTTGATTCATGTTTCTCACATAGTTGATTTTTGAAGTACTAGTCCGTTCTCTGTTTATATGCGTCAACCACAACTATCTCTAGATGTATGTTCACACGAGTCCGATTCCCACAGGATCTGGCCTGTGTTTTTGGCACTTTCCACCCAAAAATGGCCTCACTTTGATGGCAATTGCTCAAACACTTTTGCCTTTCTGGCCTTTTGTCAACACACACGCCCTAAGAAAATAAAAATAATGGCGCATTTATTTTCCCGACTTATACTTTCCCGTTGCGGGATGTCCTTTATGGGAAACCAAATTCGTATTTGATTTTATTGTTTACATAAAGCGATGGCGAATTGTGTTACGAGCTGGAAATATCGCATAAAAATGCAACTTTTGTCAACGATTTGTTAAACTGATTCGATTTTAAAGGCCTTTTCTCGACTGATTCGGCCATAATAATCATTCTTCGATTGGGGCCATATTTTGGGGCGCCTCAAATTGATATTTTATTTGCGCATAATACTGGACTAATAATTTTACGATCAGTCAAGTTGAGTGTTACTTTATATTATATTAAGACTTGAAAATTACAGCCATAAATGAGAGGAATTGAGTGGTTAAGCCTAATATACATAAGCTATAATTATTAATCCTTAGTTGGTATTCTATGATGCATACCTAAAGCCACTTTAACAGGTGTGAAATATCTTTTATCTGTAATGGAATCGTATGGAACATCCACATATGTTTTTCTTGCTTGCACAGGACACAGGAATACTTCCGGACTGGAGTTTCCAAGTGTTCTTTTTTTGTTGTCGGCGAGCATTTGAATACAGACACCCACCCACCCACCGCCCATTGCTGTAACGGTAATTAATTACGTAATTTACACATTTACGAGCGGAAAAAGATCATTGAACACAAACGACGCGTCGTTACCACGTGCTCGGTGGCGTCGCTCGAATGTGGCGCCAAGAGCCGCTCTCAAGTACGGAAGGACATTGGGCAAACAAGGACTCGCGACGCTTTTTCTCGCATTCGCATTCGCCGTGCTGTTTTTTTTTTTTTCGTTTTGTTTTTTTGTTTTGCAGAGCCGCTCCGTGCACTTGTTTGGCCTTGTCCGCGTTTGATTAATGATGCGGACTCGGATCTCTTTTTTACGTGCCCTGTTAATGCGTGTATCTGAAACGACTTACATGCTCTATCATGCTCATATCATCGGGCCGAGAGGGTGGGCTGCTCGACTGCCCGTCTGCAGATTCCTCGAGGGCTGCAGTCGGTGGTGGTGGTGGTGGTTCGTTCTACTTTTATGGTGGTGTGGTGTGGCCGGGCCCTTTGTTTGACTATTTTTACTTCTGCTCGTACAACCCATCCCCCGGCTAGAATCATGGGCACAGCCAGACACGGAGCCGTATCGGTGTCGCGATTGGGGTATAATCTGGTTAGCGGCGCTGATGAGGACAACAGCCGTAGTGCGGAGACGGTGACGTTTAAGCACAATTGCTGTGGCTAATGTGACACATATTGTGACAAATTGCATAAAGTTGCGCTGGGTGGAAGTCAGTGGGCGGGGGTTGGGCTGGCGCTGGGGATGGGCGCGTACTTTGGAGGGGTTGGAACACGGACGGGCTGTGTAAACACGTGTTGCAGTTCCCCGAAAATCAATTTGGGGACTAATTGTTTGATGGGCTCCGATTTAAGTTCCAACATTTATGCTTGCTGTTAACTTTCTTAAAGGATCACTAATTGGGGAAATCTATGCGATACCAAAACAACAAAACTTAGCAAGAAAAAGAGGAAGTAAGACAAAGAAAGAGAGAGAAAAATAGTAAAATTAATGCAACAAATTAACCGCCGATGTACTAAAAAGATGCCAACATTTTCTAGATAGAAAAAGTACGAAAAATTCAGCCCAGCCTATGAGCTACTTATGAGAATTGTATACATAGGTAAAATTCTCTGTCTAAGCAGCTCCAGTACCGCTGAAATTCAGAGATATGCACGTAGATCGTTTCGGTTCCTCTTGGTGCTCATCCCCCATCCTCAGTGCTATTCTTCACCTCTGACTTTCTACCTTTTTACCCCGCCACGTTAGGTATAAAACTCAGGATAAACATTGAAAAATGCAGTCTTAAAAGCCGAACGGAATTAAAATCGGATACCAATGCTATCTGGGAGCTTGGGCTGTTGCTTTCCCCACCACGGAAGCGAACGACGAAGAGTGTCACACAAAGGACGATTGGCAGAGGGCCGCTTTTGCGACACTGTCATGTCGATGCTGTCAACAGGGCCGTCAGGGCCTTGTAAGAGGATGGCCCGTGCATGGGCCGGGCAGGAGCAGAGCCCTCTGAACTATGCATGACGAATCGGCATTTTACGCCCGTACAGCCGATTGCACCCCTCTTCGGGGTGGCTGTGACTGCTGTGTCAAATGCTTTGTTCCTCCTGTCAACCGAGCGGAACTAATTTCCGGGCTGCACCTGCAGGACCACCGAACGGCCCGCAACCTTGCGCCGGGTGGCTGCGTGGCTTCGTGGCTCCGTGGGGTGGTTGCGCAAGTGCTGCAAGTGCTGGCAGTGGCCATCGTTTGGGGTTGGGGTTGGGGTGCTGTGTTGCGATGCGATGCGAAGAGGCTGAGCTGTGTGGGTTCAATTGCTAGCACATTAACATTCGTTTATTTTACAAGGTCTAATTTTGATTTGGGCTTAAAATTGGGGGGCCTTAAGGATGGACTAGTGCTCCAGGGCTTCCTTGACACCGCACTCGCCGTAGGCACCCAGCTCCTCGGGGCGGAAGTAGGAGCTCTGCATGCTGTAGAGTCGGTCGATCGGGTTGATCATGGGCGTCTGCGTGAAGGGTCCCATCAGCTGCTGGAAAGTGGCGTAGCTCAGGCCCAGAATGGTGTTCAGTATGGGCTCGTTGTTCTTGTTGCAGTTCTCTGTGGAGAGGCCATCCGGAAAGGGGTTGGGGTTATCTTCAGGGAGTTCACGCACGGCGGTACTGTATGCGGTACTTACCCTTGTTGGTTTCCATGCAGTTGAAGGGCACTTGCTCCTGCTCCTCCTTGATGCAGCGCATCCTGGATAAACCCTCGGAGGCGTTTGAATACGGCGACTCCATCTGTGACTCGCTGTCGCTGTGTGCCTCGTCCTTGATTTTCGTGGCCAGACTGCTGTCGTGGGACTCCTGTGAGTCCTGGGAGTCACTGGCTCCTTTGCTGGGCGGCTCTTGCTTGGCCTTCTTCTGTATCTTCTTAACCTTGGCCCGTTGGTTCTGAAACCACACCTAAGAAGGGAAAAGTATACAGTTTTTAACAATATCAAGTTCAGATGTTTCGTTTGTTACCTGTACGATCCTTAGGCTTAAACCAGTCTCCTTGGCCAGATTCTCTCTCACTTTGCGACAGGGCTTGGGTGACACCTCGAAGGAGGCCTTGAATGAGCGTCTCTGCTGGGTGTTGAGGATCGTGCGTGGTCGCTTGGGGCCCCGTCGTCCATCCAATTTGGGCGGAAAGAGGTCGTCGCCGTAGTAATCTGAAGACGGAATGGGTCAGCGTTTTGAAATGCACTCGAAGGCGTCGTAGACTCACCATAGCCCTGCAGCATCTCCACCTCCTTTTCGTAGTCGAAGCGGCAGAAGAGTTGTCCCTGCTTCACCACATACTGCTCGCCCTTCTTCAGCAGGGCCCCGCACACCACACAGGCAAAGCACTTCAGATGGAAGACGTTCTCGTGGCACCGCATCACCAGCTCATCGGCGGCGACCTTATGGCCACAACCCAGACAACGATTCCGGATGTAGAGCCTGCGTTGAATTGAAACATTCACATGGTCAGATGGCTATCCAGCACCTGGCATACCCACACTCACCTTTCATAGTCGATGCGGCAGTAGAGTTTGCCCTCCCGAGAGTAGCACGAGTGCACCAGGTGAAGGGAGCAGGCGGTGCACTTGAGGCAGCCCTCATGGAAGGAGTTATCCACCACGCGCATGATGTAGCGATCAGAAATTGGCCGGCAGCAGTGGGCGCAGTTGTTCATCGGGGCTCCAATACAGCCTCCGGCTCCCATGTCCCCTCCCAATCCCGTGTGCTGTTGCAGCAGCTGAGGCGCTTGCGGTGTGTTTGATGTCGATGGAGGTGCGGGTGCCGTGAAGCTGTCCATCCCATTCAGACTGCACTCCCCCAAGGTAATGCGGTTACAGAGTTGGGGCGGACCCGGACCGGGGCCGGGGCCGGGACACATGCCCATCCCCATGCCCATCGTCTGTTGATGCTGTGCGTGGCCATTGTTTATGGTGCTGTTGCTGTTGTGGTTGTTGCAACTTCCGTTGACATTTCTGCTGACTGACGCCATTTTGTCATTGTGGGCTGCTGCTCCGGCTTTGCCACTTGTAGTGGCTGTTGCTGCTGTCATACCTCTTCCTGTTGCCGCTGCCGCCGCCGCTGCTGCTGCTGCTGCTGCTGCTGTTGCTGGTGTTGTTAACATGCGTTCATTTCCGTTCAACAGCAGTTGATTGAGCCCCCCAGCCTGTGGCTGCCCCGCTCCTGAACAGGGCCCGGATCCTGCAACAGCTCCTGTTCCTGGTCCCGCACCCAGTAGATGTTGCTGTTGACATTTTATGTCCATTGGAACTATTTTGGTTTTGTGGTCGTGTCGTGGGGCAGCCCCCAACATGCAAATGAGAAACATTTCAGATATTTTTATTTTCCCTTTGGCATGCACATTGCAGCTGCAAGAGGAGTGTACGGGTACGGGTACGAGTACGGGTACGGGCGAGTGTTTGTGTATGAGTGCGTACTTATGCATGTGTCGGTGTGCGGAGCTTTTTGCGCCTGTGTGGGCCTCAAATTTACAACTGCGGTCGGTTGGCCGTGGCAAAAACTATGCCCCAAACAGGATTTGTATTTGCGGTTCGACTCGCTTCGCTTCGCTTCGCCTCGCTCCGATCCATCCAGTGTCCATCTGCCGTCCAGAACATGGCCATAGCCCCCACTACGGTGGCCCCGCCACGAGTGCCACTGTTCATCGCAGTTGTGTGACCATTTGCCAACCATTTCGAGTTGTAGTAAATTTGTGGTTTTGCAATTATTGAAATGACTTTTCCAACAGCGGATGTATGCCCACTCTCTCTCTCCCTTCTCTTTCCCTGTCTGGCTGCACTCGAAATACTGACCATCTCACCCCAGCTATGGCTTTTATGCAAAAACTAAAAAAAAAAGGGAAAAGCCAACTTTGCGTATACGTAATGAATGCGTGTGTGTGTGTTTGTTCACGCGATTGTTCGGAATGGCGGCAAAAAATGACTGTACATTTGCGGTGCTCGTTGTGCTCGGCCTTTTGGTTCCGTGTTGTCTCAATTTATGGCAAATTGCTGAAATTTCACCGTAATTTGTTTCCCAGAATGTGTGTGTTCGTGTGTGTGCGTGTGTGTGTGTGCCTGTGCGTGTGTGTCGCTCTTTTTTCAGTGTTATTGTTGCAGCATCACGCCCTTACGCGTGGCCCCCACCCGACAATGTTGGTTTGTCATTCCGCATTTTGTATGAATGAATGATTTAAATGTGTGCGTAATTTCATTACATTTTTGCAACATTATATACAACTGGTATGCAAATTTATGCCACAAATATGCACAGAATTTTAAAGTTATTCTGCCGCCATTTACACGCACTTTCAGGTAGAGTTATTTCGCAGATGGGCGATGATATTAACATCACAAAATATCTCAATAACTCTAGCACCATATTCGTTTAAGTCGTTGCCTTCATTTTTACGCAACTGCATTCAAGTTAAGTTTTGTTCTGCAGAGACGATAATGCCACTAAGCATTGAATAAGTTCAAGTACAATGAAATAATATTAGGCCTGATGAGTGGATCACTTCCTTATTTCTTAGTGTAATGTAAAACGGAGAAAAACGGAGGTTTTTCTTTGAAAAATGTTAATAATTAATAGCTAAATTTTGTTGAAAATTAATTAGTGCTCAAAGTAATGAACTGACGTCTAAAAATAAAACCGTTTCATACGAAAAAATATTTATTTGTTGATGTTTAAGATAGAAATCAGTTAGTTTAGCTAGTTTAAGGTTCATCCATTGGCAAAAAATGGTAAAAAAACGTTCACTTTGGACGGCTTTATCTTCAGTTATATCCGCTCTATCGACACGAATCGAAAATCCAAACAATTTGTGGATATCTCTGATGCAGAGTAATTGCGGTTTTTCGTTAGTTTTAAAAAAACATTTTGGTGGTATATTGCGAAATCGAAGTATGAGGAAGTGATCTATGCATCCAATTTTGGTCTCTTGGTAAGTAAATTTAAAAGTCTTCACTATTAATTGTCCAGAAATTTACTTAAAAACTGTGTAACGCATTAATAAGAAAGTTATTTTGGTTCGAGTATTTTCACACCGATTTTCTAAGTGTTAAATTAGAGGTTAGAGGTTTTATCAGAATATAAATTTAGAGAGATTTGATTAGCTTTTAGAAGCGCCTTCTTTTTATTCTTCTCCCATAGTTCTTCTTTATAAACAAGGAGATAAAATAAGAGAAAATGATTTAGAAACACTCTCATAACTCTCATAAATAGGTGATAGGTGATCCGTCTTCGCATCAAGTAATTGATTTTGGCAAATTTCCATGGCAAATATTGAGAAAGCCAGCTAGAAATCTGATGATCAGATTAAAGTCGATTTCCGTCACTCTCCAGAGACTGCAGACAGCCCATTCAACTGTCAATGGCAACTGCAACCTCCTGCAGTCTGTCACCCATTCCCCCTTGCTCTGATTAACTCCAGACACTTTGAAGAATGGATGCTCCTAAGGACTGCAGCGGACTAAGCCGCTCAGCGGCCACACCTGTTACACTTTTGTGCGCTCTGTGATGGCGATGGCCTTTGACAGATCAAAGTATATTCCGGCATGTTTGCCGGACATGTCTGTGCATGGCCTGAGCAGATTTGGGCCGACAAGTGCAAATCCGACATTGATAGGTCTACCCCCGCTCTAATTAGATTCTAATGTGCAGCGAGAACTAAGGGGCGGACAGGGGAACGTCGAGCAGCCACCCCGCGATGCTTATAACTAAATTATAAATGAATTTCATTGAATCGGGGAGTAGTGTGCGGGGCTAACCGGGGCTATTCATTTAAATGAATCAACAACAGGGATACCCACCCTTATGTCGCATCATACAGAAAATATGCTTTGGCTTAGCCCAGAACGGAGCCCGAGTTCCGGGTGCGGAACGGGGACTTACGATGTTGGTTACGGAGGCTGGCGGCTGGCGGCATATGTTGGCAGTCGACAGACAGCAGCCCGCGAACGGAAACCCTTGCCAGGATGCTGTGTGTCGCCGCTGCCGCTGCTACAGGCTCAGCCTCAGCCTCAGCCTTGCCACAGCCACAGCCACAGCCTCTGCTTCAGCCGTTTGTCAGTCGCTGCCTGGCATTGCCGGGGACTGACAGCGTTTTATTTAATCGGATTTGGGCAGACAATGAAATTACGGCTCCGTTTTGTTGTGCCAGCAATCGCAGCGTAAATGCTTTGTTTTGGCCTAATCTCTGACAGAAGTCAAATTTGCTTTGCACTGGAAAATATGTTGAAATTTTCTCTGGCTTTTCGCCAGTTGGATTTAAGCACTTGATGTTCAACTTGTGGGCGTCACTGCGAAAGGGATTTTCTGTTTATACTGATAATTGTCATGGCATGTGTGATGCTCTAGTGTCGGATAAGGAGCCGTTTTCTCGGCAATATAACTGATTCCACAATTCCTTTAGCCCTGAGATCTAGTGACAGTGATATCCACTCAACCCAGAAACTTTCTGTTTAGTTCACACTCTAAAATGATATTAAATACTTTAAAAAAGGGACCTACTCGGAGATTGTACATAGGATAATGGGATTTTATGCTAGGTTTTATGGATTGTTTCTACTCGCATGTCTATAGAATGTTTTGAATATTGAATAGGAATAAAATGCGTCTGAAGTACAGAATTAAAGGCAATTCAAAAATCTGAATTCACTGGTTATTATCTTATGGAAGAATCGACTTTCTGCCTTTTGCGAATTTGGGATTCAATTGATGACTGAAGACTGTAATTCTTAAGGGACTTTTCACACGATTCTAACCATCCTTCCTTATGAACATCTGTACTATTCACGTATCAGATGTGTGCTCTAGATGTGTGCGATGATGTTTGCTGGGATTCAGAAATGCCGTCGGAAAATACAAGTCTTGGAAAAGCCGTCGGCTTTTGGGATTCGGTTAGAAATCACTTGGCCGGGTCGGTTGATACTTACACATGCCAATCTGCATTGGGTGCTGCTCATCGATCATTGTGTTTGCGTCTAGTTTGGAGAATTCAAAGTCACAATTACTGGTAATTACATAATTTTCGCAGAGTTCTCGGATGGGCATTGGTTGGTTTAGGCAGCAGAAGTTTCCTTTGTTTACAGGCACATTTTGCGAAGTTTTGGTGTCTCAAAAAAAAAATTAGATTGTCGCTATAATTCGATTGGGAACTTTGTAGCGGCTTGCGTCGAGGCTCTGTGACCTGGCCCTGTTACGAAACGCGATGCTTGAATGATTACGGACCTCTGATGTTAATGAAATTTGTTAAAAATCATCTGCTCTTCTTGCCAGATGCACGGGCCGATGCTGCCGATGCCACTGCCGCTGTCGAGGTAGGAAATTCTCTCCAAGCTGGAGGAGAAATGGCCACTGGGTGCGCCATTTTAAATGGTATGGCTGTGGGGGTGTATCTATGTATGTGAATGGTAAAGCATTTCCTGGGCTCCAACCCCTGCAGGCTGAGAGCGAGAGAGACGCTGCCATTCGCCTTCCCCAGCCTCGGGGGCGCATGCGTTGACCTTGCCTCAGTCTCCGCCACAGATTTGGGGCGCTTCTGACTTGTTTTGCCTTTGTTTTTTGCACTTTTGACTTTTGTCTTTGTTGTTGGCGGGGCGGCTTTTATTTGTTTTGTTGCACGTAGTTTGTATTGACAAAAGGATGTTTGGCTCGGCGATTTCTTGCTTGCTTTGTCGCCTCACCTCGGCCTCGGCCTCGGTCCTTGTCTTTGTCTCTGGCTCTGGCTCTGGCCCTAGCTTTGGCTTTGGCTGTGGCTCTCTCTCTGCCACGGCACGGCAACAACATCCCCAAAGACTTTCCTCGAGCACTGGAAATCTATGGTCGGAATGTTGTTTTTTCGTGTGCAGGCCACGATTTTGTTCTCTTTTTTTCCGCAGTAGCTTGTACATTTTAAATTTATTGATTTTCGATGCCTTACGGTCGGAATCAAATTAAAGTTTTCTCCTCAATGTCGCAGCTTTAATTGAAGTCACGGACTTCGTTCCCCGTACCATGCCGTACCGTGTCCTGTGTGTCCCAGCCTGCCCCTCCCAGTGGGTGGGTCCTGTTAATGACAGATACTCGCACTCGCAAATGTCGGCACACACCGGCGGCTCTTTAAACTTTTGGCCAAATGAATTTCGGTCTATTAAACGAGCGCGCCAAACTTTAATGTCTAAGCACTTGCCGGCTGACTGCATGTCTAGCTCCGAGATGAGGACCTGTCTGGTCGAGGCGTTTGGGGCTGTCGGCGGCTGGGCTGGGCTGGTTCCTTGGCTGGCGGCTGGGCTGGCTCCTTGCCTGGCTGGTGTTTTCCGGAGAAAATTCCCCAGAAAGTTTCGTAAGCGCGAACGTGTTACTCACAATTAGCGCGTGAGGACCATTTAGCGGCCTGCTCCTGCCTGCTCCTGATTTCTCTCAGCTCTGGTGTTGCGTGTTGCCTGGTGCCCCGTGCCCCGTGCCCCATGCCTGATAATGATAATAATTATGTGCGGTTATCTTTGTAATTCATAATCGATGCACGAGATGCGAGTACAGGGTGCTGCCTGCAGGAGTTTATACGGAATTTAAGAGAGCCATAAGTTTTGGTAAAGGATCTCCAAAGGTTTTATGCATTTCCCTATTCTTAAAGGTGTAAATATTTGAACAGTAATACTTCAGATGCTTGGGGACTTTCTAATAGTTTGCCATAGGTAGAAATGTTACGTCTTTAGGGCCCTATATATCGAGTTATACGTCCGACAGATTGACCTTCATTTGTAGTAGCATATAGAATATAGAAGCTTCCTGGGTTTGGTTCTTCTAGCGTACTGGACATTTCTCCTGAACATGTACTTCAAGTAGTTGGATTAAGGTCAGTGCATGGAATGTGTGATGTTTCTCAGGGGAATTGTAACTCAATCTATTTAAAGGTTGTTGATTGCCGGACAGTCTTCTGTTGGCACACTTTCGTTTGGCCCGTCTTGGATTTCGTGAATTCCCAAATGGAGCCCCAGTCGACATGGCAACACCGCGCCCGTTCCGCTCGCCTCATCTGACAACCCGCAGGCGTCCCGAAACTTTTGCCACTTTGTCTAGACATGCCACTCAGCGAGTCCTCTCGGGGGGTGCCGGGCGGGAACCTAGAAGGTCTCTCTCTTCCTGTTGCCACTTACTGATGTCATCGTCGCGTCTGTCAGGCTTGACTTCAACTTGGATACCGCCGTACACTTGCGCTTGCACTTGCCCCATGTTGCTGCCACTGTGCTGTGCTGTGCTAATGACTAAGATTAATTTGGGTCAGTGTGCTGCCCCCTCAACCCCAACCAAACGCGTGGAGAGAAGGCTTTGGCTGTGGCACGTTGTGGGGCACAGAGCACAGAAGTCCACAAACTACAGCCACATATAGGAATTATGCGCGTGCCTCTCGTATGAATGAATGCAGATGCAGCCTCCCAATGGGTGCGTCTGTGGCGGAGTGTGAATGAATGAATGGCAGCGCATTGGGGCGAGGTGGGGTGGGGCGGGCCAGGGCAGACAGTGTGGCAGGCAGGGGGGGAATTTCAAATTGTTGGGGGTTAATTAAACACGACATGTGTGGCATTGCATGCATTTGTGCAGCGACACAGCCACTGCGACCCGCCGAGTGCCGCGCGCGCCTCCCGCAAGTGTGAATAGGGGGCCGAGGCGCTAATCAATGCGCCATAATAGACAAATTTACCCCTGCCTCCGCAACGAGTTCATTATGTACGAAGTGGCAGAGTGTCGATGCGTTTATGGAGTTCCATTCCACTGGCAGTGGCAGTGGCAGTTGCAGTGGCAGCGGCAGTTGTAGTTGCAAGTGCTTGCCCAGATAATGCCGATGGTGAAATTCTCGAGAACAAAACGTTTCAATTTGGAGGCTGTTCTAACCCTAATAACAAGGAAGAATATTATTGCGGTGAGGGATGGGGTGGCGATACTTTATTTCATCAACATCATTTCAATTTTGTGAGCTAATCGTAGGACTGTGCAATGCACTGTAGCTCGGTTCAAGTTTACTGGAAGACTTGAAATATCCAACATAGAAGGGCAAAATGGGAGAAAATTTGCAGTTTTGGGAAGAAAAATGGCCAAAGATGCTATGTAAATACACCACGAAAAATTGCGCCGGAAATAAGATACTTTTCTGTGACACTGACAGTTTTATAGACAGCGACGCAAAGTTTTTACCGCAGAGAAATCACAGAGGAAAATGTGATCAGGTTATCATAAATTGTATGCGAGATTCATGGTTAACATTGCAGCTAATAACAAAGCAATTGAGCATTAAAATACTATGTATGTTATGGTTTTGGGTGCCTCATCCGCCTTCTGAAAGATAGATCTATACGGGGGTATACAGTGGCTCAAAGCCAAAAAGATCCAGTGGCAAATAAAAAGTTTAAAGTGCTACAAATTTTAAAATAGACGAAAAACCAAAAATGTTTAAACGCCAGTTTGTTGTATGTTTTATCACAGTTAAAATAGGAACTTTATTTGCAGCTTAAATGTTGCTCCGTTTTTAAAATAAATAAAAACTTCAAATATATCTTAAAAACAAGTCAACGCTAAAACCATGCAGCCAAAAACCAGTTTGATATTAGGCGAATAAAAAGTTTAATAGGTATTTTAGGACTTAGTATGTAATCCCTTAACCTTTATTACGGCTCTTAGCCTACTAATCATAGGCCAGACCAGCTTTCCAGTGGTTTCCGGGCTTATTTTGCTCCATTCCTCTAACAGAGCTTTTTTAAGGTCCTTTTTGGTAGAAATCCTGTTATTTTGGGTGTTTTTCCCCACCGCAGCCAACAAATTTTCAATAATTTTTAAGGTTGGATACTGGGACGGGGGAATCATCAAGTGGGGGCAGTTCTAGATAAGCTTGGAGTGCACTATTCCGGACGAATGTTTCGGGTCATTATCCTGGTAGAACAGGAAATCACGACGGATTTTTAGTTTCTCGGAGCTTTGGTGCAAGTTATCGGCCCCAAATTTACCCAACAGGTAAAGGACAATATAGGGAAGGAGTGCAGTGTGAAAGCTGTGCGCCGGGCTCTGCGCAAACATGACTTTAATGCCCGAGTACCCCGAAAGAAGTCTTCTGTAAGTCCGAAAAACAAAGGGATACGGTTGGCGATCGCAAAAACCAACTTTGTCAAGGATTTGGAGTTCTGGAACACCGTGATTTTTGCAGACGAGTCCAAATTCAACCTTTTTGGGTCCGACGGAAGGAACTTTGTGTGCCGAAAGCCCGATACTGAGCTGGATCCCAAACACGTAAAAGCGACAGTCAAGCACGGCGGAGGAAGTGTCATGGTATGGGCATGCATGTCGGCAGCCGGCGTCGGAAACTTGGTATAAATCGAGTCTACGATGGATAAGCACATGTACTTCAATATTTTCAAAGAAAATTTGCACAAAAGCTCCGAGAAATTTTGAATCCGACATGATTTCCTGTTCTACCAGGATAATCACCCGAAACATTCGTCCGGAATAGTGCAGTCCTAGCTTACCTGGAACTGCCCCCACTTGATGATTCCCCCGTCCCAGTATCCAACCTTAAATATTATTGAAAATTTATGGGCTGCGGTGGGGAAAAACACCCAAAATCCCAGGATTTTTACCAAAAATTACCTGAAAAATGCTCTGCTGGAGGAATGGTACAAAATAAGCTCGGAAAGCACTCGGAAGCTGGTCTCTTCCATGAACAGTAGGTTAAAAGCCGTAATAAAGGTTAGGGGATTACATACTAAGTATAAAAATACCTGTTTAACCTCTTATTCGAATAATATTAAATTAGTTTGTGGATGGATCATTTTGGCTTTGACTTGTATTTAAGATATATTTTAAGTTTTTATTTTATTTTTAAAACTGAGCAATATTTAACCAGCAAATAAAGTTCCTATTTTAACTGTGATAAAACATACAACAAACTGGCGTTTAAACATTTTTGGTTTTTCGTCTATTTTAAAATTTGTAGCACTTTAAACTTTTTATTTGCCACTGGATCTTTTTGGCTTTGAGCCACTGTATGAGGTTTCGCTTTGGGAATATTCAAAAGCCTAAAAACATGCGTTGGGGGAATTTAACCGCTAATCGCAGAAAATCGGCGACAAAATTCCCAAAAAGTTCTGCATCTGTCTTCTAGGGCGCCTCAAGCTAAGACTATTAGAATATTAACCAGTTAATATTAACAGCATTAACCTTGGTAGCTAGATAAAGACCATTATCTGGCGCTTAATTACTTGGGACACAAGATTTGATAACACATTTATAACACAACCTTAATCCTCCAGCGCCTTTCTAATTCCTTACACCCTTTGTGGTGGTTCTCTTGAGAGAATCGCCCGGGTTGATGATCTTGGTCTTCCATTAGGTCCCAAGTTAAAGTTTTAAGAACAGATTTCTACCATGGTAAATAGGGCCATGGGCGTGCTTGGGTTTATAAAGAGGTGGTCAAAGGAATTTGACGACCCCTATATAACATAGACTCTATACATCTCTCTAGTTCGTCCGATTTTAGAATACGGCTCTTGTGTATGGTGCCCTCAGTACAACGTATAGCAGGACAGTATAGAATCAGTTCAGAAAATCTTTTAACTTTTTGTTCTGCGCGGCCTCAACTAGGATGTAGGTGTGAAACTGCCGTCTTGCCCTAATAGATTGCTTTTAATAAACCAACCAACTTTAGCTAATCGTAGGGAAATGCTTGGTGTGATTTTTGTGCACAACTTGATCAATGGGGACGTAGATAGCCCTGACCTGTTGAGCCGCATAAGCTTCACGGTTTCTATTATAAGCACTAGAAACTATATAACAATGTTTCTTCCGCTTTGTATATCGAATTATTCCTTGCATGAACCGTTTAGGGTCCTATGCTCGGATTATAATTCCCTCTACCATATCATATCTACTACTAACTCCCTTCCTAGTCTTAAATTACTTATACTCCCACATCTTTCTCGTAATTAGAAATTGCTTAGTTTTTTAGGTAGATTAGTTCTACTTTTCCCCGAACACTAGTCTAACACATATCTTTCCTGCATGTCCGCGATCGATTCGGTCAACGAGTCGCGCGTTATGCGGCAGTGCCCCTCGGTCGGTTGGGCGGGAGGAGGGCTGCGTTCTTGCCAGCCATCTGCTGGTGTTGCTTGGGCCACTGGATGGTGTCAGTCATTGCATATCAACGTCCTAAAGTATATATGATTGTAACCCACAAAAGAGTTTATTTATTTACTCATTTTAATATTCTTTTTAGATAAATTATAATATAAGAATCGGAATTTTACTTTGAATGTCATTTTCTAGATGCAGATAGGTTATAAATATTTATAAATGAATCCATTAATGGGGAAAACCTTACGCAAATAAAAAACGACCTAACACGGAAAAGGGACAAATGGAGAATGCTCTCGGCATGCCGTTTCCCATTTATTAATACTCGTATGTGATACAATTCCGGTGCCTGCAGTATAATCCCATAATCACAAGGGATGAGGGAGGACACACTGTCTGCATTTGGGTGAACGGGAACCCGACCGATGCCCCGTCCATGGAACCCCTGCGGCTCCGACTTGTTGAGCCAATCGGGTGGACAGTGCTAAAAAAATAACTACACAAATATGTATTTATTTATGTGGCCCAAGGAGGCGGCCGGCAATCGCAGAATAAATAAAATATTTCGCATTACAAATTGTTGCGATTTCTGCTGCCCGCCGGCCCAAAGGGATGCCGATGCGGCTGCTCGGGGCACGGGGCACGGGGCTCGGGGCTGCGGGCTCTGTGGGTGGTGTTGCTCGGGGGCATGGGTGTTATGGGGCATGTGGCATGGCGTCTGTGGAAACAAAGTAACGCAGAATTATGCGTTGACCGGGAGGAGGGATCCAGGACACAGGACCAATGCATGGTTGTCCTTGTCGTTATTGCTGCGTGGCGGTCGACAGGCCTAAAAAATAAATAAAACAATTTACCTCACGGCATAATAAAAGTTCATGGCTGACGCACGAGGGCCATGGGGGGATGTGGAGTCTCCTCGTACTCGTATGTCGGAGAGGAAGAAAGGGGAGGGCATTGGAGGGTAGCGGGGGACTTACCAAGGAGCAAACATTCTCCCATCCCATCCCATCCCAAAGGCAATGTCAATATTTGTCGGCAGTTTTCGACTGCGTTTCCAATAACCATTACGGATGTTGGGATTAAGGAATGGAGAACATTCCGCTCACAGCATCGCAAAGCGCAAAGCGAACAGCGCACAGCGCACAGCGGGTTAAAACAAATAGTTTGTTGCACTACAAATACAACACTTCCTCTGCGCTGTCGTCTTTATGGCAATGCCAATCCCCAAGGATTGAGTTTTCATATCAGGCCTCGGAGTCATCGTCGTCGTCGTCGCCATCTGACTTACCCCCCACTGGACCCAGCGTGCGGCTTACGGGGCTCTGAGTTGGCATCTATTTTGCAATACTTTAAAGCCTGTCCCCCGCTCCGCAGTCCGCAGTCCACAGGTTTTATTTTTTGTCTTCTGCACATCCATTCGGCGCCCCATCCCCAATCCCAGCCACATCCCCAACCTCATTCCCGTTCCCATTCCCATAACCCATGCCCGCCCAAGTCCTCGACCGTTTGTTCGTCTTTGTGTTCTCGTCCAGGACACAACGTCCCTTACCATCTCGTCGCAGGAATGCCAAATCCGCTCTTAAAGGATTTGTGCATCATCGTTTTGTGCGCTGCGCTGCTGCGCTGCTGCGCTCATCATCATCATCATCCTCAGCATCATCCTCAGCATCAGCATCATGGCCAGAGTCAGCATTGTGTCCCGTGGGCGCTTTTATGTGGCTCGGCTCACTCTTTTCATATTACAAGGTATTTAGCTATGACGGACATTCAAATCTTTTCAGCTGAAAACTGTTTGCTGATTGCGTCTTTTTTTTTTCCCGTTTTTGCACACCAGTCAAAAGAAATTAAAGTCGGTTTCAGTGAAAGATGTAAATCAGGTAACCGCACAGGAAGTTCTGAATAGATAAAGATGGATTTAAGCAAAAGAAAGTACCATAAGAGCGCCTCTATGGCTCATATAGGAAAACCCTTTCGTGCAGTCCGTCAGGTTCCATCTCCTTCCATCAGATTTGTGGCAGATTTCACCGACTTTATTCTGACCTCAGCCAAGTGCTCAAGTTCAGGCGCTGGGGTTCACTTAAAGCAGGGGGGGGGGGGGGGGGGGGGGGGGGGTTCTTCAATAGCAGGCCCCTTAGTTGGAGCGATGCCTTCTAGTCGCTACTGTTTGCAAATGGATCAAGGATATTTACCGGAGGCACGGGCTAGATATTCCTGAGAAATGCAAACAGCGCTAAATGCAAACAGTTCAAATCAAATAACACACACAGAAACGCTGAAAAAAAGCAGTGCACATCCCCATCGACCTCTACATTCGCATCCACATCCACATCTAACTACGGGTATGTACACACCAGAACATTTCTGCAAACAAGCGGAACAGCAGCAGCAGCAGCAGCAGCAAGCGGTCCGGACCAGGACCCAAAACCCGGCAAAGAGAATAAACTCGGAGGGATGGAGAAGGAGAAGGAGAGGGAGGGGGAGGGGGAGAATTGAGAGTGCTATGGCGGAGAACAAAATGAGCAAACGACTAACCTAAGGACAACAAAATAAACATTTTGAACTCGACTGAAGCGCGCCAACTGAAGGCCCCAAGGACACTTGGAGCAAACGTCCGGACAGCAGGACATCAGGACCCCGTCGGAGTGGTGCGATGTGGTGTGGTGCGGTGCGGCGTGGTGCGGCCTGGCATGGACTCCCATCTCCCCCAAAAGGCTAAGCACAAATATTACAAGCATTATATGAATGTCTATGCTTATGCAAGTGCAAGAGTGTGTGTCCATGTATTTAGACGCCAGCAACATGCTGAGCCAACAGCCAGAGGAATGGGATGGCGTTGGCTATGGCGATGGCGATGGCAATGGCGATGGGAGCTCCCCAATCCGGGTGCAGAAAATCCGACCCGACCAGGCACAAAAACCCAGTCAGCACTTTTCGGAGCAACCAAACACAGTGCAACCCAGATCCGACCTGCTTTGCCTTCTATGCCCATCCCTAGCATCAGTCCCAGTCCCAGTCCTAGTTCCAGCCCCAGATCCGTAACTCAGTTTGAGGCTCAGCAAGTCATCAGCACACATAAAGCTGGGAAGATTATGTAGCCCACGGCAGTGGCAGCCGCACCCAACCCGAAGCCAGCAGGCAACGGAAGTGATGTGATGCACGGCGCTTTGCGTGGTCTGTTGGGGGGTTCTATACGATACCATACCATACCGTACCATACCATACCATACCATACCGTCAGGCTGGGCTGTCATGCCGTCACTCCGTCAGGTCGTTGGGATGCCGGGCTGTCGCTGTGGTATTAGACGACAATAGCTTGCCTTTTTGCGCTCGCAGTCCCCGTGACGCTTGACGCCATGTTTGATGGATGAAAAAGCCATTGATGTTACCAGCTGGGGCGCAAAGGTTGCTCCCCCGGCTCCGACTTCGACTCTGTTTCACTCTACGGCTGCCGTTGTGTGTGGCTGGTTGGTTAGACGGTGGCTTAGGCGGTGTGGGTGTGTGGTGGGTGGGCGAGGTGGAGGGCTAGGGGGGTATGCAAAGATGGCGCAATAGCCGTGGAGAAACCGCCTCCTGTGGCGCAACTAAATCCTTTTGGATTTGGCCGAGCCGGGAACGGCTTCGAGCTGCGTGTGTTTAATGCGCATTTTATGAGTGTGTTGGTGTTGTGGGGTTCCAGGGCTCTTGGATTGGGACTGGGACTGGGAATGGGAATAGGTATGGCTCGGCGATGCCATGGAAGGCCATGCTGAAAGCTTTAAAGTGCAAATGGGCGTGTTAAAGTTCGTGACATCCGCACCCCCCTCCGGTTGTGGCCGTGCTGCCAACTGCATGCTGTTGCCAAAATGGTTGACATTTGGCCACACTCTCCTGCACCACCACCACCACCACCATCGCCACTAACAGCACCAGCGATGACGACGACGAAGACGACACACACCTGGCATTAGCATAATTTTGCATAGCTGGCACTTTGGCTTTGTGGCGCATATTTCACACAAGTGCTGCATATTTTGGGGACCACTTAAAACTCGAAATGAAGTCGCACCTAAACTCTGACCCGACCCCGACACAGAACCCGCCCTCATGCAAATCCAGCGTGAGAAATGCGCGTATTAATAAATCTGTGTGAGTCGTCCCTCTGTGTCCATCCGGCCCGGCCATGCCCTGCCCTGCCCCGCCCTGCCCACTCTTTCGGCCAACATTCATTTGCCGTCGCTGAGATTTTTTGGCTCTGCTTAGCACAGCAATTTACATTTCAAATTAGCAACTTCATTGCTGAACTGAAAATTCTTGAATTGCTTTTCATTTTCATTATACGCGAGCACGCGACCGATGCCCCATGCCCCGATGCCCCGATGCCACGATGCTCCCCTTTCCCTTGAAACTTTCCGCCGTACTAGCATCCGCCACTTTGTGTCAACTGCGGCGAGCCCCGAGTTCGGCTTACTTTTAGCCGGAGGCTGCGCTTTTCCTATGCTAATAAATTAATATAAATTCAAATTTGTTTGCCAACTGCTGCTGCTGCTCGCTGCAAAGTGTTATGCGTGTCAAGAAATCTGAGAAAGAGAGAGATTGAGCACGGGAACGGGAACCGGACAAATGGCAGGTCCAATTTCCCCCGCTGGACAACATTTTTCTAAATGGCTGCCAAAGTTTCATAAAAACCGCCAATGAAACAAGGCGCTCCACCTCCAGAGCCTGGGCCAGCTGTCCGTCCGTCTGTCCGTCCGTCTGTCTGTCCTTCCAGCCCTCTTCCGAGTGCTTTCTGCTTGAATATTCAATGGCTGCTTCCGCTTCTCGACTCGGAGTGGCACTTGGGGTCGCCAAAACGCTTCTGTTTCCGCTTTCCCTCCTCCCTGCCCTATTCCTACCCCAGTGAAGTGGCCCAGGCAATGCCTTAAGAAGGTCCAGAAGTCATGGCTATATCCCTTAATTTTTCGTGCAGCCGTAATACCGCTGCATGGGCCAGGCCAGGCCAGGCCAGGCCAGGAAGATCGATATCAAAAATCAAACTAGCAAACCCCAGGACCAATGCTCGAAAAAATGTGAGCGCATTGCAAGAATATGCTTGGAATTCGATGCGAGGGCCAGAACCAGACGGAGATACAGACACGGACACGGCCACGGCCACAGATACAGATACAGTCGGGGGCGCTCCGGCTCTAACAACCCTTGCCGAAGGGTGGAACGAAGCAAAGGAACTAATGGATGGGGAGGTGGTAGGCATTCGCTATGCGCATTTAGCCGGCAATCATTTAACAATTTACAAATCGATGTTTAAAGGCTGCTTAAGCGCTCCCCAGTGCCCAGTCCTCAGTTCCCAAACCCCAGACGATGCCGCATCTCTGTCGAAAGTTTTGCTTTAATGTCCTGCCGCAAAAGGAAAAGCAAAAGCAAAAGCAAAAACAAAAGCAGCTCCGGGCTGTCTCGAATGGCCTCCTGTCTGTCATAACAATAACAGCATTTTTAGCACCTCATTAAAAAAGAGTTCATATCGTGGCATTTTGACGGGGTCCGTTCTGCGGATTTCCCTTTACTGGCCCCCCCATAAACGTTAATGTGGAGCCGCTACCATCGATGTGCGGCCCATCAATTTTAAGAACAATATTTATTGGCCGTTTCGGCCTTGGCCAAACAGTCTTACAATGAACGCAATAATTGCAGGCTTTGACTTTAAGGCCGCCCATCATAGGAACCAAATTAATATGTGTGCTCGTAAGTATGCATATTCCAACTTTACGACCAGCAAAATATTAATAACTCAGCAGATCTGTCTCATAATTCGAGTGCAGATGGACAGAGAGACTATTAACTAGTCCACAGCGGGTTTCCTGGTCCACGCCTGCTCTCAAAGTACGATTCAGTATGCTTAGGAATACTCGTACGTTAATCGCACAAGGATGAAAATAACCTCTCCTGAAATCTGCATAGCAAACTTTGAGCAAGCAAGATGAATCGCTCCCACCAGCCAGCAGCCACCAGCCAGCAGCCAGCAGCCACCAGGCAACAGCCCAGCCTTATCCATGTCGTTCGTTTCATTCCTTTGCTCTACTCTGTTGTGCTCTGGAGGGAGTAAAGGCATTCAGGGCAGAAAGCAGCAGGCAGACAACAGACAACAGACAAGACTGAGGGACCGACGAACGCACCGCTCAAACAAAGGAACTCTGTGTGCAGCTTTTGCTGTCTTTAACTTTGACTTTATTGTGACAGTTAAAAGCGAAAATAATAGCAGTTAAAATCCCATAAAATGTGTCTTAATCATAAAAATGCGATTATAAAAATGGACGGGGCTCGAGGAGAGAACTCTTTCCGCGCCTCGATGCTGCCTCCCTAATGCGGCTGCTGCAGCTGTGGTGTCCGTTGGTGTTGCTATTTTGTTTGTTGCCTTTGCTTTTTATGAGCTCCGCTTATGACCAGCAGAAACTGTAACTGGAACGGGGGACTGGGAATGGGACTGCGACTACGACTGAGAATCGGATGGGTCCAGGGATCTCTTGAGCTTACTTTATTACAGTTCTGGGTCTGCCCTGTCCTGCCCTGCCTTGTCCTACTCTGTCCTATGACATTTCCAATTGTTTATCATGTCGCGGTCTGGCAGCTTTAAACAAAAGCTAAGCCCAGAGTTGGCTTCAAGTGAGGCAAGCGATTTTATTATTAATTGCCCGATTGCCTGTCCGTCCCCTCGGATCGGCAACTGTTGTGACAGCCCCAAAAGCGCAAACCCCATAAATTTTTTACTACTTATTTACGCTACTAAGGCGCATTTAGCCATGTCAAGCAATCGAATAGCCCAGGTCGTAAAAGCACAGACCTCGCCCACAATTCGACACCCAAGTGCCGGCCGTTCACGTTGTCACTGAAACGGGTCCGGAGGTCGAGCGGCCACTGGCACTGCCACTGCCTGGGGGGGCAATGGTTAAGGGCGGAGCGTAGTGGGAATAGGGGTGGGGGGATGGAGGACGTAGGAGGAGTCGTTTGTCGGCCGGCAGCGCATGGGTGAGAGTTTTTATTTTTGTGAAATTTCATCACGTTTTTATGTTGTGACCACGTGACGCCAGTGCCTGGGACTCCATGCCACCGGGCAGGAGGCAGACTCGCAGACTGGCCTCGTCCTCGTCCACTCTATCTGGGGCAGAGTACAAAAGCAAGGACGGGCTAACACCAACACACACACACCAACACACACATACACCTGCTGGCAGCCCAGCAGCGAAGAAAAAGTCCGGGGCACGTAGGAATTGGAACAGAAGTCCGGGTCCGAAGTCCAAGTGTCAGTGGGTAAGCTTGTAGCATTTTGCTTGGATTGCGCCTGCCAGCGGACGGTCCTCCCCTGGCCGTGGCCCTGGCTGCTTGAGCTACATATTAAGTGTACGATACTCGCTGCCGCAGCGATACAGGGTGCTCTCTTGGACACTGGGGGGAGAACTGTTGGATCTCTAATGACTGCCGCTGCGGCAGCACCTTGTACTAGAAACAGGCTTAGGCGGGAATTAAAGCCGCGTTGGTCGTCCGTGCATCCTGTGGTGCGGACATGGCCTCTACCCGTGCATAGTGGAGGTGACGCACAACCCACCAACCCACCAACCCACCAATCGACCAACAACCACCCACCACCCGCCATGGCGCCCCGAACCTCCAATATGCTTCCATTGAACTGCAAACGGCGGCAGATGGTGCCCCTCCCCAGCCCCCCAAGCCACCCAACCACCCAGCGCCACAGCGTAGTTGTCGTAAGTAAAAATTGACGAAATTTATGTTGAAATTGTCAGAGCAGAAGGCGGCGCTCCGTCACCTCCATCCACGGCCCGTACACGTGGCAGCCTTGACGCATCGCTGCAAGGAGTCGCGAGCCGAGGACCACACGGCCTCAAATCAGGTCTCTCATCCGTCAAAAATAATTTCTACCCAAGCTGGATATATCTCATTCGTCTATGAACCATTTCAAAGGTTGCCCTGACTACCCCTCCATAATGGAAATATGCATATACGTACTATGTATATGTATATGTGTGTGTGTGAATGGATATGGGAGGGGACTGGGGACTGGGGACTGGACACCGTTTGGGGGCCATTTCAATGGTTCGCATTCCATTCTATTCTTTTCTATTCGACCACACAACGTGCAATTGTCAGCGGAGATGGATCCACACGAGTACTTTATGCACTTTCATTTCATGGTCAGTTGGCGTTATGGTTTCGGGTCGAGTAACATGTGTGTTCAATGTGGGTGTTTTCCATTCGTTTGGTTGTTCAATCCCACTCCCACTTCCCACTTCCCACTTCCCACTCGGAAGTGGAGTGAATAGAAAAGAATGTTTAGACTGAATGATACCCGTTACATACAGATGGTTCATAGCTGTTCAAGATAGCTAGCTTTCTCCATCTTCTGTCCTCATATGTAATCTATTAATCTGTATTTGAATAGATGTTAAGCAGACATCAGAGTAGCAGCAAAACATCTATCCCATGGAAAATCAATTGCTGCTTATTAAGCTCCACATGGAAGCCGCTTAATCGCGGGCGGAGGTGAGTTCTTTTTATTGCACAAATATTTGCCATTCGGGTACTCGTGGGTAAACAAAAGCGAAGAGGCACGCGACTTTGTGCCAGCGCCGAAAGTATGCAGACAATGTGCAAACAGGCAACACACACACACACACACAAACGCACACACACACATGTACAGGATGTATCTATGTACATGGAAAAACTAATTTTTCATCAGCAAAATAAAATGCAAGAACCTAGAGCAGAGGGGGGGCCAGGGGCCAGGGGCAGCGAGGAGCTCCCAAAGCAAACGATATTTTAACGCGCTTTTTGCTGCCGCGCTGCCAATGGCTTTGTAATGGCGAAAATTTTGTAACAAACAAAACAAAATGGCGGCATGCGGCGGCGGGATTGATGCGCGGCAGTGGCCCCGCTTCTGGCTTCTGGCTTCTGGCTTCTGGTTGGGGGTGGGACTTTGGGCTGTCGACTGTGGACGGTGGACGGTGGGGTCTGGGGTCTGGGGTCTGGGATCTGCGTTTTATGCAACACATATTTGAGTCTATTAAAAATGCGTTTAAAATGCTTTCTGTGGTTTTACGGTTAAATTGTTAAATTCAAATAAAATTGATTTTTGTTGCCCCACCTCACCCCCGCCCCTGTTGCAGGGTAAGGGATGTGTGTGGTGGGAACGGGTGGTAGCGGGGAGCGGGAGCCCTGGGCTTCCACGCATATTGCACATTTCTGTTTCAATGAATAGTTGGAAAATTAAATGCGAAAAGCTTACAATAAAACTAGCCGAGCTATGCTGTAGCGCAAAATCATTTGCGAAATGAGGGCCCTGCATTGCCTCTGCAGGGGATCGAAACTATTCCCAAAAAACAAATAGGTTTCGCATTTGCATTGGCCCGAAGGTGGTTGTCCACTTTGATCCTGCGCTCCGGTGAAAAAATAGGGTATACCAGTGCTGAACGCCACAAAAAGTCTGTGAAGTGTTGGCAGTTTGTGTATAGATTCGGATCGGACAATATTGTTTCCTGGCTATTAATAAAGATCCCTAAGGGGTTCGGGGATAATTATGGAGATTTTCTTTTTGAGGTTACCATAAACATATTTATTTATACAGGATATTAATATCAATATCAATATTTTATTGACAATAACATTTTTACAAACAATTTTATGCAATTAAAATCAATTAAATTTACACCTATAGAAAAAATATGTACATATATATATATTTATGCCATTATTTGTGCACTGGGAGAGGAATATTAAAATGGGATTCTTTTTACTTACATTTTAACGTTCATTTGAGAATAATGGATCTAAATATATATTTCATATTTAAAACAATTAAGTTTCTAACCTAAATTTCATTCCAATATATTTCCTATAAATTCATTACAATATATTTATTTTTGGCTTTATGTGTGGAGATTAAATACGGATTTAATTTAAACTATTATGTTTATAACATAGTGAGTTCTATTTAATTATATTATAATCTATTTAATTTCATTTAAATATGGCTGTGTTTTATAGCATGCAAATTTTCTCCCAGTGCATTGGATTAGCCGATAGCCGAATTCCGAAATTATTCTCACCTGCTGGTGAATTCAAGGGAATTCCCAAAATAAACTACATTTATGTATATTTGGTTCGATTAGAAGGTCTATGGCGTACAATTGTGTTTTTAATTTCGATTTTGATGCTTTCCAGCTTGATGTATGACGTATCATCGATCAGGATCAGATGTTGCTGTTGGCGTGGCAACTTTTTACCATACCGCCGAAAAGTAGAACCACACACGATACAAAATGCTTGGAAAATCGCCATGTCATAGCTAAATACATTAGTGTAGGGCAATGACAGAATGTATTGACGATTACGAGCTGGAACGTCGGACGATAAGTGTTGGCGTGTCCTGCAAAAAGTGCCCACACACGAGTACAACTGCTGATGGCACTTGGAAGGAGCTCACTGCTCACAGCTCACCGCTCACAGCTCACCCTGGCCTTCCTCAATGAAACATGCAACGTAATTTCCATGTGGGTAACCAGCAATTTCTGGCATGTAACATTTTTCAACATCAACAACTCCAACAATATGGCACCGCTCCGCTCTGCAACTCCCTCATGGACACATGGACACACATCTACGTGCACATCCACATCCATGTCCACGTCCACGTTCACGACTGTGCAGCCAGTGAGAGCAAGTGGGGGAATGGTAGAGTGGTGGAGCAGTGAGGTGCAAACACTACAAGAAAAATTGCAAGTGAAGCGAATAAAATATTATTTTCTAATGCTCAAAGACACACACACTCGCGCGCTCTGTTCGCACTCGCACTCACAGAAAAGCCAGTGAGTGAGTGGCAGTATGCAGCACACAGACGCAGAGGCAGAGGCAGTGGCAACGGCAGTGGCAGTGGCAGTGGCAGAATGGATGGGAGTTGCGAGCAGCAAGCGAAATGCTAAAAAGAAATCAAGAAAAATTGTTTAGTGCTCCTTCGAGCAGTGCTCCTCGTGGCATCGGAGATGAATGCTGTTGGTGTGCTACTTGGGCTTAATCCATCTTAGTCTAGTCACATCCAGTACGACCATGATGATGACGACGTGGATGTGGATGTGGATGAGGATGGGGATGAGAATGAGAATGACGACAACGAGGACTCGTCCTCGGACGACTTTGAAATGTTGCCAGAGCGTGGGTCGAAAGGCAAACAAAAAACGAAATTATTCCGCAGCATTTGTTCGTCTTTTTTGTGTTTAAAGCGCACCATTTTTTTTATATATATTTTTTTTTGTGCTCTGTGTGTTTGTGTGTGTTCATGTGAAAGCGCCTTAAGTTATGCTGCCATTTTTTCTTTCATTTCTTCTCCTATTCTGGGCAATATTTTTTGTAATAATGTTGCCTCGCAGCGAACGCGGCTAAATGAAATGAATTGTGAAAAATGTGTTTCAGCTCGGGGTTCGGCTCCGGCTCCGGCTCCGGCTCCGACTCCTCTGCTGCTCTGCTCCCCGTTCCGTCCTTCGTCCTCCTTCCCAGGCTTTGGCTCTGTCTTAGTTTGAGGCTCTCGTTTGGTCTCGGTGGGTCCGGGTCTGGGTCTGGGTCTGGTCTGGAGTTGACTTGGCTCAGTGGTTGAGATGGCCGCCTTCGAACTCAATTACGTAAGCGCAGCGTGCACACAGTTTGGCAGTTTGTAATTTTCGGCAAATGGCAAGTCACAGGAGCCAGGACCAGAACCAAGACCAGAACTGGGGCCCATCGTCTCGGTCCGAAATCACGTAAAATGTCAAATTGCTAAACGTCAGGAAAATGGCGCGTTTGTTTTGTCGCTCCCGCTTTCCTGTCATTCGCCTCTCGCCCCTATCTACTATTTTCACGCGCAAGTATTTCTCCCTTTCCTTTTGTCCTGTCCCAGGACCCATGCCCCATGCTCCATACCCCATGCTCCACGACCCACGCCCCAATCCTCAATTCCCAATAGCCTGCTCTGCTCCCTCTTCCCCTCGCTTCCCTTCCCAAGCCACCCCTATGCCATCTTCAGCATTCAAAGCACACAACAGAAATGCCAACAATCCAAAGTTGAGTTTTCTTTGGAATTTCCTGCCGTTTTTTCTCTGTGTTCTTCCTTTTACTTTTTTTTTTTGTTTTTTTTTTCTGTTTTTTTTTTTTTTTTTGACATCTCTTCTGTGGAGGCAACATGCGCGCGCCACAATGACAATTGCTTATTTGTGCTGGTGTGTGTGTGTGTGTGTGTGCTAGTGTGCGAGTGTGTGGGGCGGGAGGCGGTAGACGGGAGACGGGAGGCTGTGGGGGTGTGTTCCGTTCCGTTCCGGGAGGTGGCACTGCCACAGTTAACATGTAACTTCAACGTCAACTCAAACGAAACGGATGTTGTCGTCGTCGTCGCCATTTTGTTTTTAGATGTGCTGCTCTTCTTGTGCTGCTCTTCATGGCTTTTCATGACTGTTTGACTGCTTTCGTCTTGTCTCCGGTTCTTATGGCCCTGTTTTGTATGTTTGTTGAGCTGCGTTTCTGCTACGCATTCCGTTGGTATTTTACCATTAATACTTGTCTACTTAACGGTAAATTACAGACATTAAACGCACGCACACACACACATACAAACACACACACACACACACACACACAGAAGGACAAAGCGGAAGAGGGATACGAGTGTGTATCACTGTGTGTGTGTGTGTGTGTCTCTGTGTGTGTTGTCCTTCACCCCCTCTCCGTCTCCACCCTTCGGATGTGCTTATTTGTTGTCAGTACGCGTCAAACATTTGAAAACATTTATTTTTGCTCCGTACGAATGCTTCAATACTCGTAAAGATCCTGCCAGCTGACAGCCAGTCGCCCATCGCCCGTTGCCACTTGCCAGTTTATTTTTTGCCATGCCCCCTCCCCGCCCGCCACACCACCTATTGGGGGTTGCCTGTCTGCCACTGCGGAACGCTGTGATGAATGGGGGCAGTGGCATCCTAGCCCTCGATTTGTCACCCTTCGGTGTCTCATTGGAACTTTGGGTCCCTCTGACGTACCATAGAAGTTGGTGCCCTCTGTGCGACCCAAACTATTGGTCATTGGTCGGCGGTGCCAGAGGGGTATTTAGCTGGAAAGTTTCTCCCATACCGGGCGGGGCAGACTCTGCTCTTTATCACCAATATTTATTGACGCTGAAGAACATACGTGGTGAATTTGTGGTCTCTTCTGAACAGTCGTCCCATTCGGTATTCAATCTTAAATATTTATAGCACTTTTTGAATATTCTAATACCCATAGTTGGTGCACATTTAGCCAGTATGCGTTCAACTGCATTTGGTGACCCCTCAACGAAACCAACGGAAACCATCCTCTCCTGGTGAGCTCTGTACATGTATTGCAGTAATCGAATAGATCGTCAGAGTCCTAGTAAGTACATGCAAAATGGTGAGCTACAACTGGGGATTCAAGTCTGCGAATCAAAGCCCAATGTTGGCTCACAATTTGAAAATTCCCCAAACCAAAAGACGCAAAAATTCTGGACACAAGGTAAAACAGGCAGCGGCATTTTCTTTGTATTTATTTCTTCTCGACCCTCTGGGTTTTAGTGGGGCCGTTGAATCAACAAAAGTAAAACAATACCCAAAATCAAACACACAAAACGGGCGAAAGGTGATTCCTGGCTCCCAGCCTCAGCTCCAGCAGCTCCAGCTCCAGCAGCAGCAGCAGCATTAGCTCCGAATTCGGCTGGAACCTGATGTGGGTGGCAGGGAAAAGGACGAATGAGCGTGAGGGGGGTGTGGGTGGGGGTGGGGGTGGGAAGACGAGGAGAACTTGTAAAATACTTTTGTGTAACTTTGGCTGAAAACTTTATTTTGTGTATTATATATCCTGTTAACAATATACTTCAGTTCTTGTGAACGTTGCCTGCCGGTACCGATGCCGTTGCTTGCTTCAAAGGAACAACAGAGCCCAAGAGTCACTTAGCACTGAGAAGGTTGTATGTGTGTGTGTGCCTGCGAGTGTTTTGGTTGAAGGTATATGTATGTATATGTATGCGTGTGTGTGTGTGAGTGCGGTTTCCGTTAGCCAACAGCCTAAGTTCGTTTGTCTCATGAGCAGCGCCGAATGCTTTCAGCTCTTCTTTTGTTTAAATTTTGGTTTGTGTCAGCAACCACATGAACGCACTCACTCACTCGCACGCACACACACACACACCCAGAACGCATACAAACAAAATAGCACACAAAGCCAAATTGTTTTAAAAGAAAGTCAAAGGTCTCCGAAGCCAGGAGGCAGGCAAACAAGGAGCTGTGGCCTGGTGGGTTGCTAGGGACAGCAGCAACAGCAAATAGGTGGTTCTTGGTTCTTGGTACTTGGTTCTTGGGCGGACACAACTTTTTCAAACTAAACAAGTCGTGCACATTTTTCGGCCCCACTGTGTGCGTGTGCTTCAATGCATGTGTCTGTATGGGTGTATGTTTGTTCATCTGCGGTTATAGTGTGTGTCTGTGTGTGTGTATGTGGGTTGTGTATGTGCTTCACACTTCCGTTTCCGCTGCAAGCGGAGCATCGTCTCCCAAGTACATACATGCGTATGTATGTATGTACTCGCACTCAACACACACACACATATGCAAATTTTTTGCCTCTCATTGTATTGCTTGCCGGTTATTCGGAGGAAATTTGCATTAGACCTACAGGAAACTTTCCACAAAATTTACATATGTATTCCACTGGAAACTTCTTCGGCTTTCGGCTTTGTTCTGCACAAATATACGCCATTCCCTGTGAACAAGTCAATAGTAGGCCCTACCCAAATAATTGTATACCCCCTGTGTACAGGTAACGGATTCAACCAAATCTATCAATTATCTACTTATACATTTAAGGATGTTTTCTTTTTGAAAAGTACGAACATGAACCATATCATAGAATATACATATACTAGAATGCCACTATGAATGCTCTGCGAATGGCGAATTATAATATACTTATTTCTCTTACCCCAATAGATCCTACTACACCTTTCATCATTGGTTTATCGAAGATAAATGCTTTATGTGACTTTTAGGCACAACTTAGACCCACTAGAAACTATACACCGTTGTCCCTTCCGCTCTGTAGATCGAATTATTGCTTGCATGAACCGTTATGGGTCTTATAACACTACTCAACAAAACTCAATTTTTTTTTCCGCTGTTGCCCAAAATGACTTTTTTAATAGATTTGGAGATTTTTAAATTTTTAAATTTTTAAAGAAATATGGTTTCCTTTTCTAGGTTTAGTTTTTTTTTAAAGGATTTTTTAAATATTTGGTTTTTTCAGAGGTAGTGTTTCTATTTTTCACATAACTTAAGTTTCCTATAATTGGTTCTAATGAACTTTGCAGTTTTGAAAAGCTGAGAAATGCATCTACAAATTCGACCCAGATACTTTGTAGCTGCAGCTTACCGTCTGGAAGATATTAAGATTTCAAATTCAAATTTTATAATTTTTTTCGGTGTTTTTTCCCGAAATTTTGACTTTAAAAACTCACGAAAAGTCGAAAAAAAATATGTTATTTCTAAAAGTTTAAGTTTTAGATAGACACATTAACTGGGCGTCGTTTAAGGTATCGTTTATAAAAATCGATGGATAAACAAGCTGCGTTTTGGTTCTGCATGGACCTGTTCCATTCGTTCCTTTCTAAAATCTGAGACTGTTAATCTAACAATACTTAAAATAAGTCGGAGTTTTTTAATTACATGCAGTTGTCATATTCGTTATATTTTTAACATAAATCAATCTGTAATTTGTGGTTGAACCAGTCAGTGTTTTGTTTTTTATTCATTTTAGTTGTAATATTTATAATGATACGATCCCAAGTAATCTTAATGAGTTGCTAAATGCTCGCTCTAATGCTAAATGAACAGATAACAGGGGTTTTTGCAACCCCATACCGTCAACCCATTCAAAAATCTGTGGGATAAGGCCAGTAGAGTATTTGCCTGACACACCCCCAAAAAGTCGAGGGAAAAACTCATACACTCAACCCCTAAACTGCGAGTATGCCGGAGGTGCTTTCGCTTTGAAGCTTGTACACAAATCACTGTCTGGGGCAGCCAGTAGAAGGCCATAAATACTAAATTGACACTATTACAGAGCAATTCCCCGCCACGCCCCCAACTGTATCCGTAGCCGTACCTGTGGCAGCCCCATGCTGCCACCATCGACGAGCGCGTGTCCGCCTTAATGGACACCTTCCAGATTAATTGCTGCCGGCGACGACGCGACGATGGCGACGGTGGCGACCACATGAACCACAAAAAGAACAAAGCCTTAAGCTGCGACCTGGGCCCAGGGAGGAATCGGAGCTGGGGGGAGGGGAGGCTATGTGCTGGGCCCTGGGAAGGTCGTGTGTTTAACCAGTCAAAGTCACGTGTCAAATAAAATGTCAGCAAAACAATTGAGTTATTTATACGAGCATCGGCATCGGCCCGGGGGCGGCAGGGCGTTTAATTTTAGCCACTCTCCTGCGAGGACGTGGCCGGAGGAGCGTGTGCGGAGCATTTAAAAATCCATTGGCGGTCATTCGAGCAAAGCCGGGAGTTACTTTGTCAGCCCCGGCGGCTCAAGTGTTGAGTTCATTGCAATGCTTGCCGGGAGACCGGGTGCTGGAGGCCAAAACAATTGACACGTGCCGCTGCCGCTGTCGATGCCGCTGCCGCATCCTGCAGGATGTGTCCGTGTTGGTGTCTTTGCTAAATGATTTTCTAGTTGCCAGGCAGCAGCGGGATTAGCCGATGACGGGCGTGTCGTAGGTTAGCACGGCAAGTTCTGAATCCCGAGTGCCCGAATCCAGAATCCCGAGTAATGCCCTAAGCCGAGATGCTCAATTGAAACGAAAATGATATTTGCACAGGCCCTGCCGTTGCTGTCGCTGGCCCCTGGGCCTTGGTGGGCGCATCCTTTTCGGCTCTGGCTATGGCTATGGCTATGGCTATGACTATGGCTATGGCTTTGGCTGCTAAGCAAACACAAATAAAGACCTTTGATGTGAATTTATTGGCAATTGCCAGAGATGGAGATGGCCACACAAGGGGAGGTTTAGGAGGAGAGATGAGTTCAGGGGCAGGGGCAGGGCAAAGGCAATGGCAATGGCAGAGGCAGAGGCAATAGCAAAGGCGTGAGAAATATCCATAGGAAAATTTGCACAACAAATGTTTATGAATTTTTGTGGCCGGAATAGATGCATAAATAATGCATGTGTGACCGAATGGCCATTGAATATGAAATCCAAGTGCGAATGCCTCCTGCATTTATATGCGCATAAATAAGGTTAAATATTCGGAACAGCCTTGGCATTGACATGACATTGCCAGCCAGCCAGCCAGCCAGCCAGCCAGCCAGACATTGGGTAGCCCAGGGCATGTTTCAAGTGTTTCATTGTAATGTTTTTCATTTAAAAGGCCCAGAAACCCCCCCCATACCTCATCTCTGGGACAAAACCTCAAAGTCACTCGAGTGCCTGGCAGGCCACGTTGGAAATTATGAATGGCAGCCGGAGACGACAACTTTCGAGGGTGTCATAATGTGAGATATGGCTTTCCAGCTCCAGCTACAGCTCCACCTCCATATACATTACAAACTCCTTCCACTGAATGGCATAAATTATGTAAATGCAAGCTGGGAAAGCTGTCTCAATCTCCAACTCATTCCCATTCCTCCTTCCCCAACTCAATCCCAATCCCAATCCCTTGGCCAGCTACTACAAGTATTAGTGCATGCCGGGGCCGGGGCCGGGGTCGGGGCCGAGGCTGGGGTCCTCGGTCCATTAGGCTTACCACACGCGCCCAAAACCAGGCCCAAAGTGTAGCCCGGCCTGGTCCCCGCCCGGCCCACACCTCGCACCGCCACACCATGCCACAGCCAGCTCCCCCCTCCCGCCACAGTCCACGCCCACTGCTCGGAAATTTCGACAACATGTTGCGGGCCCGACAAAAAAGGTCAACATTTTACGGTTGATTAAAGTGCGCCAGGCTGCTGCTGCTGCTGCTGCTGCGGCTGCTGATGCTGCTGCTGGCTCTGCTGCTGCTCCTTGAATCGCTTCGGGCTTCCAAATTGTTGAAATATTTAATGAAGTGCATAAAAATAATTTACAAAAATATTTCATGCATTTCGGTTGAAAAAGATTAAACATGTATTTCGGTTTTTGTTGCCCATTTTTGTCAAATATTTTTTATACAATTTATTTGTAAAACCGCCGAAGGGCAATTTGCGCATATTTGTTAATGGAAATTGTTTAAATGGCTTCAAGTATTTGTTCAAATAGACTGCTGCTGTTGCTGCTCCGGAATCGGTCTGTGCTTTGGTCTGGTCTGGTTTGGTCCTGCCGAAGGCCGCGGAGTGTACGCCTCATTGAGTGAGGGAAAAAAGGAGACACAAAAGGTCAACTTTTTTAACATGCACCCACAACTCTCTCTCTGGCTTTCGCTCCCTCAGACTCAGTTGAGTGTGGTACACGGCTGTGGTCCCATCCCGAAGGACTCCCTTGGGCTTGGGTCCTTTTATTAGAACAAAAAATATTTCAATTATTTCCCGGACTAAGCCTGGCCGGACTTAGCAAGGTGTTAATTTGGCTAATTTCATTGCGGGCACACATATTTCGAATTATTTCATATAAAACAATTTGCGAGCGAAAGGCTTTCACTGAAAGCAACCCTAGAGTACAACACAAACACTACTATAGCACGGTCTAACCTTGGTAGTACGCAGTATCTAAAAGATCGAAATTTCTGTTACGTTTACCAAATTGAAGGCCAATTGGAGGGTTCTTATGAAGCAAGATTGATTCGAGACCGAGCGAAGATCGAAGTCGTAGGTGAAGGTAAAGTTACAGTTAAGATAGTGATACAAACTAACATAGAACTATGTTATGTAACCACGGCGACCCAAACCTTTCTTTATATATAGTAACAGAGAGATATATCGAATGCCTATGCTCGTTCTGGGATCGTAAGAGTGATCACTTTTCTGACTTCGTACTATTCCGCAGATGACAAACTGCCTGGAATGACAATGCCAATCCCAGTATCAGCCGCAGCCACATCCACCCGCACCGTTGACACAACCACCCGGCCGGGGCCAGCCTCCCTGCCGGACAGGATTCGACCTCCGGGTGGCTGTTGCAAGAACAAGCCGCATCGTAAAAAGCATAACGAAAGCAGGCCACGCAGGGTATAAATGACGAGGCTGATTCAGCGGCACTGGAAACGGGGCGGGGGCGGATCAGGAGGTTGCAACAAGGGTGGCGGCCAGCAGCTTGTTGGACAAGTGGCGTCCTTGTTGATTGTTGCAAGTGTTGCTCTTTGTTGGAGGGATTTTATGGCGCAGAAAATTGAATGATTGATCGGAGAAATAGGCGCAACTAATTAATTTTCCTGTGTCGCAATAGGGTGTTGAAGGGGCGTGGCCGCAGCCGTGTGGCCACCTGCAACATGGAACAAACCAGCCGACAAGAACGGCAGCGGCTAGAAGGCAACCAAAAATGATATTCACTCATCGGTGCGCATTTCATTTGCATAATTTTCGACTTAATTTTAATGACTTCATCGGAAAATGGAAATGGTGATGGCGATGGCGACGGCGATGAGCTGTGGCTGGTTTTCACACGTGTGCGACATTTTTTGAGCTTTGCGGTGGCTGCTAAACTTGCCACGCCCTTCGACCGCCGCAGCAGCGTTCCGCGCAGCCACCGCAATGCCACTTTCTGCGGTTCTCTTCATTTCTGTCATTAACTTACGGCGCTCCAGCCAACCTTTCTGGTAGCGCCACGCCCCCCCGCCACGTGGGCAAATAACACATCGGCGAAGAGCTATAAGTCTAAGCGGGATTGTAGTTTTCCTCTGGGTTTTCGGCTCCAGCCTCAGTCACATGCCAACTAATTTATTCATGACATCATCATTAAGATGTCACGGCGCCTGGGAAGCCTTTGAAGCTGTCGCTCACCTGGAACCCAGTATTTACCTAATCGGGTCTCTGACTGAGCTTTTCCTTTGCTTACCGAGCAGCTCCCTTCGAGTTTCCGCTCCTCTTGTTTATGTTTATTCTGCTCTGAGCCGGGGGAACTACTTTGTTTATGTTGCCGTCTTTCGAGGAGGCTTTACGACGACTTACACGAGCTCCTCCTGGAGCTGGGGTTCTTCTATGAATTTTAATGAGAGCAACATTAAGAATCGTGTGGGGCACTGGCTCTGTGCCCCTGTGCTCATGCGGAGTTGAGTTCTGTTCCGTGACTGTTCCATGCTGGGGCTGAAAAACTTTGGCTATGACTGTTTTCATACCCGATACTCAAAGGCTATAGAGATATATTCAATTTGTGACGGAGGTGTACGAGATAAAATGGTTGTTTCGAAAAGAGACAGCTGAAAATAAAGAAGGCTCACACATACACATACATATACTAACTGGGCATCGGGTAGAAATGTAGAGCCGCGGCCCATGCCGCATGTTAAGAGTAAAACTTCTTCTACCAGCATTGTGGCCTTTCTTTGAGGGGTTTTTTTTATATACTTTTAATAGACTTCATGTTTTGAAACATTAAATAGATAACTATTGAATCTTCTATGTAGATTCGTTAAAGATATTATGATTATTTTTGAATCATTCATAACTGAATAAATCAAAATTGAACGTTTTCCCAGTCAGCACTCTGCCATCGGAACTCTTAGCGAGAGTTGAATACATGGACGTGCTCACGGATATCCTTTCATTTTGATTACCATAACCGGCTGAACACTTTCACGATTTTCCTTGTCTTTTGACAGCCGATTTTGGAGTCCAGAGGGTAATTAACTTTGCAACACTTGAGCGGCAGTGGGAATGAACCGAAGAGCAGCAAGTGCGGAAGCCCGCTGCTCGTGGCATACGATGTGCACTACACGCAGGTTTTTGTTGCGGGCTTGGCACGAGAAAATATGTCCTCGCCTGCCCGGCCGTGGTCAAACGTTGAAATGTCAACAATGGCTAACGGCACTGGCACTGTCTCTGGATCTGGCTCTGACACTGACGACCTGCGTGCAAAGCCAGCCTGCACTTCATCATTGCTGCCACGACTCTCACTCCCACTCCCACTCCCACTCCCGGTCCCACTTTAAATGAGAGTCCGAGTCGGATACGGATACGGAATCGCAAAAAGGCGCAAATTTACATATACATTGACTGAATGATGGCCATGGGGCTGGTTCTCAGGGACATGGCCATGGACATGGACATGCACACTGACTGGGCTGATTGATTTCGAGTGCATGTGACTGTGTCTGTGCGAAGTGGAAGTGGAAATGGGAGTGGTAGTGGAGGTGGTAGTGGTAGTGGAAGTGGTAGTGGAAGTGGTAGTCCCAGTGGGAGTCATCGGCCCGATGGCAACGACAGCGACAGCGACAACGACTCTTGCGTAAAAACCACGAAACATATTTGGTTTGTCATTGGATGCACTGGAGTGTACACTGCAGTGTGCAAAGGAGCGGACTGCGGGTGGGCCTGCGACCCTGGGGCCTGGGCTCTAGATCGGTGGCGCTCCGATGTGGCCATTGGGGCTAGCCGATGAAGCGCCCAAAAGTAACCAGCCATATTGACATTGGACGCACGCTCTCCTCGGAACGTGTCCGTAATTTGCGAGTGTGTGTGTGTATGTGTGTGTTTCTTTTCATGTTCGTACGTGCATGACAAGTGGAGCCTCAATTGGTTGTCCTGCCACACACACACACACACACACACACACATACACACATACGCATACAGACTGCTTCGCACTGATGTCATGCAGACTTTTTTGCACTGGTCACACACTGGCTTCCTTCGGCCCCCTGCTCCCCCCCACCTCTGCACTCATCCGTTTGTTTGTGTCATTTGCCTGCCATGCGGTTGTGCAAGTGTGTGTTTGAGTATCTTTCTCTGTCTCTGTCTCTCTCCCTCTCGCTCTCTGTCTTTTCTGTGCTCAAGTGTATGTGTGTGCGCTTTCATATCCTTGTGTGCATGCATGTGGTGTGCTGCAATGTCCTTGTGCAAACTTCCCGCACTTTGTCGTTGTCGCTGTCGTTTTTGTTGTCGTTGGCCCTTTATCGTTTCCTTGTCCTGCCCGTCTCCCCCTCCCATATCCACATCCCTTTCCCTATCCCTCTCGTTATCCCTCATCCCTGTTTTCCTGTTTTTCCTTATTTCTTCCGCTGCGACTGCGCCTGCAACAACTGCAGCATATTGGCGAAACAGTAGTTTGGTTCCTCTTTGCCACATTTTCCGTTTTTTAATAACCGCCTCGCTCTTAGATACGGCCCTCGAATACAGTTTGGGTTTCGTTTCTAACCCTCCGCCACGGGCTGGGCTGGCCTGGGCTGGGCCTTTTGTGGCCCTCCGAATGGATGGAGAAGTTGACATTTTTTGGTCTATGCCGTTTGCGTTTTTTCCTGTGGTTGCCTCCAGCATCTGCATCTGCAGCAGTATTGGTCGAAACAAGTCCTGCAGGGACCCTTCTTCCGCTGTTCAAAGTTTAATATGTCCACCACCTTGTGGAGTTTTATCGAATATTGAGATGCCGACTACTATATTGCAGTGGAGTAGATCCTTTAAAGTTTTCATTATTTAATTGAACCAAATAAATCACAGAAAATTCGAATATATGTGGAGACCAAATCCAGTTCTTCGGTTCTACTGGCTTTCCCACATAATCGTTGAGCCAGCACTTGTCCTTAAGGACTACACATGTCATACCCGAACAACTTGAACTTCTGATTAGCTCTCAGCATTTATTATCGCTGCGATCAGCATCGAGAGCAACACATCAAGTGCCCGGCCCTTCGCTCGATTGCATCGAGGGGCGAATATCCGAGTATCCGAGTATCTGTAACTGTATGTGTATATCTGTAAACGATATCTGTCAATAAAAAACTCCCATGGGCACACAAACACACTTGAAACGTGCCAGCGCGTGGCGCTACTTAATTGTTGAACATTTTGTAACATTTTGCCGAGATTAGCATCGCAAAGGCCGAGGCCGCTAGAGGACGTAGGGAAGAGGGAGGGAGGCGGTCTTTGCAAGTCAAACAGGTCCTCAGATGGGGACCGGTGCTGGGACTGGGACTGGGACCGTGCAGATCCGAATCGTCCTCCGCGGGTAGTTTGTTTGTTGCTGTTGCGATTGCGATGCGCGGATAATCCCCGGCGAGGCACGTGAGCGCTGTTTGTTCATTGTTTCATTGTTTGTTTGTTTGCTCGCTCGCCCGCTGGCCAATCTCTGTGCCCCTCGTCCGCGCCAAGGTGTAATATGTTAAAGGCCAAGGATGGGATCGACCAAGGCAACGGGAGAGCGCGTGCTTTGGCCACGCGGCACAGATTTTTCACATGGATAAGCTCTGTCTGCCTTCCCCTGAACCATTTCCCACTTCTTGTTTCCCATTCGCGGGTCCGAACTTTGCACAACTTTGAAGTTTGCCAGAATCGCGTTGGCTACTTTTTCAACAAGCTCGTGTGGGTATATACAGTGAACACACCCCCCACACACTCACTCATTCATTTCATTCGCTAAGAGTTATGACATAAAATGGGGCCAGATATATGTATGTATTGACAGATACAACAAAATGCCAAGTGTTGGAGATACAAAATGCAAGAGACATTACATTGCAAGCTCACAAATATAGATATAGGACCCGGTAAAAACTCAAGAAGATATACACGAAATAAGGATATTGCAAATCGCGATCATTCTACGAATCTTTTCAGGTCGTTTTATAGATGATCTAATTCGTATTTCTAGTTTTGTGCAACAAATGATAGAGATACAAATAGCCTCTAAATGCTAAGAAGTAAATAATCACAACAAAATTATTCAAAGTAATGTATATAGCATTTATCGTATGGTATCCTTGTATCCCTGTCATATATCCCGAAAGTAAATCGACTGTACTGCTATAGTGATTTCTTTTGAGTGGAGCCTTCACTGTAGACTTGAGTTCTCGTATTCCTGTTAGTCGTCATTCCGTTCAGCATTCTGGCATGTCCCCATGACCACTATCGTGTTGTTTCTGTAGATATTCTTGTACAATACATATGTATGTATGTATCTGAACAAGTGTGTGTGTGTGTGTGTGCTTGGACAGAACTCGTATTGGTGT
Organism: Drosophila azteca; assembly: GCA_005876895.1. NCBI lineage: Eukaryota > Metazoa > Arthropoda > Insecta > Diptera > Drosophilidae > Drosophila > Drosophila azteca. The sequence goes on from VCKU01000073.1 coordinate 114,938, forward strand.
GCTACCATTTTGGCAGCTAGCTTTTTTTTTCGCTCTAATATTTTTGGCGACTGCTGCCGCTTTTTGCGCAGCCATTTTGTTGGCTTTGCAGCTGCCATGACACTTTCCCCATTCCCCACTACCCACTGCCCCCCCCCCCCCTAACCCCTCCCCCCTTCCGCTCTGCCCCTGTCTTTGGCGTTCCACTCCTCGAACCGAGTCGCATTTTTCGCTGGCATCGCATTTTTTCTCCTACTCGCTTTTTGCCACTATCCCGGCTGCTGGTGCTGCCAAAAACCATATCCTGGCCGCTATTTGCTCTCCTCGATTTCTATTTGCGCCCTGGGCGCCCATGTGCACGCTGGTGTGCGTGTGTATCTGTGTGTATTTCTAAGTATGCCGGGCATGTAGCTTTTGGTATTTATGACTATTGTCGGAAAGCAAATATTTGTCTGCAGCGCATAAAAACAACAGTTAAGCGAACGGGCTACGTAAACGGAATATGTATGAGATGGCCATTGTGTGTATGTATGTGTGTGTATCCTGTGAGTGTGAGTTCTGTATGTGTATTTGGATTTCTTGCAGACCCCGTGCCCGTGCCCATGCCTCTGCCTCTGCCAGTGCCCTGCCGGTGCCTCCTGCCCTGCCCTTTATGCTAGCTGGAAATAATAAAAACAACTACCACAACTGCACACGGACATAGGACATCGGACATCGGACATAGGACATCGGACATGGGACATCGGGCAAGGGACTTTGGACATCGGAAACTACTGCCAAAAGTGACGTTTCTGGCTGGGTATTTTTTTTTTATTGTTTATTCACTCTTGGTCAGTATTTTTATGCTCCTGCACTTTTATGCTGACCCCAAGCTGGCTCCGCTTTTATAGCCGCTTGTCCATTGGCTCCCTAGCTCCTCGATGGCTCCCGGCTGGAGCGGAGTTGGAGCTAGGAAGAACCTGGCTGGTTGGACACCACACAAATCGTTGTGGTATGGGAGGGCAGCCGATTGTGACTAAGACTCCCATAGTGAAATTAAATATTCTGGTTTTATATACAAAAATAGTCAAACTAAATAGAATTCACTTTGCTTTTAAAATAAATGCTTAGAAAGTATTTTTAAAATACATTAAAATAAATGTAATCAAATTATGAAAATATTTGTCTCTACACGATTTGCACTCTCAAATTTGGTTGCAATTCGGTTTGCATTTTAAGGTCAAAGGTAAGGCAATCTTTTAAGATGCCTTTAGGTGATTGTTTAAAGCATTTGTTTACCATTAATCAATTTTGCACATATTCCAATTCGAGTAGTATATGTATATGTATGTACATATGTAAGTATAATCAATGAGATGGCACAGGCATCCCCAAACCAATCTAAATCTTGTATTGAAATAATGTCGTTGTATTAATTTGTTTTGGCAAGTTATAGATTTTATAGTCCGTTGACGAATAAGTACGGTTTTGGACATTGTATTGTTGTTTGTGTGTAAAAAAAAATGTGGAAAAAACTTGAACTTGTGAACTTGTCGACTTAGCATCTTGATACAATACCTATAAGTACTATAAGTCTCAAATATTGACTAAGGTTTGTAAAACTGGAAATCATTCTCCATCTAAAAACTGCAATTCGAGTGTCGCCGCATTCAAGTATAGTACTATACATATAGTATAGTATAGTATAGTAACCCCAACCACGCCCCAAGGTGTGCGCCATCTCTCTACGAAAAAAGACTAGGAAAAATGAATGCTACATCTTAGGACAGACATCAACATGTTGAAGTTTACTTGAAAATATTTTCGGTTTCTTTTAAAAGTTAATTCGAAACTATCATGTTTTAGTTTAGTTAGTTAGTTAAACACGTTGTTTATTGGTTACGTAGTACAAAACGTAAGCGTTTGTCTCCGCTTTCATGCGTCTCCTGCCTCTTGTGATTCGTTATCTTTTTGGATTCGTTTCTCAATACTTTTTGCTCTATTATTTCGCATGTTTCTTGCCGTTATTCGTTTGAGGGCCAAATGGGATCTTTCACCCTAACATACACAAAAGTGAACCAAAAGTGCGCAAACTTTTCACAGTCAAGAGTTTCGTAGCACACATACACACAAATTTAGATCATTTTTTATGGGATATTTGGATATTGTTCATAAAAAAAGTACTTAAATCCCGATTAACAACTTAGTGGTAGAAGAATGACCACCTATTCGCACCTATTCATCAACCAAAAACACCGTAAATATATATTTTTATAGATAGTTAGTAGTATACGACTATGGATATAAATTTCAAATTAGATTTTGTGATTGTTTCATTGCCTTCGGGCCCATGCTTTCATCAATACAGTTCATACATACAACATGGAACGCACACAGCCATTAGGAATACGGGGAATACTTTCGGTATTTGTCGTCATTGATTTCACACTAAACAAACCTCGAAATTGTTCCCATGGGCAGGACGCGCAAACAGAGGGCCAGATTGAAATGACAACTTTTAGTATCGGAGATTGGCCATGAAGTACGGTTAACGATGGCGATGGGGCGGACGGACACAGATGCGATCCGTACCGACTGTGCGGCCCAAAGCGATTTGTGTAAATATTGAAACGTTTGAGTCCTCAGTACTGAAGTCGAAATCAGAGATTGTGCGGCCGATTGGAGTTGCTGAACCGATGACAGGGACGGGGACAGGGGTGAGGGTGAGGGCGATGGTGATGGCTAAGGCGATGTCAATGAAGATGATAAAGGGTGGTTGGCTCTCGGAACTTTGCAGAGGGGTCCGCTTGTGTGAAGCCGATGCACGATATTTGCTGCTTACCATTATGTTGATGCCACACGAACTACGTATTGGCAAAGGTTGATCCGAATCTGAATAGATTTTCCCACCCATCTATGGTATTGTTGCGCCGGAATGGGCGAAATTCACACCAATTCTGGGCGATTCCGGGGAAACGGGACAACTAATGACTGACCACTGAACCAAGAAATGCGCAAAATTCAAATATTTTCCAAATTAAACTTAAAACACTTTGCTTGTTTTGCGGATGCTGGCCGCCCGCCCAATTTGTTGTTCTCCGTTTTTGGCAAAAACGCTCTTTACACTTGACTTCAAATCGCTCAAAGGACGCGTTTTATGCGTTTGCGTTTTTGGCCAAAACGGAAAAAATCATCTGAAGCGAAAGAGCACCGATGTGCGGGGGGTGAGGCATCACAGAAGAAACGGGGGAAGAAGCAGAAGTAATACAAAACCAAGGGAGAGACAGAGCGAGAGAGACAGAGAAAGAGAGATAGATAGAGAGAGAGAGAGAGAGCGCTCTCGGGTCTATGGGTATTTGTCGGGTTACGCATCAAAGCCCCCGTATGAAAAATGGCCAAAGCGCGATACGCCAAATTGAAAGCAAGAAAAATATGGCTGAAATTTTGCTTTTTCAAACGCCCAAACGGCTGTCCATGACGCTGATGGCGATGATGGCGATGGGAATTGGTGTGGAAATGGAGATGGAGATGGGGATGCAGACGGGGATGGGGATGGGGATGCCCCGGTGACGATGATGATGGCGTTAGCGATGGCGATGGCGATGATGGCCAGCCTGCAACTGACGATGGCTCCCTGCCAATGATGAATGCGCCCAAAGCCCGTTCGCGCTCACATTCCGCGCTCTCAACGCAAATGAAATTGGAAAATGTTCTGGCTAGCAAATAGAAAATTCTATCCCACAGAGGGGGAGGCAGTGCGGCGGGATCCACGGCTAGGAAAATGAAAAATAGTCAAGCAGAAGCAGCACGCAAACAATTTTAGGGGTCATCGGGGCTACGTGGCACAGTGCTCTGGCCACCATGCAACATTTACAGTAAACCATAAATATCACTAACTTTTATTTGGCAATAATGAAAATAAAGGTGGGAGTATTTTTCGTTATTTCATTTGTAAAATTTGTACATTTTAAAATGTTTGTTTCTTAGTTGTGGAATCGATCAGGAATCGATCATACACATGTAAATATATCATGGTATGTGGTAACTATTTTTCTTGGTAGAAAACACAAGTAATACTAATACAATGTAAGAGCACTGATGGAAATTATACATATATTAGTATAATTAAAATACTAAAATAAGTCAAAATTACGAAAAGATGATTCCCGATGGCAGGGAATCACAGTAGTAGTGAGCTCTTTGGACGCTGGCCATTTGAAAATATAAGTTTTATGGTTTATGCTGGGCGGCGCCAAACACGCATAAGATGGGGGCATGGCATCCCGTTCTGGTTACGCAGGGGGGGACCCCGTCCTGCCGGATCCCATGGGCAACATCCCCATCACTGGCAGCTGAGCAATTTACTGCCGCTTCGGTGGAAGCCAAATGAATATTGGTTTCGGTTTGGCCGACTGGGGCTCTAGTCGTATTTGATTTTGGCTTTAGCGTATTGCCAATATTTGTATTTGTATTTGTATTTGTCTTTGGCGCTGTCCTAGTCGTCGCCCGAAACTTCAAAGTATCATTTTCATTTTGACACAGTCCCTGGGAAGGGACAGAGCGAGGCGCGGCTCAAAGCATAGTGGAGCAGGGGCGTTTAGATAGAACGAGCGTTTGCCACAGAGCTGGGATCGAGGAATTTGTGGGCCACATTGGGACCGGAGCACACGAACCCAGCGAAGAGTTCACACAATGAAAATTTGTTTATTGTTTCGCTGGAATATCCAAGTGAAGATCCAATTTGATTACCACTTAAATCCGAATTTTTGCCCAGTTCAGTGCAGAGGCTCGCATAAACACTTTGTCCATCCTCAAGCCGGAACGAAATTCATTCAGTGCTGATTATAAACAAACCCCGGAGAGCTGCAAAAAGACCAAAATACAAAGACAAATAAACCACAACAGCCAATAATAAACAGGACAGAGCAACGGCCAGATCTCAAGTTGGAATCGGAGAGTGAGAGAAGCCATGGGAGTCACCGTTCGCATCCGACGACACGAGTGGGAGGGCCAGACATGGAGCGGGAGCGGGAGAGGGAGAGGGAGCGGGATCCGGGGCAATATCCAACAGCACTAAAATTGACATTAAACAAACAGGGATATTACTCAGGGTCCTCAAGGAGGCGAGGGAAAGACGATATTCAAAACTAAATTGAGCACATGCTGGGCCACTTCACAGATACAAACTCCACTTGAGGTTCAGCCGGAGAGTCCCAGCCCCAGCCCCAGCTCGAGGCTGTTCAGGCTGTTGAGGCTGTTGAGGCTCTGGTCTCGACCAATCTCTGTTCTGCCTGACTCCGAGTGCGGGCAGACAGCATGTCTATCAATGCCTGCCTGCCTGCCTGCCACTGGAACTCGATTGGGAACCGGACCTGGGAGGAGGCTGTTGACACAGATCAGCACACCGGGCAGCAAATAATTTGGTACTACACTGAAAGAAAGCGGCAATGTCTCTAACATAAATTACGCCACAAATGTCCAAAAATATACACCATATCTGAGTAGAGGATTATGAAAGGACGAAGCAAGTGTTCAATGTGTTCCAGTTTCTCGAAGAGTAGCTATCTATCAGAGACCACATTCATTTTCCTTAGTGTATTGTGCGACTCCGAGACCGAAATCTAAACATCTGCGAAATTACGCGCATAAATCCTTTCACACTTTTCCTCTGCCCTGGACACGGGACTGCGGATGGATGGGCCTCCGCAGTGCACATGGGGTTGCATGCCACGCAGGACACCGTCAAATTAGCCCACTTTAGGGTCAGGCCTGCTGCGCGCTCGCTGCTCATAGCGGGTGCAGTGCAGCGGACTCCCGTGTCGCCCCATTCCCATTGTTTACGCACTTCATATTCCATTCGGGGGGTTGCACGATTGGGGAGAGAGTAGTGGCAGCTCCCCGGCCGCACGCGTTGTGTTGACAGTTTGCTGGGGTTCCTCACTCCACAGTGCAGCTGCATTTGTGGCTGTTACCCAGAAGTCTCCTCGGAGCCTACGTCTTGGGCATGACTGGGTCCTGACTGCGACCCTTGCCAAAACAAACAATGACACCACCGCCACCACCACCACCACCCGCCCCAGACGAGGCATTTCTAGTTGACTGCCCGCCAATAGAGCCGTGGAGGCGAGTGCCGGGAAGAGCAAATGTTTCCATCTAATGACCCCTATCCCTTACCCGGGCTGCAGCTGATGGTGGTCCTTGCTGCTCCTGCCGCTCCTGCCGCTTGTGCGTCTTGCCTCCTGGCTCCTGCGGCACATTTTCAAGCAGTCTTGTGTGGTTACTTAGAATGGTTTCTTTCTTGCCACTCACCTCCTAGGCTGCACAAGTATACACATATCGGCAATCCTGCCAGCCACTTTCCAGTGCCGGTGTCTGTCCTGGTCTTCATGCCTCTTTAGCGCTTATCATGCTCAAATGATAATTGAAGGGCCATACAAAAACTATTTATCCTGAGGCTGCCGAGCGTGCCCCTTGTTGCCACTGCTGCTGTTGTTGTGGTTATTCAATATTACTCTGTCTCCGAAGCCCATTGATGGAACAGAGAGGCACAGAGGCAGAGAGGCACAGAGGCAGAGAGGAGCCGCACAATGAATGCATTGAACCCGAATCAGAATCCCAGAATGCCCTGCAAAAACCCATCCCAACCCCAGTAGTCCAACCCGGACCCAGACCCGGAGCGGCTACCCTTTGCCCGTTTGTTTTTCGATGTTTTATTAAATTTGTTTCCAGTGCCCTAACATTTTGCCTTTGGCTGACAACGACCCCTTTCCTTACATCCATCCATCCATCCTTCCATCCGTCTACCCCTCCATCCCTTCATCCTTCCCCGATTCCTGTCCGCTATTCTCCGACGAGTTTTATGACAATTTCCACTTTTTTCCATTGTCAATTTGATTTGATTACCGCTTTCCGTTTCGTCTGTCGGATCCCAACTTATCGGCACCATGATGTTGTCATCATTATTCCGATTAGTAGGGGATGGGGGAACGGGATTGAGGATAGCTGCAGTCGCTCGTTGCCAAGGTTAACTGAATTCGAACGGCGTGGCTATCTTGCAGATACGGATACGATTCACTGTATCTTTATGGCGGCTTGTAAACCATAATTTCGTCTATTTGCTTTGGCCTCAGCAGTGGCCAGCGAATCGGCAGTGCCCCCGCCCCCTCCCATGGCCATTATCTTCTGGCTCCCTCTCCTGTGCACTTTTCGGCCCAATTATGCACACGCCTCCGAATCGCTGTCGATTGCGGCCATAAAGCTTCACATTTCGATGCGGACTTTGCCCAGGAGACCCAGGAGACGACCCAGCCGTTAATTAATTAATTAATCGTAAACGTGACATTTGGATAAATGTGGGTGGTTATGGGTTTCCAGGCGTATCGATGATGTTGAGCTATTAGAAAATATAATTGATTTCTTTACGGGTTGAAAGAGGCTACACAGATCCCATTCGAAATGTTCTTTATAACGCTGATGACTAAATTTCAACGATTTTGTTAGACAGAAGATTTCGAAAACAAGCCAAAGCTCCTTTGGAGCGCGTTTTGACTACGAAATACCCACCAAACCCAAAATACTCAAAATTGTGATTGCCAGTGCGTTTTGTTCCCGTGAAGATGGCCAAAATAAACAACATCTTATATATCCCTCTTACCCTGCCAATACCGTATACAAAATCGTGCAGCAGATACTTTTTCGCTGCTTTGTTATAATGCCACAGCAAATGCGCACATTGCTTCAATTTCAGTGGCCTTTGTTCCAGTCGAAATCGGTAAATAAAGTTTTCAAAGTTGCACAAACTGGCAGCAACAGCAGCAGAAGCAGCAGCAGCAGCAGCAACAATCGTCAAGCGGCAAGGTGGGGCAAGCCGAGCCAAGCCAAGCCAAGCCAAGCAGCAGAGTGAAGCTATGCCAATTCCGTGTACAAGTGCTGCTCGATGCCAACAAGTTCGCCGAATCGTCCTGCCTCTCGTTCCCTCTCCCGCTCCCATACAAGGTATCCTAAGCCCTGCCAAAACATATCCAGCTTGGCTGGGACTTTTACGGCAGAAGTTGCATCGCCATGTAGCTGCCAAGGATGCCAAGGATGGCGGGGGGGGCCCCGGCACAGAGCACGCTGAGAAGGCGGAATCATTGAAGCCAAAGCCTAGTCTTAAGCCAAGAGCCAACATCAAGTTGCCGAAAGCGTAAAGCAAAGGGGGGACGGAGCAATCCAGCTCCGGCTGCAGGACTCCCGGACTCCGGGACTCCAGGACTTCAGGAAGAACCAAGCCTCAGAAGTAGCGCCAAACTTTTGTGCACGGCGCCATGTTTGGTTTGTCTTTTCAGCTTCCGCTTTCTCCTTGTTTCTCGGCTTTCCTTTCCCTTTGTGAAGGGGTGTATCCCTGTGCTTGTGTTTGTATTTGCGTGGGTGAATAGTTGTCTTTTGTAGGGCTGCGGAAATGGATTTCCTAGTTTGGTTGCCTCTCAGGATGTATACAGGGTGACATTGTCGATATGACAATGCTTTTCTCCAGATCCTAAGCTTTTAATATTACGAAATCTATGCAAAGAGGATCGTTCAACCGTTGCGATCTCCTCTATTAAAACGGATCTAGGGTGTCGGGTAGCTCGACACCCGCTCTTTGGCTGTTTATCCCCAAACTTTTGCAACCCGCAAAAGTTAAATGCAAGAGCATAAAAACGGGAAGAAGACAAGGCCGTCGTTCTTGTGTTGGCCTTCTGGTCCAGTCGTGCCACTCAAAGGGGCAGCAACAACTCGAAAATTGTCGCTGGCTGTCGTTTCGCCGAGCACGTCAAAGTTGCCGCCAGCCTCGGTGCAAGTATGTCTTTGTGCCCCAGCAGCATCGTCGGGTGCACCACCCACCCACCCGTCACCTCCCCTCGGCCGCCCCTCAAGTCCGAGCTGCGGCTCGAATTTATGCCACGACGAGGCCAAAACAATAAAAGCAACAATCTCTCTCAGTGAGAGAGAAATCAGATGGATATATATGTACACGCAGAAAATGGTTGCCGCCGACTGCGTGGGGAAGGCATGGACCAATCGGAGGCCGCTGAGGTGTGGCCTGCCAGACACGAGGGAAATATCGCTCGAGTAAATTTCCCTTCGGGCATTGTGGACTGCGGCCGAAGCGGCTAATAATCACTTGAGACATGCGCAGAGGCACGAACACGACGGCACGGGGGTTGGGAATGGGAATGGGAATGGTTCTGCCTCTCATGCAACCCTTGCAGTGCCGCTGCCCATCTCCCATCTCCTCGTCACGTGCAGCGGTGGGGTTCCCAGCAGTTGTTGCTCTGTTGCTTTTGTAAACAGGCGCAGGCGCAGTGGCATCACATCGACATCGACTTTGCCGAGAGCGCTCAAAGGGTGAGTGAAGGCTCGTTGCGCTGTCTGTGTGTGTGTCCGTGTGCGTGTGTGTGTGCGGGGGTACATTTCCGAATGGGACTTTTGGCACTGCCGACGCAGCAGCGAAGGGCAAAGTGAAATGCTTTGATTCCGCTGATTGTTCGATCACACGCAATCTGACAGCGAAAGCAGCTGGTTGTGCCTCCTTGCTCTACAGCGGAACCTCAATCTCAGCGAACGAAAAAGTCGTCATCAGTCAGCCCCAAGTCCGTCGACTCGATTCGATTCGATTCGAGACCAGATTTATTTTCAGTGGAGCGGCAGGCATAGAGCCCCGTGCAAGTGTCCGGTGTCCGGTGTACGTTTACGTGTTTATGTGTCCGTGTTTTTTGTTTGCGATTTTTTTGTCCAAGAGACTCGAACAGTGAATTCGTCAGCCGGCGTCAATAAGATGTTGGAGTTCTATCCAATGCCCACCAATCTGAATCCAGTCGCTGGCGGCCTCTACTCGCTGCAGCAGAATCACGGCGGCGCGCGGTTCCTGGACAGTCCGAACCCCAGTGTCATGACCAGTGCCACAGCCGCCTGTCTAGGCGGAAGCAGCAACACGAGTATCAGCACCAACAACAATAACAACAATAACAACAACAACAACAACAATGTGCACATTAGCAACAACAATTTGCCAACAAGCATTTCCGGCAACAACAGCCCGACAGCAACAACTTCATTAACGGGGCCCGTAATTTCCGCACAGCACCAACAGCCACAGCAACACCAACAGCAACAGCAACACCAACACCCACACCATCCCCACCATCAGCAGCATCCCCACCAACAGCAACACGCAGCCTCGACCACGCCAGTGCCAATTAACAGCTGCCCCACGCCCACAGGACACAGCCCCAACAACAGCAACCACTCCGCCTGCAACACATTAACAGCTGCTGCTGCTGCTGCTTCTGCTGCTTCTGCTGCTTCTGTTTCTGCTTCTTCTGCGGCAGCGCCACCAGCAACAGCTCCCTCAGTCGCCTCCTCGTCATTAGGCGGAGCAGCCACGGCTGCTGCGTCTGCGACCTCGACGACGGCATCGGCATCGGCATTGGCATCGGCATCGGCAGGAGGAGCGGCAACAGCGTTGGCGCTGGCGTCGGCGGCAGCATCGAAATTGTCTGCCGATTGTAGTGGACGCACAGGTATGTTCCAAAAGTATTTTGCACCGGCAGTCGAGGCATTTCCCGGCTCGTTCCGATCCTGGGGTTTTCACGCTTTTCGTTTTTGGCATAGTTGCGTGTGCCCGGCCTGCGGGTCGGAGCGGAGCGGAGCGTAGTCCTTGGGCAAGCGAGGCGCCTTTCTCTGCACCGGAAGTGCGTGGCATGGCCCTCCGGCCCTCCAGCCCTCCAGCCCTCTGGCTGGCACTCACCTTCACGAGAGTCGAGATTGTGCAGCGCCCCCGCACCAGATTGTGTTTGCAGTTTGCGTGAGATGTTCTGGGGTTTTGGCCCTAAAGGAATTTGTGTGCCAGTTTTCCTTATGATTTTCTCCATCACATTTGACTTTAATTGGTGTTTCAACAGCAATTGAATACCAAGTGGTTTTCTATATACGAAATAGAATATGATATAATAATTATCTGAATTCAAATGAATTTTCTTGTTTTAGCTAAAATTGGGATGGAAGTGTAAATAGTAAAATATTTGGAATATACATAAAGTTGATGAGTTTGTTTTAGTCAAAGCGAGGACATTCAAATTATATTTATATTGCTTCCAGTTCGTTAGAAATCGACAATTATAGACGGCTATTTCTGGCTTTGATGTGAGTCAATCATAGATTAATAATTTCGCTTTGTGTGCTTAGGCCGCAATAACAATTTAGTCGAATAAATAAGTAAACCATTTTAAGAGAAAATTATTTAGTTGTTTGTTAATCCCATGTCCCTAGGCTTTTCCTACAACAACACCAATTATTTTACACCTAATTGCAGCTGCAGTAAGGCAGTCAGTCAGAGATAGTAAAGTATGGACAGTATTTTTAGCAATTAACTTGGATTGATGGATGAATTCAATTTGTTTGCAATCATCAAAATAAATGAATAAATTTTCTATCAAAGCGAATATTGGCAGTGCCACAGAATAAATTATGAATTTGCGATAGTGGGGACATGCCACAGGGGGGGCGGACCGAAAGTATTTCCAAAAGTATGAACGCAAGTTGACCGCAAAATAATTCTGACAATGAACCTGGCTGACACTGTTCGTCCGATGGGGCGTGGTGAAACCAATAAAAGGCTATTAAGGCATGCCACACACTGGCACTCACGCACACACACACACACACGCACACACATGCCATATGGCATGCATCCACACACACGCACACACTCACGTAGTGCCCCAAAGTAGGCAACACTTTTCAGCTTAGCTGCATCGAAAGTGTTGGCTGGGAAAACTTTTGCGCAATTCCCCCCGAAATGCAAAGTGTGCAAACAATGTGTGATGCATGTGCAGACCTCGTCCGAGGCGAAATGGATGATGGTGTTTGGCTTTTTTAGGATCACACGACTTTCGAGAGACTCCGCCCCTGCTGCACACACCTCACATCACATCACCTCACCTCACCTCACTTTAAGCCTCTTGCAGGAGTGAATGTGGCTGCCTGCTCTTTTGCCGACAAACTTGAGATTTGCCTATGAAATTTCTATTAATGTTTGCATTCTGCCATTTGGCAAATGGCAGCAAATAGTTTCCGGTTCCGCTTCGACACTCACCACCCGGCCCCTCTCTCTCTTGCTCTCTCTCTGTCCCTGTCCTAGATGTCGTGTCAGGTTGGAAATCACTTAGCTGCTTCGGAGACCCAACCCACACTGCGGCACTATTGTGTGTGTGTGTGTGCGGGTATGCACACCCGGAGTCTGAAAGTCTGAATTCAACTATCAAGCCAGGCGGGGTCGAGGAATGTCGGTTCGGGGCACAGAGATGGAGCATGGGGCAATCCCAAATGGCTGCAGCCGAGTGGTAACGGCAGTGGCAGGCAGACCACGGAAATGAGCACACTCAGTGTCAGGTATTTCACCGAGCGTATCAGCATACATATCTGGCTTCTGCGGTGGCTTCAACTTGCTCCTGCCTGTCCCTGTCTCTGTCTCTGTCCCTGCCCCTCTCCTGTCTCTCTCTCCCTGTCTCTGGCTTTGTGCGAGAAGGAGCGGAAATATGCGCCATATGCATAGCTCTATGTCACTTTCATTTTGAGATCCAGCAGGTAGAGATAGCATGGGCTTTAAATTGCTGCCAGCGGCAATAATTAAAGCTGTCAGAGCTGTCTATCCAGTCGAGCTGCCAAAAATCTCCGTGGCACGTGGACTCGGCCGTAGTTAGCGCCCCAAATGAGCCTCCGGCTCCCCAATTTATCTCCATAGACCTCCGCTTGCCTGTCAGTGTGTCAATAAATGCACCATATAGTGCCACATTGCGAAGGTGGAGGGGACCGATAAGCACTCTGATACTGATGATACCGATGATACCGATAAGAACGAGGACACTTTCGACGCTGTTGTCTATTAGCTGGTTATATTTCCCGTTTATCGCCGCATTGCCTTTGGATTTATCTGCTGTTTAATCTATGTATTTGACATGAGTGTGCCGCACTTGTTTCTACTGTTTGCGCTTGTTGCCAGTTTCCCAGTTTCCCAGTTTGCCCGTTTGCCAGTTTTCCTGTTGACTTTTCCAACGAGTTTCGCCAGACCAGCGACCAACCCATGCAGCGTTATACGGTCTTATACGGCCTGAGCCCCTGATTTGAATAGGTCCTTTGTGTCTGCCCTTTGATTGCTAAAAACAGAGCAAGGATCGAGTCGAGTTGAGTCGAGTCGAGTTGAAAAAGAACAATCATAGAAGCGCAGCAAATGCCATAAATCTCGATTAGATTACACAAACGAAACGTCAATGGACAGAACACGACCCAATATCGTATCACCAAAGCCGAGGACCAGCTCAAATCCGAGTTCTAAAAAACGTACCCATCCCCCGGGATCCGGGCTCCGGGCTCTATCAATGAATCATCTGCTGGCGCGTAGCAGTACTTTTTGTTTCGAGCTGCAAAATCCGTTAACGGCAATGCGATTGGGTCTGATGTATGCACTGTACAATGCACAGTGCACAATATACATACATATGTAGGTAGAGGTAGCCCAAGGGCTGGCCAGAGGGTGCGGAGCTCCACTCCTCTTTGGGGCGTGCTTTGTCAACTTCACGCTGCACTGGCTTAGCTCTCGAAGCGGTGGCGCCCCTAAAAGCGAGCTTCTCCCCACAACACACACCCACACTTGTATCTGCATAGATATACACGTACGTATACGTATACGTATGTATGTACATATATCGTAGATATGGCGGCTGTGGGGTCCGCCATTGTGCCAACCATAAATCATGCACATTTTTCTGCCACTGAGCCACAGCCATATAATGTAGCACCACTCCACTCCACACCACTCCAGTCCCAGTCCCAGTCCCAGTTACCCATCCTACTGGCTGGCTGCTCATTTTTCAGATGCTTCCATACATTTTTCGTGGCGGTCGTCATATATATTTTTTTATGTTTACTGCAGGCAGCTTTTGCTGTGTTTTCGGGTACTGCTTTTTATGACTGGTTTACAGTTTCAAGAGCTCGTCTATGGGAACGGGGAAGGGGAAGGGGGATGGGGATTAGTCGCGTTCTGCCTCAGGACGTGGGAGGGTAAGAGAGAGAAGAGACCAACAGAGGGAGGATTCGTTAGGGAATTATGTACACAAAGGAATTCAGATCTCAAATGATGCATGTATGTATGTGTTTTGCATTAAATGCTGAGTTAGAATCAATTTAGTCGTTGTCAGAGCGTATACAGATTATCGGGGTACCCACTGGTACCCATTGGAGCTGGCACAAATACAGAAAACTTTACGTTTCAATTACGCATCAGCAACCTTTCAATACAAGCTGTTGCAGCCCGGTGACAGATACTTTTGCCTCGCCTCCGACTCATCCGCTACCTCCCATGATTGCTAGATCCAGTTCGAGGAGAGGAGCTTCTGTCTCTTCGGGACCAAGTTCGAAACAATGAGGGGAAAAACAAGGGAGCTGAGACATTTTCACACGATTTGATTGTCAGCGTCGTCGTCGTCGTCGTCGTCGTCCCCGATGCTGTCATCCTCCCTGACGCTGCGCCTGGCGCTGTGGCAGCACATGTCATGATAATTTTGCAGCGACATGTGCTGCCATCACGTATACGCCACGCACGCCAGTAAAGGGAAGCGGGATGGGGAGTACGGGTGCGGATGCGGGTAGGGTTGTGTAGATTTCCGACTGCCACTAACCATAAGCACCGCGCAATCGATTTTATAACTCACTAACGCCTTGTCTTCCCTTCTCTTTGTGCCTCTCCATCTCCGTAGAAGTGGGCCACATCAAATGCGAGAAGAACTTCGAGCTGTGCGAGGGCTGTGGCCAGAAGATCCACGACCGCTATCTGATGAATGTGGGCGAGGCCAACTGGCACGAGCAGTGCCTGGCCTGCTGCTACTGCGGCATGCAACTCCACCACACCTGCTACGTGCGCAGCTCCAAGCTCTACTGCAAGATGGACTACGACCGTTTGTTCGGGGTCAAGTGCGCCTCCTGCTGCCACGCAATCCTACCGCAGGAATTGGTGATGCGTCCCATTCCCAACTACGTCTTCCACCTGCCCTGCTTCGTGTGCTACGCGTGCCGACTGCCCCTCCAGAAGGGCGAGCAGTTCATGCTGCGCGACGGTCAGCTTTTCTGCTACCGGCACGACCTGGAGAAGGAGATGTTCTTGGCCGCAGCTGCAGCCCAGCACTGCGGCTTTGTGGGCCTGGATGAGGAGGATCTGCTGCGGCCACGTGACGGACGTCGGGGTCCAAAGCGACCCCGCACCATTCTCACCTCGCAGCAGCGAAAGCAGTTCAAGGCCTCCTTCGATCAGTCGCCCAAGCCATGCCGCAAGGTGCGCGAGGCCCTAGCCAAGGACACCGGACTGTCGGTGCGCGTGGTTCAGGTGTGGTTCCAGAACCAGCGCGCCAAGATGAAGAAGATCCAACGCAAGGCCAAGCAGAATGGTGGCAGTTCGGGAGGATCTGGAGGCGGCCGTGGCACTGGCAACTCCAGCGCCGCCGATGACAAGGACTCCAATGAGAAGGAGGACAAGTGCGTCAAGCAAGAGATGGGCGGCGACAGCTCAGGCTATCTAGGTGGACTGGATAACGCCTTTGCCAGCCAGCCACTGAACCCCAACTTGCCCTTCTCTCCGGACGGTGAGAACAACTTAGAACCAGACTGGACAGACAGATTCTATATGATTATTCCTTTCGCAGATTACCCGGCAAACTCGAACGACAGCTTTTGTAGCTCGGACTTATCTCTGGATGGCAGCAACTTCGACCAGTTGGACGACGACGCAGATTCCCTGTCGCTGAACAACCTGGAGCTGCAGTCCACCAGCTCATCCGGCAACCAGCACTCGCACTCGAACCCCCACGACATGTTGGCCAACCTGAACACCAGCCTAATAAACCCGATCGACAAACTATATCTCATGCAGAATTCGTACTTCAGCTCGGAGCATTAGATACTCGTTTCGGTTGAGGCAGCTACAGAGGCGTGGCGATTACTCGCCGTCGTACGAATTTATTAGCGTTAGAGTTAGTGGCTCCAGTTGCACGACAGTGGTACAGAGTGGTGGCCCATTCCCACTCCCACTCCTCCCTATCCCTTAACCCCAATGCCAAGGTCACAGCCACCCACGCAGAGGGGCAGCTGTTACTTTATGAATAGCGCATAGTTGGCATAGTTGGTTTCCGCAGGAGGCATTTCGGAGACAGGCGGTTGCAGCATTAGGTTCGAGTTGTAGAACAAGATAAATGAAATGTGATTTTTTTAAGGTAAATGAAATTTTAAGGCTCTCGCGTTCCGTTCTCTGGCGCACCAGCGAGACGGTGGCACGTTTTTTTTTTTTTGTTGGTCTTGCGGATGCGAAAGCAAGCGCGATAATGCATAATATATTTATAACGATATATAGAACACCCGAAAGGTAAACGGACAATGAGCACCTTATGTTTGTAAATAGTTTTAAGCCGGACAATTGTTATTAAATGTAATTTAAAGTCAATAATTGTATTAGCAAGTGCAATTTAATCTGTTCCCCTAAAATATACATCTTAACCGAATCCGGTATGCTTTTTTCAAAGTCCTGGGCATAGCTGGAGAATGACATAGAGAATGGAGAATTCAAGATGGGATTCCGGGATTTGCCACAGGCCACCACCCATGCCCCCCACCACTCCCATGCCATCAGGGAATGGAATGCCCAAAGAGTTATGATAGTTATTAAGTTATAAGTTTATTTTATTACCTATAGTATTTTTCATCTATGAATGGTGTCTTTACAGGCCATCAGATCACATTCGTGTGATAACGTGCTGCGACAGATTTTCATTAAGCCGGAGGGGAACAATTGGACGGAGCCCGATAAGTCATCTTTCGGAAGAGTTATAATACTCTAAAAATCTAAAAAATAAAGTCAAGGGCAGGGGAGCATTGATAGCGAAAATGAAATATTTAGTCCACAAATGCCGGCAATCCTAACACCTATCTACGCAGAATTTGGGAATACATCTGCACCTATTAAACAGAGAACAAAAATACATAAATAAACACAGCGTTAATAATGAGAAAAAAAAACATACATATGTACAATCAAATATTTTTGTGAGAACATGCGTTGCTGGACTGAAGACCTGGTAGCCAATCCAGTAAATTCGTTTTATACATTTCCTTTCTATAAACTCAAACATCTATATACATATATGTATACTGTATGGTATGGTTAGTAGCACGAGCGAAATAATATACAGAAATA
Source organism: Drosophila azteca (assembly GCA_005876895.1). Lineage (NCBI taxonomy): Eukaryota > Metazoa > Arthropoda > Insecta > Diptera > Drosophilidae > Drosophila > Drosophila azteca. Next base: position 132,156 of record VCKU01000073.1, read on the forward strand.
TTCTATATTCCGCCGCGGAATAGGCAGAACATTAAAAATGGAGGAAAACAATTTGGCTTGAAAAATGAAATAATAATTACAAGTCCAATCTATTTAAGGTAGTCAGAAGGAGAACAATTAGATGGAAATTATAGTCAGAACCGTCGAGAGGGGAGGAATACCCCGGGGCCCGCGCTTCTGAAAGGGGCCCGGAAATTGTAAAAAGATTCAAACAAAAAATTAAATTTCGTCTCATATGAATAAAGTATAATTGAGACTAATCTGTTTTTCTTTTAAATAATTTAACAGTGATACGGGACATACTTTTAAACATGGCTCTGATTATAATTTACATGAATATAAGAAACCTTTTGATTTAATTTCATTCCCTCTCCGCCGCCACAGCTAGAATCCCCAATCCCAAGTATTTTAAACTCATTATAATTGTTGTTTTTTTGTATTAACTACTTTTTCGCCCATTTCTTTGTCTTCGTGGTGGTCCATTGGTGGACATAGTCCATTGCCATTGCCAGAGTAGCGCCTCTCCTTGACTTTGATCACTTTAAGTCTGGTATTCAGATCCAAAATAGGTTCTGCTAGCGAAACTTGCCATATAAATATACCAGCGGCCGAGTGTGACCATGTGTGCGTGCCCTACGGTTACACTGTATGCAAATAAAATCAGTTAAGAATTCAAATTTTGTATCACAGCAAGCAGGAATGTATCATTTGTGCACCGCAATATTGGATAAATCCGTTCTTGCCGAACAGTGAAGCAATCAAACATTTTGTATCCCTATTTATCCCCTAAATTGTATAAAAATTTCCTACTCAGCAGCCTTTCTTAATTTCATTATGTCGTTGTCGCTAAATTGTCCTAAAAGCTTTTTTGGTTTTTGTTTTTATCGTAATAACCCATTCACGCACACCACCTCAGTTTTAAATCCATTTAAAGCTAGGTACTCAGTTCCGAAAAATGTTTTCGTTTTTCTACGGACCTAGAAATAATCCACAATACCATGAAATACTTTTCCGGTATACATCGTCATGTTTCTTGTCGATCTGAGTACTACCTGCGGAATATCCCTACCAAAAACAATTAGCAAGAACAATTTTTGTATCGGTTATATACAAATATCAACCCTGATTCTGTTCGCTAACACTTTTTTCGGATCTGAGTACGGAGTTTAATACATACATACCAGAGATCTGCAAAATTCACTTTTTTCGTGATTTACTCATACGCCCAAATTCTTACTCAACTCCACTCACTGAACGAAAGTCGGCGTTGAATGAAAATCAGCTCATGCTGATGAGCATATGAATTTTGTGTATGTACACGAACTGAGGGTTGATTTAAATTCACTCTCTTGCGCTCATATTTTTTCTCTCTCTGAGTTTATTCATGCTCATCAGCAAACCGATCATTTGGGCGTATGTTCATTCGGCTCAGCAATGATTTTTTTTCTTGATTTACTCATACGCCCAAATTCTTACTCAGCTCCGCTCACTGAGCGGTGAATAAAAATCAGCTCATGCCACTCATTGACTCAACTCGTTTAGATGCATTACCGTTATGATTTTGTTTTTGTTTTTACTGTTTCTTTTTGTTTTTGAGAATGCTTGGGGTTGTTGGTTGAAATGAGCACAATTAGTGTAATTTTGTCATCTCGTTGCTATGGAGCAGGTTATCTTAGAAAAAATACGCTTAAATACCTATACATTGGCGCCCCGACATAAGGGAAGAAGCTTTGTGTGGAACATTTTAGCAGAGATTTTGAAGGAGGATGGCACTGTTTTAGATGGATTTGTGTACTGTCGATCGTGCAGTAATATATTGAAATATTTGGCAAGACAGTCGTCCAATTTAATTCGACATAAATGCTGCAAGTCGTTAAAGGAAAGAAAACTCTTAAAAACTGTAACGCCGGAGGAAAAAAAAGCAGCTATAGATGTTTGTGTAGCCTGGGTTACTGAAGATTGCCAACCCTTTTCAGCAATCAATGGACTTGGCTTAAAAAAACTTGCAAGATTTTTAATTCATATTGGATCAATTTATGGAGAAGATGTAGATATTGATGACATGCTGCCTGATGCAACAACGTTGTCGCGAACAACGCACAAGATCGCGGACGACAAAAAACATGAAATACAAGATGAATTAGCCGACATTGTGCAGAATGGTGGTGCAACTGCAACTATTGATTTATGGTCTGACAACTACGTCCATAGAAACTTTTTAGGAGTGACTTTACACTTCCAAAAAGAAAAACAACTTCACGATATAATTTTGGGCCTCAAATCCATGGATTTCCAACGCTCAACGTCTGCAAACATTTTGAGCAAATTACATACACTGTTTGGCGAGTTCGGCATCCATAATTTGGAGAAGATAAAGTTTGTAACTGACAGAGGTACCAACATTATAAAAGCCTTGGAAGGAAACGACCGACTAAACTGCAGCAGTCATTTGCTAGCAAACGTATTGGAACATGCTTTTAATGATTCGTTGGAGGTAGCCGAACTTGTAGAAGCATGCAAAAAAATTGTTCGCTATTTTAAAAAAGCAAACTTGCAACATCAACTGCAAACTTCCTTGAAAAACTATTGCCCAACACGATGGAACTCAAACTTCGCAATGTTTAAGTCCATTGTAGACAATTGGTTTACTATTAACGAAATTCTAAAAGAGAAGCAAGAAACCCAAAGACTGTTGCTTATAAATATATCAACGCTTCAACAGTTAGTTGATTTAAGCAGTGCTTTTGAAGTCATATTTAAAAAGCTACAACTTTGCAGTTCTCCATCACTATGCTACGTCGTGCCATCAATTAACAAAATGCGACTTCTTTGTGAGCCACAAGCGACAGACGTATTTCCTATATTGGCCTTAAAGGAAAAAATAATTAATAATGTTGAGGAAATTTGGGCCCAAAATATCAATATATGGCATAAAGCAGCATTTTTTTTATTTCCGCCTGCTTTGAACATGCAATCAATTGATCATGACGAGATCAAGCAATTTTGCATGTCAAAAATGAACTCCTTCGATATAAATCCATCAGGGTCATCTTCTGTTCTAGCAAGTCCAAGCACGCCAAATTCAGATATCGTGTCCCAATTTTCATTTGAAGACTGTGGATCAGTGGACTCGCCTAATTCAACAAACACCCCACTAAGTAAGGAAAAAGACGTTCAATTTTTTTTCCCCCAACTTTTTAAAGCGTCCGCATTAAATACGTTTAAAACAGCTACAGATGAATTGGAAAGCTACTGTAATGAAATTGTGGAAATAAATAATGACTTTAATGTGCTAGAATGGTGGAAAAGTAATGAAAAAAAATATCCAGCACTATCCAGTTTTGCTTTGAAAGTTCATTCGATTCCGGCTAGTAGTGCAGCTGCAGAACGCGCATTTTCTTTGGCAGGAAACATTATAACTGACAAAAGAAATCGTCTTGGTCCAAAATCTGTGGACAGCTTAATTTTTTTAAAATCTTACTTTAAAACATATAATAATAATAACAATGTACAACAGAAATAAGTATATATTAAGTATTAATTAGCATTCACTTATAAAGTCAAAATGTGTTCCTTTTTTATGTTAAACATATTTATGTATACTTATGGATATATATATCAAAATCAAAATGAAATTATATAATCTGTTGTGAAATAAATTTTGATTTCTTTGACTTCGCCCATGAACAAACTCATACGCCTTGATTTACTGCCTTTTGAATTTTTCTTTACTCAACTCAATCATTGCTGAGCCGAATGAGCTGATTTTTATTCACCGCTCAGTGAGCGGAGCTGAGTAAGAATTTGGGCGTATGAGTAAATCAAGAAAAAAAATCATTGCTGAGCCGAATGAACATACGCCCAAATGATCGGTTTGCTGATGAGCATGAATAAACTCAGAGAGAGAAAAAATATGAGCGCAAGAGAGTGAATTTAAATCAACCCCGAGTTCGTGTACATACGAATGTTTGATCGGTTGAGCCGAACGACACGATTATTCGGCTATTTTTGTGTATGATTTTTTTTCCAATCACGCCAAGCCGTTCTCTGATACATACATATATGGCACGTTTTGGTAGCAGAACTTTTTTCAGATCTGAGCACTGATCATTCTTATCATTCGAATATCTGATTCACTATGTGTGCCAAAATTATGTTTTCAAATACACACAGTCAGCAGAAACAAAATTGGATCTGAAAACTGCAGTAAATCGATGACCTCTACCGCCGCGCTGCTCCAAATGTATGTCATTATCTCTCTAGTTCCTACTGCATGCATTTATCATGAGGCTGTCTCTGTTTTTCCAGCTAGTCTGATAGATTTGAAGTCTGAAGTCATTCAGTTATAGTATCTATACGTACCTAAGCTAAAACAAGAGCCAACAAGAAAATAAAAAGAAAAAAACCAGTTTTAGAGAGGTATCGCAAAGTCTAACAATCGATAGGCCAGATGCTCCCATCGCTAGAAAATATGCACACCACTGAAAGTTGCTGAAAGTTGCGGATTTTATAATAAAGAAATCCATATACTCAATGGAAACAAGTGAAATATAATTTGCGATTAAGCTGAACGCATAGTCGAACTCCGTGCACGCATTAAAATGGCGGAAAAAGTGAAATATCTGGATGATCCGGACAAATGCAAGCACGACAGGAAAGCTTACAAGTAAGTGAAAAAGTAGAAAAGTAGAAGAAGCCGTAGAAACACTCGATACTCAATTGTCCCGTTTAGATCTCTTGTACTGGTAAATGGGCTGCATTCGCCGATCCGCGAAGCTATCAGGGCCTGGCTTACCTTCCAGAGCATATGCTATTCATGGGTAGCAAGCCTGAGTCCGAGTGCACACGTGAAAAAATCTTCAGCGGTGACTCTCTGTTTTCCATTTTCGTGCCCGGTAAACACTTGGACCACTTAACATGCGCTCTGAAGAATTCGTTAATGCTGCAGGAACCCATGGAACTCGGAGTTTTAGCAGGTTTCCAAAATACATGAATGCGTCGCAACCAACTGCTTGCTGGACTGGCCACCGAAAGTTATCCGCAATGCTCCTTTAAATGGGGTAACATGAAATCGCTCGCTTTGCCCTGCACAAAGCACTACACGATGCTTGGCGCGATAATTATGAGGCTAATCGCATGTACGCGTGCCTCCAAGGTATTCTACCTATTGAGGTGCTGGTGAACATGGTGACACACCACTTCTTCACTCTGCTCCGCAACGACATCAAGGCGCTCGACCTAGCCACGTTCGATTATCGCAATGCCTTTCGTCCGGAATTCCACGAGCAAGTCCTGCTTGTCAAGTCCATAGAGTCCTAGTCCTAGTGTCCTAGTAGAAGATGCTCTCCCACCATTCGGGTACAAGAGCAGTCTTTACGCCTACCTGGAGCGTCGCCACTGGACCCGCCAGCTCGACGCTAGCATAGACGAAACCGGCAGAAAATTATGGACGCAGAATACCGTCCCGGATCGTCTATCCCCCGAAGGATATACTTACGCCAGGGTGCTCAACTATCATCATGACGAACAGCAACTGTCCGAGCTGATCGGCCACCTCAACAGTTTAAAATTCAATCTAATGATTTCCTCGCATGAGCCGTACGAGGGCATGCCCTATGATAAGCGGGAGGAGTGGTTCGGCACCGAGTACACCACTTTACACATGCCAGCAAAGTTGAAGGAGCTGTGGGTCGAATCCAAATCGAAGCCCATGGATGCGATTTTTATGCCCAAAACCAACCGCGTTGTGGGTCAAGACTTTAAGCTGTTCTGGAACGAGCAGGGCAAGCGCAAGTTGCCGCCATAACCCCAAGAGGTTGGTCAAGACAAGCCATAGGCGTACATATATTTTTTTTTCATATCGCCGTTGCAGCGTCAAAGCGCGAAGAAGTAAGCCATTTCTATCTATAATTTATGATTCCAATTTTAATTTCTTTCTTCATGCCTATCTCATATTTTCCTCTTGCAGTGCTGATCCGAAACATTAGTCCGGAACCGTGCCCCCACGTGATGATTCCCCCGGCCCAGTTGGAGACTTAAATGTTATTGAAAATTTGTGGGCTGCGCTGGGGAAAAACACCCACAAACACAGGGTAGCAAAAAGGACCTTAAAAAAGCTCTGCTAGTGGAATGTAGCAAAATAAGCCCGGAAACCATTTGGAAGCTGGTCTCTTCCATGAATAGCCGTAATAAAGGTTAAGGGATTACATACTAAGTACTAAAATACCTGTTAAAACTTTTATTCGCCTAATATTAAACTGGTTTGTGGCTGTGCCTTTCAAGCTGGGAATTGTATTTAAGATATATTTTAGGTTTTTACCTATTTTTAAAGTGGAGCAATATTTAAGCAGCAAATAAAGTTCCTTTTTTAAATGTGAGAAAACATACAACAAAATGGCGTTTAAACATTTTTTGTTTTTCCTCTAGCTTTAGCACCTTAAACTTTTTATTTGACACTGTACCATCGGGGCTGTGAGTCACTGTATGTGCCCTATACCTTGTATGTGCTGGGACAAAGTCAATTCCTGACGATTGACAAGTACAAGTCCCTTTTTGACCTCACATACTGTGTTTATACTAGGCCCATGTCATGCAATCATTTCATAAAATGGGGAAAAAAGTATGAGTATAAACACCATTTCAATTATTCGAGAACACATGAAACTTGTCTATGAATTCAGCTTCATTGCGTGAAATGCAAAAAGAGCCTTTGGATTGATGCCGAGGTGACTGCACTTCCTACCCTCGCGAAGGAGGAAAATGTGTTGGGCAGGCAAGATGGATTTTCCTTCAAAATTCCTGGCCAATCACACGTCTGGCAACTCTGCTGATATGATAGCATGAATTCGTCTCCGTCGGATAAACAGGGGAAATTGCCCAGAAATTACCACAGGAGAAGTACATACATCAATGCCTTAATACAGGGCAACAGTCCTCCCAAAAGGTACTCAATTCGGTACTCGGTCGAATAAAATAAAGAATCGCTTCGTAAAGCTTTCGCAGGGCAGTCACACCATTTGCTGCTACGTCCCAGACTTGCACATTGCAGCCACAATGATCACAAAGTACTACCAGATCGGTGCAAAATGTTTACTCGTGGAGGTCATACTCGACTTATTAGATATGATCTTCAGTAGGTCATACTTCCCATCCAAGGAACTCGGCGACGTTGTGAAAGGCAGTGTCTGCGTCGATACCGGCATTGCCGGCTGCTCCATTATGCTGAACTTGGATGAGACGGAAAACAGGGTCCAAAAGTTTTGGACCATTCTCAAACTAATGGACGACAGGAACTACCTATCTATCAAGGACAATTATATACGTGGCTCGCCTCTGCACATTATTGTATTCCTAGCTGAGAATGGAGACGGAGATATGACTACGATTGTCGATATTGTCAATTTCAAAAACGGTTTCAAGACTTACTTCAAGCGCAAAGAGGAAGCAGGACAAATCATTGCACCATCGCAGAATCTCGATTTTCATACACTCCCGACCAAGTCAGACTAGGGCGACACTGTCTGCGGATAAATTTATAACTTTAATTAAATACTAGTATTAAAACTACAAAATTTCCATACATTATCATAATTTTCATAATCTCATAAAACATTCAGACAAAGGATGAATCCCCTTTGCTCCCAAACGAAAATTCACATGGACCATCATCGTCTGCGGAAAATTTCTGGACAATTTATCGTCATCGCATAGGGATATAGAGTTTAATTGAATATTAGTATTAAAAATTAGTAAGTACAAATTTCCATCAAATGGTGTGTGATGCAGTTATTTGCTTGGCCTACCCAAACTAACATGGTATGATAGGAGCCCGAGCCACAAGAGCTGCGGTTACACTTCAATTGCAACTTGATCCAAAAATTTATAAATTTACTAAACAGACATGTTTACATATAATTAATGCATATAATCCCTGTTCAAAGTTAACCATTTTTCTCTCCATTTGGAGGGTTTTCTCATCCGGCTACACTGAATTATTTATCCCTTAAAGAAGCTGGCTTATATGTTCTATGACACAGTCATAACAGTCATGCTTAGTATACAATACAGTAGAAGGACAGGAAGAACTAACAAAACAACAAGTGTACAACAATTTGTCATGTGGTCAAAACCAGCCGGCCAGCGCTGCTTCCAGCTTAAAAGGAAATCCAAGCTGATGCACATATCTCTCCCAATCTCACTCTTAGTTTACAAAGTCTAATGTCATAAGGCTAAGTCGAAATTTTAACATGCCAAAGCGCCAGGACCTTTGTCGTCGTGTAAGTCCGAGGTGGTCTTTCAAAGCTAAGTACAGGTTGCTGCAGAGCATCTGCTGCCAATATTTTTAAAAAAGGACGATAAACGAAGGCTTAAAGTAAACCTAAGAGGCTGGAGGACAGTTAATGCTGTTTATTGTGTCGCTTGAAATGAATTTAAAGCAAGGCAAGACAAAAGCCTATGCAGATTCAATGTTGGCCATGTGTAGTATGTTCGTTTTTTTATGCATTTATCTCCGCTCCAAAGTTACTAAGCGGATAAAACGAAACGAGTGTAGTGTATAAGTTTTTACTGTATTTGTATAATGATAAGTAACACCCCCCACTCGTATCTAGGATACAAACATGTACATCGTACATATGTAAATATTTATGTAAACGGCCAATCACTCAATTGAATCGTTTTCCATAGGTCTTGGTAAAATCTGTACTATTGTGTACGCAAACAGCTACCTAATATTTGTGAATTCAAGCCACTATACTTAAATGAATTAACCTTGCCTGATACTCTGATAATTGTACGTACGTCGGCACAAATAAATATTTTTGCTAGTCAAGATATGGTTACGCAGAACAGAATTAAGGCATCTTGACATCCGTTTAAATCCAAAATCACATTCGTTAGTAGTTATTTGATGATATATTCTATGATGATCCTAAATCTATAGTATAGATTCTATACTATGCTCGCCATCTTCTGTGGTATTTCTATTCTCGATCAAGGCTTCGGAGAGATCAGTTAGCGATAGCTGAGAAGGCATCTGCAGCACATATACGAGGGATCGTGCAGCTGACGCACATGTAGCAGCCGCTACGATAGTAGTGACGCGCACATACGGATATAAGTTGTGGTCTAGGAGGCGGCCGCCATGGTCAAGCAAGACTTCAATTTCAGATAGTGCTGAGGTGCGCCCGGTCTCACAGTGAGCCCTGCGCCTTTGCGGCCCATCGGAACACCGTCTCTAAGTAATCATAGTTTTCCGGATTTCGTTTGTCGTTATAAAAGGTATCACAGATGAAGAAGTAGCCCGGTTTGGTTGCTAGATTTAGCATTTTGCTAATGTCAACTTGTCATTGCAGATGCAGATCTTGTCGCGCAGTTCCGTGAGATAGTTCCAACATCAGTCCTCGGTGTGTGGCCCGTGCTGGCCAATAAAAGTGGACTATAATCTGTAGTCATCTGGGCAATTTGTCTTGGTAATCGAGTAGAAAAGAGTATAGATGTAAAGGTCGTTCTAGCGCCGTGGTGCTAAAATGAAAATATCAAAAGGTTATTGAGGACCAGTGTGTCGGAGACGGGACTGCCTCACGCATACCAAAGTTAATGCTCCTCTCCGAATTTATTTATTGCTTCCTTATAGTTGATAGTCAATTTTGTTGTTGTCTGCGGCGTGTCTGTGTCTTCGGTGAGTGTATCTGGCACATTTGGTGATTTTTCAGGTTCTGCAGGCAAGTTCTCTATGTAAACTCGCTCAAAGGAAATGACTTTGTCAGACTTGTCCAGGTATTGGTACTTCTGTCGACAGGCTGGCTCGAAAAGCGGGTCAGCCGACGGACGATTCGTGTCTTTTTCGAAAAACACATTTGTCCCCGTGGAGTGCTCGTACGTGCCTTTGTAAATGCTGCCATTTACCTCGGCCATGGGGTTGTCGCTTTCCACTCCTATAATTTTAATGGCAGCATTCTCGTGCTTCAGCAGGTGAGGAGGTAATTGGTTTTTAAAATCCGCAAAAACCAAGTATTCACTTTCCTCGTACTCCGAATCAGAATCATTCATAATTTTGATTTGCGCACAAATACGTCCGGCCACGATGAATATCCACTAAAATAATCGAATTTATCACCTAAAATATACCGTCTGCGCGTCAGGAATATACCAAAATATACCGCATGAAAGTACACAGGAAATATACCGAGACAAACCAGACTTACCCCACTTAATACTCGCTCTATTTAAACAGTTGAACCACTTCTCTATACAACGATATTACTAATCTTTCGCCAGAACTTCGCTTTGTAGAGTGGAAAACGTATTTTAATATGTCGTAGTGTAACCGTAGAAAATGTACACCTGGTCACACTTTTCCGCTAACAATATATAAGAAACTTTTATAGCCACTAGGGGTTATTCTATGCGTCCGGCAAAATGCATGACGATGGTGTTTTTACTAGGCTTTATTTAAAAAGCATTTAATAAATTATTTTCATGTAATGAAATATTAGTGCGATAAATTATATCGAACTCTAATGCTGGAAACAAAAGTGTTTCAATTTTTTAGTATTTCTTGTTGTGGTATTTTTAAATTTTGAGTATACGGTCACATGCAATGGTCCGGTTTTTGGCGCGGAATTTGAAATGAAACTCAGGAAAATGAAAAACCGCGCCTACTTCATCCGGAAGCTCTGTGCAGCTAGCAAAAGGGCAGATGTCAGAAAATTGATAACATTTTCCAGGGAGAGGTGTAAGACGCAAATTTTTTTTGAAGAATTTGATGCATTTACTGGGATTGGTATGAAATGATACTCAGAGCAACTGTTTGGACAATGAATATTAATTAATCTGCCACATGTTCCAGATGTTCACAAATTTAATTACGGGTTCACAACATGAACTAGCAATGAGATGTAAATGAAAGAACACTGCGACAGGCTCCAAGGTTCCCCAGGGTATTAAGTCAACGAAGCTACCACCGTGTTAGTATTGTATGTACTACTACGTAAAGTTTATTTTATTTAGTAAATATTTCTCGCGCAGATAAATATTATATATGTAGTATTATTAGTACAGTTAGTTGTATAATTTATTTAGTATTATTAAGATTCTGCAGATCGCAATGCTATTCGCTTAACTAAATGTCGAAATAATGTAATTACGGGTATGTAAATTCATTAGTTGACTTTTACATGGTATAGAGCTGGCCTCAGTTGCATCGAGAGGAGGGGGGGAAAGATAAGGATATAGATTTATGTAGATATAGGTAAAGCATAATCCTGTCAAGGGCGGGGGGCGGTCGTCTGGGTGATAAAAAAGTAGCTAATATTTCTGAAATATGTACTCGTATGTCTGCCCTATGCTTGGTATTCGTCTATGTATATATTCTTTACGCTTACATTTAATAGCACAGTTAGTTATAGTTTAATTTCATTTAGGTCAAGCCTGGATAAAAAAAAATCATTCGAGAATTGTTTCGCATTCCAGCAGTTTGTACATTCCATCTAACCGAACCAACAAAAGACTAAAGTAGATCGTAAAACAGATGGGCAACAGATTGAGACTTGATAGCACATAAACCGCTCGATATTTCAGCCAGCACTGTTAGACATTTACACAGACATATAAATATGATACGCGGCTTTTATACGCGTCTTCCCTTAACTCGGATATCTTCGTAACCCGGTTATCGTTTAGTGGTTAAGCATAATATCAATATCGATCGTTATAAATTATTGTTTCTCGCATAGTCCAGCACATAGTACATCCTCTGCCAATCCACGATCTTTGCTAATAAAAAAATTGCATACAATACATATAATTTTGGTATAATTTCCATTAGATAGGTTATCTCGATACCTGTTTTTCGACTATGTAATCGTAATCGTATTCGTATTCATATTATTTCATTATTCAGACACTCATGCATGCTTTGGATCTTGATATTGATCTTGATCTTGTTGCCGTCGTTAGTTAATCAAATATACTTAATTTACTAATTATTGTTACCATTGTGGATGAGATGTGTGGTTGTGTGTGAGAGTGGGCGTGTCCTGTGTACCTCATGTTTATGTGTGGTATGCATTCATGCGTGGGTTATGATAATGAGCCTTTGCTTGCTTCTAGGAATGCTTTGTAGAACAATCTCTTTCTTTTTTTTATAATTTTTTATCGTAGATTTTTACTTTGTTTTTTTGTGTTTTTAAATTGTTTTCTCTTTTTTTTGTGGACTTTTCTTGCCATGATATATGAGGGTGAGCCTGTGTCATTGTGGATCATGAGAGCTTAAGCCTGATATCGAAGTGTGTGATACAATTCTTGTAAATAATTTCTTGCTTGGTCCATTAACTCATTAAATCATTGCACTAAAACACACGTGAAAAATAGGTGTTCGTTCAACGAAAATCGTAAAAGTTTCTTTCAGAGTTGAGCCTTAAGGATCGAAGACAATCCGAGCCGATTGCCAGTGAGTAAGCTTTGCGTTCTAGGTGCAAATGTGATATGCATCAGTGAATCAGTGAAATCTTCGCTCCCGATTGAGAGAGGTCAGATCGGTAGAAAGATGAGTGGTGGTCGGTCGCTCAAGCGAGAGAGGTCATGTGTCGTCTGAGTGGTGATGATATGAATCGAATGTCGATGATATTGGGAGGATTTAACAATAGAAGTGAGATTACACGTTTCTTTTACTATTAATTTTAGATCTGCTGTCTACGAATTCACTTTAATAAATATTCCTCTTAATACGGTTTCAAAATGTATTAATTGACTATTTTTGTAGTTTTTCGTTTTCGTTTTGCTTTTGTTTTGTGTTTTTTTTTTGTTACTTTTTATTTTTTTGATTTTCTCATTGAAACTGTCTATTTGAGGGGGGAGTTCTAGTACATACATATGACAAGCCCAACCACCCAAACGACTGTCATATGGTATTGTTTTAATTATTGCTTCTCTGTTCAATTTTCAAGCCTCGAAACTAAAGGGTCGTGAGTACATTGGATTACTTGCTACGAATACCATTTGAATTGAATATATATCTGAATAAAATACATTACTTTCCAGTAATCGTAATCTGGTGCTGCTATGAGAGGAATTGGCTTTGCCTTGCCACACATTTTGCTCATCTCATTGTTGTGTGCATTATTCTGTTTTTGACCTGTTTGCCGTTTAGTGGCAAACTAAACAAAAATAGAAACACATTTGGTCTACTTAGGACTCTCAAATTCAAATTATTCAAATATCCACACGTATTCGAAATGCAAAATCATTGTATTATATACGCGTAGTATTTGTTTTGTTTTTCATGGCGATCCCCAGTCTCCCAGTTGGTTCGGGAGCTGGAGTCGCGTTATAAATTTTGTTGGCTGCTAGCGCACTAGAGACTCGTTTTGCGGTTGTTGTACACAAATTTGTTGCTTGTTTTTCTCAAATACCGAATAAATTAGATAACAAAATTACTAAAAACCATTTGCTTCACACTTCACTGCGCCTGGGCTCTGCTCCGTCCTCGTCTAATGGGCTCCTGCGACTCCTGCACATTTCTTTTACATTTTTATCGGGTGTTTATAGGGTGTTTTGGGTTGTGGGTTGCAATCTGCTTCTAAATCAGCATCTGCATCTGCATCTGTTGGATTGAATCTGAGACACGATCGAACGACGGCTCAGTTGGGTTTCAGTGGTTCTTGGTTCGCTGCTGTGGGATAGAGATCAGTTCGATTATTATTGAATAGAGAATCTCTTGGGAATTCGCTGCAGTTTGCTTTTATTTGTCAAAATGAAAATATTTGGCGCCACGAGCCGAGAAGCAAACCAACTTAAATTGAAACTTAAATTTGCGATCCGCTCTCTTGCAGGCTGCTGTTGTCTATGAGCTTAAAATAATATCACATTAAAAATGTTTCGCCGACATACTCGTAGTATCAAACACTTTGAAATGACTTTGATTCGCCAGTTTAGGAGCTTAAACTAGAGCAGCACGTGGAGCTTAAAAGGAAGTGGACGGCAAGTAAGTGAAAGTTGAGCCAGGTGTGTTGTGTGCGCTGTACGCTGAGAAATCAAAGTTTTGGAGTTTTTGTTTTTGGAGACATTTGGCTTTTTCAAATACTTGAACATCCGTGAACAAATTACGCAAAGCGAACAAAATTAAAATAGCTCTACAAATTGTCTACTTAACAACTAAATACAATACAATACAATACGATACAATACAATTAAATAGGGCATAAAAAAAAAAAGAAAAAAAACTGAACAAGGTAAAATAATGATAATGTGTAATAGTAATCTATGCAAAACTTACAGAGAGCTAACGCGAACCTTGAGGCTTGCGTCGAATATATGTATATATTTATGTATGGGAATATGGGAATCCGGAATGGGGCGCTTTTGCCCAGCTTTGTTTTGCTGATTAAATTTTGGCTAATTTTCGATTCGAATCAAATGTAAAACTAAACACACACTTCGCTGCTCTCGTGCTTCTCTCCTGCTGCTGCTCCTCGGTCCAGTCCACCACGCTCCTCACTTGGTTTTGGCATAGTTTTGCTCTTTTTTTTTGTTATTTTTTCGTTATTTAATTTACTCGGTTTTCGGGTGCAACTCGTCTCTAGCGCTTGCGTTTTGTCATACGAAGTCCAGCTCGGAGCGGGTGCTGTACATCTTGCGCTCCATGGTGCGTTCGAACCACTTTTTGATCTCGGAGACGACCAGCACGGAGGAGGTGAGCGTGACCAGGAAAAGGATGTCGTAGGGCGTCAGGGCCTCCGTTTGGAAGACCATCTGCAGCGGTGGAAAGTACACGACCAGCATTTGGCCAATGATCGAGAAGGCCACAGCCAGCAGGAACATTCGGTTGGTGGTCAGCCCAATGGTGAACACGCTCTTCGTCTGCGACCGGCATGACAAGGCGTTGAACATGTCAAAGAATACGAAGCAAGTGAAGGTCATGGTCGTGTCCCGCTTGGTCTTGCCCAAAGTCCCGTCGGCCATTTCCCGCTGGAACACCCACAGCGTGCCCAGCACTATGATGCTGGCACTCAACAGCACATTCGCCACCACCGACTTGGTGATCATCGGCTGCTTGACGTTTCGCGGCTTCTGCTTGAGCACGTCGTGGTCGACGGGCTCCACGCCCAGTGACTGTGCGGGCGGCCCGTCCATAATAATGTTGATCCATAGAATCTGCATGGCGTTCAGCGGATTGGCAATGTCCATCAGCGTGGCCAGGGCGATCAGAGCCAGGGCGGCGATCGAGGTGCTCAGCTGAAAGCGCACAAAGTTCCGGATGTTGTAAAATATGCCTTTGCCCTCTTCGATGGCAGCTCTGCACGGAAAGGGAAGAGAAAATTCGATTAGATGTTGACTACTGACTGCAATGGCAACTGCATCTACTCACATGATGGTGTGGAAATCATCGTTGACCAGGATCATGTCGGCAGCCTCCTTGCACACATCCGTGCCGTTCTTGCCCATGGCAATGCCAATGTCCGCCTTCTTCAGGGCCACTCCGTCGTTGACCCCGTCCCCAGTCATGCCCACAATGTTCCCGGTGCGCTGCAGCGACTTGACAATCTCCAGCTTGTGGCGCGGCGAGACGCGGTAGAAGACGCTCACATTGTTGGCCACCTTGTCCAGCTGGTGTTCGTTCAGCTGATCCATCTCCTGTCCGGACAGCGTCTGGTGGTGGATGGTGTCGATGCCGATGAGATTGGCTGCAAAAAAACACAAAGGAAAACGCTTAGAAATGGCGAATACATATATGTACATGTGTATATCTATGTGCGATTACAGGTTGCCTTTGCCTGGGATGTAGACTTAATTGAAGTAGTGCTCGAGGAGTGGGATGGGAGGGGTTAGTGTGTTAGCTATCTTGGCAATTACTCCTTTCATCCTTGAGTCCACTTCTAATCCCTTGTAATCCCTCACCTGGCACAGGGGCCCGCTCCCCCCGCTCAACCCCACTGGCTCTGTTGTCCCAGGGCAGTCGAGTAAATCGTCTTTCATTGCATTTTCCAAGCAATTGGCGATGAACTGTGCAAAGCAACAGGCAAGTGGAGCTGCCGGGAGCAGCCGGGAGCTGCCTGTTGGCGCGTGTGTGCCGGCGCACAGCTTGATGCCGTCGACTTTGGTCGTAATCCGTGGAGCAAATGCAAAAACAATTGTTAATTTGTCGGGTGTGTTGGCAGGCAGGCGGCAGGCGGCAGGTTCCCTCTTTGAAAATTCAATTGTAAGCCAAGCAATAAACTTGAAAAACTCCAGAGGGAATGCCTCCTCCCAATGCCTCAGGCATCGCTTCACCATTTCCCATTTCCCGTTTCCTGGGTTCTGTTTTTTTGGTTTTTGTTTTGTTTTTTGTTTTTTGTTTTTGCACTTGAGCGCATTTATGAAGTTCGCCCAAGAGGGAGCGCCAGCTGCCGGAGACACAGAGGGTACTCTTTTCCAAAGAGTCGCGACGCCATTTTTCATTATGGCGCCCGCGTATTTGTCTTTCCCAGTGGAGGGGGTGAACGGAGGGGGGTGGGGGACTCTGTCATCTGCCATCCTGCAAACCATTGGGCGCCATCGCATCCTATTCCATCAGTGGGGCGGCCCGCCCCGGCCCGGCCCGGCCCTGTTTGTACAACATTTTTAGCTAGAGTGCGCTGAAGTATATTATAACAAACAGCAGGAACAACAGCCACGGCACGGAACAATGGCGAGCTGCGCGGCAAAATGAGCAACAGAAAACGTAATTAAAACGCATTCACGAAGCTGCTGCCCATCATCTGCTCCTACTCCTGGCTGCTGCTGCTTCTACTGCTGTTTCTACTGGTGTTCCTTCTTTTGGTCTGGCTGCTCTTTCAGTTCCCAGACAATTAAAGGCTGCAGCGCCATCTCCTTCGCCATCCGAGTTTCCTTCGTCTCGGCTTCCTGCTGCAGGAAATGACAGAGGTGGCCAGCAACAGCAACAGCAGCATCTCTATCTCTATCTCGCTCTCTACCGGGTATCTCTGTGGGAATGTTTCAGTTTCATTTTGCTTTTGCTTTTGCCTTCGCCTTTGTCGATGCTCCATTTTGGCTTGGTCTCCTGGCTTAATGGCCCAGACAGTAGACAGCGGTCGCCTTGGCGCAAAATTAAAATGAATGCAAACTTCAATGAGGGGCCCATTATCTTGGCCAAGTTGCCATTTTGTGGCTCCCGCCTATGATTCTCTGCTTTCAGTGTTGGCCAAAAACGAAGCAGAGATACTCAGAGATGTGTCTATAAGATGATTCCCATTCCCATACGCCGCCAGAGATTCACACATATTTTGGTTTCCATATTAATTGAAAATTCATCGTCAGACAGGGAGAGAGGCAGACAGACAGGCATTTCCCCCTCAACCACTGGCAACGTCATCTGGGCTCCATTGACCGCAAAAACTAATCATCTGATTTTAATTTTCACGCCAAAAAACAAGACTGATAAAAGAGGTGACGGTGGGGTGGGTGGGGGTATGCTGCAAGCGGCATGCTACAGGGGTAGGTAGCATCATCACCAGCATCCATCGTCCTCACCTGTCTATGCAGATGTATGGTAGGGAAAAGTGCAATTTCGATTTGAGTTTCAATTTCTGCTGATGACAGCCGCACGTCTGGCATGCCAGAAAACCTTCAAAAGCAATGCATAAAAAATTCGATTTGTCGCCATTCTCGTTGTTTGGAGAAGCGCGATAAAAAAAACATGAATAAAACATTAGAGAACACTACATGCTTGACCATGAGATACCCTCTACTGCTACACTTACTGCAATTTAGGAGCAAGCGAGACTCGTTTAAGCGGAAATATGCATTTTCCTGCACACGACATGTATTTTGTTTTTGTATCTCTTCGAGAACTATTCAAAAAACCCTCTTCATATTTGAATATTTTCTAGTTCCGAAGAATTTGTTGGTAGATTTGTGGATAATAAACTGTACATTACTATAATATTCTATATTTCAATTCTAGAAATAAAAGTGATCTTAAGGCCTCAGTAGACCCAAAAGTCTCTATGTTTCTGCACCGCACAAGACTTTTCGGGTTTTCATTTCTGTCACATACTCGTTACCGAATACAATATACCCCTGTTCTCGACGAGACTAAAGGGTATACAAATGAAACAAACGGCATAATTGCAATTCGCATTTTTTACTGCTTTTACTGTGTATTTTTTCCACCTCACCTCTCTGCGGCAGCATCAACATTGCATGCTGATTGAACAATTCTCTTCCCGCATTGACATTGACACGCGCCGTGGATGCAACGGACGGACGCACAGTGGGTGGCATTGGATAGTTGCTGGAGGTGGCGGCAATCTTGAGGCGCCAGTCGATTCTCCCAACAGGAGGAAAGGTTCTCCCGGCTCTGCCAGTTGAATGGTTTCGAAAGTGACCAGTAAATGATTAGAAACGCTGATTCAGCTGATTCAGCGGATTAAACTGGCTCCATTGTGAGGAGTACTCGTCTATGACTGGTCATTAAAAATGATTTAAAAGATCATTAGTGTCGAGATAAATTTATTTTTGGGGACAATCGTTCTCTTCTCGGAGTGCCATGGATGTGCAATGGATGCCAGACCAGAGCTGAACGAACCGAACCACCAGCTGCCGCCAAGACCGAACGGAAAAGTTTGTAATGAAAAAAGAAAAACTCTGGAAACTCTGCTCGGTAAAACCCAAGGCAACGGCGACGGCAAAGGCAAAGGCAAAGCCAAACAAGATTTTCTGGGAAACTTTTTCTTGGCCTGATAAACAGAGCCCCCGAAAAATGGTACCAGACCAAACTTCCAGGAGCTTATAAAAATCATCACCACGCGCACAGAACAGAACCCAACCGCAAGCCAAAATCGGATTAGACAGGAGAGGAGTCTTCTATGTCCTCTATGCACACGAAAGCAAAAGTTGCTGCACCGAAAGGAAAGGAAAGTAAAGGAGAGTAAAGGAAAGGCGCTGCCAAGCTTATGGAACTGTCGAGCAGCGCCGAAAGCCGTGCAGCAAGCATTTTGCTTACCACTTGAGCTGCCACTTTGAAACCCGAAACCATCCGGCAAGAAAGAGCAGAGCCCGGCAGAGCCAGGCAGAACCAGGCAGAACCGGGAAAAATCAAAGCAAAATTGTGCACAATGGCGGAAAAAACAAAGCAGCGAACAAAACAGGCCAAAAAGCAATGCAAAGCAGAGCCATGGAGGGAGGGAAGGTCTACAAGGTCTCATTTGGTAATTGAAAGCTCCACATGGGAAGGCAGGGCCATGGGGCACAAGTCGTGGGGAAATGAAGTGGGGGAGAGGGGGGGTGGGAATGGAAAGTTGTGCCCTGCCTGGCAGTGACTGACATTTGCATTTGTATCAGCAGCTGTCGACAGCAGCAGGCAGCAGGCAGCAGCAGCAGCAGCAGGCAACAGCGTTCTCCGGATAGCAAGATGCTGCTCCTTGCTCTTGCTGGCCCTGTTTATTAAGCGTGTTCATGTACGTGACAATTTCTTTCGACTTTCCTCCCCTTTCTCCGACTGTGCACTCGCTGGGAGTATGATTATCTCCCGTACTTGCAATCAACATGCAAGGGATGCCTGCACCCCGCCTGCACCCCGCCTGCATACACCGCAATCGCTCCGGGCGAATACCCGATTGTCAGTTGTGCAGAGTTGTGCATCGGATTCCGGAGTGCATTTGAGAGTGCACTCCGCTAATTGGATGTGTGTCATGTTTTGGGGGACATCGACATCGACGTCTACATCTGCATATGCAACCCCCAACGGAGTTGATTAAGACTGCGGGGCCATAGGCCCAGTGAAGCCATAGCGAAAGCCTAAGCCGCAGATTTGATCTGGGAATCTGTAAAGGAAACGTGACCAAAGGTTGTTTCCCTCCACACGACGGTATCAAGTCCAAATCAAACTCTAATCGATCTGCCAAGGGCGTGGCTTGAATAGGGTCGCCCCCAAGGGACCACCAATCTGGTCTGAGCCACTTTAAACGAGCCGCAAACTCAATTACCAGCGCAGCCACAGCTCTCAGCTTAAGCAGGGAGCGCCACTGGCGCATAATTGCCAAGCAAATTGAAAATGAAATACATCGACTCAATTATGCCTTCCCACAGCAACAGCAGCAGCAACAGCTACATCAGTAGCAGCAGCAGCCACAGCAACAGCTACAGCAGCAGCCACAGCAACAGCAGCAACAGCAGCGCCAGCCAGTCCCTCTACGGCCATCCATCTTCGTTTCTATGCGCCATCAAACGTACAGAATGTCTGGGATTAGCCGATGCAATTGGCACCCCAAACTGCTGCCCAACTGTACATACAATAGTCCCTGGGGGCACAAGCCCAGGCACAAGGACGTGGAATGAATGGTGGCCCGAATGGTAGGGAGGTAGGGTATCCTGGCCAATTAGGCAGCCCATAAGCGGATTGCCGATTGAAATAACAAAGCAAAGTGCAGAGACAGACAGTCAGAGAGACAGAGAGGACAGTCAGTCAGACACATAGATAGACCGACCGACTGGCAGGGAGACAGACCTGAAAAGGAGTTCAATCAATATGCTAGGGCAAACTGGAAATTAAATATTTTAAATCAAATTTCACAAAGATGAAAAAACGAGAGGCGAACAGCACACAGAAAAACCACCAAAATGAATAGAGAAGTTTTTCCATCAAGGGGAGCAACGAATCCCGGAGCCAGTCGCATAGTCCATGCAGATGATGGAATCATGTCCGCAGCAGATGCGCCACTGATGAGAAAGATGTACTCGGTTATACATAGAGGACGATGACGATGACGGGGATGATGACGATGATGACGACGACGGGACTGGGTAGATGGAGATGGAGCCACAGTTAATTATTTCTACGACTGACAACGATGTCGATGTGGCTGCTGTGCTCTGCTCTGCTCTGTTCTGCTCTGTCCTTTGCTCCATCTTGTGCGTTGCAGGATATTAGATGTGGGGCTGGGGCGCCATTTCCATGGAGGCCCAAAGGAGCTGGTTACCTGAGTTTCTCATTTCGGCTTCCCGCTTTTCGTGGTCGCATCCTTTGTGCTCTGTGCGCCCCGCTATCTTTTCCAATTTACTGCGCTTGCTTTTTTTTGGTATATTGTTCGGTGCGGTTCGGTTCGGTTCGGTATGTCCCGTTCGGCAAAGGACTTCGCTGTCGAATTTAAATATATGTATATTCCCGTACCATGCCCTGGACCACCCGTAGCACTAGCCATTAATAGGTAAGTCTCTCTCGAGTCCACACTGGGAACAATTTCACGCCACCTCAACTTCAGCTTCGCTTGGAGTTTTCAACTTGAGGAAACTGAGGAAACTCCACGGACGGACAAGTGCAGTCCTCGAAACACACACACACGACTACGCACCGGTACATTGAAGAGGAGAGGAGGCTGCGCCGGAAGAAAAACTCCTTGAGCCCAAGTTTTTGGGTTGGAAAACTTGTAAACTGCTCCCCAGATCCCACATCATTCCCCCCATCTCCCCATCCCCCTCTCTGACCACTGGCTCTATGGTTAATTAATTCTGTTTGCATACTTTTAGGCTGTCCAGCAGGACACTGCGTTGCATTGTGTGGTCCCGAAGAGCACTCCTTTGACTTCCACTGCTAGGAGAGAGGTCTCCGTCCTGGTCTCGGGCTAGGTCTGCCGCTCACATGTCCCACTTGTGGCACAGCCAGTTCATAGTTCATGCGTCCGCAGTGGAATATCTCCATGGCAAACATAAATTGTGGCTAAGCTGGAGGAGGGATTGGGATTGGGATTGGGCTTGGGCCTGGGCTGGGTCGGGACTGGGCGGGCCATGCCACTTTTAATTACGTGGCATGGACAAATTTATTTGCATAGTTTCGGACGGCTCAGCACTTTAGTTAAAGCCAACAATTTGTGGCAAGAAAGAGGGCACCAAAGAGACAGGAAACCAGGGGAGAGAGAGAGAGAGCTCCACTCTGTCTGTCTGCTTAAAGAGTTTATAATTGAGTTTTGAGCTGAGGTAATCAACCAGGACAGAGGATGTTTGCGGGTTGTCAAGAAAGCGAATCTGATTTAGGATTAAGTTTTCCATTTGCCATTTCCCATTTCCCATTTCGCAGGATAAAATGTCTGTCAACAGGAAGTTCCCAAGGAAAATCGCCTAGGATCTGACACTAATCCGAATATACAATTGCAATAATCTACTCACCAATGGCCAAGGCCGTTTCCTGGGCATCTCCCGTGACCATCTTTACCCGGACACCGCTCTGCATCAGCATCTCAATGGATTCCCTTACGAGGGGCCGCGGCGGATCGGTGATGCCCACCAGACCGCAGTAGATCAGATCCTGCATGGACCTGCCCTTGGCCAGGGCCAGCACTCTGAGGCCCTTGCGTCCAATCTCGTATGCCTCGGACAGGAACTCCGCCTCGTTCTGCTTGGTCAGGGGCACGGTCTGGGTGCCGAACTGGTACTTGGTGCACTGCGGCAGGAGGGTCTCCAGCGCTCCCTTGGCGAAGAAGAACTCCTCCTTGTTGTTGTTGTACTTGTGGATGCACTTGACGGCCATCATCTTCTGTTCGGAGCTAAACGGATACTCCTGAATGCGGACATAGTTCTCGGCCGTGGCGTACATGCCGTTCTTCATGGCCACCGCCACCAGAGCTCCCTCGGTGGGCTGGCCCAGGAGCGTGCCGTTCTGGATGTACGCATTGTTGCAGACGGCTCCGATCTCCAGGAGATTCGTGATGTTGGTCTTGGCCATTTCCACGTTGTTGCAGTGCCGGATGTGGATCTCGCCCTGGTCGTTGTACCCGGCGCCTGTCACATCCGCCATATAGCCGTCGGAGGTGATGATGATCGTGGCCGTCATCTCGTTCTTGGTCAGAGTGCCCGTCTTGTCCGAGCAAATGACATTCACACAGCCCAGGGTCTCGACGGTGGGCAGCTTCTTCACGATCGCATTGCGCTTGGCCATCCGCATGACGCCCAGGGCCAGGGTGACGGTTACGACAATGGGCAGGCCCTCGGGTATGGCGGCCACAGCCAGCGAGACGCTAATGTTGAACATCTCCGAGAGCGGCTTGCCCTGGAGCCAGCCGAGCAGCATGATGACGCCGATGATGAGGAACGAGTAGAAGCTCAGCTGGGCTCCCAGGATGTCCATCGACTTTTGGAGCGGCGTCTTCGGGGCCTCCTCGGCCTGCATCATCTTGAAGACCTCGCCGAACTCGCTGCGCTCCCCGGTGCTGACCACGATGCCCTT
Source organism: Drosophila azteca (assembly GCA_005876895.1). Lineage (NCBI taxonomy): Eukaryota > Metazoa > Arthropoda > Insecta > Diptera > Drosophilidae > Drosophila > Drosophila azteca. Next base: position 155,353 of record VCKU01000073.1, read on the forward strand.
GCCGTTGCCGCACCGCACCAGGGTGCCCATGAAGGCAATGTTCTTCATGTTGCTGTGGTCCTTCACGTTCGTGTTGTTCAGCAGGACGTCGGTGATCTTGCGTGCCGGCTCCGTTTCGCCCGTGAAGCTGCTCTCGTCTATGGAGAGGTCGACGGCCTCGAAGAGCCGCACGTCGGCGGGCACACGGTCGCCCACATTGAGGTGCACCACATCGCCGGGCACCAGTTCGCGGGCCAGGAACGTGTCGAGGCGGCCCTCGCGCAGACAGTGGCACTCGGGCGGGACCAGCTTCTTGAGCTCCTCCAGGCTCTTCTCGGAGCGGTACTCCTGGATGAAGGCCACCGTGACCACGATCAGTATGGCGATGGTTATGCTGACGGCATCGTCGAACTGTTTCATGATCACCGAGACCAGGGCCGAGCCGAGCAGCAGCAGGATGAGGGGGTTCCTGAACTGCTCGATGTACTTCTTCCAGGTGGGCTCCTCCTCGATTAGCAGCAGCTCATTGTGGCCAATGATCTTGGCCCGGTACTTGGCCTCTGTCCATTTGAGGCCGGTCCGCACATCGACCTGCAGTCGGCCGGCAACCTCGGAGGCGCTGTGCGTCGATGACTCCGAGGTGGAGAGCAGCATTTCGGGCGTGAGGGTTAAACCCGTCTGCGAGAGGGCACAAAAAAACAAACAATTAATACAAGATATATTATATATGAGATATGAAATAGAAAGCGGGTTCTATGCTACAGCTTAAAAATGGAGAGGATTTCCCTCAGTGCAAAGCAAGTGACTACCACAACTCCTGACCATTGACCAACGGGGAGATTGGCAGGCAATCTCCTCGATTCTTGTAGCCATTTCTACTTCATCGTGGCCACAAATTGAATGCCCTTCGTTCTCCACTCCCCCCAATCCCCAATCCCCGATCCCCTGACCACTTGCAGCTAATTTGCAGTCGTCAACAAGTTTGTCATCATTCATGGCATCATCGGGCATCGTACAATGCCAGACAGCAGACAGTCCACACTCCCACACACACACACACATGAAGGACTCTTCTTTGCAGGAGTTGTCAGCTCTTGTTACATCCTGCTCTCGGTCTGCCTCTGTCGTGTCTGTGTCTGTGTCCGTTTCCATGTCCATGTCCTGACTGTGCGACTGTGGGAGGGATTGTAAAACGTGACTTACGGACGCACCGACTCTGGCGACGTTTTCTTATTTTAATTTATTTTCCTTCTTTTTTTAAGCGTAAATTTCCTGTCACGTTACAGGACTCTCGAGAATGAACCACCGATTTTAATCAGACTTTAAAATATGAACTGTTTTCGGGACATCCCAGTAGTAGTTCCAGTTCCAGTCCCCCAGTCCCAGTCTCTGTCCCATCTCTCTCTCTCTCTCAGAAAGTTTTCCACTCGCCAGCTCTATTAATGAGCTCCTTTTGGGCGAGGGGATGGATGGATGGATGGGTAATCATCCCTTCCCCGAAGGGAATAATCATTCATCTTCTAACTGGGAATTATGGTGTGCATTTTAATTAAACGAATTCTGTGTGCAGTTTGTTTCGGGGCAGTGGGCAGTGGGCATCGGGGCATTGGTCCAGTGGTCAGTGGCCAAATGTAAATTACGGTGTTTCAAATTATGCAACCCCATGCCCATGCCCATGCCCATTGCGGTGGCAGGTGGCAGGTGGGTGGATAAGAGATGGATAATTGGTTTTTAGTTTTTTGTTCAACCTCATGCATCATTTAAGCACAAAAACTGTGTCTCCGCCGGGCATGGGGCTTGCACAAATAAAATGAAATAAAATATAATATACAGATAATTATTTAATTTTTGTGGCATTTGTTTTGCTGTTGTTGTTGTTCGTTTGTGTCGATTGGGGTTAAGTGAATTGGAACAAACTGGTATTCCCGCAATTACTTCCATAAGAGTCACTGAGTAGCCCCAAAGTAGTCGTGGCAGCAGCAAGCCGCAGCTTTGGGTCCCAAGCCCGAAAACTCATCAACAAGTCAAGTGACACGTCAAATATTTCGCCCGTCAGATACGAGTATAACAAACGGGGCCCGAGGCCGCATTCTATTCCCATTTTTGCAAGCGCGAACCGCCGTTGCATGAGCGGGCCATTCCAATACCCATTTCCAATTCCATTTCCATATCCATTTTTCCATTTTCCATTTTCCATTCGCCCCGACTGACATTTACACACGTGTGTGTGTGTGTGTGTGTGTGTGTGTATGGTATGCAAACTTTTCCTGTTTTTATTGGCCCACACATTGAACTTTGGTGCCCTGCCCTGCCACGGCCCCAGCCCCGGCCGTAATAGTCAGTCAGTCTCTTTTTGGCCCTGTGTGTATTCAAATGCCGACTACAAAAACTGGTTCACAGTTGTCGTCGCTTTTTGAAAGGTAAATAGTTTGGGCTTTGTAAAGCGTTTTAGCCCGAATTGTGCACTTCAATGTGCTGTAGTGCTGTAGTGCTGTAGTGCGGTGTGGTATGGTGTGGTGTCGTGTGGTGTCTCTTGGGAAAACATTCTACTCTTCGAATGGGTGAAGTAGGATTAGCACTAAAGTTGGTTGTTGGGTGTTTGGTTGCTGGGTGTTTGGCTGTTTTGGGTGTTTTGGGGAAACGTGATTGGCATACTAGAACTCTCTCCCATTCCGAGTGGCTGACAAAAATTCCGCTACCGACACGCTAATGAAAGCGTAGCACAATATCGCGTCTGAAACAATGGGTTCTCCTGGAGGTCTACTGTCAGTTCCCACTAATATTCATATGTACATATGTATGTATCCACTTTCTACGTGAATTTATCGCCCATCGGCATGACAGTAGTCCGGAGGGTGCTAGGCACGGGCAGTCCCTACACTCGGTAGGCCAGGGGGAGGCAGGAGGGGGTGCTTTGCGGTTTAGCAATTATACAACAGAATCAAGCGATTTGCAACCAGGTCTCTCAGGTCTTGGGCCATAAATTCCAAACTCGGGTTTTCGATTTGCATTGCAAAACTATTCGCGGAAACTTCAATTATTCGCAGATGCAAAAAACCCTAGAGCGGCACGTGCCACCACCCCCAGATATGGCCGAATGCTCCCAAAGTACAATATCATCTCTTTGTGGAAGTATGTACTTTAAGTACTTCACGGGGTATGCGACGGGTTAATACCTGCTCATCATCAATGTATATACTAATGGCACGCCTAGCCCTGAGCATCTTTCAGTGCTTGTCTGCAAGTATAGTGGTAGAGGTAACTCGTGAATAGTGGACAGAACGCGACCTTCACCACAGCACACGACCGACCGACGAACGACCGACAGATCATTGGACAATCACTTAAAGTTACGAGCCGCAACCACACAACCAGTTGGAAACCAAAACCGAAAACCAAAAAACTTAAAAGAACAGAGGAACCAAACAACACCAAACAAAAAATGAGTATGAGTATGAGTACGAGTAGAAGGAGATAGGAGATGGGAGATGGGTGATGGGTGAAGGGGTGTTTGGTGGGAGCCACTTACGTCAAAGGCATTGATGACTATCATTTTGGTAGAACTGAAATGACGACGCTGGGGCGAATTCTAATCATTAGCGTGAGAGGAGGGTATGGATGCCGTCCGTCCGGAACCCTCTCCCACTCTACATTTAGTGGATGTCCAACGGCACGCCAATCGATTCGGCCTGCGCTGGCGATTAGATTTAGGGGCCTGTACTATTATCTTTTTTGGTCACGCACGAAACGCCAACATGAATAATAATATTTATCTGGTATCGGAATACGGGGTAACTATCTCATCATACGTGCAATGCAACAGGAGGATCGGATCGCCAATTCAACCGTATTCTTGACGAGTGACAGGGACAGAGACAGAGTAAGAGAGCGGGAAGTTCCTTATCTCTCTTCCACGGACAGCTATCACAATGGCAGCAGAAACAAACAAAAAAATACAACAAAAAATTGGTAACAGATCAAATCAGACGGAATTGTCAACGCATTGATAAGGCAAATATCGAGTCGCAATCAGGCGACGTGGGTCATTCACAGACACCTTTGTTGATTCCACCGACTCACCGACCGACCGGCTTTTTTTTGTTTTTTTGATCAAAAGTTAGATAGAAAAATCGCCAATAAGAATGGTTTCTTCCAGTTGGATCTCAGAGCAGACGGAATGTCAGACGATGAATTTCTAAAGAATTCGAAGCAAGTTTTTTCTCTTCTTGTTAGAAAACCGATAACGTGGCCGAGACGAGATGCCGATGGACGGGATGCCTGGAATGTTTGGAAGACTGGAAGAAAGAGAGCAGTGGCGGGCTGGTTCAGCTGCTGCTGTTGATTTATTGGTTTGCTTTTGCCGCTGATCTCTATCTTTGCACTAGCACTGGTCACTGGCACTGGCACACTTTCACTTGATATGTACAAATAATATGCATGAATAAGAGACAAACAAACGGAGATCTGATCGATCGTGGTATATGTACACGGAGTTCCTTCGATATCGAACTTCTAAGTGAGGCTTGGAGACTTAAAAATTGACCGGTGTGGCGTCGGAGCCCCCTAGAACCCGACTAAACAAATATTTCTCGACAAAAACTTGGTAGGTTGTTGGGGAAATGAATTGATGTTTAAATTGCGAATGTGGATGTTGTATGTGCGTGTCTGTGTCTGTTTCTGTGTGTGTGTATGTGTATGTGGCGCGGAGCGATAAAAGACAATTGGAGATGGAGATGGAGACGGAGACGGACAGAACACAGACTGTGGCTACACAGGTAGAAAAACAGAGGCAGAGATAAATGAAACGGCGAGAATCGACAATCACGGCACAGCAGCAGTTGCAACAACAACAACAACAACAACAAATAGCGGCACAAACAATTCCCGCGAGGGAGAGAGGTAGCAAGAGAGCGGGAGCCGCACTGTCAGCATTCTGCACTTTCTTTAAAAACTCACGCGACAAATGGTGCGAGGGGGGTACAGGTGGGAGATTCAATTGTATCGTATCACATGGGCCTGACTTTAAACAGACTTCACTTTATTGCTCTTTTGATTATGTTTTGTTTTCTTTCTTTTGTTTTCCCTATTAATTCCTCAAGTCAATAACTTTGTCGGTACGAGCACAAAACAGAAACAATGACGAATTTGGATCGGAGGCAGCAGGCAACGTGTACAGCGGCAGAGAGCGAAATTCCGATCAACAGTGAGAGAGAGGTCAGTGATGCTTTTTCAGCTTATTTCTAGCTATATCTTAAATAATTTTCTAAATACCTACATCATTTACATACATTTATCGTTTTTGATGACACATTTAGCTTTTTTTAGCTTTAAATGTGTTCCTATTTTTGGGCAGCACTTTTGTTGTTTTTCACTTTTGCCAGCACTGACTGTGAGAGAGAGAGGCTTATTGGACAGCACAAAATGTGCTGTTAGCGCGCAAAAGCACGATTGTTTCTCAGAGAGTGCTAAATAGCAGGAGGAGGGGCAATTAAATTCCAGCAGCCTTGCATTTTTTGTGTGCATGTGTGTGCGTGTGAGTGTGTATGGGTCAAGTTCAGATGATAGTGCCATACATACACACATATGTACATATGTAGATCATGCACATGTGTGTATATGCACATCCAAAAGGTGGAAAGGGGAGCTGTGTGAACTCATTGGCGGTTTCATTTACAATTGTTTCGCCACCACTAATTACTCAATTAGATTGCTGCACCACCGTTATCTATTTCGATCTCTGGCGATCGCCACGAACCATTAATTGGCTTTCCATTATTTTTTTTTTTTTGGGAAAGTGCTGTTGTTCATTGTATCGCCCGATCGCTAATCTTCAATTAGCATATGCAAATTATAAAAATGTGTGAGATATTTCTCGGTTCGCTTCTCCATTAGCACCCCTTACAAATGTTTAGGAACATCCCCGAACAACACAAATTATCGCAAACAATTATAAACTTGTTGTTGTTGAGGGTATTACGATTATGATCAGATAGTGGCAAAGCAACAAATATAGATTCTGGATCCGAAATTATAGAAAACAGCACAAACTATCGATTAAGATACAAATCTGATGACCACACGCTTCATAAGGGGTAAGGGTTGGTTTTTGGCAGGACTCTGCAAAGTTATTAACCTCGCTATTATCGCTGTCTGGGGTAAATCGTTCCATTCCTAATGGATTCCGTTCCGTAATCACCCAAATCTCTGGCTTAACTCTGACAACGAATGACCGGTGAGTTGAGGGTATTAAAAGTTTCCGAACCCCAAAGCTCAGATTCCGTTCTCGTTGACTATAAATCGCCTAAGACTAAAACTCATGACTAAGTAATACCCGATTGCGTAAGCAAGAGATTATCCAAGGGCAGCCGGAGGGGAGAGAGAGAGAGAGTGAGAGAAAGAGAGCTTATTGTATTGCCAGGGCTCAAGCCTCGCTAATTGATGCCACAAGACATGGGCCAGGCCAAGTGAAAGTAATGGAATCTCTGCGGCTGTGTCCGACCGACCGACTTCTTTGAGCGCGAAAATAGTTACAGAAAATTTTAATTACGCTAATCAAGTCTTTTACTTCACCTTCAACATTGCCACCTCTTTTGCCTCTTTTCTTTGCCTTTCAGTCGTCTGCCCATCTGCGTCTCTCTCTGTCTCTCTGTGTCTCTGTCTCTCTGTCTGTCTTGATTGCTTGGTGTCTTGGTGTCTTGGTGCCGCCTGTGTTCCGGGTAAGCTTTTGTCGGCGAACCTTTTCCGCTTTGGTTGCGCTTTCCGCGTTTGTTCTTTGGTGGAAAACAACGTTGACTAATGGCGGCGCCCTGACAGCCGTGTTCTTGACAATATTCCCATTACCTACCGCCCACCGCCGCCCCCCCCCAGCAATTGTTGCTTGCTTTTTCAGGGGCAACAAAGCAACAGAGGCACGGCACGGCACGGCACGGCATGGACCAGTGTGGGTGGTGTGGGTGGTGTGGGTGGTGTGGGTGGCACCTACACCGCACAAAAACAATTGGCATTCACTTCGAGCTATTATTAATTTACTGCATTTTCTCTTCGGATGCAGCCAAAAAGGGATGCTTTTCAAAGATAGCTGCAACAATTTCCGGCATCAATTACCTGACAAGGAGAAGGGGGGACTGGGAGGGCCGGACTGAGCTGAGTGCTGAATAATAGACAAAACCTTGATGGAAACTTTACGTAAGCCGCTTACGTTCTCTGTGCTTTTCGGTTCAACAAAGAATATGAAACTAAACAAGTTTTCGGGTCCTTCATGAAATTCGAAATTAACTTTCGATAGCTTTCAACCCTCCGCCCAGCCCACATTCCTCATCGACTGACTGCCTGACTGCCCGCCCGCCTGCCTGCCTTTCCCGCTGTGGCGCGTAGAGTGCCCAGAGTCTCCACCCCCCACCACACACCCGGTGGCCGCATCTTGCGGTGCGGATGGCGTCAAATTGGCATGAATATTTCATGGCTATAATGATCTGAGCAGGATGGATAAGCTCTCCATTAAAGCAATTGAAGCTTTAAGCCGACACGGACGCCCACGCTTAACCCGCTTGGCACGCCTCCCCTGTACCCTTTATCCAGTGTCCTGTGTCCCCATGTGTCCTCTGTGCTGTCCTCTGTCAATGTCCATTGACAATTGTCATGCATTTTCTAGCACAGTAATTGCAATCAAGCGAGTACTCAAATTCCAATTGTTTATTTGCCGCATGGCCATCGGTCATCGGTACAGGGGGCAGTCCTGGGGGCGGTCCAGGGCAGCAATTGCTAAAATTCGATTTGCAATCCCAAAAATCACACTTGGTTGACTCTGTGCACACTCCGACCGAGTGACAGCCAACGATTGGGAAGGGACCAGGATGCCAGGACAACAGGACACTAGGAATGGCTGCTTAGCAGCTTCATTCAATTTCGAATCGGTCGAATTAGTGCGGTTCGGTTAGCATAGTGTCCAGTCAGCCATTCCCCCCGCAATCTGTTGCTCGGACACCCGGCCATCCATTCCGCACACCCAAATGGCTTGCAGTGAATCCTGGAGCTCTGATTGTCATTACGACCCATAGGCAGAGCCACCTCGACAGCATGATTTGAATAAAGAATCGAGGAGTGATTCGATTCAGTGGCAAAACATTCAATACCATTTAATGAACATTTGGCTCACAAATCGGACCAGTTTTCAGCAAGTTGTTACAGGATTTTGTAGGTTATAGGACCAGTGAATCAGTCCTTGCAGATGGGTTAGTTGGGCAGCCCAAGATCTATGCATAACCACGACTGTGACTCAGTCACGTTTTGTCTAATTTATGGGCTGAGGACCTAACAAATAGCCCACCATTATTTCTGTACATTTTGGGCAATTGAGAAGGGTAAAATTCAGCTATTATTCGTTGGCTAAACTGTGGCACCATGCCCCATATTCCCCCCCTCCAACGAGTGCAATGCTATATAAATCTGACCACTAGACGAGACGCATTCATCATCTAAATGCCATCGCTCAGGCTGGCGCAGACGTCGCAGATGGTGATGCAAAGCGGATCCGGTTTTCAGGGCGTTTCCGAGCCACGTAAACGCTGCGTTACTTAACGGTCGGGTCGGTGGCAGTGGCAGTAGCAGTAACAGTTACAGGGACTCCCATAGCCATCAAAAATGGAGAGCAAGTGCAGCCATTATTCTTGCCTTTAGACCGCGTGGAGTCGGGGGGAGAGCATTATTATGTTTGCGTAGCAAATGTCTCATGGAGCTGAAACTGAAGCCAGAGCTGAAAAAAACTCCCACGACTCCCAGGGAAGAGAAAAATTCTAACGAGCTGGCCGGATGTGCAGGAAAGGGGAGGAAGGCGCAGGAAACGACAAGCTCACAGCCATAGAGGGAGGGGGTGGTAGGGCGGAGAGGTGCACAAAAATGCGAAAAAATTGTGAAATTTTATTCGGCATTCAATACTCCGCACAAGCGGGGGCGCTAATGATGAGCAAATAGTCTCGTTAAAGATGTCAAACCATCGAAATATGCAAATGAGGTGGCATCCCTCCAGGCTGCAGGAGAATCCAGGATCTGCACAGCTCGCGAAAAGGACTTCTTCTGCCTAAAGGCGGTGCCCTAACGACTTGAAATCGATTCCGCCGCCAATCAGTCGCAATTCTCATCACAGCATTTGGCCAACGGCTTGGCCAGAAATGTTCTTCTGGGATTCTTCTACCCTTTTGAAACGTCCCCGAACGGAATATGACACCTGAGCAGGCCTGGGCTTGTGCACCCGAGGGAGCTACAGCCTACAGGGAGCCTTGGCTATCCCTGGGAGCTCGTGTATCAGCGCATGACCTTGCAGGCCCAACCAGGGCTCTCAATCGATTCGGAAGCCAATAAACCCAGAGACTATGAACAGTAATCGGTTATAATCAGATGGTTTCAAGAACCTTCAGAGTTCGCCGAGCCGAATGACAACAGTGTTCAGTGTTCAGTGGCTGCCCCCGCCCCACCACTTGGCATTTGCGGGCATAGTTTATGGCTTGTAAGCCGCTTACCCTAATGGTTTTTCCTGGACACGTTGTTTATGCCCCCAGGCTTTGAGTGCTGGCTGGCTGGCTGGCTGGCTAGCTAGCTGTGGCCTGGCCGTGGCATCTTCAACATTTTCTGCACCATTAAATGCAACTCGAGTCGACATCGCAAGGTTGAAAGGTTAAAGCGAGCTTTCACCACAGCTCCTCGTTAGGCCCCGGAATCAATCTGCAACCCAAACCAACCCAAGCCAAGCCAAGCCAAGCCAAGGAGCCGAGCCGAGCCAAGCCAAACAAATGCGGCGCATTTGATTTGCAATCCAATCTTGCCGCCGGCTCCAGAGTCGCCTGCCACCAACGCCGCAGCCGGCTTCAGCCTCAGCTTTAGCTCCAGCTCGCAGTCGGATTTCATGAGACCTGCATGCGATAGCCCAGCAGAACCGAACCGAACCGAACCGAACCGTACCCAAGCGACCCTTAATGGAACCCTTAAAAATATGCAGGCTGTCACTTTTGGCCCCGAAACGAAAAGCCTTTTAAGAGCCGAAATACCCGTCGTCTCCCCTCCACCCTCCATCTGGCAGAGGCAATTACATGCAACTTCCACTTCAGTTTGCTGCATGGTGCATGGTGGATGGTGGGGGCGACCTGGCCATTCTTTTGCAGCAATTTTTTGTCCACCTTTTGCTTGAAATTTCAGCATGACATAATACATGGCAGAAGCCTCCTGCGCTTTGCGCTTACATTGAATTTCACTGGGTTCTCGCTTTTTTTTCCAGCCAGGCTCCAATTACTTTCACAATGTCATAATCACACTTGGCAGGCGGACCGTTCGTGCCTCTCTTGCCGGGGCAAGCACTTAACTTTGTATCCATCGAGGGCTACAGAGGAAGAACAAACACACAGGGCGAGAGACGCAATAATGGATTGCATTCGATCTGATCGAATTGGATTCCCAGTGCTTGCTTGCTTGGTGTTGCATTTACATATGTCCCCGGAACCAGACCCAAGCCCAGAGCGAGACCCGGATGCGGATGCGGATCCAGACTGGGCTGCATCCCCCGTCTAAGCAGGGAGACGGCGGCTGCGTGTGTGGGGGACGGCAGTCACTGTAATGGAAACGAATAAATCCTGAATGGATCAGAGACTTGCCGCACGCGTTGTCCCCGCCGATAGATAGATGTGTGTGTGTATGTGTGTGCAGCCTCATGTTGCAAGCAATAACAAAACAAACAAATTTCTATACAACACTTGCAGCACTGGATGCAGTGGCACAAGAAAAGAAATGGCGGAATGGAGGACCATTATAATAGTTTACAACGCCTGCAGCAGGATGCGAAGATGCTGGAAGCTGGAAGCTGCTGGAGAAATCTCCACTTTGACACTCGGGAGCCGCAACGAGATAAAAATGGCAGACATTCAGGAGGGGGCCAGAAGGCCAGAAGAGGCACAGCGCGGCACGGCTCGGGGCGGGGCGGGGCGGGGCTCGATGCAGGCGATGCCTTGTCTCGTCTTCCTCCTGGGGTCGCATTCCCGGCATGCACAGACGCCGTCGAGGACAACGACAACGTCGACAAGGCCAGGCATTGCATATAAATGAAAGTGGGGAGCATTTCCCATCACCCAACCAAGCCACCTCACTCCCTGCTCTAACCTACCCGCTCTCTAACATCAAAACAGTATAAACAAGTAAGACTCTATTGTGGAACTGTTCCAACTATAAAATACCTGCACTAAACTTATGTATATTTCCTATGGTCTCTTTTTAGTGGAAAACAAGTGAAAACGTAGCAGCAGCTTAAGTCTAGATTACGACTAGATGATACCCCCTAATCATTGCCCGAAATTGAAATAATGCTAGAGGCTAGAGAAAGGCGATGAATGAACAAATCGGGACCAATATTGGTTATGAATAGAATCAATATATTTCTTATCACTATTAATAACATCCCAATAATATCGTTAAGTCAATAAGTTAATGAATTCCTTATAATCGGACTTTATCCGCCTATATTTATTGTTGTTCACTATCAAAAGTTACAATATGTCCCCCGTTCTGGTTAAGTTTCAGCATTAATCGGCATTTTATTATCTTGCCTTTTGTTAGCGAAAAACAGGGATGATTTCTAAACGCTTCCATGCGAAAATCATCCCTGTTTTCGCCAGCTAGAAATGTCTGCCCTGTCTGAGTACTAGACTTAACCAATATATTACAAATTGTGAATGACATAGAGGGCTCTAGCTTTCTAGCCCTAATGCTCTCCGAATATCAATGGGTATTGTATACCCTTTCACAAACAGAGCATACCCTTTGATATCCAAGAACATTGGGTATGGCAGCATCGCTGAATTTAGATCTTTTTAGACGGGGGCTTCCGCGGCAGTGTCTGGCTTATATAGTCCCCGATCTAGCGCTTGTCACATTCATCCCCACGCAGAGATGAATACACCCTGAATTTATGCATTCGAGAGAGCTTTAAGTAAGCCTGGGGCGCGACCACTTAAAAAGTTGATAACTATGATTGGAAACTGCTGCCATAGCGAAAAAGCAAGACTTTATTCCTTTTCCCTCTTCCACACACACACACACACACACACCCCTGGCTCTATGTGTGTGTGTGCCCAGGGGCAGGCGGGGGAAAGATGCAAATTGTCAATTTTTTCCGTTTGGTAGCTCCAAAGACGAAACGAAGTTGAGTGAAAAAATGGAAATGCAGCCGGAAAAAAGTTGCACTCTTGCACTGCTTTTGTCTGTTTTCTGTTGTCTGTTGCAAGCTTCATTAGTTGCCGGAGCTACAGCTGGGTGGGGCGGGGCGGGACGGGGCGGGACTGGCGGTTGTGCCCCCGAAAGTTGTTGCCTTCAAATTTATTTGCCTTTGAGCAGTTGGGGCGTTTCGGCTGGAGTTTTTGAGTTCTAGTTTTAGTTTTGGATTCAGTTTAGAATGTGTGGCACTTTGGTGTGACAGCAGCTGTCGCAATTGTTCCCCTGCCCCTGCCCCTCCCCCACTTTGAGCGATGTTCGGACATTAGGCGGTCGCTCAGGAGCCAAAACTGCCCCATTATAGTAATTACATGCCACAGACAATGGGAGATAATGGGAGACAATGGGGGGAAGTGCACCGCTCATCGCTCATCGCTGGTGGTGTAGCGAAAAGATTTTGCTAGACAGAAAACTCAATTAATTTAACAAACATTTTCAAGTTCAGCGATAGACAATGGCGGGAATAGAGAAAAGTTCCGATAGCTTTTTTGTGTGTGTTATTTTTGCGTTGTTTTTGAAATATATTTATGTATGCCATCCATCCGATGCATCCGCGTGTATATTACGTATACGCCACGTTCCGATCCGCCAGCCACAGGGGAGAGACTGGAGACGAATGGAAAATTGTGCAATAAACCAATAAACGGTCGAAAAGCTTTATCAATGCCACCAGAGTTGAATGCGTGAAATCGAAAATAGGGAGCGCAAATATGTAAATATGGTAAAATGATTATCGTTTAATAAATATGAGGCAACATATGGCTCTGGCTTAATCGGCAGCTCGATGCGAGGGGAGGGAGTATTCGCCCCATGGAGCGGGAGTGGAAATTAAATTGGAAAGTATCATCCCACTGCCACGGAATTTATGGGTGGCAGGGACAGATAATTTACATATAATTGACTGGCCGTACAAGGTCCCTTTGTCCGCTGCCTGGGTCCTTCTTTCTCGCATATGCAATTATCGGCAAATGCGCGGAGATGGGGGCGGGGATGGCACTTTTCCAATGGAAATTCATGCACACTTAATAGCTGACCGCAGACAACGACTGGCCACGCCCACTATCCCCACTATACACCAGCAGCAGGAGCAGCAGGAGCAGCAGGAGCAACCCAAACGCCCACATCCTGTTGAGCTGTTGAATACGCTCGTTAAGAGACCTGAATCTCAACGCAATTTTCCTTCACTTGCAAATGAATTATGCTTTTATTTTATTTCACTTTTCACTCGTCCCTTTCGCCTCTCTCACTCTGTCTCTGTCTCACTCTGTCCTGTCGGTTCTTCTTTTGTTATTTTCGTTTTTCCTTGCGGTTTGTCGCATTTCAACATCCAGTTACGTGTCCATTCGAGTCCTGACGAGTTTCCCTGCAAGAACATTGTAAATTGAGCTCTGGTTCCTTCATTTTGTTTTTTGGTTGCCAGCATCCAGCAGCCAGCAGCCAGCATCCGAGGACCTGCCATTTGTGGTTTTGTGGCGAAGCACTTTCGGATTCATCCTTTCGTTTGCATTATTCAATTAAATTGCATTCATCCAATCAAAGGTGCGTGGATCAGGATAAGGGACTGAATCCAGAATCCAGAATCCTGAATCGTTTGCTGATGAATAACACTCTAATATACTCGTGCCACTCGACCTTTTGGAATCCTTTAAAGAATGTATGTAGGTGGGTGGCAAGAGAAGCCACCGCAAGTCGATGCTTGCATTCGCGCATGTTAATGGCCAGACCATAACTCCTTTCGATGGAAAACTCCGCTGCACTCCTTGATATTACACATAATTTATGCAGCAGCAATTTCTGCTTTTCCCCGTGGCACGAAAAGTTGAAAAATAAACAACAAAATAATAACAATTGAGGGGGAGGGGGGGGACAAAAAAAAAACAACTTTAGCAGCGACAAAAGACAGGCAATGCGGCAGTAAATTTTGTGTGCCAATGCAAGAAGCGCAACAACTTCATCGCAAAGTTGCAAAGGTACTCGTCCTCCGGAATGGGATCGGATGGGTAGGACTGGGTAGGACTGGGTAGGACTGGGTAGGACTGGGTAGGACTGGGTTGGGTTGGGTCCATGGACAGGAGTTTGCAAAACGGAGCCTGAAGTTTGCCGTATTTTTTGTACTTATTCTCATCTGAACGGAATTGAAAAGTTATTGCAAAATGAAAATAATGCGCGCACAATTGCCGGAAAAGTGGCGTACGACAAAACGAAAAAAACAAAGAATAAAAATAATAATATTATAGAAATAATAATGGAAATTGTTTTAGCTGAAAAGGGAAAATGCATAATAGCAAAGTTTTCGCTTGGCCTGAAAAATATGCATTGTAAAGTTGTTAAGGCAACGCCGACAAAGTCGGAGCTGGAGACGTATCCGGACACGGACCCGGAGAAAGGATGGTATGGTGCGAGTATCTGTAGTTTTCTGGGTGGTGACCCCGATGCCATGCAGTGCCATTTCCATTCCGGTTCCATGTGCACTCCAAACCGTAATAAATGGCCTCTGCCCAAGACGTTTCCTGCTGTTCACTTAACTTAATTCATTCGGCACATAAATCTCACCAGGTTGAAAGTGCAGGCAGCATGTGGCAGCATGTACATAGTATAATGCCCCTAGGGCTGTTGCTTTGAAAGGGAAATCTCATTAAAACTGCATGGGACCCGTAGTTCGAATGATTTGCCAGCAAAGCGCAGCCAGCGCTGCCCATAGGCAACTAATTTGTTGAGTTTATCAAAAGCGTTTGGGTACCGTTCCTGGTACCGCCCACCCCCTCCCCATATACATATATTTGAACTGGAATCAATAGTACCCATTCTGGACGCCAGAGACCGGGGACATCCGGTACATCCTGCCGCTGGGCTGGCCCATTTAATTTCATTTTTCAATTAGCAAAATCAACAGCGGAAAAAGGTGAAAACAATGCATTCGCACGGCGAGAGTTTTAATTGCATTCACAGCGCCTCGCCTCACCGCGCCCCACCTCACCACCTCACCACCCCTCACCCCCAAACAGAGAGCATTCTGTTTTTGTTTGCCCAATGGGAATGCAATCAGCGACAGAGAACTGCCAAAGCAAACGGCCAAAGCGACAGAGATACGACTAATGCGTGTACAATTCTATTCTATTCCTGTCCATTTGTATTTCCGATCGTTAGCCTAATCCCCAGCAGAAATGTTATGTGCACCGGGCCAAAGGCACTTTACATGCCCTGACCACAACTAGCCAATTCATTATGCCCATTACAGAGGGAGTGCCACATGTGGATCTAGGAGAGTGTGCACACAGCCAAGACAAGACAGGACTTCTTGCCCCACTAGTTCTCTCTTTATAGCTAGTATATACTGTATCTATCTGTTTCTATAGAGTGCCCTCGTCCTTGCTACCAACTGATCCTATAGAGACGCCCCCAAGCGAATGCTGTCCGAGATGGGAGTGTGCATGATTGATGATAGAACATCGGGGTATCTCATAGTCGAGGCACTTCGCTCATAGTCCAACTCTTTTGATTATTTAATTTTAATTGTTGGAAACTAGCGATGCGTGGTGGTCATTATTAATGCAGAAAACGTGTTTGCCGCTCAATAAATGCATAATCCGTGGCAGAAACGAGTGGCATGAAATGTTATTAAATTTATAAACATTTTGTCAGCAGAAGCCGCATAATTAGTTGGGTAAAATGATCCGCGCCCCATGGCTGGTGGCACGAATGCGGCGAGGGTGCATGGAATAAATTATATGTATGTATGTATGCATGTATGTATGTAGTGCTCCCTGCCCGGGCCGGGCTTTTGCAGCCCGGCTTTTCTGGATGATGAATTATGGAGCAGAGCAATTGTTAGGCTATAAATTCGAAATGAATTGCGACTGCCACACGCTGCACATAATATATTATTAATTAAATTAATCCCAGTCGAACCAAATAAATTCCACTGATTGTTTTGAACAATTTTCGAACCGATTGGCCGGCTGGTTGGCTGGCTGGATGGCTGGATGGCTTTTCCGTTCAGGGAGTGCATCCAGTGGAAACAGATAAGATGCGAGCCATGCTGCAAATATAAATTCAGGTCAGTGCATCGCAGGTATGGAACGAGTTGCGGAAAATCAATTTCCATGCAACCATCCACATCCACATCGACATCCTCAGAGAAGATGAAGGAGATGGTCGTGCAATGCACTCGGTTGCACCCGAAAAGAAATGCGGAATGCGGAAAGAAAGTCGAGCTAAGGGGCGCCACTGCATGCTGTAATTTCCAGCCACTTACATCATCTAGAACAAGTTTGCAACTCCATAAAGTTCGTTCCCACGTCTCAGCCATTCATCCAATCCAATGAAAGCCGTTAAGTGCCCCATGAGCGTCCTACCAAGTACCATGACTCCCAAGTACCAACTGCCAAGGAGTTCCCAAGTCCTCCATTAGTAAGGCATAGCGGAAAAGCCGCAAAAAGTAATATGCCAGACCATGGAACGGCTGAACCAACCTGCCCGACCCACCATTGGGCAAAAGCGAAAAAAAAGAAGAAGGAAAACCCATCGACTCCGGCAAAGTGTTGATTTAAAGACGAGCACCCGGACACCCGGATACCCGCCACACAGTGGCACACGGAGCACGGAGCACGGTGCACGGTGCACGGCTGGGGCGTAGTTAAACAAAAGCCTCGCCTGGCTGCACCGAAATCAATATTGATGTTCATTCAATTGTGCCACACAGTGGAGCGGCAGACAAAAGGAGAGGTGACACTGGCAGGGAGGAGGCTCCAACATCTTACAACACCAAGAGATTTTCCAGCCAGCAAAGCAACTTATGGAAATAATCAATAGCACGAAGCCAAGGACTATTTTTCTTGCCACAAGAAGAGCAACTTTGAAGGCTGAAGATATAAAAGGCTAGAAGATATAGTGGCTTAAAGGAAAAATACTATATGGAGAGCAGGTCTGTGCCTCAAAGTTTCAGTCCGTGTTCTACGTTCGCAAGATAATAATATCCTCGAAAAGATTGTAATAGTTGAACTTCCACCTCTATTCCCATCCATCTATCTGTGCACCCTTCCGGCCTGAAGCCGCTTCCCCTCATTAGTAGACCATTCATCAGGGCCGAAAGCAGAGTCATGGCAAGTAAATCGAGAAGCCAGAAACTTTCGCTCCGCTCTGCTCGCGCACTGAAATAACTACAAAATAATCGAAAAACTTTTTAATGTGCCACATTTTTTCTTTGCCCCCAACTATTCGCTTCCGCCTGCCGCCCACTGGCGTCCCTCCGTCCCCTTTGTTGCATTTAGCTCGGACTAATTCAGCATTTCCTGTGCCCCGCCGATTCGCCATTCTGCAGCGCCCAAACTAATTGAAAAGCCGCGTTAATTGCAGCCTTGCAGCCGCTCCTTGCCGTACTCCTGGCCCAGATCCCTGCTGGCTCCTGCTGGCTGCTGCTGGGTCCTGCTCGCTACTGCTGGCTCCGCTTTAACTTTAAGTCGATTGTCAGTGAGTGATGTCGGGCCATTCTCACAGCCAATTGAGCGAGAAGTTTATCGGGCGACAGGCCACCCAGTCGTATACGTAATATCCCCTTGTGTCTGTCGCAGAGGCGACTTTTTCAGCGCCATTTGCCACAAAGCGCTCCACGGTGGAGCCGCAACGGCTCCAGGCCTCACACATACCCACGCCACACCACGGCACACGGCACCAGGCCAGGACGTGGATAAGGATGTGGATGTGGACGAGGTTGGGGCTTTGTAAATTTGATTATACGCCTGTTCTCTGTACACCTCTAAGGGAAACCTCTGACTACGCCAGCCATCCCCCTCGTGCCACCCCCCCCCGTGTCTTTTGTGGCGGTTTCTGTGAGCTTTTCTCGGTCTTCTCGGTGTGTTCTGTTTTCTTTTGGGTAATTATTTTTGGTGTGAATTATGCTTAGGGGAGCGTTACCTTGATTGTTTTCTCCCAGCTTTGCTTGTTTTCCTTACGCTTCTCGCCCGGCCCAAAACAGTGCCTCGATATACAATACGATATATATATACGTGTGTGTTGGGGGATAGAGACTCGCAGAGGGGGTGTGTCTACCCTCTTGAAAATGATTGGGAAACTTCAACGAAACTCACCTGCAAAAATAAAAGGAGTTGGGAATTAATTAAATGTTAAGAGAGAGACAGAGGACAGAGAGACAGAGATACAGAGCGAGAGAACAGTCTGTAATTGCGAAGGCAAAAAAAAGGCGAATAATTATACGAAATTACTGGCGATGAGCGACAATCAAGTTAATTTTGCCAACGTGTTGTTTCACCCTCCCCCCAACCCCCACGAAGACGCGTGTGTGTCTGTGTGTTTGTGTGCCCCCAAAATTATGCACAGCCACGTCTGAGCGGAGGACTATTGGCGGGTACTTTGTGGCCAAAGCAAACAAAATACAGCAAAAGAGCAGCCTGTAGGTAGCCCCATCGAAACGCTCACCTGCCACCTGAACAACACCATTTCGGGATCATCTGCGTCGATAGTTTCAAGTGATTTGAGATTCCGGCCCGTATCCACATCGATGGGGTCGTCTGTGAGGACGAGCGGGTGCTTGGAGACCCTGTGAGTCGGCGAGCTTACGCGGCTGCCGTCCTTGTCCTTGCGATTGCGCAGTAAGTTCCCTGCATCCGGGTGCTCCTCCGGCGACAGGTCTGTGCCCATGAACAGCAGCTCCTTGGAGCTGCTATGTTTCAAGGCGGTTTTGCGTGTTGGGGACCGAGACATTTGACATAAGACTCAATGAACTTGTGTGCGTGTGTTTGGGGGCAACATCGGGGGCAGAACATCGAACTGCGCCCCCCTCCCACCCCAGTCGCCAGCTATTAATGTCCTGTGCATGTTGTCCTGCTGATAATGTCCATAAAATTACCCGAAGCCCGGCCATAAGTAATGTGATTAACGGCCAAGAATCCGGGAATGGGTTCTTGCCACCCGAGCGCACAGGAGGACCCCCATATCCATATCCTGCGGTGGGGCAGATGAGGGGAGGGGTGGCATACAAATGTCGCCATATGGCGGAACAGACTTTCTTCCCGCTGCCTACAAATTCAATTTGAAAATACACACACAAAAGCCGCAGCAGCGACAACCGCAAAGCCGCTCAAAAGGTAACCCCCCCCCCCCCCCCCCTTGTCACCGCGCCACCATGCCACCATGCCACCTGGATTCCGACTCGCATAGTTCTGCGGTCGCGAGGCAAACATGCAGCGCGTGCAACAGCAGCAACATGGTGCCCAGCCCAGCCCAGCCCCAGCCCCTCGCATCCATCCGCACAGCATCCCATCGCCATCTCAATCCCGAAATGAATCGCACGGAAATATTGAGACAATTAAATTACCACTGGGAATGGGAATGGAGATGGGGATGGTGTTGGGACTGGGGACTGAGGGCTGGGGACTGGGGACTCCACTCAGGTGGAGTCGAGGCAGGACCGAGTGCTTGTAGTTAGTTTTCCCGTTAACCGCAGGACCCTACCTCCCCTCCATTCACTCCATTCATTGCCGCAACCCTCCACTTTCTGACAGTTGTCGCAAACACCGATACATGCGATGCATTCGGTGCGGGGAATGGGGTGGGGGGGTATAAGTTATTTATTGGAATTTGAGTGTCACTGCAAATGGAGTCGGCAGTCGGGAGTGGGGAGTGGGGAGGGGAGGAGTGGATTGGGGAGTGAAGTGGCGCCACCAGGAGTGTGGTGGTCGTTGGCTGCAAAACCGCAACGCATTGAGGTTCTAGCCCCAGCATAAAATATGGCCCGCCTTCTAAGTGGCAAACAATACGGCCGGAAGGTAGGGGGTTGACATTACCCTGCGATGTGGGTGTGGCTGGGGCTGGACGATGTTAAAGGTTTAAAGCGCTCTGCCACACTCATTTGTTGCATTCGAATAATGTTTGAATTACTCAGAACATCCATGCCATGCCACTCCATCCATCCATCTCTCATTCAGAGATGGAAGATAGAGTTTTAAATAGGAGGCAAGTTCTGGGGGTAAAGTTTTAAGCTGAAGTGCAATCATAAATAGTTAACTTTTATTTTTTCTACTGTATTTTATATTCCGTTTTTATTCTTTTGCCCAGCGCCGAATGAAAAGTTTTCCAATTTAGATTTATAAACTGACATAACGGTGTGGCAATTGCCGCATAAAGCAGTCCGATGTGTTTAAATGGCGAGCCCACAGAGAGCCAGGATGCGGAGCCAGGATGCTGGCCCGGGATGCAGAGACAAGGAAAGTGCAGTGAAAGTTTTCCTTGGGTCAGCGGCAAATGCAAAAGTTGTGCTCTCTGGAATGGCCACAGATCCCGACTAAATTGGACCGCATCTAATTTTCAACCGATTTGAGGCAGATGTTGCTTGCAGCACACCACCGACCACCAATGCAACTTCCTTGCACAAAAATGCTGCCAAATATACTGCGAGATTTTCTCACACTGCCACTGGCAGTGCCACTGACACCTCTCTATCCCGCCTGCCGACTGCCGTCTGCTGCCTCCCGGCGCCCGTCTCCTGCAGGACTAACCAAATTTGTATCTGTTTCCCAGGCTGCGTGCGGCTTGCCGCTGACAGACATTAGCACGGCTTATGTCTGCCCCACCCACAGCATCACAGCATCAGAGCACCACCCCGACACATCTGCATTTGAAAATTGTGAAAACTGCTAGCTGAAAGTGGAATTTGCCTGCATGGAAGGTGCGTTGTCTCTCTCTCCGAGAGTGCATATACACATGTACATGTGCATATGCATATGTATCTGTATCTGGTAGATACGAGACAGAGTTATTTTCATAAGCTTCTCGTTTCTGATGCTGTTCTGTGCTGCATGTCCCCTGTTACCAGTCCGCTATCCTTTTATCTGACGGTGCGCCGGGGGCAGACAATGTTTCGGATTTGCCAGTCCAATGAAATTCGAGTTATTCCTGTTTAGGATTCATTCCGTCTCCATCAATGGCCATTATCTAGCTCTTAGGTGCGTGCTCTGCTACTGTGAACTCTGCTATTCGTGCTTAAAGCCTGAAACTCAGTTCAGAATATTGCATACTTCTGGGCGAACACGAATTCTTTAAGGAATACTCGACTACTGACGTGAATTCCAGGTAAGTACCTCCCATGCCTGAGGGTACTTTGATTTTGTGAGGGAACATCCCTTCCGTTCCACAGTCCGTTCCACAGAAGAGGATTCATATCTTCGTTGTTCGATAGAAGCGAGTGAGCCGGGGGTATCGATAAAGCAATACTTGAAGCCACATATCCTTCTTCTTTTTTGTTAAGAGCAAGAGTACCAGCATCGTCGGCCTCGATGTGCGAAGGCTTTTTCTTTCATATTTTCGAAAATATGTACTTCTAGGCATTCCCCAAGGTGGCCTTCTTCCTCTTTCACATTATGTCACCAGCATTTGCCAATCTTCATCAAAATGCGCATCAGGACCTGGCGCTCAATCGAATTGCCTTTCGCTGGTCGTAACTGAACTTTACGTGTGCTTGGCGCTGCCTGATAACAGCGTTAAAGGGAGAAAGGGAGCAGGGGGGGAGCACGAAAGCAGGAGTAGAGGGTAGGGCAGCTGGGACGAAAATATTACCCTTGCCCGAGACATAAACCTGATGCTATTGACACAGCACCATCCCGCTCCAGACAGCAACATGTCAACGGCGTTGGTGCCGGCACGGGGACGGGGATGGGGATGGGGATGGGAACGGATGCCGACAGAGTGCTGTGTCAGGCAAAAACGAATGCAAAGAGAGGGTAGGGGTGCAACGAAGCAAACCTACATACATATAGGGGACATAGGAATATGGTCCATTCCTCCACCTCACCGCCCCCTTCTATCTCTCGCAATTTTAATTGTTTTTGCAGCTTGCTTCTGCACTGCCCCCTTTTTCCAGTACACATTTTCCTTTTGGAAACTGTTGCTGTTACACGATGGGTCTTGTGGCAACGAAAATACACTACAAATTGGGTACCACTGTACCGAAACATAGTCCTCGTGTGTAGTGCCATTCGTTTACGTTATCTTTGTGCGTTCTCGCTCTTTTCGCTCTCTGCCAGCAGCAGCGACTGAGCTGCACTCGCCTTCCGGCAAGGCGCTCTCTTCTTTGGGTTTTATTTGTCTCAATGCAACAGAAATCTTCGTTCTACTCTCTCTCTCTCGTCAAAGCGCTCTCAATGGTGCTGGGCGTAAAATAAGGCCCCAAAGAGAGGGAATACACCATATACGTATAATTGCATCAGGATTCGTCACGCCAGCCCTGGTAATTAGTCGCAAATCAGCCTTCAACTGTCTCTCCCTTCATATTCTTTACATTCTTCACATTCTTCACATTCTCTATACTTCATTTATTGACTGTTTTACTGCGATATCAGAATACTACGAGAAGCACATGCATACATGGTCGCTACCTTTGAGTGCTACGAGAACCCAACAGCTAGCATGGACCAGTCGGTCTTTTCCAGCCCCGAAACCGTCGGTGTAAAACGTATCGTGCAACAGCTAGCCAACGCTATACTTTTATTCACTATTCTCTGTAGAAGTTTTCCAATTTTTTCATGCGTTTACCAACTGCCACTTTTTTGCAAGAGCAAGCAGGGGGCAGGCAGGAGGCAGGCAGGGGGCAGAGGCAGGGGGCAGAGGCAGTGGGGATATGGGCAAGGGTGCGACGATGGCTGTTGTAGCTTTTGTCGGTATAGCTGTTAGTGGCAGTGGCCATAACTACACATTGCACATGCAGCAATCATTGTCATCCCCATCTCGAATGCCGCCTGGTGGCACCGCCCCGCACCGCACTGGTCCTCCCTGCTGCTGCTCGCTCCTTCATCATCATAAATTTCTGGGCTTTGTGGTCATGTTCCTTCTACTACACGTTGTATACATGAGTTCTGTGGTCTGTTTGTGCACTGGCGTGTTCCATCCTGTTGCCACATTCTTTTTTAATCCCCCCCCACCCCGCCCCCTCTCTCCTAGTGGACCCTCTGTTTCAACTGTTGGAAGAGCTTGCAGAATTACAAGGCCAGAGCCAGTCGCTTATCCGCAGCTTAAAGCTGTCCTCCGATTCGGATGATGATGATGATGATGGTCGTCCTACTCGTCCTATAATGATGTCCTGCCAATCATAAAGCTACCCCAAAAATGCAATTTTACTAATGAAAATTGATGGCTAATTAAAATGTTTGACTGAAAATTCAATTCAATGAAAATTTCGGTTGCCATTATCATAATGGCAATCATCCTGCGGTGCGGTGCGGTGCGGTGCCGTTCGGTTTGGTTCGCTTCGGTTTGGTTCGCTGCGGTGGAGAGCTCGCTGGTTGAAAAGGATTTCGGCTGCTGCTGGCTCCGAACGGGCCAAAAAATTATCAGCGGAAGTGCAGAATGTTTGTCATTTTGTGCGTTGACATAGTACAACTCGTTAAGGGAGTGGAGACAGGGAGACAGGGAGGCGTGGCGATGGGGAGATGGGGATAAAAGAGTTGGGTTCAGGGAAAGCCAGTGTGAAGCCTGTAAGGATGGTTGAATGGTTCGATGCTAAGCCAACCCACAACAGGCATTGGAACAATGCAGGTCGAAGGCATCCAGGCGTATTCACAGTTCACAGCCCGATAGGCCTGTTTTTTTGTCCTCTCTCTCTCTCTCTCTCTCTCTGGGTCTCTTG
This sequence comes from Drosophila azteca, assembly GCA_005876895.1. Classification (NCBI taxonomy): domain Eukaryota; kingdom Metazoa; phylum Arthropoda; class Insecta; order Diptera; family Drosophilidae; genus Drosophila; species Drosophila azteca. The sequence goes on from VCKU01000073.1 coordinate 179,216, forward strand.
TGTTTGTGTGTTGGCCATTCTCCTATCTGTGTGCCAAGCGCCCACATATGTGTTGCTCTTGGTTTTTAATCCATTTTTTGTGACTGTGCCTGCTGCGGGCTGCTGACTACGGACTACGGACTAGGGACTGTGCTGGCCGCCTCTACTCGTAAGTTGGGAGCTAATCCTTGCCAGGGTTGCCATCCATTGTTAAGGTCAGCGGAGAGTACCTTTGAGAGTACTTTCTGGGAGAGACGACCGACCGTACACCGCCTTGGACGATGTGTGCTCGTATTTTTATTATGTCTGACATGTCGCTCTTCATACTTACTCGTATATTTTGATGGGATTTTCTTTTGTGCACGGCACAAGCTTAATATTTGTATAAGGGGCTTACCATCCCATCCACCGCTTAACATCCCATCCACCAAGCAGCTCCTCCTACCGCCTCCCCCCGCATCAGACCCATCATCATCACCAGCAGCAGAAGCAGCAGAAGCAGCAGCAGAAGCAGCAGCAGCAGCAGTTGACGTTGACATTGCATGGCAAATATTTATTTTATTTCTCCAGTGCAACATATCAAAGTGGGATTGCGGTGTCTCGAGGAAATGCTCAACATTTCCATCGGATTATGCCAAGTCCGGGCGAACATGGCCACGGCTACGGCTACAGGAACGAGGACGAGGACGCGGCCGGGGGGTTGTGGTCCGACTGATAACTTGTCCATGAATGATATATGCTTATAAACAGAAAATCAAATTAATTGCCCAATGCATTATTCAACTGCAACTGCAGCTGCAGCTGCACTCCCCTGGCACGCACACCGGCCAGCCATATGATGGATCTGGATAAATAAATATGATGATTCCCATATGGATAGCAGGCCGGAGAAAGAGGAGAACCTGAAGTTTGCAGTTTCCCCAATCAATTAATACAATACCATACATATATGTAGATGTGTGTATTTGTTCTCAGCTTTTGTTCGTAAAGGATATTGAACGAACGAATGAACGGGGAAAAGAACAGCCGTTGACAGTCGCACAAAGGAGATGGAAAGCCTGAAAATGTCAATGAGTGGACGTGGGAGTACTCATGAGGCAGCAACAAACCAAACAAGAGCCGAGGACCCCACCATTTCAATCTCCACTCTGCCAGAGTCTGGCAATCGTTTTGGGTAGCCGCAAACAAAGAGAAGAAGAGCTTCCACGCCCACAATGCGCCCCCCCCGCCCAGCTGTCCCCCCAAACTCTCGAATAAATCATGGAAATTCAATTTGCTGTAAATGTACATTCGACTGGCTGCCTGTCTGAGTTATGGCTGACACTAAACGTCAGTTTCCCCCACGACAAGGGGGGAGCTGTCTGCCTGCTGCCTGCCTGCTGCCTGGCTGCATGGCTGGCTGTAATATGCAAAAGATCTCAACAGTCACATTACGGTCTAATGGCATCTGTGCTGTTGCTGAACGTGTGGGATAATGCACGGTGCTTATCGAAGGAGCACCATACCAACCCCATACCAACCCCATGCCATCCCCTGCTGTGAAACACACCAAAGGAATGTGTCTAATTTTCGCTATTCTAAAAAGCGAGGCATTAGAGTCAAGTCCCCTACTAAAATGCAACATGGATTGCCACAACTCCGGGTACGCCAAGGTGGTGGTGGTGCGGGGGGCCACCGCTGAGCGGCCATCAAATATTCCAAATTATGTCCAACAATTTTGCCAGCGCCAGCGCCAGCAGTGGTCAAGGAGGAGCAAATTGAATTCCATTGAAAAGTTCTGAGCTTGTTAGCACCGACCACTCCCCACGGGTAAGTCCTGGCTGCTGCTAATGGCTGCCCCTAGCAGACAGCTGCTGCTACTGCTGCTCCACCAATTGTTCGGTAAATTCCCTTCCTTTGGGCCATGTGCGTCATTCGCATGGAATCCAATACCCCATAGCCCGTAACCGTACCCGATCCGGAACGGAACGAAGCGTAGCGTTGTGGAGCCTGTCAATGCCCAACTTGATATTATGAAATGTCAGTTAAAGTGACAGCTGTCACCTGCTTCTGCCTGAAAATATGTATGTATGTATGTATGTATGTGTTCTCTGACAGAGGATAAGCTTGTGGGGGAAGGGAGGAGGGAGCTAGTGTACCGCCTCGAACCATTTCGTCTCTGGGAAAACCCAAATCAGTGGCAGTGGACCCGCTGCACCGACCTCGATTCTGTGTTCACTAATCTGTGAATTTGTTGCCCTGCTTTCTGGTCCCTCCCCCCTGCTCCTTCAAAGTGTTGATGAATGCTGAATAAATGCCCATGGCTCACGCTCTCTCTCTCCCTCTGTCTCTCTTCTTTGGAAGTGCTGGCTGGCATTTGGCCCGGGTTTTGCCTGCCACTTCGGGCCACTTTGCGGAGGCATTCAAATTTGGTTCGGTTCGCTTTGGACAAGCTTCATAAGCTTTAACGCGTCATTTCGCGCAGGATTTGTTCACTTTCGAGATGAAGAACTGGCGGACTGTACTGGACTGACGGAGAAGAGTCCTGCGAGAGCCTGCGACGGCGACAAAGTGGCTGGCAAATAATTTAAAGTGCATAATCCGCTTACGGGCAGGCGAGCAAACAAAGGCGAGGAAAATAGTGCGAAAGCAACATGCTGCTAATGTCCTTTGGCAAGGACAACCAGAGCAAACGTCTTGGCCAAATGGACAACAGCAGGCGGTGGGGTAGCAAAAGGACAGGACAGAGCACTACAGAATAGAACAGGCCCAGACACAGGACGCAGGACACAGGACACGACGAGACAGGCCAAAGAAGCTTCAGTCATTTTTCACCTCCAGCAATTGCACTTGCCTTGAACGACCCCCGATCCCCCTCCTCATCCTCGACAGATCCAATTTGTGCTGTCCTGGACGATGCTTACATTTTACTTAGCAACTATTAATTTTCCATTAGCCTGCCTGCCCCATGGCCCCCGTTCTCTATGCCCCATGGCCCGTGCCTCTTCTGTTTCTTTGCCCTCTGCCCAAATGTCAATCAAAATTATTTCAGCTTGTCATAACAATGCGGAGGATGACTTGGCCGACCCCCGCAACGCAACCGCCGTCCCCTCTATCCACCGCCACGTTTTCCCTGATGTCAAAAGTATGAAAATTGGATTGGTATGTGAAAAATGTATTATGTATTTTCCTTTTTCTTTGCTCTTCAGAGTGTCTGTGCTGTCTGTGTGCTCCGTCTCTGGAAATCATTAAAACTGTCAACAGAAAAATGTTTACTGAAACTCAGCTCTCTTCAAAGTGACACTTGCAGCTGCCACCCGGCTACGCAGCATGCCCCCCACTTGCCCACTTCCACTTTCAGGCAGACCATTTCCAACTGTCATTTGTGCTGCAAGTGCCGCTCGAGGCGAGTGAATTACAGTTATTGCTAGCACTTCACTCAAGCAGTGTGACCACATTTGCATACGATCCACACACACACACACACAGAGCCGACTCCAGACACAACTGTACTCCGCACTGCCAGTACTCAGCATTCAATGATTGCTGCAAATGGTGCTTCAATTAGTTGAGGAGAACGGACACGCCATCAATCCCAGATGCGGCAACCAGTGGTAAAGGAAACAGGACTTACCCCCCACGCATTAAAGTACTGTCCATCGCCAATGCAAATCAGTGCAACGTGTTGCATTAATTAAATAAATCCCCGCACTATCTACGAGCTGCGAGGAAAAACAAACTATCCATTAACTGAATGAAAAAATGTACCTGTGTGTGTGTGTTTGCCTTTTAATATTTTCGCAATTTCCTGTTAAGCAAACTCTCAGCATTTATTCGGAATTTAAACATTTTTTGCAGGCACTGTTAGTATTTATTCGCCCGCCTGTAAGTATGCTACCAAATGGGGTTCAGTTTTCTCTCTTTTTTTTCGGGGGAAAATTAAATTTGTTTGAGCTGCGCCGCGCTCCGCTCCGCTACTCTGTCGAAATATGCCACAAACTGCGTGCCACAAGAAACAACACAAGCCAGCCCACAAACGGGGGGGGGGGGGGGAGGCTGTCATTTTGGGGGGTCCTGTCCTATGCTGTCCTGTACCCTGCTGTGGCCCCAATTGCCGTCTCTCCGCGGGCTCATTTTGTGGGCTGAGATTTTTCGCCCGTTCTTTGTCACCTCGTCCCCGTTATGACTCCTGACTGCCGGCAGCCGTCTGCCGCCTGCCGCCTGCTTCCTCCGTTCCTTTGTTGTGGGCCCTAAATTGTCAATTTTTGCATGTTTACAAGCCGGAGGCGGAGGCAGAGACGGAGGCAGCAGCAGTGGCAGGGACAGAGACAGAGACAGCATCAGAGTCAGGGGCAAAGCCAGAGAGGCAGGAGTCAGCCACAGTTGCAAGTTGTTTAGAACTGACGAGAGCTTTTTTTCCGGTATCCTTTATCGGGGCTGCCGAGTAGAGCGGAAGTGGCGCTCTTTGCCGTAGCAGCGCACACACTAAGGACACACGTGAGGAGCATCCACCGAAGCATCCACTTCCTGTTGATTGTGTTGTCTATGATTGCTCTCAGTGCCACTCCTTCAGCGAGTCCTGCGAGTCCTGCATCCCAGAGCAAGCTACGTTTAAAATATATTTCTATTTACTATATGCGGATATGAAATTATTTAGAGCCCAACTTTGGTTTCAGCTTCAGTTTTGGTTTCCGCTTCTGTTGTTATGCTAATGCTCTCGAAATCGGCGAGTGCTCTCTCCCCCTGCTACCCCTGCTCCTCCTCCTCCTCCTTGTTCCGCTCTGCAGCTCTCATTCGTTATAATTTGCCTCCTGGTAGCTATTTTTTCTACAACTTTTCAAAGGATTGCACTGCCCCCCCCCCCAAAAGGGAAAGCCAAAGGAAAAGGAAGGACGTCCAACCGGCAGTTAGTGGCTTTATGCTCTCTACGCTGTTTTTTGTGGCTTTTTTTTTTTGCCATTTTGCACGCAATTAATTCAATTTGGAAAAGTTTGTGCCTCACACAACATTTTTGCGGTAAAGGTTAAAAACCACAAAAAAACCTAAAAAAAACCATGTGAACTTTTTTAAAGTTTTGCGGAAATTCTGCAGCTAGCTATTCCCCATTCCCCCCCCCCCAGCAGCAGCATCATCTAGATGATGTGTCAGAGAATATGCCAGAGATCGGAGATCGGAGCGAAGCTGCCTCTGGGGCCAGAATGAGATGCAATTATGAAATGACAATAAACAAAAACAAAAACGAAAACGAATACGAAAAAAAAGAAGTCCGAGTTTTGCGATAAGCCAAATATTCCGACATTTTTGTGTCTGTATCCCGATTGTGCTGCGGGTGAAGGGTTCCGCAAAGTTTATAAATGCACCGAAAACCCGTAACCGGAAAACCGGAAAAGGGGAAAAGCACCTAAAAGCATTTTGATGTCAGGTTTATGTGGCATTTGAGGAGAATGAGCATGGGAATGGGTGTTGGGGGGTGTGGCAGGGGGGGAGGAGACATTATTATAAGCCACGAAATAAAATGCAAATTTTAACGCCAACATTTATGACAACAATTGCAACACACGCGGCAGAGCGGCAGCAGAGCGGCAGCAGAGCAGTTGTGGCAGAGCATAAAATTACGAGGATGTGCTGGAGAAAGTTTGGAATCGCCACCCGCAGCATCCGCAGCATCCCGTTCCCTTTTACACTCTCCTGTCCCTCTGCGTCCCCGTCTTTTACGGCCAATTAAAAGTGCAAATTATATTTGCCCAAGTAAATGCGGAATGCAGCACAAAAACAAGTTTTTAACTTTCTAATTATGCGGCACGGACCGAGCCCAGTGATGCATCCAGAGATATCCAGTCATCCCTGCATACCAGAGGTTCCCGATGGGTCCATCGATACTTGAAATCTTGTCGAGTTGTGTGCCAAAACTTTGCCCCATTGTCGCTTTATTCAAATTATGGAAATTATGGAAAATGTAAAGCAGAGTCGAAGGAGGAGAAGGAGAAGGAGTTGCAGCTGGAGCTGGAACTGGAGCCGACTTCCGCCGCTCTAGCTACAGCTCCAGTTTCAGCTTCAGCTTCAGCTGCAGTCCCTTTTCCTGCCTGGTGGCACGCACTGGGTAACGACAATGCATAATAATGCAGTTTTGTACTTTATGATTATAATAAATGCTCTTAAATGCCGCCCGTCACTTTGCAGCTTCCTCCGTTCCTGTCATAGCCCTGCTCTGCCCTGCCCTGCCCTCCGCCCGGGTCTGGTATTTGCTTGATGGGTAGCGATGGTAAATGAGAGAGGCTGACTGGCTGGCCATGTAAGCTGGCTGGATGATAAATTTCCTTGGTCGTGTTATAAATTCATTTTGTGCAACAGCACTTTATGCATAAATTTGCATGTCACAAAAGCAACAATAGCGAAAAGCCAGCGCCACAAAGGAGAGAAAAGAGAGGGTTAGAGGGAGAGAGGGGCATGCAACAGAGTGACGCCGCGCCCCAACAAACGAACGCCTATCCAGCAGTGCCACAAAGGACCAGACACGTCCTCCGACGCTCTGTGCCTGTGCCTGTGCCTCCGTTGCTGTGCCATTGTGTGCCGCCCTGGCCGTATACTGAAAATAAACAGACGCCGCAGCGAAAATAAAACAACAGCAAACGACTTGGCCCCAAAATGGAGCTTAGCACGTACCACATGGCGTATGCAACTGCAACGACGACTCGTTGCCACAAATGTAGGTTAGATTGCGAGCAGGTCGTACACGTAATGAGGTGCACTTGCACACACAAACACACACGCACACAGAGAAACACACACACATTAATTGGTTGCGAAAGGTAAGAGGAGTGCAAAAGGGCAGGCAGGCAGGCAGGGGGGCAGGGGGACCAGGGCAGGAGACCCAAATGAACCAAGGCAAAGTGCCCTGAAAGATACACACTTTCTGAATGGAGACATCCGAGTTGGCCAGAAGGAGAACTGGAACACAGAGAACGCAGAGAACACAGAGCACAGAGAACACAGTAGTGCATAGAACACACTGTAATCGCAGCTACAATCGACTGATAACAGACACCAGTGGGCAGGTCAAGAGTCGCCCCCAACCCGGACTCCGTTGAAAATTGCGTTTCTGGGATTTTGGATCGGGATTGGGGAAATTTTTCACTGCAAGCCAGACATGAGAAACGTGAAAACGTGTAAAGATAACCGCAATGTCGGAGTTCCCCAGTTGCTGCAGTGATAACCGGCTGACTGGGCGAGTGTCTATGCGATTACAGGCTGTGTCGCCCCATCAGTTGCATTCTGGCATTTGGAGAGTACGAAACGACGATGATGATTAAGGCAGCGATTCTCCTCTTTGTGATTTCTCTGGCCATGGCTGCAGGTGAGTGAGACAGGGACAGAGACAGTGATTCTAATGCTTGACCCCTTTTGACTTGCAGGTATCGTGGCCCCGGACTGTCCCAGGTGGTCCAAGTGCTGGAAGGATTTCCAGCACGGCAGAATCATTTACCGCTAGTCGGCCCGCACACATACCAGTCCATATATGTACATATACTAAGAATAATTTATGCCTAATCGTTAGTCCCATTAAAGCCTTTTTCCATTACGCCTAATTAAAGTCCAGGGCTATTTATTAGGAACGAATGAACCAGAACCAAAACCAGAACCAGAACCATCAACGCTGGCAGTAACCGCGGGGGAGGCAGATGTGGCAACAGCTTTCGGAATAAGCTTAACGAAGGCAAAAAAAGAAACCCAGAATGGAATATACTCTACGTCGACCGAAACTCTAGATACCCTGGCAAATTCTTGGCCAAATAAATTAACCACAAACCACATATAGAACAAACTACAGCTTGGATTAACTTTGGGGACAAAAATAAGTTTCGGAAATGCCTCTTTGGCTTGCTGCTTGGCGGAATGATCGCCTAGAATCGTAATACCCTGCCCTCATAGGGTATGCTTATTACAGCCGCTAATTGCAACGACCGGATGAAAGAGATGGCAAGCGTGTAATCCCCTAGGCTGTGCATGTGGACACACACACACACATGCGGTTCTGTTATTCAGAATACCTTGTAATCATGGCACACCACATGGGTGGGTATATTGGGTGGCTTACTTCGCGGCTACTACGCGGTATCTCACCAGTCGAGTCACCCTTCCATGCACGAAATGCCACTTTTTTCACCGGTTTTTCCACGCACGCAGCGGATTCGTAAGCTCCAATGAGATTGACAAGCAGCTTGTCAAAGCTTTTCCACCGGCACCGCAGCGCACCGCACCGCACCGAAGGGTCGTCGTCATTGGGGGGTTGGGGCAGCGGTAAGTACAACAATTCAATCGCTGGATCCGCCCCCTCGAATAGATGGGGAGGCATGAGAACTGGACGCAAAATGGCACGCAATATGACTGACTGACCAGTGCAACCGATAGAGGACGCTGGTGACACAATTAACGGTAGTGGCAGGAGAGAGGAATGGGAATGGGAGTGGAAGTGGGAATGGGAATGGGAGGTGGGAGTGCGGGGTACTTTATGATTGACACGGGTCTGACGCATTATCGATTGAGGCACGCGTCTAGCTTTCGGTGTGCAGGGGTGGGGGGAGAGCGGGTACCCCGCCACTTTCCATCAAATGAACTGAATTATTTATACTCGTATATACAAGTCGTAACGAGTTGTGGCCGGGCGGAAATTATAGATTTTTTGATTGATTTTCGGGGGGGTTTGGTCCGTGTCCTATCTGGAACGTTCGGCTCGCCGTTTTATCCACTCGAAAGATAATCATCTGAGGCAAGGAAAATTGATGACTTGGTTGGGAAAAACAGAAAAGAAGAAAAAAAACGAAAGAAAAGAAAAGGCAACAGCTTATCTTCATCTGCGGCCAGGCAAACAGTCTGTGGGGGGAGGGGACATCATTGTGGCACCTCGCGGTAACGATGACTCGACTTTGTCAACACAAATTCCATTAATATCGGACCGCATTAACATCACGGACATTTTCGTTGGATAAATCTGTCCACCCACTTTTCCCCGGCACTTTTCTTGACTTTTCTTCTTCTGGCTTTTACAATTGCGTGACATTTGGAATTACTTATGTACTTGGTGGCGTTTCCCACAGTGCACCCCTCCCCTCCCCGCCACGTCCCACCACGGTCTGCGATTAAAAGTTAACAGGGATTTGTTTTGGGGAAAAAACATTTGGCCCAGGTGGTGGGGAGGATGGCAGGGGCTGTCTTTCCGTTGCTGCCACAAACGGAAAGATATTTCTTTGTTGCTTATCGATTTTTTTTCTCCCGACCCCATCCTTCCCACCCCCCCAAGCTTGTTTTGTTTTTGTAGGAATGTTGCTTTGAAGCGAGTATACCCTTGCAGAGGGTATATTTAGTTTTAACCTTTGCACTTGACTGCGGCTAGAAATACTTTAAGTATGAATTTAAATCCCTCCATAACTAATAAATGAATATCAGATCATGCAAATAACGGTTGATACTTTGGGGCTGTCCGAAATAAACTCTCAATTACGGACACATTGAGAAATGGGACAATAAAGCGTCGATCCATGATTCAATTGTATAAGGTGGTCCACTCCCGCAATTCGCTCTCTGTACAACACTAAACTTCGTTCTTTGCTCTCCTTTTCTCCCATCTCAGTACAAGAAGAACCGAAAGAGAGCGACCACCTTGTATAATTTCATGATCAAATCGCCCTTCGTTCTTCGCTCAAGTACTCGACTTTTACACTTCCCTTTTGTTACTGTTATTCGCTGAGCGAGCTGAGCGAGCGAAAAGCAAAAGTGCATTTTTTTGTATGTAAGCGTGCTTGTGAGTGTCAACGAGCATTTGCTCAGATGAATCAGATAATTTTTAAATCTTTACAAATATATTACATATTTCATAAATATAGTAAGTATGCTAAAAACTTTATTTATATGGCTTTCTAATAGATGGTATACTAGTTTATGTAGTTTTTTAACAGGTAAATTTTACTAAATACTATAATACTATTAATCAACCTGTTTGCAGAGAATAAATGGATAATGTCGGAGATATGTACATACATATGTATGTATGTTAATCCCTTTTTGGATACGCCCATCAAAAAATGATGAGTAATAATAATGATGGGTCTTCAAGAGTATCCAAATCTTCGCATCTTTTTGTTTGTTGTTTTCTGGAATGTTTTCTTGCTTTGTTTTGCTTTATTGTTTGGCATGTTCATTCCTTTTTCAGTTGTGGGTCGCATTTTTCAGAGTACGAGTATATTTGGGGTAAAGGAATGCGTCTGGGTCCCAGACAAGGGTTGAATCAGCCACAAGTTGCACTCTCGTATCGCGCGACTTGTGAGGGGGACCGGGACCGGGACCGCACAAAGCGCTCAGAGAAATTCAAGAGACATGTATGAACTGTGACAACACAAATACACTACCGACAAATGTTTCTGACTCACCTCGATAACACTGTCACTGCCAAGACCGCAGATTTTGTTCTTGCTGTGGAACTTTTGCTGTTCCAATGGGTTTTTGCGCTGCTTGGCTTTTGGTGCTAGACGCAGGCCGCCCTTGCCACCGTCACCGGCGCCGCCGCCGCCTCCACCAGTGGCAATCACAATCTCGTCGTCCTCGTCGTCGTCGAGGAGGTCCAGAGCGGCGGGCGAACTCAGATTGAGGGCATCCACGTCCACATCTATGTCGAGATCGATGTCGGCCGCTGTGTCCGGCAGCAGGTCCAGATCGCTTTGGAAACTCAAGTCGAGATCTTGGGGCAACTTGGAGTACTTATTGTGGCTTTTCATTGTTGCAGCCGTGCATGAGTCATGTGGCCGTGTCGGTGGCCGAGCGGGGGTGACTGCAGGAATCGCGTAACGAAGCCGTGCACCAAAACAAAAACAATCAAACGAGAACAATCGATTTTTCCGCCTAAAATTTACCGCTAGAACACTGATTGAAAGCGCAGCAACAACAACAGGTTCTTGTCTCGTGAATGTCGCGTGAATGTTTTCAATGCGAGTCTACCACACGGAGACAAAAAAGTTCACTGGAGAATCCTACCGGCCCACCTTCCGGCACTATATCCCGATTTGATCTGACTGTGCTCTCGATTGGAGTTCAATATTTCATCCGGTCCGAGACTTCCGCAAGTTCCAATAACAGCTGTAATGGCGTCGCCGAAAGAACCGTTCGTTTCTGCGCATGCATGGCATAACTATATTAGGTATGGCCACCATCCTACTCTTTGGGCACCAAAAACTACCTCTCTCCGCGTCATGCGTCGACGCAAACAAATTTGAGCGGTATATAAAATAAAGGTAAGGGATAGCTCAGAGCTCTCTATTCAGTCGGGACATAATTGCTGTCATGACGTTTACTTATTATCTTATAAAAGAGGGATGACCTTACCTAATATAAATACCAAGTGTGAGCGAATTTGTATTGTTCTATCCGCATGCCAAAGTACATATAGGCATTTCCATTCTCACGTTACGCTTCATTCGTACAAAAAAGGTTTAAAAATAATTTATTCTATTTAAATTGTAATAAGGTAGTTTTTACCAAATATTCGACAGCAAAAAATATAAGCCAATATACGACCTGACGTTGGGCTACATATTGAGAATTAATTTACCAAGATATAAAATATAGAAAAATGTCCTATTTATTGTAATGTATTTATTTTATAGGTCTGCGGAGGAATCTGACGTTCCAGAGTGGGTTTGGCTAGGTTAGGTAGAGGCAGTTGTCTCTAGCCTTGGAACCCTTCACATTTGGGCCGGTTTCGGCCCATAGTGGTAGATCTTGAGATCTTGTGCTACTATGAAGTTTGCTATATTTATGGGATATTGTATGCCCAAGTGTTGCAGCGCTTTTTAGTTGAGAGCTGGACAGGGCAGGTGTTACGCCGTCTCCGGTTTGGATGGGTTGTCTGTTTACATGGATACCTATTAGCCAATGTATTGAGAGGGATCATATGAGTGCGCTGCACCTTTTTCTGCTGAGCTTGCAGTGGTGCGCTTCTTTGTGATGTTTCGAATTTTTTCCGAGTGGAGCGACAAACTGCTACCAATTGTCTATTAGTCGCTTGAATTTCTCTTTTATTTTATGATGAGTTTGCAGGAGCCATTGTCATACGAAAATTCTCCTTGTCTTTGTAGTTCCAGCTTTGGCCAGCTGCTGGCCATGGTGATTTGGCCATATGATCTGGCCATATGATTTTTGCACAAGGGTCCTTATTTAAATGTGGCGCGCTTTGGTACATTTATTTGAATTCGATATATATCGGTTTTGTTATCCAACTACTAAAAAGGACACCAATACGGCAGGTGTCGCTGCAAATTAAAAGTGTGACCGGACTTTGCCGATTAGTTATCGACACAAAGTTATCTAAATTAAAGGTCGGTGGAATTCAAATTTAAAATGTTATTATATTCAAGTTAATTTGATGTAAGCTAATAAATAACTAGGAGGAAATTGTTTTGAGAATTGTTTTTGATCATCTCTTTATTCGAAAGCAGTTTTTTAATCAATAATGTTTTGTTTAGTCCCTTTATAGTTAATATCATTTATGAATCCATCCACAATTTTACTTAATTATGCAATTACGTTGTTTAAAATGAAATTCTTAAAAAGAAGAAGCATCTTTTGTAGCTACCACATGGTGTACTTTCTGTTTCTGTTGCTGTTGTTGTTCTTAAGTATGTATACGAAAACGTTTTTGCTCAGCGATTGCTAACATTGCGATAGAGATTTTGCTGAAGCATGAAAAAGCCTCGAGACAAAAGCATCATATCTAATCATATCATCCAATCTATCGGATCCTAATCGGATATAATCGTTATAGAATATCAAAAAAGATTTCATTTAGCTATAAAATTGTGTATATATATAAATATAAATACTGTTCACTTACGAATATCGCGCACACAGGCGCTTTGTCAGATGGTTTTGAACATAAATTATGACATCAAAAATGTTTTGTGTAATACAAAATATTACTTGTTAAGAAACTAAATTAGTTGCATTAGCTGTTCGTTAGCAATAAAATGCTTTAAGTACATACATACATACGTTCGATTCGCTTCGATTCGCCGTTGCTAATATTTGCTTAATGGTTAAATAATTTAAGTTACTGGCAACATTTCGGAGATGCTTCGCGTTCGTTCTTTCGTTCATTCGATTAAGGGGACAGGACATCCGAGGACGTCAAGGTAATTGAAAATTCATTTTGTGAGGATACAATTATGTGAGGATTGACAAGACAATGGTTAATATATAGCTTCAGAAGCTTTACTTTCTCAAAGTGGGGCTAAGCAGGGCTTGCGTCTGGTTGGGGCGTGTCTTAAGTCCTGTCTGTCTAGCTCCATTGATCGCATTCAACTTAGGCTAACAAATTATCCCCAATCTTACGGATCTAATAGAAAAAAATATATTCATGGCAAGCGCTTAAGCGTAGCTTAATCTACCCTTCTACATAGTGGCTACTGCGACTGGATCTGCTGCTGCTGTTTTTGCTGCTGATGCTGCTCCTGCAACTGCTGCAGAAGCTGTTGTTTTGTCTCGGCTTTTACCGTTTTGTAGCGGTCCTTTTCCTCTGTGTTCTCGGGTGGTTCACACTCGAAGGAGGCCATCGAGAGGGTGTTTTCGTTGAGCACTGTGCTGCGCTGCAGATAGGTAATGACATTCGGCAGCTTCCCGAATGGACAGGTCACCTTCTTCCACTCGTTGAACTCCGTCACTTGTTTGGCCAGCTGGGAGCACTTCTCAAAGTTGATATGATTGTTTGGCAGCCTACGGGGACAGAGAAATGATCAATCGTTGATGCTTGATGGCTACCTATTGCACCCATTGCACTCACCGATTGGAGCAGCCCTCGTTTAGAAAGTACAAGTCCTTAACAAATAAACTAAAGAATGGAATGATTATGCGTTCGCGTTCCTCTGTGGCACCCTCGGAGCGCCACATAGCAGCTTTGAGCGTCGAGCGATAGCTATTGAAGTTTGATGTTGGATCCATTTGATGTTCCAGCACTGAGAATTTGGCCGATTGCACCTTTGACCACTAATTACGAGATGGGATCAAAGCAGAGTTAGAGCGTACAATACTGTATATGTATATATTCCCATTCAACTTACTGTCTTCTTGAGTCTGCCTATGGGCGCCAGATTTAGACCTGCTATTATGGCCATCAGACTGTTGAAGTTGCCAATGTTAAAGCACTCACGGGCCGTCTCAATCCAGTACTCGATGATGCGAACACGCTGCTTCTTCTTCGGATACTGCAAGCAAAGGACAGATGCAATAATGAACATGACATACATACATACATATGCTGAAAGGGATTAGCTGCCATTACTGCTGCTGCTGCTGCTGCTTTACCCACCTTGACAATCTCGCTGGCTGTCAAGTAGCTGAGGCGATTGAACCACTGCACATACGACTCCAGGTTGCGCGTCTTTTTCATATCGTCCAACGAACTCTTGCTAGCTGCACCTCCGCCTGCGACATCCTTGGACTGCTGCTGCGGGTAATCCTTGGCAAACGCCTGGACAAACTCCTCGGGCCCAATATGCGACAGGCGCTCTAGTTCGATGGCCGTCAATTGGTGGGCCAAGTGGGCGCAGCTCGGACACATGTCCATGATGCCAAAGACTTCGTCTGGCTGTGGGGTGGTCGAGTTTGAGTTGGAGGTGGAGGAAGAGGTGTTGCCGCTGGAGGAGGAGTTGGAGGTGCCGCTGGCCGAGCCCCCACCAATCATGCCATTGGCATGCGAGCTGCCCAGAAAAGTTTGAAAGGGATTATGCAAATGATGATGATGATGATTATGGTGGTGTTGACTTTGGCCAGCAGTCGCCGCTACCGTGACCGCCTCCCGGTCGCTGGCCTCCTGCAAAAGCAGGAACTCCTCGTACTGCTCCAGGGCCATCAGACGGGACACGAGCAGCTGTAGAATGCGAGAGACCTGCTTGCCCAGCGAGTTGTCAATGTAGACGCACTTCCTGGCCAGGATGCGCACCTGCTGCATGAGGCGCTCATCTCTGAAGTCGTACGGAAAGATCTCGATCCACTCGGAGAGCAGCCGTATGCAGTGCAGAGCCGATCGCTGTGTAGTCGTCCGCGGCTTTAGTTCCAGCTCCGTACTCGTCGCCGTCGCCATTGCCGCCGCCGCTGCGGCTCCCTTGCGCTGGGTCAGGGGCGAGGCAGAGTTTATGCTGAGGTACAGCACCTGTCCGGCATCGTCGACCACATCGCAGCCGCCTCCTGCTTCCTGTTGCTGCTCCCAGGTCGCCGAAATCTGCGCCAACAGCTCGTGCGGCCGCACAAAGAGCCTGGCACTCAGCAGAAAGGCAAAGACAAAGCTGTCGTCCGGATAGTACTCGTGGGTGGGCACCATGTGGGTGATGAGCGACTTCAGCGGACCGGAGTGCAGCTTGCCCTCACAGTATACCAAGTGACCCTCCTTGGGTTCCTTGGTTCCCGGGCCCCGAGTCTGGGCTGGGGCATAGGTGAGCGGCTTTTCTGGCGGCTTCTCCGTAGGGGCAACCCTCCTGTTGCCGGAGTAGGTCTCCTGGCTGTGGCAGACGCTGTTGCTTCGCTGCGTCTTCAGGTCCGGCAGTGTTTTGTGTGTAATTGACGTGGTTGTGGCACTTGTTGACGCTCCAGCCGCTCCTCCAGCTGCCGTGCCCTTGATATTGAGGCTGATGTTGGCACTACCGGTGCTGCCACTGCGGCCGTTCGTGGCATTGTTTATGCCGCCGTTGCTCGACGACATCTGGACTCTTCCCAATCCCAATCCCTCCGCTAGAGCATCTAAGTCTCACGCATTTGGGAGCCAAAGGGTGAGCTGCTGCTGAAATGGCACAAAAAGTAGACGCAGTTAATCGCAGTGTTAAGCGAGTCAGAGTGTAGCTCCGAGAAGCCGTACCAAATGGCAATTAGAGACAAGGAAAGCAAACAAAGGAATAGCTTAATGACTCGAATTTCTAGTCTGTTTGTGAACGGATGGGATGGGATGGGAGTGAGGGAAGTGAGTGGGGAAGTGGGGAGATCTCTCTCTCACTCAGATCTCGGCTATCCCAACGACTGAAGCACCATTGAAGCAGCACGGATTTGAGCTTAGCAAAGCGAAAAATCGCCAAGCAAAGTGGAAAACTAGAAAAGTGCCATTGAATGGCAGTTCAGAGAAAAGACCCAACGTCAACGTTATTGATCGCTGGAATGGGGGCACCACATCACGTAGCGTAGACAGCCAGCCAGTTAGTCAGCCAGTCCGTCAGCCAGCCAGTCAACCAGCCAGCCACATGGGCAAATGGATGAAGAAAGTGGGAGGATCCAACTCCTCCGCCTCCGCCTTCGCCTCAACCACCACCCAATTGGCTCAGAACCCAATACTCATACCAATACTCCAGTATCAGGGAGAGATAGTGAAACTATAAACTGGAAACCCGACTAAATTGTTAATTTGTGATGGAAATCATTCGGCAGAGAAGTGGGGCAGGGGATGCGGTGCAGAGCGAGCGCTTATCACAGGCCACCGAGCATCGAACACCGAACACCGAGCAACGGGAAACGAACGAGACCAAATGAAGCTAAGCGCAAAACGACACTCAACGAAACTAAACGAAACGAAACATGAGAATTACAAATATTAATTAACAGCAAAACAGAAATACCAAAAATATGGGTCAACCAAATTGTTTAGTCCGGTGAGGGGGTGAATGGGGGAGGGGTGTGGTGCGGGGTGTAGTACGGGGTGGGGAGGCGAGGGGAAAAGAAAGGAAAGGCATGCTAAACACGTTAATTGAATTACCAAGACGCCAATGGAGGGGCGGAGCCAAAGGGAGAATAAGGTGCCGAAGAAGGGGCTGCTCTGCCAGCCACCCACCCATCCACCCACTCACCAACAAGTAAATTACAACAACAACAAAAAAAGGGAAGGGCTGCACATTTTCACTTTTCTTACCATATTGCACGCTTCACAGAACACCAGAAGCAGGCAGGAGGTATGATGGGCTGGGGGGGTTGTGGGTATAAATTATTAACTGCAGACGAAAATTGTAATCAATTTTCAAATGCGGTAGGCAAAAAAAACAAACAATAACAAAAAAAAAAACAAAAAATTAAAACAAAGCTAAAAGCAAATTAAAGTCTATATTTAAAACCAATTACAACAACAAACGAGTGGAATGCACTGCCCATAAAAGCTTAAAGCAACAACAACTGTAAAAGCAAGAAAGCAGCAAAAACAACAACATTAACAGCAACAACGTACCATAATTTGTATACAAAACGCAAAAGAAGAAGAAACAGCAGCGCAGCAGCAGCAACGAAGCAACGCAGCAACGCGGCAGCAATGACAGACGTGAAAGGCAAAGGCCGGCGTGCACAGTGGACCAAATTAGTAACCTGATCAATATACATTGTGTATAATTAATTAAGACTAATAGTTTGAATACGCTTCCAGAGGGTTTTATGATTGTATAAAGCTACATATCTATGTAAAAATAAATATGTATGTAGCTTTATACAAATCATAAAACCCTCTGGAACGAAAATAGAGAAAACCTTTTCGATCTGATTTGATAATTTCTGTTCCATAATTTCCGTTTTGGCAGATATTATTTTAATCCACATAGCACAATTTGTACAATTTTGTTAGCTGCCAATTGGATGAATTGATCAAAACACAGGCCATTGCAAAGGTATATTTTTTCTCACTTTTCTGCGCCACTGTGCAACGACGTGAAAGAAAGGCAAAGGCCGAAGCGTGTGGAAATGCAGGGGGGAAAAAGCCAAGAGGCCAGCAAAGAAGTCAACAAGAGAAACAAGGACAGCGAGAAAGAGAAAGAGAGAGAGTAACAGAGAGCGAGAGAGACAAGTCAATAAATGGGGCCGTGGCCCGACCCGTCCCGTGCCGTCTAGTTTACTGCTGCTGCTTTCCCATTTCCCACTTGAAACGAAGGAGTCAAGAGGGGGGAGGGGGGCACGGCGAATGGGGGGAACAAGATGCAGATGCACTCAGTTAATGGGAAATGTCTAATTGGAAGTGGGTTTTATTTGCTTACCTGGAGCAGCTCCCGTGCATTTCGCAATTATCCTGGCCCAGAATCTCTTGGACCATCCACGCCATACGCCGCACTCCGCACGCACACGCCACAGAGCACACGCCCCGCCCGAACGAACGAAAGAAGTTTGTCCTGGTTGCACTTGCCTCCTGGTGGCAGAGGAAATCAGGACAGTGCGTCGTACGCTGGCGTCGCTGCTCACTGCTCTGGCTATCAAAAGTGGAACACACGATTCCAGCAAAAGAGGCAGAGGGAGTTGAGTTGTGTGTTCCTGTATCTATGTGTGTGTGTGTGTGTGTGTGTGTGTGTTTGCAAGAGCAATTTACAATACGCGAACAGCAAACATTTCAGTTTCAGCTTTCAGAGCACCCCACCTTTGCACCTTCACCCCCGCAGCAGAAGCTTCGGCAGTGGCAGCAGTCGCATATGGCCGCCTTTTGCGTCGCCTTCTGCTTGGCACAGAAAAATTATGGATATGGCAAGCAAATACTATATTTAAATAAATTCAATGTCTCCATGCAGACATGGTCACACGAAATGCATTTCCACGACTTTGACGGCGCTTTTTCCCCATGCATATACGGGTTTTTGTTTGTATTTGTGTGTATAATATGTATAAGAGCGCCGACCGGTTTCTTTGCTACGCAGAATTTTCTTTACACATAAAAAAAATAAAATAAAACAACAACGAACGCGAAGAGTCTACGTCTTGTCTTCTAATAACGCTGGTCACCATTCACTTTTCAATAATTTATACAAATTGTTGCCGCCGCGGCAGATTGCGTGGATTTTGTTGTTGCCTTTCGCTTTTTATTGCATTTATAAATGCGCTTAATTGGACGGGCAGACACCGTTTTGCGTTTTGTTTACTACGGGTTAGGGATGTTAAATGTATATTGATATACATCAATATATCGATATATATTTTTGGTGATATATTTTTGGGCTAGGCGAAAATATAAAAAGCGATAATATGGTAGGACTTATCAACAACTTTTGTGAATTTATAGCAAATGTACACTATTCTTCTGTTTATTCACTTCGTCAGATCAGATATAACTAGTTTAATTAATTTTATCAATAGCAGGGTAGCTAAAGAAAAAATATCGGTAGTTGTGTGCGATAACTAGAACGAGTACGGCGGTAATGTACCGCTTTTTGAAAATAACAATCAAAGCTATGATTCAAAATTAGAACTTTACCGGCAAATATGTTAAACATTATCGTGGAGATATGAATCTGTATTTAATTACTGACATTCCATCCAGTTTCATCCTCCTCCTGTCTTGCTCATGATCAGTACATAAGTCAATCTTTTAGTCAAAATACCCTCAATTTTTTTTTTTTTCTCATTCCATTTGAATCCATTCGAATTGTTAATTCAAAAAAACCACTCAATTCAATTCGAATGCATTCTATTGCACATACATATGTTTTGAATGGAGCCACGCCTGTTAAGTCTCCTCCAAAATGTCTGTTAATATTGAGCCCGACAGTTAATACTATTATTTTTATGAAACATGAATTCAAACCGAATTTCGGTTAAAACTATCGCTCAGTGAATTTACCAGTACTGCATTCGTGAGAAAGTAGTAGGACCAGACATGGATAGGCCCAAGATACGGGAAAAGTGCATGCTCCGCCAGTGTTGCAAAATGACGCGACTTTGCCTTCACAGAACTGCAAAAATAAACCCTAAGTGAAAAGTCGGCAGAGAAATGAGATGAGAAATTAGATAGATTGCGAGGAAAAGCATCAACAAAGGGAGCAACGCAACATCGAGCACAGCAAGCAACAAGGACACACATTCAGACAGTAAACTCGGAAGATTAACAGAGTGACAAACGAAATTCTAAGCAGCCGACTCACAGTGCAAGTGGTCATCGTCATCCCACCAGTGTGTGCAATTAAATGGCAAATGGGAGCAACGGCAGTGCTAACGATGCGACAACGGCTACCCAGGATGAGCAAAAAGCACCACAGAAAGAACAGCAGCCCCTCCTGACAGGAGTAGGATGCGGCAAGGGACCCCAGAGGGAGGAGCCATGCTCGTCGACATCCAGGGGAGTGAACGACCTGGTGGCAGACCTCTGTCTGAATGGGAGTCTGTCTGGCAGTGGTAGTGGCAGCAATCGGAATGACGGCGGCTACGGTGACTACACAAATATACGGGCCACCACATCCGCCGGAGCCACAACGGGAAACACTGGAAGCTCCTCCTCGTCGTTCTCCTTCAAGCACTTTCTCAACAGTAGTGGCACTGTGACTGCGCCGACGAGCACGGTAACGTCAGTGGATGCCACAGCCGCAGTGCAGACATCAACGGGAGCACGGCCGAAGGTGCCCCAGTCGGCCTCGGCCTCGCTCATGCAACCACCGGACGCGAACGGGAGCAGTGCCTCCTCCAAAATGAAGCGTTCTCCGCGCTTCAGTTCCTTCGACTCGCAGGCGAGTCTGGCCGAGTACGCGGCCTGTGGAGGAGGAGCTATAGCACCCAGCAGCAGCGGATCCCGTCAGCGTCCAGATCTGCGGCTGGGCCATGAAGATGTACATGCCCTCGACAATGACGACGACGATCACGTATCCCTGGCCCAGGTGCGCAACAACAACAAGCTCTTCGACGAGCGGATAGACGATGGTGAGTCGATCTCAAGTGATAACGAAAATGATCCCAAACTGAAAGATTTATCCATCCAACAGACATCTTTCCATCGGCAGCCTCCAATTTGAATTCAAGCAGTTGCAGCTCGCGGTACGTGCCGCGCTCCTACTCCAGCTACGACATGCCACCCCATGTACCATGCCCCTCATCCTCGCCTCGTCGACGACCGGCCGGAAATCGGGATTTGCGCCCCAACCGATTGGTTCTGACAGCTGCTCCCAAAATGAAGCTGGACCTGCCCCTGGATACTTCAAACATGACAGGTGCCGTTGCTGGTGGTGGAGGTGGTGGAGGAGGAGGAGCAGCAGCTGCCTTGCCAGACTTTGTGCAGGACCACTTGCCGGATGCCTGGTGCGCCGTCCAGGACGCACATCTGAGCTCGCCACCCAACTCTCCGTTGGGAGCTGCCGAGGCACCTAGCGGCGCAGTGGGTGGCGGGCTGCTGCCATCGGCGCTTGCCTCCCTTGGCCTGCCTGGTATTGCGTCCCTGCCCGGTCCACCCAGTGGATCGTCTGTCGAGTCTGGGCCAGGACCGTCCGTTGGTTCCACCGCCAAAATGCTGCCCGACTTCCTCTCCGATGGCCCCATCATTCACTCGTCCCAGCGCCTGGCCGATGTGGCCATTGGGCTGCCCTCCAATTCCATTGACTCGCCGCCCCAGGAAGCGGCCGGCCCTTTGCAGCTTTCGACGATGCGGCAGGAGAACGAACGATTGCAGCGAGAGCTGCAAGAGACTCGAGTGGAGCTGAACGCCCAGACCAGGCGAGCTCATGACTTCGAGCAGCAGCTTCTTCAGTTCACAGAGGCCTCGCGCCGACGAGAGACCCTGGCCACGACGGCCAACACACAGAACACGCAGCGCCTGCGACGCCAGGTGGCCCAGTTAGAGGTGAGTCTTGGATCTATAACCAAAAGTGTCTTTTTCACATCCTGTTACTCAATTCCAGGCGGAACTCTTTGCTCTGCGTGGTGCCACGGATGGCGCCACGGGAGGAGCTACCGTTGTGACTCCTGGTGGCTCCAGTGGCAGTGGCACGGGCAGTAGCGGGAGCAGCGCAACGCGTCCGTCCAGAACGCTTCAAGTGTCGCGGGATCTGAGGAGTGCCGCCGACAACGCTGAACAGAATTTGAGGTGAGTGGCCTAAGGTGGCTGGCCGCCAGCTTTTAAATAATTTCCCACTTTTCTTGCGTCTTGCAGGCAACTGCTGACTGGTGTAGACAATCTGCGCCAGATTGCGGCCAGCCTCGAGCAGTCAACAGTCCAGTCAACAGCCACGCCAAGAAGTCCAGATCTGTATCCCGAATTCAACTGAGCGACCCCCGCAGCAACAGCAGCAGCAGAAGATTGGACACATTGGGGAACACGGAAAGAGCAGCAGCTGCTCCTCCAGTTCCGGTTATTGTTGCTTGTGTAATCATTTTAGGCCCCGGATGCCGCCTAGAGCTTGTTTTTAGAGAACCCTCCCGCATATTTTTTATGTTTCTCGTCGTCTCGTATATTTGTTCCCTAACCATGCAGTACATAGATGTGCCATTTCATACAAACGGCAGGCGCTAACGAATTCTGTATATGCGGACATCTCTTTTGTGTATTACACGACACACGACATATGCCATTGCGCTTTCTATGTTGCTGTCGAACGGTTGCTGTAAGCGAGTCGAGCGCTTGGTACCGCCTATGCAGTCTTCGTTAGCGTCCGCCGTTTGTATGAAATGACATATCCATATGCTGCAGGGTTAGTGATTTGTTGCAAAGGGTTGCGTTAGGTCGGGTAGGGGTAAGTGGAGAGAAAGAAGGGACAATTTGAGAATCAAAGCGCAAACTCGTGATGTTGATTGATAATGGAAAATACATATATTATTATTATACTATAAAGCGATGTATTGTAGCATATTGGTAGACAAGTCACACAGAATATCAAAAAACAAAAACAAAAAGATGAAAGCAAAATGTAAATTAAAACCGAGCGTTAATTCCAACCTGCACATTGCAAGCCAGAATTGAGCGATTACCCAAAGGGATCCAATCCGATCCGATGGCGAGAAGATATATTTTTTGTTAGAAACAAAAATGGAATACCTGTGCACTTCTGTTTTTGTGCTGCTTGAGTACACACAGCGAACAAGAATTGAAATAAATTATTATGAGAAAATCCCACCTGTCCACTCTACAAACAAAAGTGAGAGCTTTCGCCCGAAGAACCTTGACATTGCAGTCCTCTCTCTCTACTCAAAAACAGATAACATTAGCCAGCCGAAGCTATGCCTACCCTTATCACGGCCGATCGCAGCCGAACCAATGCCACTGTCACTGGCAAAGGCACCTCCATCGTTCAGTTGCGTCGTCGACGTCGTTACACGCGGACGCGTTTTCCAGCTTTTGCTTCGCGTGAGATCAACACCGGCATTGAGATCAGTCAGAGCAGCTTGTGTTACCGGATCATATCAGGAAATAACAGTGCTGCAAAGCAGGAACTTGAATAAACATGATGTCCAAGCGTTTGTTGGGTGAGTTTTTGTTGGCAGTAAACTATCCTCGATGATAGGCTGGGGTCGCTTCAAATGATTTCTAACGTCAGCGGCAATCTAATGCAGATTAGTGATTTTTGCAATCTCTTGAGGTTTGACATTTGAGAACTTAGAATGCTACAAATTACAATATTGGATGGACCCTTGGGTCACTCACCCATTCATTCATCGCCGAACACACTCATTCGAATTGAAGCCGGTTAGAAAATATCATCTGACCAGCCGGGCAGGGATCTTTCTCACCTATTACTACATATGTATGTACGCTCAACTTATCTGACCGGAGTGCCCTAATCATTCTTTTATCACGCACCGACTCGCGTGGCACCATCGGACCGCGGTCTGCGTTCCGCGTTGGATCTATCTGGCCAAATATTTGTGCGTGTGTGTGTGTTGATAAGGCGAGATAATTCGGCAGGTGGAGGGAGCAGTTCTGTTCCCAAGGTACCATACACTGATTATTCGAGTGGCCTAGGCAGTCCCCGGGGGGCCAGGCCAGGCCAGAGCAGAGCAGGCCAGGCGCTTATCACTTCAAATGGGGGCAAGTCGTAAGACTATTTATAGTACATTCAATTATGCTTCCAACTGCGCATTAGATGGCTATACTATTGCCAGAAGAATTGGAATGGGAAAAAGAAAACTATCGTCTTCTCTGGAGATCGGAATATCTACTTTATTGTAGGTATTCTACCATGCCAATGACCTGTTGAAAGTCTGTTTAGGAAACAGCACGAGTACTCGGTACTGTACTCATAGTGTGTGGACAAGTGCAGTTCCAGCTGGCAGACTTTGCATAGCAAATTGCGCCTCAGATCAATTAATTCTATATAATATATATATAATACATACATACATATAGTACAGTATTCACCCACTTGGGAGGAGGCCCGGAAGGGGATCATCAAGCGTTTGTACACCAGTTAGAGCTCTCACTGTACTCGCATCTCATTTCATTTCATAGAATCCCACATATGTATGAAGGTACGTGTTCGGTTCCAGGCGACCTCGCACTTGAATTCCGCCTGTCCGCTGATCCGACCACATAAATTTGCATTTCATCAGGTTCGCACCGACATTGCCATAAGTGTGTGCTCCCCAAGCCGAACTGTGTGCTCCCACAGGCGACGCAGAGGGTCACGTGTTCTGATTGGGGTATCTTGATCACATCACCCGTAAATACTAATGGGAAGCGTGTCCGATCTGTTTTGCAGCCCACACGAGGCGGATTCTGCCGCGCTCCACATCGAACCGCTCCAGCTCTAGTACCACCCTCCAATCGAAGGCGGCTCCAGCCGTGATGAACATCGTCCAGAACGAGATGCCCGAGACGGGGCATCGGTCCAGTGGCTACGTGGGACCCAGCTATGAGCAGATCCTTCAAACACGCAAGACCCATTTGACGCCCAATCTGGTGGCCCACTTCAAGAAGCCTTTGGTCATCCACGAGGGGCACATGCAGTGGCTGTACGACCACGAGGGGCGTCGATACCTCGACATGTTCGGCGGCATTGTCACCGTCTCCGTGGGACACTGTCATCCGTAAGAGAATTCATTTGCAAAGACCGATTTTTCACTGTCATTTATATGGATTCCCTTTCCACTCTGCAGCAAGGTTAATCAGGCCCTGAGCGAACAGATCTCCAAGCTTTGGCACACAACCAACATCTACATGCACCCCAAGATCCATGAGTACGCCGAGCGGCTGGTGGCCAAGTTTCCGGGCAATCTGAAGAGCGTTTACTTTGTCAATTCCGGCTCGGAGGCCAACGACCTGGCCATGCTCATGGCACGCCTACACACGGGCAACCAGGACATCCTGTCGTTCCGAAACGCCTACCACGGCATGTCGCCCTACACCATGGGCCTGACGGCCCACTCCACGTGGCGCTTCCCGCTGGCGGGAGTGAACAACGGCCTGGTGCACGTCATGAATCCCGATCCGTATCAAGGTATCTGGGGCGGAGCCGCCTGTCGCGACTCGCCCGTGCAGACGACGCGCAGTTGCCAGTGCCAAGAGGGGGAAGGCTGCCAGGCTGGAGCTGCATACTACAACGAGCTGGAGGAGACCTTCAAGTTCAGCCTGCCCCGTGGCAAGGTGGCGGCCATGTTTGCCGAGTCCATCCAGGGCGTGGGCGGCACTGTGCAGTTCCCCAAGGGCTACCTGAAGCGGGCAGCCGCTCTGGTCAGGGCCAACGGCGGAATCTTCGTGGCGGACGAGGTGCAGACTGGTTTCGGCCGCACGGGAGAGCATTTCTGGGGCTTTGAGGGACACGACTATGTGCCGGATATCGTGACCATGGCCAAGGGCATTGGTAACGGCTTCCCGCTGGCCGCCGTAGTCACCACCCCCGAGATTGCCGCCTCTCTGGGGCAGGCGCTGCACTTCAACACCTACGGAGGCAATCCCATGGCCAGTGCGGTGGGCATCGCCGTGCTGGACGTGATTGAGGAGGAGCAGCTGCAGCGCAACTCCCTGGAGGTGGGCACCTACTTCCTTAAGTGTTTGGAGGAGCTGCAGCAACGCTTCGAGATCGTGGGCGATGTCCGCGGCAAAGGACTGATGATCGGCGTCGAGCTGGTCGAGGATCGCGAAAAGCGCACACCTCTGGCCACGCCCCATGTGCTGGAGATCTGGGAGACGTGCAAGGATCTTGGCGTGCTCTTCGGACGCGGTGGCCTCCATGGCAACGTAAGTAGAAATCATCCATCATGAATGATGAGTGCATCCGCATCTGGGATATTCTGTTCCATTTTTGGGCACATCCGACTAACCAAAGCACTCACGTCCCCGTTGATGAAGGGGTTCCTAGACGAGCTAAGAGATTAGACCTCCCTGCTCTGGGGGCTCTTTCCGGGGCAAATCGCACCTCTTCCCGTCTCTATCTGTGCATCCCTTTTCGTGCATCTCCACAGGTCCTGCGCATCAAGCCCCCCATGTGCATCAATCGATCGGATGTGAAGTTTGCCGTGGATGTGCTGGACCGAGCCATCACGGCATCGCTGGCCAAGATGAAGTAAAGCGTGCAAGTCAAGCCGCCAGTGATGAGGAGAAGTGTAACATTTTTCTCAGGGTTTTCAGGTCTCAAACAAATGCATTTCTTTTTTTTTAAGTCGAATTAATCGTATTAACTGAATAAAAACCAATATCAAGTCATAATCTAATATTCTCCTGTTCCTCTAACCACTTTCTGCTAATCCATAATCTACATCGTATGTAGTCAATCTTGTGTGTGTGGTGGCATTCCTTAAAGAGCTCATGCTTTGACATTCTTTCCTCTTGTTACTTCCACTCTCAGGTGCTGAGCTTCAGGCCACCGCTGTGCGTGGGCTTCGAGGACGTGGAACTGGCTCTGAATACGCTAGAGACCGCCTTCCAGCAGCACATGAGCAAGCGACTACGCGGCTGGAGATACGGCCAGGCCCAAAGCAGGAGCTAGCCTGGTTGTACTTCAGATTGGCTCATTTATTGGCTAAGCTTATCCGCTAGTAATTGAACAACGTTTATAGAGCAGCATTATGACCGCAAGAGCGAGGCTTTTTCGATTTAGTTGTAGATATTCCTAATCAAAGTGTATATATACATATATGTATATATACCTATACTTTTATATCCCTAGTCTGATCAATGTTTGTGTGTGTTTATGCGTGTGTGTGTGGATGTGCGCCTTGTGTGAGTGGGTGGGTGGGTATGTACATATGTGGGTGTCATGGCTAATTATAAACCGATATCCGTTGCTGTACAAAGGTAGCGATAGCTTAATGTTTGGCATCAATGGCATCACCTGAACTTTTCAAAGTTACTCTTAACCTAAAACAATTCTAACTCCAGTTCCACTTATGAAAACTAGTTAATGCACAGATGCAGTCTTGGGCGACTCTTGCAAAGATTCAGTCGGACTGGGGCAGTTCTCGGGCATGGCCGGGGGGTAGTCCTCCTCACAGGCACGCTGCTATACCTGGATGTCCGGGTGCTTGCACTCGTTGCTGCTGCTGTTGTAGTCCGCTGTGAGCAGCGTCTCGGAGAGTTCCTTGCGCGCCTTTTGCACCACCCAAAACATTAGAATCACGCCGCAGATAACCTTAAATGGAGAAAAGAACAGTTAGGATCACAATTTACAAATACGATTTATAAGTTATTCTTTTTTCAATACACTATAATGCCATCGGACTGCTTCCCAAATACGATTTTTAGAAATTTCTTGGGAACTAAGAAAAACATACCAAAATTGCGAATATGTGTATGTGTACATATATCCCAAGATATGGTTCGAATAATGTATCTCAAATTTCAAGGTTAAATAAAGCAGATTTTGTTCTATAAAATAACAAACATGTTTTAAATGTCCTATATGAGGATCAGAACTTAGTTGCAGTTCTACATTCATTGTATATGGATTCTAAACCAAAGTTCATCCAAAAAAATATGCTATGAAATGTATGAACCAAAAATAAATTTCATTACTACCAATTAAACCGATTCGTGATCTGAACCGAATTCCCAAGTACCAAAACTAAAACAAAAGTGTATATTACATATATAATGGCCAATAAACAATAATTTTTGCATTAATATTCTGTTCGAAAGTATTTGGGAAAGACTCATTGTTTCACAACCCAAGAAAATTATTACTAAACCATGGAATTATCAGAGCTGGCTGCTATGAGACTATCGAAGCTGGATGCTATGCGGTATGCAGGCTTTTTGAATTTGATGCCGCAGCTCATAAAAAACAGTCGAAACGTTTGGGAGATTTTTATGTATTAGATTTTATCTTCTTCTCTTCTCTTCTGTCTCTTTTTCTCTATTCTCACACAAACACCAGAAGTTTTATCTCGCTCACTTCCGCCGGACCGCACACACTGCACGAGGAAGAGTGAGAGAGAGAATCAGTTATGCTATTGATATTGTTTATTCTGAGTATTTGCTGCGTTTTCTTGTATCTTAAAAATTTTGGATACAGAACTCTGGATACAAAAGTTGGTTGCTCTAGTTCTCTAGTCTCTGAGAGCTAGGCGTAAAACGAGACGAACAGAAAGATGGACAGGCATACAAGGCTATATCGACTCGGCTATTGATTGTAGTATGTACATATATACTTTATGAGGTTGGAAACACTTCCTGCTCTTCCAGTACCAGGTATAGTAACCATCAGCGAATGAGCGGCAATATGCCTCGGCTTAGGTCTCTCCGATTTCGTGTGGTCGCCCGTGCAGCTTTCTCTTGTGTGTCTCGAGTCGAGGGAGCATGACTCAAGGCTGGCAGCTATAAAACAGACAGATCAATCGACGGAATCTCCTGGATCGGACGATTACTTCATATTTGTAACTGGCATGGGAACATCCGCTAGCCGAGCTAATGGAAAATCCATATGAAGTAAGTCCCATTTCCAGAATTTAAGGGGCAATATACATGTGTACCTACATATGTATGTGAAAATTGCACCCCAATTGTTTTCCCAGCCAATCAATCATCAGAACAGACAGTTTTATGTACATATGTGATAGAATAAGAATAAACTATGACCCCTCGAACTTTTGTGCAATAATGAAAATGGAAAACTTTAAAGTAAGCACGCAAAGTAGAGGGAAAATCAATAGGTAAGCATTACCCAATCGTCGTTGGAGTAGGAGAACGGAACTCACCTCGAGCACAAAGCTAATGTATCCCGTCAGCTTGGTGTCGTTGTTGTTAAGCACCTCGTGCATGGACCGCAGGGTGGAGCCCAGATAGACATTGATGGTCTGTGCAGGCAGCAGGCCCAGAAACGTGGCCACATGGTAGTCTCTCGTATTGATGGAACTGATCTAAAAATGGGAATAGTAGTTACTTATATGTGTGTGTACATCGATGATATATTTTTGGTTGAACTGAAGCGCAGAGGGGCGGAGCGGGCAGAGGAGGGGAGGGAAAACCTGTTTCATTTCAAGTTCAATTTTTTATTTACTCCAGCAACACTTACGGGACGACTATGAATATATAATGAATGCGAGGTACGAGTGTGACTAACGATAAGTGTGACTGAATATGATATGAGGTTTACTCAGGTGTGCACTGCAAACGGAAAATGTCAGAGAAGTCGGAGATGGCATTGGCAGTCAGGAAATGTTGCGAATGACCGTCATTGCGTATGCAGACAGACCCATGGATCGTGAGAGGGAAATCGAATGAGGATTTACGGGAAAAGGGGGCTCCCCGTCCACAACTGGACAGTTCAAAAAACGCATTTGACCCTACATCTGTTCTGATCTCACCACTTACTCCGAATATCACATTTTGTAGTCCAAAGGGGATAGGCGTGAGGCGCGTGAAGAGCACCACACGGAAGGCCCTCGGTCCAGATATCACTCGCAGTATGGCCCGACCCGTATCGTTCTTGATCAGCCTGAAAATAGAATGGAATTGAACAGCACAAATCAGTGGGGGATGGGGCCACGTCAGATACACAAACAATTCTATAATCAAATGGAATGGAACATATGTATTTCTGTATCTATTGCCAGCCCATCATCATGGGCTTGTTGTCCAAATATGAGGGGCACTAAACCAGTCCACCCATTTACCCTCCCCCATAAATGAGAGCCACCTGACCAGTGTTTAGTGGGGCAATGTTTTCACTTGATTAACCAGTCATTACGTAGATACATACATACATACATATGTACATACAAATGTAGGCCTACATGACTCGCAAATAATTTCTGATGGATTGGCGTAGCCCCCATACTCCACAATACCAACGGGGCTTGAGCAATTGTGTCGCTAATTGGTAAATCAAACAGAAACACTTATGGGTGAAATGTCACCACCCTCCTCTCCCGTTGAGCGTTTAGTGCGGAAATGTAGAAACTAGTCGTTATCAACTTTCGCTCTTTGCAATTATTTCTCCAACATTTGCAATAAATACGAGTATGAACATATTTATAAATACTCGTCGTACGAGCGGAGCGGTAAGGCCTGATAAGGCCCTCGCCTCAATAGGCGACAGCTAACAGACTGTGAAGCACGACAATTATACTACGGTCGGAAGAGTAGACCATAAATAAACTAAACATTGAATGAAGTAGGCAGGAGAAGCCTCCTTCATCAGGCCTTGCGTTAATGACAAATCTGATTTTAATGCCGAGAGCTGCATGGGAAGAGGGAGTTTAACGACATATCGCGATACGGGGCCTGCTCTTATCAGTGGTGGATCCCTCAAGCAAATTCCATTACGAAATCCACACCTTGAGGGCTTATCAGTCAGGGGTTCGCATTGTAGAGCTCCCAAGCGGAGGAGGATCAAAGCAAATCGATTCTCCAGTTTTACTCACTTCTGCACTGGTATTCGATGACGACAGCTCCTAATAGTGGCATGGGCAATGGCTATCCCGAGATTAGCACCCAGGATCACGGTGCACCATCCACGCAGGCAGCCAAAGAGGTAGCCGGCCGTGATGAGCAGCACAAAGTAGCCGACCACGATGGGAAAGCTGACCACCGTGAAGAGGGCCATGAAGACGGCGAAGATCAGCCAGGCGTTCTGCGTCTCTATCCAGAAGAGCAGCTGCTTGGCATAGTCACGAGTCATCCAGCCGACGAAGATCAGGGCGCCCAGAATAGAGGCAGGCACCAGGCATCCCAAGTACCAGTTGCGGGTGACGAACGAGTGGGCGCGCACCCAGCAGGAGTTCCGCATCTTGCTGCGGTACGGCGAGGAGGATTGGCGATTCGTTCTCCGACTGCCGATGCCCGAGGCACTGCTTCTACTGCTCCCCCCGCTGCTAAGGAATGCATCGCACTCTGTGCTATCCTCGTTGACATTCACTGAACAGTCCAGTGCAGGCAGGGGCGAGGATGCTGTTATGGATGCAGATGGTGTATTTCCTTCGCTGGCTGCCAAGTCCATTTCCAGGAAGGCGTTGGAAGGCGCGGCGGTTGTGGGTGAATTGGACGCTGACTTTTGGAGGATGCTGTTGTTGTTGGCATATCTGTATGTGTTGTTGTTGCTGTTTCTGTTGCTGCTGCTGGCGCTATAGTCAGTAGGCGTCATAGCTGCGCGGGAAGTCAGGATTTCCAGTCGTAGTTGGTTGGATTCCCTGTGTCAGCTTTTACCTCCCCTTCGTTTTCGTCTTTGTTTTCTCTTTTACTTATGCGTTGTTTGCTCTCCAGCCGATACGAAATTTCACTTTTATGCACCCGCATTGGCGCTGAAGCACAGCTGTTCGCTACTGTTGCAATTGTACTATGTCACAGTTTTAAAACAAATAATATATGCGAGGCGAGTGTTTTATGTCAGAAATGGCAAGGCAACCGAGAGTCCCAGACTTGTTGTTGCTTGCCGTTGTTGTTGATTCAATTAAATTTACGACTTTATGGTTGACATCTATTCCGCAACACGACATGCGTCCCACGTTGCTGAAGACCGAATCCCCACCACTTTTAGTATTAGCTTCTTCATAAACAATTACCATATTGAAGAATTGAAGTAAATGTAAATGTTTAAACACATGGAAATATTGAAGAAACTCATCAATGGAACGCAAAGTTGAGTATTTCGTTCTCTTTTCGCTCAATTTTTATGAGGCACATGGTAAATATCTGCATAAGGTGAGATCCACTGAGCGGCGTCCTCTTTGTCAGGGACCTAAAATAATAAAATCATAGGGGAGCTGAATATACAAAATCAAGACCATGATTTTATTTGAGCAAGAAGTATTAAACTCAAATAATACAAGACTAATATTACCTTAGATATGATCGGACATAAATTTTGAAACCGTCGCATATCATCAGTTGCATTTCACTACACATCAATTGAAGCTAAATAAAAGCAGGCAGGGAGAGTGAGAAGTATGGCATGTACAAATTATGTAGTTTGGTATTGTTCTCGAATTGGTAGCAGAGAAACGACATAATCAGCGACGAATAAACCTTGAAAAAATCGGAATTCGCTAATTAGGAATTAAGTCCCTAAAATTATTAACTTTAGTATTCATACAATTCTCTGGTCTCACCAACCTTTTAGTAAGTTTCACTGAAATCTAGTTGAGATTTCAATAACAAAGAATATGATTAATATTAAAATGAAATTTCTATATAAATTTCGATTGCATTTGCATTTTATTGTGCTGTTTTAACCGAAACGAATGCTTTTGCCAGGTTCCTGCACTGGTTCCTGGCCTCATTAAAGGAGTTTACGGACGGTTTAGTAGAGGGAATTCTTATGAAATTTAGGGGATACAATCCATGTTCATTGGTTTTCTGCTCCGCACGAACAGATCATCCAGCGCTGCAGCGCCCACAAATTATACACTCCCGCTTACTTTCATTCAAAATTTGAATTTTTAACTGATTTTATTTGTATGCAAGCACAGATTAATATAACCGTAGAGCATGCACATCTGGGCACACTGGCGGATAGCCGATATTATTATTCTTAAAAAGCGATAAGCGATATTTCTATTGTTTTTATTTTTACCCAATATTTAATTTGTATTAATTATTCTTTTGTAACGTTTAAGATTGAATTAAATATGCTGTCCTACACCCGCGCACTGTGGTCCCTCCCCGGAAAACATATACGGAACCTGTCAACACGTGGGACACCGGTTGCGGCCGAAAATGACCAGGCCAACAGCTTGCTGCCGGCATATACAGATGAGGAAAGCCTAAAGATCTTAGAGACGATCAACGACTCTAGCATCGATCAGATGCTCAGGTTGGTATGCACCTCACCCCCTTGGTCACCAGTTACCCCGTTCCATAACATGCATTGTTTTGCACACCACAGCTACGACATAACCAAGGGGCGAGCCAGTAAACTGCACAACTGGAGGACGCGCAATGGTCCACTGCGGGACGTGAACGACATATTGTATGTGGAGGGCTTTGGCTTGAAGGTGGCAACGAAGTTCTTCAAAAGCCTGTTGGAGCCAGAGGGCAGCAGAAGGAGCAGTGAGGGAAATGCCATCCAGAAGCCAAAGTCCACCCGAACGGCTCCCTTTATAACTCCTGGCATGGACGAGGGACAGCGTGTGCGGATTGCGTCTAGCGTGGGAGTTCGTATTGGTGTGACCAGCGTTAGTTGGGCACGCATTGAGATTGGAAAGAATGATAATGATCCGTGCCTACTCACCCACTGGCAGCATCACGAGCTGAACGACAAAAAGCTGCACTTGGCCGAGCTGGCCCGACGCTGCCTTTACGTTACCCACCAAATGCCGCAGGCCGACTGCTATGTACTAGAGAACCCACAGATGGCTCAGGCCAGTAGCAATCCAGGCAGCATCGATCAGCAGAATGTGAACATCCAGAAGTCGCAAGTGACGGCCATTATGAGCTATGCCCTGCTGTCCCGGACAGATCCAGACGAGACCAAGTGCAACAACCTCTTCTACATGCGACGCTTCCTCACAGCCCGACTCTTCAACCACTTGGTGGGAACAGAGAGGGTGTCCTCAGAGGACACAATTCTTTCCATGATGCGCACCCACTACAACATGGAGGATCAGACGGAGACAACGCCGCAGGCTAACGCAGGAGTACGCACTATGGTGCAGTTTCCTGCGGAACTGAGAAATATGTTCTCGCAGCTGGAACGCTATCAGCGCGAGCTGCTGGGTCAGGCATTTCTGCTGAATCTGGCGTTCGCACGACTCGTTCTCCTGCAGGACCCATTGAGCATATCAACTGTTTCGCGCAGCCCAAAGAGTTCCCTTCTTCCCAGTGCCGATGGTTGTGAGGCAATTGTTACATAGTTTATTATATATATATATATAAAGAAGTATTTATTTCTTTGAAGTCAGATTAAATGTTATATCCTTCACAGAAGGACCGTGTAATAAAAAAAAAAGGAGTGACTGCTTCCAGTTAGCTAGTTCTAGAGTGTAATGTTAATAATATAATAGGCATACAAATTAGCGAGGGTTTTTTTTGCCAGGTCCCTCGTTGAAATGTTTTGTGACAGTCGGCTTAGGACGGCGGCCATCCAGGCCAGGGAATTTTTCTTCGCTGTCTCGCGGACCCCAATACACACAGTCTTCAGGGGGCGCATAAACAGTATAGATAGACTGACGGCTGCTCTTTGGTGGAAAATCACGCGATTCCTTCTCAACTTTTGATATTGATAGCGCTGAATGAAAAAAATCAGTGGAAATATCAGGAATGCTTGATGCAGGGTCCCCACGCGCGGTGACTTGGAAGCTGGGTTCGACCTTATGGGGAATGTGCTTCCCAGGCTGGAGTGGGATGGCCAGGTCTGCGCACATGTAGTCGCTAAAGATGAATCCCCAACGCATAACCATGCTCCTGGTGCAGTAATGGGATCGATCGATTTCCTCATGGTACTAGAAATACAATTTGATGCTTAAATACAAATTAGAAATATCTTCAAATATAAACCTACGTCGCACGCAATCCCTGCGGTGTATTCAAAAAAGTCTTTCTGAAAGAAGCTGTTAGTAATATGTATGTTGATTTTATCGTTCGAAATCCCAGCCATGTCCATAACATTCTTCTTCAAGATGTGAAACAAGTGGTGGATGTCGTACACCATAATCTTTCGAGCATCTTTGTCGGTGTCGCTCTCGCAAGCCAGATAACGGAAGCAAGACTTTACCACTGGCATTAGCTCTGG
This sequence comes from Drosophila azteca, assembly GCA_005876895.1. Lineage (NCBI taxonomy): Eukaryota > Metazoa > Arthropoda > Insecta > Diptera > Drosophilidae > Drosophila > Drosophila azteca. The sequence goes on from VCKU01000073.1 coordinate 214,012, forward strand.
GGTCGTGTAAACAATGACTGGATCTTCCTCATCCTTGCTGGCGTATAACCATTTCAAGATATCTATGTATATTTTGCCCAAGTTACTCTCACCCATGGCCTTCGGTGGCAATGGCAATTGGTGGGTTGTATTCGTATGATCCTGGGCATCGCAGCCCCGTCCGAAGATGATGTGACCTAAGAAGAAATTGTTGTTACTACATGGTCAAACGCATCAGGCTTACATCGATGCTCACCAGGATCAATCATGGTGCTGTAATTGGCGCTTACGCCCCCGTTTAGAGAGTAGCGGCAGGCGGAAAACTCAGCGGGCACGTAAATATCCCCAGTCAGGGTCTTGGTAAAATAATTGAAGCTAACAAAAACAAATTTCTCGCTCTCCAATTCTGCAACCAAAAATCAGCAGCGAGTTTTATTGATGGCCCTCACTAAAAACAAAGTACCTTACCCATATTATTGTTTGCTTTCATAATAATGCGTTCGATCCTGCGCTTCATTTGAAGCTCTGCATTTTTGGCGTCGTTTTGCTCCATTTCAAATTTTGAGACGGCACTGCCCAGGCAGTTAAGACGCTCCTTCGTTTGCGCTCTCTCTAGAACGTTTAAATTATTGGCCCCCGATTTGTACGGACCACGTTGCTGGGCGCTCATGCTCTGAAATCGATATATCAGTTTATAATCTGTTACTAATCACCGTCGTATGCACTTACCTCCCATATAGGCCCACACTTTGCCACCGCCTCAGGAATGCTTAAACCACGACCCAACGGGTCCTTCGAGCGCCAGTTGGCCACAAACGCCATGAACCCATTGTGTTTTTTTGGAGCCATATTCAACTTATGGATAGGGGCGTGGAAAATACGTTAGAGGCGGATACTGAGCAGCAAGTATGGCGGCAATCAACAGATAACTGAATAGTTGCGCAGACAACGTGTGCGTGAACGAGATGGCAGGGCACGTAAAAACCAATGGAAAGAGCTGAAGCAAAGCCGGTTTTTCCTGAAAATATTCAGAAATGCATATGTACATACATATTTTACCATAGATACATACATACATATGTATGTACATATGCAGGTTGCAGATTTTGTTCATGCATGTGCATGAATGCCACAAAACGTGCATACGCATGTGTGTTGTATGTAGGATTTTACAAGAACTCCGGTAGAAAAATGTCCGAAATAAGCTTTTAGATCAATACTCAAACATTACACACTTAATATAATGATCTTTATGCACAGAAACAATAATTGTATGAACCTAAATTACCTTTTTTGTCAGGAAATCAACAACTTAAACACAATCTCTTCGAAATGGCGAAAGAGAAGACGACGCAGCGCAAAAAAGCTTGTTCACGAAATAGCTAATTGTAGAATATGGCACTAGAATAAGTATTTCATGCAATTTAAAATAATAATTCCACACACCTTTACTTTTTTTTGTCAGCAAACAGAAATTTCTGGAAAGTGCGGAAGCGACCCGTTGCGAAATAAGAAGTAGAAGAGAGAGAGAGAGAAATCATAAAAAACAGACGCCAACATATATTATTCGGTTCTCCAGCACTAGTTTTGCAACGAAGTTTATAAGCACTGTTAAATGCCGGTTACAAATTTGATCGATATTACGCATAGTGGGACATTTTATCATTTCAGCTGTGTAGATTAATCACTTCTGTGCGAAATTAGATATTAGACTAAATTAGAAATTTAGCCTGCACGAGTACGTGGTGCTACGATGTCAAGAACAATAATTCAAAAAATAGATAGAGACAAATTTTCTTTTGGGGCTCTAGTACCAACGTTCCAGAATGTGATGAATTCTATCCCAGAGACTTGAGCGCGCACTGTTTAAATTTTTTTGTTTACTTATGTAGGGATATTGAAATACACTTTTTCATTTTCCATCACTGGCCTCACGGCTGCTTTGGGATCAGTGGTTATTGGTTATTCTCTTAAATAAGAAGTAGAAGAGAGAGAGAGAAATCATAAAAAACAGACGCCAACATATATTATTCGGTTCTCCAGCACTAGTTTTGCAACGAAGTTTATAAGCACTGTTAAATGACGGTTACAAATTTGAACGATATTACGCATAGTGGGACATTTTATCATTTCAGCTGTGTAGATTAATCACTTCTGTGCGAAATTAGATATTAGACTAAATTAGAAATTTAGCCTGCACGAGTACGTGGTGCTACGATGTCAAGAACAATAATCCAAAAAATAGATAGAGACAAATTTTCTTTTGGGGCTCTAGTACCAACGTTCCAGAAAGTGATGAATTCTATCCCAGAGACTTGAGCGCGCACTGTTTAAATTTTTTTGTTTACTTATGTAGGGATATTGAAATACACTTTTTCATTTTCCATCACTGGCCTCACGGCTGCTTTGAACAATCTTGAACAATCGGCGTCTGCGCGTTGTGCATCAGATTGAGCTGTTTTGCTTGAAATCGTCTAACCTATACAATTTTATAGAAAATACCAAAATTGATAACGGAACAGCCCGTATTCAGCATGTCCAGAATGTCGGACAGCACGATCCCAGACAAAAAGGAACTCAATCCATCTGAAATCCATATCAATGGCTACGTTGCAAACAAGAAGTCGCTATCGGACAGTGGTTTCAGCGGACTCTTGGAATGTTTGAAGAAAAAATCGCAAGAGGAGGGTGGGCAAGACGTCCCCACGACATCGCCTGCGGAGCGCTCGGCACCACCAAGCGATCCCTATCCCTGGATGAAAGGCTTCGGTCGCAGCTTCTACAGTTCTACATTCTCTCTCCAGCCCGTGAATCCGAAGCGTCGTAGCTTTAGCCGCATTCGGTCACGAACTTCAAAATTGACACTCGAATTCAACTCGTTAGATAAATAATACACGGAAGCCTTCATGTTTTTTTTTATTGACAACTTCATGAAAAATCAAAATACAAATAAAGCATTATTATGATTCTTGACCATATCTTAAAAATACGTATTATACAGAGAATTCTTTGATATTCAAGCCCGATGATAGCTAATAGTACCCATTTGGGTAGTATTGACTCGGATAGCACGTTTGGCCTAACGTGGCTGCATTGTAAGGGGATGCTATGTTTGTAGGAAAAAAATACTCTGGACGGCCCTGGATCCGGTGGCGCAGATCGTGTGGGCCCAAAGGCAATGAGCGAGTCAAGCCCAGGCGATGGCGTAGATCGTAGGGACCCAACGCAGAAGGCGGTGCACCTTCATAGCTATAGACAGGCGCCTGCCAGGCCGGACCATTTTGCATAGTCGTGGTGCTGTACTGAAAGTGAGTGTAATGCGTTTGCGCATGCCACACCTGATTGCTGTCTACTGGGATGCGAGGCAAATGCCTGTACGGTGGTGGTGATACTGGATTTTCGAATCGACTGGTTACTATTGGTAGTATCGGTCGTGGTGAGTCGTGGGCCATTGGCGCGGCAGGTCCCAGAGGCGGATGTATACAATCACTCGGATCAAGGATCTCAATTGGCCCGGCCGAGCAGATTGGAAAAACGGTGTCGTTCATCCTTTTTTTATTGTTAACAGAATGAGATCTACTTCTTGAGCGACGTATAGGTTGCTCACGAGAAAGACACTGCTGTCGGGATCTACTTCTCGAGCGGCGTTTCTGTTGTTCACGAGGAAGACAATGCCGTCGGGATCTACTTCTCGAGTATCTTTTGGGTTGCTGACGACAACGATCGCGCTGATGTGATCTACTTCTTGAGGGACTTTTGGTTGGCTCACGAGAAAGCCATCGCTGTCGGGACTGGCATTTTGGGGAATAGCGACGAACGTGTCTGGGAAACTCCCGTCGCATTTTGTGCGCTGATCTTATCGGACTCAAACTGTCTCGACGCCAGTGTCTTCTGTTCGATGAACCACTCCTAGAACGTCTACGGCCATATAAATGCCCACTATCAGCGAATTTTCGGCGCGATAGCCTGTTGTAGGAGAACTTCTTGCGAAAATATTCACGATCGCTGGAACTTTTCCTATTTGGACTGCGCGTTCTATCCCTATTATTGGTGTCGGTTGACATCCTCGACGAAGTCATTTTTCGCTTCACCTTGCATGAGCTCTGCGCTCTGGATTTTTTAGTTTCAATCGAGGAACTATTGCTTCGAGCCCCTTTACGGTTACAAGTGGTTCTATCTCCTTTGTGCTCGGGAAGATTTAGCATGTTTCTGTGCTCTGATCTAGTCGGACTTCTGCCCTGACTGCATTTTCGCTTTTTCGAAGAGCCGGAACACCGCGAACGCCCACGCCTATATTGATTCCGTAGCTTAGATGCACTGGATCGCCTGGAATGAGAACGACTTTTACTTTGAACGTGCTCTAAGGTTGGTTGCAAGCCAGTTTCGCTCTGATTTGGGGAGTCCAAGCATTCCTTGACGCTGGACGAAGAACTGGGCACTGTAGGGGTAATTTCCACTTTGGTGCGTCTAGTAAACAAATGGCAGTCATCGGGTAGGGAGATAGATGGCGGTGGCGGCGCTTCTAATGGCATTTTATCAAGGTACACCGGAACGTTTTCTTCCTCGAGGAGCTCGGCCAGCTCGTCGAAAGGATCACGCTCGGAATCCACGGAATGATCGTCATATGGTTCAGTCTTGATTTCATCTTCGTTCTGCTCTTCTGGGATGTTGAAATGATCCTCGCTCGGAGATTCTGCTTTGATTTCCTCCATACATATCGGGGTTTCCATGCGGCACGGCGAATGAGACGCATTCTTCACTCTCTAAATAAATAAATAGATGGAGTCAAATTTCATTCGTATATTGCGACTTTCGTAGCGCCAAGCGCGTTTCCCCAAGTAAATGTTCGTTTTTCGTGTTGACATACCTTCCACGGCGATTTCACCATATCAGACCAGAGTGCGCGGGTATATTTAATTCAATCTTAAACGTTACAAAAGAATAATTATATCCAGTAGAGCTGGAGAAACATCGACGTTAACATCGATATAATCGATGTTAGGGTCCTAACTGCAGACATCGATAGTTTTTTCAAAACATCGATTTTTTTGCCAGACACCCCTAAATTTAAAATTTTTTCCAATTTGATATTCCGTTTAATATTCGTAGCTAACTAGGACTCTCAGGCTTGAGCACATAATTTTATACGATTGATGAATCAATTATCTACAAGATTGGTTAAGTTTAGTGACTATTTTTTTTTTAGATTGTTTCTAAAATGACGTTTAAGCCAAGGTATAAAGCTTAAGTGAGCATGAAATGCGACTTAAGGAAACGTAAGTGAGCATGAAATGTAACGTCATTTGGAAATTTAACTGGTGCTATGGACGTATATATACCCTTTTTCATTTCATTAATGTTAAAATTATTTTTTCCTAGCTGCTTTCAAACGTAATTAATAGTGCATTTTGCACATATCTACATTTTTTGACCCAATAATGCATTTCATGAATTTATTATTATTAACATAGCGATCCCGATACCCATTTTCAGTCGTTATAAAAAGACCAAAAGCCGTACAATTTTCTGAGATAGAGACTTACTTGTTTCTGCAATAATTGGTGCCTAGTAAAACAAACTTTTCTTAGATTCTATAACATCCTTTCGTAGAGGGTATGAAAAATGTTGTCTACGGCGAAAACGTAAGTGAGAGTGAAATATGACGTAAGGCAACGTAAGTGCTCACGAACTAGTGCGATAGCTTCTTCCGATGTTTTTTTGGCGATGAATGCAGAACGTGCGTCTATTGAGCATTCATTCAAAAAGTGTAGTATACAAGAAATTTCTAAATTTTTAAAATTTGCTTAAGAATCCATTTATTTATGTAAAAACCTTCTCTTTTACAAGACGTACCAGCGGAAATAACGTGGCAGGACTACGATTAGATATATGCTTTTGGCGGACTTTACAGTACTATTGCGTCTAACAGCACCAAGTGAGCGCACACTAACATCTGAAGCATCTGAGGAAAACACGTCCACGTACGTTCTGTTCGGAAAAGTTAAAGAATTAGTTATAAACTCTTAAGCAGGGTAATATCAAAGGGTGTATGCCCATTAAAACGTAACTAGTGTCACTTTTTGATACTGCTGCAGGGATTACAGCGTCTTCAAAGGTGAAAGAGCAACGCCAAGGCAACGTCAACAATTTTCATAGCTGTGAACAAACAATTCAGTTTTGTGCAATTCGTCATGTCCAATTCCGCTGCGGGACCCACCAAGCAGGACCTCGAGTCCGTGTTCAGTCGCCTGCGTGCTCAGCCAGCCAATAAAGTGAGTTGCCCTACTTCTGCAGCATGCCCTTTGGCCCACAATTGTTAGCCCTCCTTCACTCACCCTCTGAACCGCTTTGACCCCGCTTTCAGTCCTGCTTCGATTGCGCGGCCAAGGCACCCACCTGGTCATCCGTCACTTATGGCATCTTCATTTGCATCGACTGCTCGGCCGTCCACCGGAACCTGGGCGTTCACCTGACCTTCGTGCGGAGTACCAATCTAGACACGAACTGGACATGGCAGCAGCTGCGCCAGATGCAGCTTGGCGGTAATGCCAACGCCTCGCAGTTCTTCCGCTCCCACAACTGCACCAGCTCAGATGCCCAGGTCAAGTATAACTCAAGGGCGGCCCAGCTCTATCGGGACAAGCTGAGTGCCCAGGCCCAGCAGGCCATGAAGGTACACGGGACCAAGGTGAGTTCCCAGTTCCAAGTCTGGCGCTGACTGTTTTCTTTGTTTGTTCTTGCCTGGAGTTTCTTGACACTATCATACCTGATTAACATTTGCTTTTGCTAACATGCCGCGCGCTTTTCCGAACTCCGATTCCGATCCCAATCCCAATCGACACACACCAAATACCGACACCAACACAGCTGCATCTTCTGGAGCCGGCGGTAGACAAGAGCGAGGGCAACGAGGCTGCCAAGGAGGAGGACTTTTTCGCTCAGTGCGACAACGACAATGTCCCTCCAGCAGACTTTAACGCGGAAAACAACAACATCAGCAAGGTAGGAGACAATCCACCCCCACCGGAGACACACTGGAGATACGCCCGTGCTTTTAGAGTTTATTTGTTTTTGCCCATCCAATCTTGGTAAATCTCATCCGCTCATCTATGTTTGCCTTCCAGCTGGAGACGAAACCAACTCCATCGCTCACTAACCTGGAGACCCAGCTAACCGGCGCCCCCAGCGTGGATCTGCTCAACTCAGTGGTGACATCTTCCGTGCCCTCTTCCATAGGAGTGCGCAAAATACAGCCCAAGAAGGGAGGGGTAAGTTTCTTCCACGAGGCGTATACATAGAAGTGCGTCCGATTTATTGCTCTTTTTGGATCCTTTCCAGCTGGGCGCTCGTAAGGTGGGAGGTCTGGGGGCCACCAAAGTAAAGACAAACTTTGCCGACATAGAGGCTCGCGCCAATGCGGCCAATGAGATGAAGACGTCCAGCGTCCAGGCAGCAACCGCCGACAAGCCCCAAACTGCCGAAGAGGAGCTGGAGACGGTAGCCAGCATGCGGCTGGCCTACCAGGAGCTATCGGTGCAAAAGACACGGGAAGAGGCAAAGCTCAAGACCATGGATCCGGCCAAGGCCAAGCAAATGGAGCGTCTGGGCATGGGCTTCAGCCTGCGGGGCTCCGATATGGCCCACTCCGCCATCGGGGACATGGCGACCATACAGCAGACGGCGGCCCCCAAGAATAAGATGTCTTCGCTGGAAAATGACAATTTCTTCACCGACTACTCGCTGTACAGCGGTGGCGGTAGCGGCACTGGCGGCGGTGGAGGAGGACACTCTAGCGAGAAGCGGGAGAGTTCGGTTGGTGGGTCCAGCAAGCTGGATAAGTTCGAATTGGACGCGTTGGGCTACGAGACTATCGAGCCCATAGGCGGCACGCATAGCAACATCACGTCCATGTTTGCCAACAGCTACGACTATGAAAAGCCCAAGGCGTCGGCCAAGATGGCCAGCGGATCGGGTGCCACATCGTCCTCCTCCTCCTCCTATGCGACCAGCAAGAGCAAAAGCACTGCCAGCAATGATCCCGTGATAGCCCAGCAGAAGTTTGGAAACTCCAAGGGCTTTGGCTCCGACCAATACTTCGCCAGCGAACAATCGTCCTCTGACGTTGGTGCGAGTCTGAATCGATTCCAGGGATCACGTGCCATATCCTCATCGGACTACTTCGGCGACGGATCTCCTGTTGGCAGGGGTGAGTGCACATTCGTTGATTAAGATGCAGATGAAGATTATGACCTCTGAAATGTTATCCTGCAGGAGGAAGCGGTGGGTATTCATCTTCGAACTTTAATGCCCCCGATCTAGACGTGGAGAGCGTGAAGGAGAGTGTGCGCCAAGGCGTTCACAAGGTGGCCGGTCGCCTCAGTAATCTGGCCAATGATGTGATGTCCTCGCTGCAGGACAAGTACGGCTACTGATATCAGAAGGACGGCCACAGGCTCAGCCACAGTCAAAGGAGTCGCAGGAGCAGCACCAGTGGCGGAGGTGGAGGTGGAGGAGACACTAAAATTAATGTTTTTATATATTAGTCACACAAAAGTTGAGCGATAATGCAGAAAGTTATAAACAATTCCGAGCAGTTAACCAAGTAGCCTAGCATCAGAGGATTAATCCCTGGATACATCTATAGTTGTTCTTGTGTAAAGAAAAAAGAGTAACAAAATCCAAGCAGTCTAGAGAGCTGTACAATACGCGTAGTGTCTTTTAAAAAAACAAAAATAAATATATATATATATGTATATGTATACATTCACACACATATGATGGATGCTATACGAACGAGAAGATGTAACTTTTGCGAAGGATCGACGCATACCCCTTAGCCCTAAGTCGAGCCTATAGCCGAATGATAGTTGATTTCGTTTTTTTTTTCCTTCATTTAAGAGCATTTACTTTGTCCATTTCCAATTTTATTGTATCTCGATAGGCTTATTTATTGGCTCGAGATCATTATCATGAAATGAAATAGAAAACATAAATATATTAGAAATGCATAGCGGATCGTTTCCCCAATCGAATAATCTCTTCAATGGCGTTTAAAAACAGAAAAAAAAAAGTTTATTTAAATGTGCTCAAAAGTTGACAATTTCACTAATAATTACAGGAGAATCTTTAATTTACAGACTGGATCTAGCAAGATGTGGAGGAGGGTCATCAGTCAGTGGCTTAGTGACGGAACTTGCTGGGATTGGGACGGACGCGAGCACGCACAGAGTCGGGGGAGCCATAGGCGATGGCATGGCTGGTGGCGCCGCCGCCCTCGCCGGTGCTGAACGAGTTGGCAATGGCGATAGCACCGCCGCTGGTGCCTCCGAAGTTGACCGGGAAGAAGGTGCCGACGGGCAGAGGAGCGGCAGGCTTCTTTGAGGGCTTGGCAGCTGGAGCGGCAGCCTTGACGGGCTTCTTGGCAGCTGGGCGACGGGCTGGGTTCTTGGTCACTGGCTTGACGGGCACGACCAGCTCCTCCTCATCCTCCTCAACATCGTCGGACACGACTTCCTCGTCCTCAATGGCAGCGACCTCGGGCTCATCCTCCTCAGGGGACTGATCGAGCTCGACAATGACCTTCTTCTTGGCGGGCAGGTAACGGTTGGCGGGCACAACAGCAGCCACGGGGGCAATAGGAGCAGGAGCGGGCAGCTCAGCCTCGGCGGCGACGGCGACGGGATCGGCGATGGCCTCCTCCTCAGCGGCAACTGCGGCGGCGGCGGCTTCCTCGGACACAAAGTTGTATTCACGTGGCACCTTGGCGGCATCGTCGTTCTCCACAACGGCAACCTCGGGCTCAGCCTCAGGCACGACATCAGCATCGATGGCCACCTGGACAACAGGAGCCTCGTCGGGATAGGCCTCGGCCACGGAAGTGGCTCCATGGGCTCCGGCAGCGGCGAGGACATCTTCGCCCTGGGCTCCCTCGGCGCTGAGCTCATCCACAGACTCTGCATGATTGCAATCTTTGGTTAGGAACCGCACGGTTAGTTCTGGCTGGGATTAGTGGGGCTTAGTGGTCGAGTGCTTACCCTTCAGGTAGGTGCCGGTGGCAACGGTCTCGCCGGCCACAAGGGCGCTGGCGGCCTGGGTGGAGCGGGCGTGTGTGCGTCCTGGCTGCACGTACTGCATGTACATGATGCGCTGCTGGGGCGCGGAACCATACCACTCGGCGGCGGCGGGCTGCTGGTAGTAGACCATTCCTGGAACGAGGTATTGCCGATCTTCAGTAGATGTTGGCGACGTGGCATGAAGTATGGAATGAGAGATGATTAATGATCGAATGAATGGGGTGATCTCCAGTTCACTTAATCCTTTGTGAAGTGGGTGGCCTTTCAGCTCCTTAGTCAGTCGCTCAACTCACTTTTCTTGGCGGGCAGGGCATCGCCGCTTGCCACGAATCCAGCGATCACCAGCAGAGCCAAAGCAGCACTGAACTTCATGTTGAATTTAATTCGATAAGCGATTTGCAGTCGGGGGGAGAATTGATGTATAATTCCTTGGGAAGGCTGGTGAGGTTACTTAAGGGATCACAGCAGGAGCTAAACTTGTCACTGAAGTTTCCACCAAAGAAGTGATGTCTGGTCAACGCAGCGCGTTAGATTTATATACGAAACCAAACTGGCAAAAAAGGCCAACAAGACGAGCATAATGAGAGGCAGCGACAAAAAAATCGGATATACCCATAGGCAGGCATATAGCGGGGCAGAAGCAGTGGCACAGCCACAGCCAGAGCCAGAGCCCTGCTTTGTATGCAGCATGGGATCGTCGCGGGTCTGTCGTAGCCCCAGCGGAACGTGCGAACCATCCGCCTGACAACTCCGATCGCATGGATCTTGATGATACTCATATTGTTTTGTAGCCGTATTCGTATCATCATACTCGTATTGCGCGTTTACGGTGGATCGACCGAGATCGGTTAAAGCTGTCAATTCTGGGACCTAATCAGCGATGGGTGTTGGGTATTGACAGATATTGAAGACGGGCTGGGCCGGCCTTAGCGTATGGATCAGAGTAGGAGATGGTTAGTCTCAATCCAATTCCCCTCATCGAAAGACCCGGAACGAAGAAGGGAAGAGGGGGCCAACACATGTTGGCCATAAAAAAAACAAAATTGGCAATTTAATTTTAAGGTCATTTTGGAGCCCCTAGGATAGGAAAAGCCAAATAATTCGAGGTTTATGGGTGCGTGTGCGTCTTATCACCTTCTCGTCGATAGAAGTGAGCCGCGCAGCGAATAAAAATAGCCATCCGGGGACATGCAGTGCATAAGATATATGTATCTGCCAGGAGATCAGCTTGGATCCCGGCTGACGTGGTGCTGATTCATTCAGCCCATTGACGTCAGTAAAAGAGTTCTTCTCTAGACTGCCGGTGGGCGCCAGATGTTGCCTCTTAAATGTCAATTACTGCAGTTTCTTCCACGTTCTCCACGACGTGCACACCATCGCTAAGTGAGTCTCCTCCGCCTCAGGCTGAGTCATTCGCATCAATCATAGGCTACTGCTGCAGCAGGCTCACCTGAATGCGTGGCATGCAGGGCAGGGGCAAGTCGTATCGGATCATTGCGGACCGACTGCAGGCTGTCAAAATGGCTTTTTGATTAATTTCTTTTGAATTACTGCGAGCGACTTCTGATGTGCACATCACATCAAAAGTGGCGACATATGGTGCACAATCAAAAAATTGAATTGATTTTTTGCATATTAAGCCGCGCACTTGACTTTGTGTGTGGAAGAATGGGAATGGGACTCGCATTCATGGCGAGTGGCTTAATGACCATTTGCTCCATTATTCCCAACGATTTGCCATGCATTTAATGAGCTTCTCGTTGGCTGCGTTGTGTATTCATAAATTGTAGTAACTTCATGGGAATTTAGAAAGGCTTCAGGCCAAGCCTGCAAGTCGGGGTAATGGGATCCTTTTTACACTCCCACTCGGGGCCACCCAGCGACGTAATTGCACACTTTGTATTTATGCCGTCCACTGTATGATTTATCCAAAACACATTCCTAATTATCAACTTTTTATGCAAATGCCAAGCAATGTTTTCGAACAAAAAAACCCAACGAAGCCGTGTGCTCCTCCGCATGACAATGGCCCAGTTCTGGGTTAGTTCTACGCAATAGTTGGATTGCTCCAGAGCAAAACATAAACAAGGGACGGAGATACAGTTGGTCTCTACAATCCGGATCTTGGATACGCTTCCTAGAAGGTACATTGATGGTATCTGGAAATGAAATACATTTAAATTTACGATTAGATATTACTTTAATATACTTAGCTGTGTAAAAAGCCATTCCCTATCCGTAGTTAAGGTAGATGGTAGTATTAGTAGAGCAATAGATCCAGTTATGAGACATCTAGATGTCTGTCTGATTGTAATTAATAAAAAATTAAACGATTCTGTGGATGCTAAATCGATCTACCAAACCAGACAGATATCCACAAAGAAATTCAGTTGATATTTGATACAGTTCTTAAGGACCTTCTTAGTTGATTAAAATACAAATTTCGTCAATTTTCTATAAAAATATAAACCAATATATACATATTTGCCCGAACCGAACCGGTTGACTTTTGGTCACTTAAACCACTTCTGCTGTGGGCGATGTACCTTCGACAAGGGAAAACCTACACATAAGGAAGACGAAACAAATAAAAATAAGAGCCAATAGAATTTTATATCCTGTTCGACACCTGTTTATCAGGTGCTGCCTCTGGCCGTTTATGCAAATTGAGGGATCTCTCTGTGGAGCGTTTCTGCTCTTAATGTTCTATTTAATTCCCGAATTTGGAACACCCAAGACCATTAAATTGAGTGTGCCCCGCCACACTAGATAGTGGCCCTCCATCTCCATCCCGCAGAGAGCTGGAGGAGAGGAAAAAACCAACCTAATGTACGACATTATTGCCGATATGCAAACGGAATTTCAATGTGCGCCGCTTAAACAGCAATTTGTGGCCGATTGTCGATTAGATGATGCCGAAACTCGAGCAGAGAGCACCCGTGGCGGAAAGGAGACTTTTGGATATTAATCGAAAAACCCTCTCCCCTCAATTGTCGCCACGAAACGCACTGTACTGGCGCGAGAATACCGTACAATTCAAGTTATACGTTTGGCTCGTTTCAGTTGCGGCCCTGCCTCGCAACTGCCACCAAATTGTATTAAAAGCGTTGCTCTGACATTTAACACTTGGCATGCGGTTGCCACTCGAGGCCTTCCAGTTGGCCATCCACAGCAGCACTCGACCAGGGCGGGACATTTCATCTGGCCTGACAATGCAATTAATCAGCGTAAATTAAAATTAACTTAATTCCGGGCGCAGCTCGACATTGTGGTCGATCCATCTGGTAGTCCGACTCTATGGTGTACACTCGATGCATATTTATGTACATATATCTCTGCGGAATGGGAAGCATCGCCGATTGCTCGGAGCTTCTGTTGTCGCTCTCAATCTGTCCAATAAAAGCGCTCTCCTGGATGGCTTAGTGCCGGGACTTCGCTCAGGTGACTCCCAGAGGACAGAGGCCCCTCCGGTTGTTCCGGGTCGCCACGACAGCCAGCTGGCCGGGGCAGTGATTAAGTGCAACTAGCGCCGGACATGTGACACCAGCTGGCCGCCCAGAATCCCTCGCTGGACCTCACCAGTGCTCATTTTTCTCGCCGCCTGTCACTGGCCAAGTTGGCAATTAAAGATATGTATATACGGCTTTTTCTTTCCTCCTATTTTTTGTGTGGAAATAAATTGTAGAAATAGGAAAAAAAAACGTGCAACAGCTGTTTACCGCTTACCGCTGGCTGGACCATGGAGCCGGAGTTCCACTGAAGTTCCAGTTTGTCGTGGGGCCACATGCAAACCAGTTGCCAGTTTTCACTTCTCCTGCGACTTTTTCACAATTTATTTTCACACTCTCGAGGATAACTTTCACAGGACAGTAGTCGCCACATGGCCGGGGAGTGGCTGCTCCTGCCTTAGCCTCAGCCTCAGCCTCTGCACTGTCTGGGTATGTATGTGTGAGTGCCGCAGTAGTCAAGATGTTGCCATGTTTCGCCTTGTCTGCTGCACTTTAATGGCTTCATATTTCCTGCAAAATTAGAGAAGTTACTTTTGCTTACATTTCTAGTTTCTCTTGGTACTGCGTCTCCTTCTTGCTATTGTTGGGGCTGTTGTTGTTGTTGTGGCCTTTGTCTTGTCGACTTTGGCTTTTGTTGCAAGTTTCTCGCTGCTCATTATGGGCCACGCCACGCACACTCTCCTCTCAGAGTCGACTCCATTAAATTGTAATTTTTGGCAACATTTTGGTTTGCATAAATCTTGGCCCCGCCTGCAGTTGTGCCACGTTCACATCCACTTCCACATCCTTGCCCTGTCCTGTTCTGTCCTCCTCTCTCTCTCTGGGGGCCGGTCTCTGGTGTCCTTGTGGCGCACGCTTGCTCGTGTTTCAAGTTTATTAAAAAGTCCTCAACATATTATGGTTACTTAAACTATTAAAATAACAACTGGCTGTCTCACTCTCTGTGTGTGTGTGTGTTTCTGAGTGTCTGTCCTCCTTGGGGGCACTGTGCTCCCGTTCTCGTCCTCGAGCTGGCTCCTCTGCCCGCAGATAATGTGTAAATAATTTGAGTGCAAACAATGGGCTCCGAGTGCTGTGCTGGAATTTTGCCGAGTGTGGACCGGGAGCCAGCTTGATATGCATCTACAAGACTTGCTGGGACTCCTTTCCTATGCCAATCACAGGACAGTCCTCAGCCTATTGTTCAGGACGGGACCCAACTTTGCATCGATTCAAGCCAGAGAAGCCACAAAATCCGTATGAGGCTCATTAAGAAAGTTTTTCCGGAGCATAGCCCTAGAAAAACAGCATATAATAAATCGAGGTGAGCACGGAGAACGTATCGTATCCAGGTGGAGGACTGAAAAACAGAACAACTGCAGCGTGACAAACAATGGGGGAGGACAGTGGCAATCGGTTTTGTGGCAAGTCCTGTCCTGTCCAAAGGCTGCTGGCCCGTGTCAGGGTCCGATGCCCCATGAGAGCACGGGCGGGAGCAGCCGCAGACAAACGTAGCTGTTGCCAGAGCCGGAGCGGGTGCCCGATAAGAACGAAGTACGGATGGACGGACGAGCGGCGATAGTGTCACAAAACAAATAACTTACCGAAAAAAGCCGCAAAGCCAGCACCAGTCCAAGGAAGGGGGAGCTCCCACAACAAGTGACCGCTAATGTTTAGCCACATGTGGCAGGGCAGGGATCGGGCGAATGTCAGGCTTTTCAAATTGCATTGTCAAAGTTCGGTTGTTGGTGGTCGGTGGTATGCAAATTTCACTAAAATAA
Organism: Drosophila azteca; assembly: GCA_005876895.1. Taxonomy (NCBI): domain Eukaryota; kingdom Metazoa; phylum Arthropoda; class Insecta; order Diptera; family Drosophilidae; genus Drosophila; species Drosophila azteca. The sequence goes on from VCKU01000073.1 coordinate 229,333, forward strand.
AGAAAACGGACAAACACCGAAAAAAAGCGGCTGTGGGAGTGTGGATGTGTGTGTGTGTATGTGTACATATGTGAATTCAGTGTGGCAAAACAAAACAAAAGAGAATCACCGTTAGGTATTAGGACTGGCAACTTGGCGAAAATATTAAAGATGTACATATACGATTTATATTAATTCAGTTATTGTTAATTACATTTTTTCAACTAAATAATTTGTTGTATGTTTCTAACTCCCAGCCACATACTAATCTTACGAGAAAAACATGCAATATACATACATATGTATGTGTGCTCTGTTATACGGCTAGTGTTTTGACTAGTGCTATCTCTGTCGTTCAGACTGAGATCGCGATGCTTTGTTTTTCCCCTGCCATCCCAAGCATGGTGCAATTATACAAGGTAGTCCGCAAAGACCCCAAAGAGTGTGAGAACCACCTTGTAAAATTTCATCATGATCCCAAGCACCGTTGATCGCTCTCTTTTGCTACACCGAAACTGATTCCTGTTCGTTTTTAACACTGGAACTTCATTTGCCTAAATTAGTTCGTTCAGTGTTTTCAAGTGCTCTGTAAATATCCCCTAATACATTTCGTGCTCGTATTACGGTCCGTTCGTAAGATTTCATTAGCCTGGCTCTCGAGGGGCATCCTCTCTGGAAGTTTGCGCAGCGTAATTAGCAATGCAGGCGTCTGCAGGAGGCACCACACCGGGTCGTGTGCGGCGAAAGGGTGAAAATGCCGCTTCGAGGATTTAAGTGTGTTTTTGCCACGCATCAACGGAAAGTGGCCAAGGCGTGGATGGCAGAGGGACTAAGTTCATCCGCACTTGACACATCACATGCTAATGCGTGCGGCCCTAACCTCACTTTCGGATCTGCGCTGCGGGTCACCTTGAAGGAATGCAAAAATGGAGGCGAGACTGCATTAAAGGTACGCTAAATTCGACTTTTGAATGTTTTTTCATTCTTTTAATGTGTGTGTGTGGTGTGGCTTAGCAAGTACTAAGTGCCATCAACACCAGGGGCGTAATTAAACGCTCACAGAGCATTTTCTATGATAGAGTTGAAGCTCTCTCGTTCCCGGCAATTAGGCCGGAGTTGTCGTCAGTGCAAGTAATGATTATGGCCAGGAAGAAGCAGAAGCCGAAGCAGAAAGATCTTCGGGCAGGCACAAAGAGCCAGCGCCAGAGACAGTGCCAGGGTTGGGGGAACAGGAGCAGAGGACATGGCCAAGTGCCAATTAGCAAGCAAAATAGATTGTAGTAAATTTTAATGACATATACGGCAACCGCCTGGACATGGACATAGTTGCTTCCGCCTTTGCCTCGGTCTCGGCCTGGTTTTTTGTGCCCGGTGGTGTCCCTTTTGAAGGAGCCGGCTGCTTGCAAGCAGTCAAAGGCGTTGACCGCTTGCTGCATCATTGAATTCAAAATACCCCAGCAGAGTGTTCAGCTCTGTGTGTATGTGTCCCCGAGTCCACTTCAATTAAAAAGACTTTCACCTACTACAAAAACGAGGAAAATGAAGGAAAGAAAGCAGGAAAACACTTCCGCCTTACTTTACTTTACTTTTGTGTGCGCCTTGGTAAACGTTTGCAATTGCTTTGAAATTGCGCAGACGTGCAGTGTACTGTCCCCCATGCAGAGTCTGGCTGCCAGGCGAAAAAAAAACTGTCTGCCTAGTGGCATCGGCAGCGGTAGCAGCAGCGCCGGGCATTGCAGCACGACATGACTTCCGCTCGGGATGCCTGGGGCTGGGTGGAGGGGGTGGATAGACCCAAAGTGAAATCAATTCAAAGCCTTGTCCTGGCTACAGCTGCTTCTCAATTGCCTTTTCGGCCATCATCAACGCTTCCACATCGTCCTCATCATCAGCCCATTCTCATCACTGCAATTGTGTCCAGGCGGAATGAGCCTCGCAGATATCTTTTCTTCTTCTCCTTCTTCGTGGATGTTCCTTCAAAATGGCAGCGTTTTTATACCCTTTATACTACACCGGTCGGAATAGGAATCGTGTTGGCATAAATTGCATAATAATAACAAAAATAAACAGAAAACTGTATTGCTTCAATAGAAAATGTAACCTGTATATTATTTTGGAACAAAAATGTTATGTATTCCCTTTTTTTGTTTATAGCTTGAGCTATTGCGACATCAAGCTACAAGCTTGGAAGAACGCAGTCCACCTGCCGTCTAATCGACCGAGAGGCACTGCCGCATGACACTCCGACACGGTGTAACTGAACCGGTCTCCTATATGCAGGAACAATTGCTCAATGTTGGACGAATGATCGAGAACAACTAGAACAAAACTGAACCAAAAGAGGTAAATGACATCTAAATTACAAATATTAGTACTAATTACAAGAAATGTACATACGTATGTGTGTTTGTATGTAATAGTATTTTAGGAAGTGGAATATAATTAGTTGTAAATATATAAATCGAAGTTTATGAAGTTTAAGCGGCTCAACAAGTCAGGGCTATCTAAATTTGTCGGTGTAAGATGTATGTAGATGACACTTTCTTTTTTTTCATAGCTGCCAGCTATGTTTGGATTTGGTTCAGTGGCAAAGCTTTAGGGTTTTGTAAGTGAATATTAAAGTGACAAATAATTTGCATAGAACTTTGGAAGAGTTTCTTCCTCGCTCTCCTTATCTGCTTTCATTATTGTTTTCCTGGCAATTGCTAATGCCGGCGATCAATTATCAAGCGCTGGAGCCAGGAGCAGGCCATCAAATGCACAGTTACAAGCAATAACGAGCCAGCCAGTACGAATGGGAAGGGAACGGAACGGAACGAAACGAAACCCCTCCCAATTGGAGCTCTGTGCACTGCCATGGATGATTGAAATGGGTTGAGTGGGGGTGTGGTGCGAGGTGTGGGGGGTGTTCAGCTTCGGATTCTGGCCACAATCCTTCATTGTTGTTGCAGGCAGCACCCATTCGAGGCTGTCGGTCGGGCGGACGGTTATCCCAGCCAGCCGGCAGCCAGAGCTGGCGATAAAATAAATTTGCATATGAATTGAGAATTAAGAACATTTTGCACATCGTGCAATCTCTCCCTTACTCTCTCTCCTTCTCTCTCTCTCTCTCTCTCTCTCCTTCTCTTCCTCCCACCAACTCGCATTCTTTTTTCTCTCTTCTGTGCTGCTCTCCTGCTCTGCATGTGGATGTGGATGTTGGCATTGTGGCTGCTGTTTGGCCTTTGAATTAGAATCCACACACACACACACACACGCACACCACGCACACCATGCACACCATGCATACACTCGATCTCCCCATTCCATCCACTCTCTCTTTCTCTCGTATCAGCTTCCGTATCAGGCAGAGTGTGAATGGCTTATTTCCTTGTTGCCTTTTTGGCCGCATTTCGGAATTTGCATTTGGCCTTTTTGGGGCGAGCATTTTTATGCGCTTTTGCTCAGGGCCACAAAGCCATATACACTGAGAAAAATAAATGGAAATTAGTTTGTGCATTTCGAAATATATGAAAACTTACCTTTGTGTTCATATTTTTTTTTTTGAGTGTAGAGAAAAGAGTAGAACAGCCCGAACAACAACTCGTTAGGCTATTGAAATTGAAAATGTTTGCCGACTGATGCGATAAGAATGAGCAGGAGCAGGAGCTGGAGCTGGAGGAGTGCGAGTGCGAGTGCTAGTGGAAGTAGAAGTAGAAGTGGGTTGGGATTATAGTTTTGGGCATAACTTTGGTATTGGCCAGCAGCAGTGGCAGCATTTCGTGGGGAAAGTTGTGGGTCAAGTGTTGGCTGGCTGTCGGATAATTGGATTTCTAGAAGCAGCCACCCACAAATGCCTGCAATCAATCGATGCTCCACAGCAACACCTCGACAAAAACTCCAGATTGGGTAGGACTACAAGGAGGAGAAGCGGGAGGATGACCAATCCCCAATCCGCAATCCGCAATCCCCATTTTGTTGGGTTGGGTTGGGTTGGGTTGGAGAGTATCGTATCGCCCGCGGCCTAAACCGCGTGGTAAACTTCCATTTCATTCCACGGACACAAATCGAATGCTTCAGTTGTTTCTCTTTTTATTTGTATTTTTTTGTATTATTTTTTTTTTTTGGGATTTCGGGGCATTTGCAAAACTTTCGACATGCTCATAAAATTGCTCGTTTAACTCATTTAACTTTTTGTTGCTTGGGGTTCAAGTTGTATCTGTGTGTGTGTTTGGGTGTATCTGTGTGTGTGTGTGTGTGTGTGTGGGTGCTCTTTTTTTATTTTTAGAAAGTTTGCATAAATTGTAGCAACAAGAAAAGTTAATAATGCCAGCAGGCAGCAGAGCTCGAGCTGGGGCGACAATGAAAATAATTCAATTAAAACACTTTCCAGTTTTGGGTTCCTCCACGTGGCAACCGTACCCGTACCCATACCCGTACCCGTACCACCACCATACTCCTTCGGTGCATGCATGTCAAGTTACAATTACGCCGAACCAAATTAACACGTAGACCAGGACACCAGGACACGAGGACACCACGCAAGCAGGCAAGCCCGGCAAGCCAGCCAAGCCCGGCAAGCAGGAGCAGGACTTCCTCATGTGTTTGTGTGTGTGTGTGTATCTATGTGGATTGGCCGCGAGGCATCATTCTGTATAAAGTTTTCCATTGGGTGGTCGGTCGGTCGGTCGGTCTGTCTGTCTGTTCATGTGTCCGGGATACCGCACCGAGTGCGACATCTATGCCATGTTTACTTTGCTACTTAGAGCCATGGCTGTTCTTGTTCTAGCAGCTTAAAGCCACAAAGTGCCGCTCTCCTGCCGGGTATTTAAATGTTTGGCCCCGTGGCTTAGGCTTAGGCCACAGACAGTGCACTGCAGTGCAGTGCAGTACAGTACACAAAGAGAGCAGGAGAGGAGCGGAGAGGAGCGTTGCGGCTCTCTGTGTGGCATTTCCGGGTGTTTAGTATATTATTCTAAGATTTGATTGGCTTTGCCCAGGGATTATGGTGGGCTACTGTGTCATGTTGATTTTTGGCAGGGCTCGCTTCCTGCCAATGGAAGGAAGGACTCCTGTAACACCAGTGTGGGAGCTCCCAGAGGCGGTCATGCGGGAGAACACTTTAATCATAGTTCAGTAATACCTACCTCTCTTTTTTTGCCCTCACGCTTTATGGTACATACAATTTGTTCCACTGCAAATCCCCAGCAATGGCCACCAATGGCCACATCCATAGAATGGCCTTAACGAACCGCACTATGCAATGCATTTAACGAAAATAATTTCTCGATTTTTATGCACTCTTGAACCTTTAATGCCTGGGACACATGGCATCCATTTTTGCAGCAATTTAGTCCATTAAAAATTGTTTTTCCATAATTTTTTACACCCAGCATTAAAGCGGGTCGACAAAAAGCGAGCGAAAAACAAAACAAAAAACGAAAAAAAATAACCGAAAAGAATTGATGGCGCATCGAGAGTCCATGCTCGTTAAAAATCAATCCCCCAATGGGCGGGGCAAAGGTGTCGCCCTCCGTCCTCCGCCCCCACTGGTCTCGTGGTCAATATGCGAGACTATAAGTCTATATAAGCGCCATCGCCGCCAGCATCGGTATGTAGGGGATATCTTTTCGGGGCGGGAGGGGAGCCGGCTATTCGGTTTGTCATATTCAGAGGAGAATTTCAAACAAACCTATAAGTTTCTACAATTTTTGAGGGCAGCGGAAGACAGGATATTTCAATTTTCAAAAAACTCTTACTAAATTCTTTTGCATCTCTCTTCTGCAGCATCTCGAGTCGAGCATGGAAAGAGATTGCAACCAATGGGCAGGGCATTGCATTGTCGCCCTGGCTTACAATTGTTGTAATTCTGCATGGGGAATCACCACAAACTGAGGCGCAATGAAGCGCAACACATCCACGCGACATTTCCAATCTACGCGGTGTATCTGTGCATCGTGCACGAGGCTATGGCTATGGCTATGGTCATGGCCATGGCCATGCCTCTGACTCCGGCGCTGGACACCTCCACCAAAATGTGTCCAATGTAACGCCACAACAAAGAACGTTAATTGACGCCAAAATGCTGCAGCATAAAAAGCACAACAAAAAACAAGAGAGAATCTCCGGATGGAGCAAAACTCTGAAAAAAAGGCAAGAGAATAACCAGCGAAGCGGAGAGCATGTGAAAAAAGAATTTGTCCAGTCGGATACATTTTGTGGCAGGAGCAGTAGAAGCAGGAGCAGGAGCTGGAGCTGGAGCAGCATCAGTGCCGTGTCTTGGCTGGGTTTTTCGGTAAATTTAAATGCGCCTCCGACCTGATCTCCATTCCGACCTGATCCAACCCGACACGACACGACCCGACTCAAGGCTCAAGTGGCTTTATTAACCCTATGAGAGGTCACACGGGTCTCCTGCCCTCCCTCCACATCACTGGCCTGCACTCCAAACCACGCCACGCCACACCAGCCCACCCCACAATCCTCACAGCAGTAAGACAGAAAGAGTGGGCGTTGTTGAATCAGCACACGTGATTAATGGCCTTTAATTATGTCAAAGCGCGACGGAAGGACTCTGGCTAGGAATGGGCTCCTGTGTGTGTCTCTCTGTGTGTGTGTGTGTGTGTGTGTGTGTGTGTGCAACGGTATGCCAGTTAAACGCTTGACATTAAAAAATTGACACCGTTCGGGGTGAAATGTCGGCGACGTTCTGGTCCTGGGGCTGGTTCTGGGGCTGGGACTGTGGCTGGTTCTCTGCGCCTCCTCCTGCCTGCCGGTCGATGTGTTTTTGCTTCTCTCTGACAACTGTCTGGCACACGGAACTCGGTAGTTCCCCCACGAGGCTTGTCTTTTCGGCCTGGCCCCAAACACACACACATACATAGTCATACTCATGCCACACTCCATGGACTGAGGCAGAACTCCTTTGGACATTTGTTACCAAGCCCCGTGATTGTGTGTGGGCGTGTGTCTCGGTTGTCGCTTTTAATGAAAGCGTCATAAATTATGTTGCAGTTGACGAAAGCAACAGCGAAGCTATCGTCTCCGTTCAGAGTCAGAGGTTACAGAGCGGAGGGTCACTTAGCATATGGCCAACACATGCACATGCACTCCTACATATACATAGCGTAGCATGGCAGCAGTGGCTGTGGCAGGAGCAGTGGCAGTAGCAGCAGTAAGGGATCCCAAATGCTTTAAATATGTTAAACAGGTCAACCATTAACCAAACTTTATCCAAATTTCGAGATACAAATGCAACCAAATGGTTCTTAGAATACACACAATGCCAGATAAATGATGTAGAAGGAGAAAAATAATATGCAAGTTGAGGGAAAATTCCATTCTCTCTGGTTTATAATCTGTTTCGGTGCCGTTTCATTAATTTTTCGTTCGTCAATCGATCTTGCCACCCGCAGTGTTTTCCAGTGTTGCATTGGTTGTGTCGACACGCCGCCCAATCTCGCCGCAGACTCACGTGCAAATCGATTTCTGAGCGCCGAGCTTCTAATCGGTGGACCGTCGGCCGCGAGAACCTCCCACAAAACCAGACCGGAGAGCAGTAGCAGCAGCTGGATATACGACATTTTATTGTGCCAAATGTCGGAGTTCTACTACGGAATTGTCGCCAGACTCGTTCGAGTCGAATGAACAGGTAAAACACACATCATGTCTTATTTACACAGCATACTTGTACATCTCTCACTCTCTCTCTCTCTTTAAAGTACCTACAGATAACTGAAAGTTTACGATATCCAGTGTTTGGGCTATGCAGAGCAGCTGTTGGACCATTTTCCCGGCTTCCGGATCCAAGGTCTGCGTAAAGATCACCCATAGAACTCTCTTGATTGTTGCCAGCATGCTTACATATATTTTTATTTGCTCTCTTCACAGATGTTTCTCTTGGTCTCTTCGTCTTTGGCAGCTCTTAACTTTCTGTGTCGCCGGATAAAGACTGTTTCCATATCGTGTGTTCTGGTGCACGTTTGAACTGAAAAAATGGCAGTAGTTTTTGTGCCCGAAAAATCTTTTCAAACTCTCGAAAATATATCGAAGCCAGAGCCCAGTCTCTCTCTGTTGCTAGCCCTCTGCCTTTTGCCCTTTGCCCCCTGCTATTTGCCAAATCAAATAATTATAAAAGTTGAGCCCCCGCCACGCCCACAGACCGCCCACAGCCTTTGGCACAGGACTCACAGAAACAGAACTTGAAACAAACTTTTGGCTCAAAAAAGGTGCAGCGGCAAAAGTTTTGAGCCAACTAGCAAAAATTTCATTTAGGCGCATTTAGGCGTCAGCTACAGTTAGGAGGGGAAAGGACGAGATCGGGGGATCCCCCCCCGGATAGAGATTCTTAAAGCCAGTGCCAGTACGAGGGCATAGAAATCATATTTGGACACACATTTTATGCAGCCTCAGCGACGGCGGCGTCGGCGGCGGTGGCGGCGGCGGCGGGAAAACTTTTTTTGCTAACGCTGCAGGCGAAAACTTTCGCCTCAGTCTCGGAACAGGAGGCGCTGGAGGAGGGGGAGACGGTGTAGGCATCCCGACATCCTGTCTGTCCCCGCCGTCCCGCCGTCTGTCCGCCTTTGTGCCAATTTCAGAGTTGCAGAGCTCCACCGAAGCGTGAGAAATGCGCCACAGCCTCCGCTTTGATGGATTTGCGCCTCGAAACGGGGCCAGACCCCAAGGATTCCGGCAGGGCCGCAGCCAGGCAAACCCTTTCGTTTACATTTTCATTTCGTTTTTCCTCCTTATGCAAGCTTTCCACGAAAAATTGCTCGAAAGTGATGGCTGTTGATTTGTTTCGCTATTTTATTCTACAATTTTTTTTTGTACTTTTACTTTGAGGACATTGTAATCCTGGACGAGTCCTCGTTGCATGCCTAGCCGCTGAGCTGGTTGATCAGCCTGCGCTGCCTCTCGTACAGCTGGAGCATGCGACGCCTCCTGCGCTCCTGGCGCTGCCTCCTCTGCAGACGACGACGACGAATGAAGGCACGTCTGCGCCGCGCTGCCGCCGAGTTCGAGTTCGAGCCTGAAGAACCCGAGGAAGAGGATGACGACGTGGTCGTGTCCGAGGTCGAAGAGGCAACGGTGGTGGTAGCCGTGGAGGGAGCGACTGTTGTGGTGTCAGTGGACGATGCGACAGTTGTGGTGGCCGAAGCGCTGGTGGTGGCCGAAGCGCTGGTGGTAGCCGCGACTGTTGTGGTTGTTGTGCCTGTGCCCGTGGCACCACTCTCCTGGCCCAGCAGGAAGCAGCCGAGGACTGCGAGGAGGAGTACGAACGAGAAGCGCATGGTGATGTGTGTCTGATCTGGCAATCCGTTGTGGATTTTATACCAGATCTTGCACGGAAGCACGCCTCCACTCGGAGAATTCTATCCAATGTTATAGGCAAACACCATGGTTGACTTTCGGAAATGTTTGCTCAGCTTCTCGATTGACATTGGTTTCGGTACATACAATATGTAGTTCTGTTAGTGGGTTGCAAGTGGGTTACACCTTAGATTAGTGCTTTGTTTGGGCTGAACCCATTCTGAGCGACTCTAAGCATTCAACATGGATGAATGGATGGATGGATGGATGGATGGATGGATGGATGGATTTCACGAGTCTTCACTTACAGATTTTAGTTTATCGTGCCAATCGAATAGGCAACAGACCGATAAGACAGTTCATTAGAAAATAGTCAAGTACGAGTATTTCATGCTAGTGTACTAAATATTGTTGAGAACTGTCTAGAATTCGTAAGATTATTTCTCAGGCAAGATGATATTTTGTTCCCCGGAATAACCTGTGATTATGCATCTCTAACCGAAGCTTTTCCCGATCCTTATGGGGACCATCGATATAGTACGATTCAGACGAACGGTAGATCTCGTAAACTACAAGATATAGAATGTCGAAACGTGCTCTATGTAAAGTATATTTCTGCCTTCTCTAAGTGAATAATCAACCGAATCCCATAGATCAGTGAGTCCCATACATAGATCAGTGGATCTTGGATATAAAGAAGGTTGCATCAGAATACATTTTCAAAATACTCGTATATTCAATTTTGTGTTCATATTTCAGTGGTGCTTAAAGATAGGTTTTTCAACATTGGATGATTTCTCGGGAGTTCTGGATGTGTCTCCTGAGTTCCCACTTAACCTTGTAGCTGGTTGATCAGACGGCGCTGGGCCTGGATCCGGCTGCGAAGCCTCTGGGTCTGGCGCTGCCTCTGGCGCTCACGGCGCTGGCGCTGACGAGCCAGACGACGACGTCTGCGACGCCTGGCCGCTGCCGAGTTCGAGCCTGAAGATCCGGAGGATGAGGACGAGGTCGTGTCCGAGGTCGAAGAGGCAACGGTGGTGGTTGCGGTGGAGGGAGCGACTGTTGTGGTGTCAGTGGACGATGCGACGGTTGTGGTGGCCGAAGCGCTGGTGGTGGCCGAAGCGCTGGTGGTAGCCGCGACTGTTGTGGTTGTTGTGCCTGTGCCCGTGGCACCACTCTCCTGGCCCAGCAGGAAGCAGCCGAGGACGGCGAGGAGGAGAACGAACGAGAAGCGCATGGTGATGTGTGTCTGATCTGGAAATCCGTTGGGGCTTTTATACGAATAATACCAATCTGCGATAGCTATTATAATTGTTGTAATTAACAGATATGTAGTTCCACTGTTTTAATATTGAAATTCGGAAATGTTGGCACAGCTTGTCGATCGACATTGGTTTCTTTGTATAGCCAAATAGCATGGTTTGGATGTTAGCTTAGGTGGAGATCACAATACACAATTGTAACCGTTGGAATAGTTGAAAAGAATATGCTTCACGAAGAGGAAGAGTGGGGTTAGCGATCTCCAAGCAGTCTCGTTTCAGTCTTCACAAAAATATAAAATATGCGCAGTATTGTCGAAATGCCTTTGACTTCTCCACTCCTATGAAAAACATATCCATACTGCCGATTTAAACCGCAGAAAACGCTGGACTATTAGTACTTACTGTACTAAGACCATGACCTTATGGAACAATCCTTTCTTCTTTTGATTTTTTAATTTATTGCATCTTATTGCATCAGATCGTTTCGCTGCAAGATCAGAGTAGGGATCTTGCAGGGAGATTCGGATTTCGAACCAAGTTTTTCTCAATCTTGTGCCATTTGTTCTAGTATCTCAACTTTTACGAGTTCAATGTTCAAGTCTTTGCGGATATTCTCGTTCCGGAGCAAAAACATGAAAAAAATTCCAAATGATTCCTTAAAAATTGTTAAATCCCCAAATATATCAGAAAAAATGGGGTCACAGCAGAAATATCGCGTTGGATCACTAAATACAATATCATCACCATACTATCATCAAAACTGTGGATATCCAAGAACAGTATAGTTCTCCCTTGGATTTGTTGGTGGCTCTTACAGACAGACACACCGACATGGCTATATTGTTCGCGTATCAATTAATCAAGAATCGATAGCAAAGATTCCTGTAGAGAGTCCCTGTCGTTATGGGTGTTTCTAAGGAAGTTAAATACAATTTTGAAATGTTCTTTATTTGCGCTTCTTATCCGGATAGGTTTTCAATGAATTATAATTATATTCCGATTCAATAGTCAAATCAGAATCGATGGTCGGAAAAATGTCCTCACTTATCCCCGACTGTTGCGGCGCTGCTGCCTCCTACGCTGCTGCTGGCGGCGCCTCTGTGCCTGCCGCCTCCGGCGCTGGCGGGCCAAGCGCGCACGTCGACGACGCGCCTGTATCCTACGCCGCCTTGGCAGCCGCGCTGGCGGATGCGGAGGTTGTGGCCGAGCTCGAGCCCGATGTCTCTGTGGTTTCTGATGCATCCGTGACGGAGCTGGAGGGGCTCGCAGTCGATCCAGTGGGGGGACTAGTGGCGGCACCAGTAGTGCTGCTCGCCGCACTTTCCGTCGACCCTTCTGTGGAGCTGTCCGTTGTCGATTCGGTTGAGGTGCCCGTTTGGGCGCTTCCCTGCTCGGAGAGAAGCAGGCAACCGAGGAGACCCAGAAGTAGAACCAATGTGAGACGCATCGCTGAGTGTTTTGTCAAAATGTTCAAAATCTAAAGTCTTTTAAACCAAATCCTTCCCGGAAACCAATATCCAAAGATGATTATACGACCACTAGTAGATCATCGGCAATCCATAAGCATAGAATCGATATTCTCCAAGTCTTCGACGTTTTTATTTTTGGGTTTTTCCACCATCATTGACGTTCTTCAGATACGAAGCGGGGCAAACAAAAATATTTACACAATGTCGAAAACAGAATACTTACACGGCTTTCTGGGGCCCAAGATCTGTATAAAAGACCTGCTCGGAGACAGATTCAAGCACAGCACATCACCATGCGCTTCTCGTTCGTTCTCCTCCTCGCGGTCCTCGGCTGCTTCCTGCTGGGCCAGGAGAGTGGTGCCACGGGCACAGGCACAACAACCACAACAGTCGCGGCTACCACCAGCGCTTCGGCCACCACCAGCGCTTCGGCCACCACAACCGTCGCATCGTCCACTGACACCACAACAGTCGCTCCCTCCACCGCAACCACCACCGTTGCCTCTTCGACCTCGGACACGACCTCGTCCTCATCCTCCGGATCTTCAGGCTCGAACTCGGCAGCGGCCAGGCGTCGCAGACGTCGTCGTCTGGCTCGTCAGCGCCAGCGCCGTGAGCGCCAGAGGCAGCGCCAGACCCAGAGGCTTCGCAGCCGGATCCAGGCCCAGCGCCGTCTGATCAACCAGCTCCAAGGTTAAGTGGGAACTCAGGAGACACATCCAGAACTCCCGAGAAATCATCCAATGTTGAAAAACCTATCTTTAAGCACCACTGAAATATGAACACAAAATTGAATATACGAGTATTTTGAAAATGTATTCTGATGCAACCTTCTTTATATCCATGATCCACTGATCTATGGGACTCACTGATCTGTGGGATTCGGTTGATTAATCACTTAGAGAAGGCAGAAATATACTGTACATAGAGCACGTTTGGCCATTCCATATCTTGTAGTTTACGAGATCTACCGTTCGTCTGAATCGTACTATATCGAGTGTCCCCATAAGGATCGGGAAAAGCTTCGGTAAGAGATGCATAATCACAGGTTATTCCGGGGAACAAAATATCATCTTGCCTGAGATATAATCTTACGAATTCTAGACAATTTTCAACAATATTTAGTACACTAGCATGAAATACTTGTACTTGACTATTTTCTAATGAACTGTCTTATCGGTCTGTTGCCTATTCGATTGGCACGATAAACTAAAATCTGTAAGTGAAGACTCGTGAAATCCATCCATCCATCCATCCATCCATTCATCCATGTTGAATGCTTAGAGTCGCTCAGAATGGGTTCAGCCCAAACAAAGCACTAATCTAAGGTGTAACCCACTTGCAACCCACTAACAGAACTACATATTGTATGTACCGAAACCAATGTCAATCGAGAAGCTGAGCAAACATTTCCGAAAGTCAACCATGGTGTTTGCCTATAACATTGGATAGAATTCTCCGAGTGGAGGCGTGCTTCCGTGCAAGATCTGGTATAAAATCCACAACGGATTACCAGATCAGACACACATCACCATGCGCTTCTCGTTCGTACTCCTCCTCGCGGTCCTCGGCTGCTTCCTGCTGGGCCAGGAGAGTGGTGCCACGGGCACAGGCACAACAACCACAACAGTCGCGGCTACCACCAGCGCTTCGGCCACCACCAGCGCTTCGGCCACCACAACTGTCGCATCGTCCACTGACACCACAACAGTCGCTCCCTCCACGGCTACCACCACCGTTGCCTCTTCGACCTCGGACACGACCACGTCGTCATCCTCTTCCTCGGGTTCTTCAGGCTCGAACTCGAACTCGGCGGCAGCGCGGCGCAGACGTGCCTTCATTCGTCGTCGTCGTCTGCAGAGGAGGCAGCGCCAGGAGCGCAGGAGGCGTCGCATGCTCCAGCTGTACGAGAGGCAGCGCAGGCTGATCAACCAGCTCAGCGGCTAGGCGATGCCATGGCGAGGAGTCCTCTGCCAGCGATGGGGAGGAAGTCAATAAATAAGAAATGTGTATTCCTTTAAAAACTAGTTTCCTTCAAGTCTTGTCCGCTATTGGGATTTGTGTTGCTGGGTCCCTGGGTTCTTTCCGGCGACATCATCCTATAAGCCTCGCCGGCAGAGGCTCTTTGGGGCACTTTATCAGCGCTTAAACACATCTCCATCGCGGCGTGCCCCCACGCACATTTACATAGTTCGTATTCAATCAGTCAGGAGCACGGATGTGGGGGCGTGCGCATATCCATCCTCTCAATCTGCAATCCTCAATCCTCAATCCTGAATCCTGAGCCGGCAGACAATTGGCCCTCTCCCAGGAGTTTATTATGCCCGGATTGAGCGCTTAAAAATGCTTTCCTTGTAGCCAAGAGAGAGAGGCAGTGAGCCAGTGAGCCGCAGCCAGGAATCAAATCAAATAAAATATTCATTTTGATCTTTGAACTGTGCATAAATATGCAGCTGCCTCCTGTCTGCCGTGGGGGAGAGGAAGGACCTTCCAGCACAGATACTGGTGCGAGTATCTGCGATACGTATAAAAATTCTGTGTGTATAAAATGTATAAAAGATGCGGTTTGGCGACGGCACTTCATCATCTTGCTCGTTCTTGTCCTTGTCCTCGTCCTCGCCCTCGTCCTCGTCCGCGTTCTCTCCCTGGTGCCCGCTGAAATCCAACAATAACAGAGAGAAAATGGAAAAAGGAAAATGATTTCGCATTTCCCCCATTGTGTGGGGAATCGAAGAAAAAGTGGATATGAATAGCTGAGGAGTGGTTGCGAGAGCAGGTTCCGAGGGGGTAGAAGCGAGGTCTGGTCTCGTGGCATTGCAAATTGATTCAAGATTAGGGTTAAGGGATTTAGTCGGAGGCACAGTTGCCACAGTATTCTGTTGCAAATTGATGGCTTTGTGTCCGTTAATTGCTCAGCTCCACGGCCACACAGAGCGAGTGAGAGCACACATCCCTTCCAGCAACTGATTTCAGATCAGATTTGCCTGCTTCAAAATTGCATTTCACGAAACTTTGTCCGCTGACTGGGCAGCCACTGGGAAGGAGAGGCTAAGAAAGGAATGCGGCCTCGAGCCACCAAAAGGAGATGGAAAAAGGAGCTGAGATCCGTGATTGTTGTCATATTTCCTTGCAGACCCATACAATCTGCCATCAATGCTGTCTCTAAATAGGGGAGAAAAAAGAGACCATAATGTACGAACGAGTCTCTGCACATTCATCCCTATGCTTCCTGAAGTTTTCGTACTTTTTTCAGCTTGATTGCTCCTTAAACTGATAAAGTACACAGGTAAATACTGTTTAACTTTGAAGATACATAGCTGAGGATAACTGGAAAATAACTCCATCCTGCTCGCGGAGACAGTTATTAATCCGTAATTGAAAATAAACAGCCGACATCAGGGAACAACTTCAGCTCGATGAGGTTAACTTTTGAAACTTGTTCCGGGCTTAAGCCCGATGTTCCGGCAGATACCTGTACAGCACAGAGAGCAGTCAAGAGGCAGAGCTCTGCCTGTACCACTCCACCGCAACACGGAATTGGCCTTGTTTAGAGATTTAAATGAGATTGGAACCGTGTTGAGTAAGCCTGGAAAACAGGAGATTTATTGCCCCAAAATGTCCTGGCCCTGTCTCTCTCTCTTCCCTTATCCTCTTTCCTCTGTCCTCTGTCTGTGGCCCATAATCAACTAATTCAATAAACCGACAGCAGCAGCAGCAGTAGGAGCAGCAGGAGAAGGAGCAGCAGGAGTAAGGAGCAGGAGCAGGAGCAGAGCGGCAATGTCTGGGAGTGGGGATTTCGAATGGGCTGCCGAATAACATGAGGCTCTGTGATTTATACCCAGGGAGTGTGAAATACAACGAAATAAAACATTTCCTCTGCTGCCGAGGGGATATGTGAATGTCCTGAATGTCCTGTATCCTTGTAGCTACAACTTAATGCGCAACAACGAATGGCATGCAATGACCAAAAGAAAACTCCTCCAACCAGTAACCAGCAATGCCATACAAAAAGCAAAACAAAAAAATCAAATATATGTTTTGTTTAGTTTCCTTTTCTTTTTTTTTTGTCAAACTAGCAGCTCGAGGCTCTGAGATTGTTTAGCATGTCCTTTGCTATTCAAACAATTTGCATATCCTTTTAGTGCAGCGAGTGGACTTAAGAAATCAACAGCAACAAGAACAACAGCAGCTGTAAGAATAGTAGGAGGAATAGCAGCATAGGCAGCAGGACACACAGGGAGTGTGTCCTGGGCACAGGCATACCGACACGACAGTCGACCAAAATCCAATGTCAGCTCTGGCATTCCAGAGAAGAAGACCGAAAAGAGGTGAAGTCTTGGATGAATATGTCAATTCTTTGGACACTCTTTTTAGGGACTTGTCTACTCATTTGGATACGTTTTATTTGTAGAGATATTTTGAAATGGAAGAGGACAAACCCGTGGTGGAAACAGTTATACCCCACTGGTGGTGCAAGGGTATACAAATCTTGGATAGAGTTTTATTTAACACGTTCGAGGCGAGGCGAGGCGAGTCGAGAGAATGCGAAGCTTTAATGCCAGAGGGATGGGGTGCACAGACGGAGGGATGTATTCAAGTGAATAGGTCCTCGTCCTGCTGCACTGCTATGGCCTCGTCCTCGACCAGTTGGCAGCCATAATATTTATGCGCAGACGTTGCTCAATAAGCTGCTCAAGGATTTATTAGCCAAATGGACAGATTTGACTGGCTGGCTGGCTGCTTGGCTGCTTGGCTGGCTGGGATGCAAGTCGTGCTCTCCATTGCTGGCCTGTGGCATGTGGCATATGTGCGAGGCTGCCAAGTGGTCCATCCACCGGGAGAAATCTGTCTGTCGCATGGTGGTTTCCGCTACGACTTGTTGGCCATTCCTTTCTGACAGTGGAGGGGACCTTAACGCCACATTAGAGAAATGTTCATTGCTGGGGGACACCCCCAGCAAGTCGTAGCCAACTTATTGATGAATGTTTTCAAAATGTTTGCATTGAATGGCAATTTTTCAAGATTTACTGTTCTGTACTGCAATCGGAAGAACCCTTTTGGGGGCCTCTCTCTCTCTCTCTCTGTGTGTGGGGGTGTGTGGGGGTGGGAGACCAGCTGGCCAACGACTTGGGGGACAATGAATTTCCTTACACTGGACTACCCGACTGTCGTGGTGGAGCTTTGTGTGCCTGTCTAATGGAGCTTAAATGGCCGTTGGCTTGACCCCTGAACTTTTTTTTCTTGGCTGTTGAAAAAGTTTTCCAAGTTCAACAAAGTGAAAACAAATGCATTGTGTGTGTTCGGATCGGGGCATTTTCGAGGGCTTAGCACAATGAAATTCACCTTTTTGCACCTTTTTTTTGTGGTCCTCGTTGGGGTAATTGATAAAAGTTGTGGTTTTTTTGCTCTGTTTGCGAAGAGGGGGTGAGGGAGGGGGGTTGCAGATTTGTCAAGAGATTTGTGCTGCGTGTATTCCGATTCCCCTTTTCGAGGCCCATTATGCGCGGTAATTGAAATTGAAATTGTGATTGCCAATCAGTGGCAACTTGTTAGCATTCCGTTAGCATTGTTACTGTCGCTTTATTGCTTCCTCAGTAAAACCAAATCGCGCCCAAAAGCCAGTTCCAGCCACAGCCCCAGTCCCAGTCCCAAACAGTGTGGAGTGGCATAAATCATACCCCTGGAGCCCCAGAGCCACCTTCAATGGGCGGCTGACAAATAGCCAAAAGCGTTTTTTAAAATTCGCAAACTGTCACCGTCACCGCCACCGCCGGATCACAATAAACACGACACACCGACACACAATTGCCGAACATTTCATTGCGAATATATTGAATAATAATTCTCTGATATTTGGACCTTTTGTGGGCCTTTTGTTTTCATCAGATTTTCATCAGGGCCGGACGGCTGGACGGGACGAGGCGCCGCCGCTCCATTTTAATTGAATTTTCGGATGGTGGGTGCAAAAACATGCAAATGTCGAGTGTCACGCCCTCAAATGTCGATTCGGACGTTTAAAATGTCCGAAAAATATGAAAAATCTAATAGAAGATGACATTGATGGATGGTGTGCGGGAGAATAGACAGATTTTAGGGGAACCCCAGGCCGTACACCCCCCACCCCACCCCTTTCAGAAGACTGCCTCTGTTGGTAAACAACTTTATTTGCTTTTGCTGCGGATTACATGAAAGTGAGAAAAAAAAATACACAAAAAATACCATTGAGACATGGGAGACATACTACTGTGTGGAGCTGTGTGTGGACGATCCCGGGAGGTCAGGGGTCATCCCGGGACGATCAGTACGGATCGCGCTGTTAGGCGATCTTGGGCAGCATGGCGAATATGCCAGGCTTGAGGTTGTTGACATCCTGGACGGTAAACTCGCCGGTGAAGTGATCGTTCATGATTATGGTTCGCTTCTTGTTGGCGTCCAGGAGATGTGCCTGCCAGATGATGTCGAACTCGAGCTCGGGCAGGATGGCGGTGGTTGGATCCTCGGGCCACCAGAACTTGTTGATGTAGTACGATCCCTGAAATGGACGGACACGGTGTGAGTGAAGATGAAGTTTGCGATGCAGTTTGTATCGGCCCTAGAACGTGTCCGAGATGGAGACTCTTTCTAGCAAAACCGATGCGTGGAATGATGGGACTGACTCACTTTGGCAATGGGACAGTTTTCGATGATGTTGCCGAACTCCCGGATGAAGCCGTGGACGAACCGACCAACGGGCGACTGGTTCGCGAAGCCCAGAATGCGGCACACATTGAGGGTGGTGTTCAGGGTGGTGGTGTAGTGGCCGTCCACCTTGTTGGTGATGCGCAGCTCCAGATGGATGTCGATGTCCCGCAGCTCCTGGTGCACCTCCATGGAGAAGTTGAGATGCGGATCGCTGCTGTCGAACACCACCTTGTGGCTGACGAACTTCTCTTCGCTCCAGATCTTGACCTCCTTGAACTTGGGCCGCATCATTTTCTGTGCGGGGGTTGAACCTATTGGTCAAGGATTTGCTTGATGACGGCTTAGGCTGTGTACTCACCTCGGCCAGGGCCCCATGGCAGATGGCCAGAAGGATTTGCACCACAACCAGTGTATTCGGTAACATGATGGACCAACTCGTGGACTTCACTGGCTCTTCTCTGTGGCCGGATCGCTATTTATAGCAGATCCAGGAAAATTGCCCAAGTAATTTCGATTTTGATCGTATCGAAAATCGACTAAGCGGCAGCGAGTGAATGGAAAAGTAAATGCCTGAGTGCTTTTCCAAAGTCCACATCCGCATCCACATCCACATCCATTTAGCTGACTTAATTCCCCGTGGCCAGCGATTCGATCGATTTGCTGGCTGCCCTAATGCCCACACCGCTTTGCCCTCCATTGAGGCCTGACTAATCGTCTAATCGTCGCAATATATATAAGTGCTGACTAATTGGAAAAGTGTCCCAGTGCTGAAGTGGACTGAAATTGAAGCAAGATGCGTGAGGTGCCCATCCGAAGCTGGTACTCCCTGGTGGGGCTGCTCTTGGTGCTTTGCCCCATGACGGGGGCATGGGTGAGTTCCCTGACATACCCCGGACGTGTGCGGTGATGAGTAAACACTCGGCAGCACCGACTAAACGCTCCCCTCCTCGCCCCCGACAGCGTTCTTTCAAGGTGATCCTTACGGGAATCGAGTTCGAGGCCAATGCCAAAATCTTGGATTACAATGTGCAGCTGCACAACGACTCTGGTGACTCGAGGATCAGCATGGACGTCACCACACATGTGGACCTCACGGATGTCCAGATGTCGATCAACGTGGGCCTGGAGACGGACAAAGGCAATTTCTCGACCTTGATCAACCGAACCGTGAACTTTTGCAAGATGATGAAGCAACGTAGCTCGGAACCCCTGGTGCGGCTCATGTACGATGACCTGCTGAAGCATGGCAATTTCTTCAAGGAGTGCCCCATCCGAAGCGGCGTCTACACCCTCCACAACTACAAGGTGGACGAGGAGATGATGCCCAGCTTCCTTCCCGAAGCGACCTTCAAGTTCACTCTCCTCATTGTCAGGCCCAAGAACGAGATGCTCTCGCGGACCGTCATCTATGGCCGCATCGACAAGTCCAAAGGGTTTGACAACCTCAAGAGGTTTAGCCTAGGCTGAGATATGTTATATATGAGAGAGAGATACAGAGAGAGAGAGAGAGAGAGAGCTACCCCCAATAAAGACCTCATACCCCAGATCCCAGACTGTCTGTAGTTTAGTATGCAAAATGCCTTTTGTCGCACGATTGACGTCGTCATTGTCGCCTTGTGCTGCTCCCCGATGCCCATTCCAATTCCCATCCACATCCACATCCACATCACCACCACATCACCCATCCCAGAGGTTTCACCATCGCCTCCATCGTCACGTGTTTGCCTGCTCGACTGCGAAATTCGCATGTTTGCCCGACGACGTCGACGACGACGACGACGGTGACAAGCTGTCTGCAGGCAGCCGTCGGCGGAGGCAGCGCAATTGATGACGATGATAATGGCACCAGAGAGATGGGTGCCGGAGTGGGAGGAGGACAAATGCATGGTGGATGGTGGGTGTACCTGATGAGCAACAGACGACAATGATTTAGGTTGAAACTGCTGAAGTGGAGCCCGCTGAAGAACATGCACACCCACATGTTAGACGGCGAGAGCTGATTGGACAGATATCTGGGTGAATGATAGTCGGTAATAGTCAGGTCTCATATTCATAAGTAGTATCTTGAATTGCATAAGCAGTATGGATATCACGTAACCAGAGCGCGAGAGAGAGAGAGAGAGAGAGAGCCAGCGGAACATGGCAGAAAAAACTTTATCAACAACAATAAAAACTTGCAAATATTTAACATAACATTTCAGCAGGGCAGCGCACAGTCCTAGCGATAGAGTTCGAGTTAGAGGACCCTGCCCTGCCCTGCTCTTTGTCTCCCATTCCCGCGTGTAATTAAGGATGCACTGCACATCGTTCCGATGCCAGAGTTCCAGAGTTTGAGAGTCGTTGACAGCAGCACTAAAAAGTGCTCGCGACGAGAGCTCCATGAGTCATTCCCAAACCCAAATACTTGTTTTTTATACCCACACTCTATATATATCTAAGGCCCCGGCCTCGTTGCGAGGGCGATAAATCTCGCGTAGAAAAGTGCAATAAGTTAGAGGATAGCGGCTCCTTTGAGGAGCGTTCTTTCCCCATACACACATTCATACATACATATGTACATTGTATATAGTATATAGCGCTACCCCTATATCATTTTGGGGCCTGCCTGATCGTAATTGCTTCAGCAGTTCAAGTCAGAGTGTTACTTTGAATAATGGATATGGATATCCATCCCGTTTAGGTATGTGTGTGGGTTCGTTTCATTGAGCTGTTGTTGAAGGCCTATAAAAAGCGATTCACGTTTGGACCCCCCCTCCCTCCCGCTCCCGCCCACACACCTTCCCCTGTCCGTCCCAGTGTCCTTCCGCAGCAGCAGCGGGTGGGGGCGGTGTGGAGGCTGAAATTTATGCAATTATCGTTTCGCTTGAATTGTCCAAATTAAATTTGTTATATAAAAATGTTAATTTTTTTGTACATTCCGTCCCATCCCGTTCCGTTCTGTTTCTGTTCTGTTTCTGTTCTGTTTCGGTTTCTTTTCTGTTGTATACGCATTCAATTATCGACATTTGAGTGACTTTTATTGAATTTATTCCATTGCCTGTTGCCTGTTGCCTGCTGCCTGGTTTTGGCTGTTGCCTGTTTCTGTAAATGAAATGCAATCGAGTTGTCGCTTTTTTTCGGCTATAAGGTTATCAATTATTATTGTCACATTGTCGCAGATTGATTGGGGCTTTTTGGAGGATTGAGGAGGATCCATCCATGAACGCCACTCTTCGATTCCAATCAGGTGCTCGCTCAAATAAAACCCGACTCTGTTTCTATTCCCAGACCCAACCAACAGCCCCGCACAGACTTGGCCAAAATCCGTTTCCAAATTGCATTTAAATAGTTCTGCTGCTGGAATAACCAGCAAATAAATTATGTGAGATAATAAAACAACGACTCGCGGCCCCAGTCCGAGTGTCCGAAGAGTGGAACTCGAAGAAAAACTCAACTCGACTCGCCAGAAACTGGGTTAGATATGCAAATCGATCCCAAGGGAGGAGGACCAAGAATATTGATGAGATGAGCCGCCGATGTCGACGATGTTCTCCAAACTACGGCGAGTGCGACGCGTGATGATGGGCTAGAAAACGAAAAAAAAAAATAATAATAATATTAATGATGATGTATGTAACGCCTGTGGGATTGGTTATGATGATAGACCACTCCCAGTTATGATTGGGCGGGCTGGTAGGGTTCGTTGAACTGCTCCTAGATTATATCACAGCACCAGAACTTCTCTCTCTCTCGCTCTCTCGCTCTCACAATAACCGCGATGGGGACGGCGACGCTTTCTACATTTCAATTGAAGATTTTTCGGCAAGACCTTAACCCCGAAAGCGGCGGTTCTTTGGGTTAGCAATCTCTGGCCCCTGAATTTGCATTCGCTCCGTCTCCGATCTGCAGTCGAAATCAAACTTCAATTGGAATGCAAATGGTGCCCCCTCGGGGCCATGGCAAAACGAAAGGCGAAAGGGTGTTAAACTATATTTGAAGTCTCTCCGGTCGCTATATCGGATGGATGGATGGATGGACGGATGGATGGCTCCGCCTCTTGATTGTCGGGTTCAATGGCTTTGCCAAAAGTTTCTCTCTCTTATTATTTTTTTGGTTTTTTTTTCGCTAGCTTGAGTGAATTGAAATTTAAAGTTTTCGCAAATGCCGCGAGCCGAAGTTTGTTCAACTATGAAAATCCACTTACAAAAATTATGTTAATTGCAACGAGAAAAGGGGAAACGAAAGACAAGACGACGGGCGGTCCCAGCCAAAAGAAATGAATTCTTATTAAATCAGGCCGAGGACAAGGACTGGAATGGGACTGGGAATGGAACTGGAACTGGGGATAAGCAGCATAACTGTTAGACAGACGGACAGACAATCGGCAAACAAACAGATTGCCAAAAATAACAGTCGACAACGGCGAGTAACAGTTTGCCTCCCCACCACCCACCTCCCACCCCCTTCAACTGTAAATCTGATGAAATCTTAGTCTTTTTATACCCTTCCAGGGGGTATGCAACGCCGCAAAGGATGCCTTTTCGAGCATCTAATGCCACCTTACGAAATCAATGTGTCCTTTCGCTTGTGCGAACTTACAACAGCTTATCACAATCATTCCATGTCTGTGCTGTAGTGACAGTTTGCATGAATCTTGAAGGGTATACATATCTTCGGGCCCGCCAGCATTCGGGCTGGCATTCGTTTCTTTTGGCCCAAAAAGAAAGGAGTATGAAGGCAGTGAAAGGGCCCTAGACCGAGCCCAATATTTGCACTTTGAAGCATTCTGCCAGCTGAGAGTTAATTTTCACAGTCTTTTGGCATCTTTGTCTTGTACATTATTGGCTCTGTTCCGGGCTCTGGGCTCAGGATGCACGATTCAGGACTCAGGACTCAGACATCATGAAGTGCTTTGCAAATAATCGTGGCAGGCATTTGGTAATCAGTTTTTGCTAAAGTTTTAATGCATTTAAAATAAAGTTATACTCCGTCTTTATACTCGCCTATAATATGATTGAATCCCAGAGGTAGGGCGTTCCCCTGGGCACAGGCAGAGGCCCAGGCAGAGGCCCAGGCAGAGGCACACAGCCTTCCGCCTTCCGTCTTCTGCCTCTCTATCCGCACTTAAAATGTGCGCATAAAAAACTGACTAGAATCGAAAGAATTTATTTGTTCCTGCTCGCAAATTTCCCTTCTGACTGCCGCCGGCGGCGGCGTCGTCGTCATCGTCATCGTCGTCGTCGACCAACTTATTGCAATTGCTACAAATTTTTACATAAATTTACGCTATGACAAGGCACCCACCGCCCCTCCCCACGCCCCGTCCACCTCTCAGGGCCAGTCTCAGTGGCAGTTCTAGCCACCTCCCTAGTTCTAGTTCGCCCTTACACTTATATCTCCTCGCATTATGCAGTCCCCGTTGGCATTTTTTCGTATTTTTTAAGGGGGATTCTTTTTATATTCGAACGTTCGGGCGTTCGTGCTGGCGGCTCCTTGGCGTTTTAGTAATTTTTCTTTTTTCCAGGTGGAAATCCACTTTCAATTGTTTGGGGCTCTGCCTTTGGCATCCTGGAGGTTTACATATTGCTCATTTCGGGGCTGAAGGAGGACCTGGAGCGGACTCCTCGCTTATTGCCACTGTCTGTTGAAGTGTAAACATTTTCGCAGAAGGTGTAAATAAAATCTTGTAAAGCGTTGCCACCGCCTCTGGCTGCCGGCTGCTGGCTGCTGGCTGCCACACCTGCCTCATACTACTGCGGAAGTCTGCTAAGCTCCTGCCATTCCCTGATTGTTTGTTCCCTTCGCGATTGGAGAGATCTCCTCTCTCTCTCTCCTCTCTCTCTTTCTCTGTCTTTGTGTGTGTGTGTCAACAAAATTTGTGCAAATAAGCCGGAAAACTGGCTGAATATTGATGGAGCTCTCTCTCTCTCTCTATCTCTCTCTCTTCGTAATCGGTGAGGTATGGGGTGTTGGGGTGTGGCGATAAGCCCAATTCATCCAATGACAATGACCAAAAATTCAACCTAATGGCCCTGGGGGCCGCCGACGCCTGGCCAACGGTTTGAACCGAAATGTTGTTTATTTTTACGAGATTCCCATTAACGTGGAAGAGCTCATTAAACGCTCGAAAATTGCCAGCGAACCGCAAACCAATGGGCGCTGGCTGGGCCTCTACTATTTTCCACCTATGTGTGTGCTAAAATTAATGCCAACAACTCAATAATTTCCAATAAATGAACAGCGACCAGGCACAGTGGGCTAAAATGTGTTGGAAAGTGGATAATAAATTAGTTAAAACTAAGAATTAGTATGGATGGATAGCTATAGCTACTCAGGGCTTAAGTTTGGTATACAAAATGTAAATAATATAGATATACTCCACTGGTTATATATTTGCTTAAAATTCTTCTTAAATTCCATTGATGGAGATATTTCCAGTAGGTGAAAATCCACTAATTTCCCTTCAATCGAATGTATTCCAAAATGAAGCCACGAAATAATAATCTTTATCAGGGAATTTCCATTGAATGTTCCACAGATGCCATGGCCCCAACATTCCCACACAGCTGTTCGGGGGGGTGGTGCCTGGGTGTTTCGGTCCTTTGGGGGTGCATTTGTGGTGTCTATTTAATTACAATTGTCGCTGTCGCCGCAATCCGTGTCCTGTGCAACGGCAACTGCAATTAACGCACTCCGGCCATTGGGAACCGGAGCCAGAGCCAGAGCCGGAGCCGGACCCGGGATTCATGTCGTTGTTGAATGTGTATGCTGGATGCGGCAGTATCAGAGCCGGAACCGGCGCTGGGCTTTATCTCCATCGAGGGCGGGACTGGGCGATTATTTTACGCTCAATTATTGTTAAATATTTCACAAAATGCGAATATTTATTTTAACACACGGCAAATTGGCCCGCTCGGACCGCTGGTGTCCGTGTCATGTCCGTGTTTCGGTTTGCCGGCCGAGTGTCCTAATGAGATTGCAATTATTTGGCCATAAATTCGTATTATTCGGGCTTTAAAGTTCATGCACTCCATGCACTCCAGTGTGTGGCACATTTTTTGCCCGTGTTCTGCTGTGCAGGATGCGCTCGATGCTGCCGAATTAACCCCTGTGCAGTGACAGGATTTAATTTGAAATTATGTATTAATTAATTGGCCAACGGCAGTGGACATTATAATTAAATATTTAATTTATGGCATCTAATTGGGCCATTAGTCAAGTGCGGGCGGAAACGCCCGGCAACGACGATGTTTGCGCGGCCACTCCTCTGTGTTCGTGCTGCAGCTTAAACATTGTTGAGGAACTTTTTCCCCCTGAATAAACCTCAAGTGACATCGGTTGATCTCAACAGATGAGATAGTGTTGGGTTCTAAGCGGCCAAAGTAGCCTGCTAGCCATGGCAATAGTAGATCAAATTCATTGAGAGACTTGAAGTCAAAGTTGCTACCATCCATATATATTTTATTATAAATTCTTTATAAAATTGGTTGGATAATCCCGATTAGCAGCGAGTAGAAAAACACTCGTCAAAAAATGTGTAAATTAAAGGCGAGCTTTTGGGGCGGGAACTTTAAAAAGTCACAGCATACTTTTAGGCTGAAACAGAGGCCCAGCCATCACGAAAGCACGTTGTTGGCCCCCGTCGAGGGAGGAGTGCTATATGGTACTATGTGGCACTGAATGGGGCAGAGGCAGAGGCACAGGCACAAGCAGAGAGGCACAGCAAATATTGAACAACATTGGCTGGGAATATTGAAATACTTTCGGGGACTGTTTCCGCAATGCCCTGCATCTGCCCTCCACTCCGGGGTATAGTTTTTCCTTTTGTGTTTGTCTTTTGGTTTTTCCTGGTCTCCCATTGTCTGCTGGGGATCCTCTTCTCTACTCTTCTGTGGCCCTTCTGCTCGTGCTATTGTCTGTTTACCTTGTGTGTTCCAACTGCATTTTCGTGGCTGCCTTTTGGCCCAGAACTCGGCGAATTTATTGCAATCACGCACGAGATTTGTCGCTTTGACTGTTGCCAGGCTTGTGAGAACAAAAAAAGGCGGCCCAACACACAGGAGGGGCAGCAGCAGGAGACGAGGAAGCTGGGGGACACCGCAAACCGCAGAATGTTGCAACTAAAAGGCCGAAAACGCATTGCGCATTAAATTTAAACTAATTGTTTGGCATTTGTAATGGTTGGGCCGCTGCGCCAAACGTTTTAATTGCGGCATCTGCAACAGCATCAGCAGCAGCAACAACAACAACAACAGCAGTTGCAACAAATTATTGGCAGGCTTCAAAAAGCCAATGATGCCTCAAACCAGAAAAGTATGAGAGGTCTATAGAAAGATGTCGACTAAAAGATACCATCATAATTCTGCCATAAACTGAATCGAAAAGATGGAAGAATTCTGTTAATGAATAGGTGTTTTATATCCATATTTCATTCTTTAAATCTTGATCATATCTTTTGGTTTGTGTTTATAGTTCCCTACAACTTGTAGTCCAGACATGGACTCCCGTCTATTGGCTGCCTTTTCAGTTGGGTTTTCACGAAAACCATACGCCCTTTTGCTCGAGTACTGGGTATCCAGTGAGTGACATAAAAAAAATGAATCGAAAATCTGCATAAAAAAAAATGTAAATTAATTTGGGGTCTGGGGTCTGTTTGCGGCAATTAATTTGAACACGCGGCTCCGCCTTTATTTCTGGTCGCGTTTCTGGTTCCGGTTTTGACTTTGGCATATGTGCGGTTACCCTCAGCGCACGGAGGAGTCCCCATTCCATTCGGAAACCATTCCGAAAGCATTCCTTCTGACGCTTTTGTTATGGCTCTATTTGTGCAGAATGCAGTCGTATGGTATATGGAGATGCACTGACTAGCATTTACTGAATGTCTGCTCGGACCGTGACGTCCATCCTGATATATTTGACCGGACCTGGCCGGACAATGTCTGACTAAGGTGCCACCATTAGTCTGGGACTTTCTATGCTGTCCGCCATCGTCCGACAACTAAGGCAACAGTTGAAGGACACTAATGCCTTCTGGAGGAAAGCAGGAAACCTTTTTGTCTCTGCTCTATGTGTGTATGTGTGTATGCTTCTCTCTCTGTGTGTGTGTGTGTGTGTGTGTGTGTGTATCCCTGATTGCTGGTACGTAAAAGGGTTGTTCAAGCTTTGCTTTTTTCGCACACTTTATTATTGACTGGACTAAAGATTTACCATTCCCGATTTTCCCATTCCCAATCCCATTCCCAATCCCTTTTCCGTTCCCAGGTCCCAGTGGTTGGGACTTATTTCTTCATTTGGGCTTCGGCTTGGCCTTCCCATAGAGCTGCTCGGGCGTTGGAATATCGCTGACAAAGAAATTGGCTGGAATGTAGTGGAATATCTTCTTCAGCACGTCCAGCAGAATATCCTCGATGGTCTGGGTGATGACCGTGTAGAGGGCATCGGCCAGCATGCGCCAGTTGTCGTTGAAGAACTTGTTGGTGCTGTCCTCTGGAGGAAAGACAATAGATAGATTCAATTGAGGATAGAACACGATGAGATTGTATCCGTACTCTTACCCAATTGCTTGTTGCCATTAAACAAGTTGGAGAAGTACGACTTGAGGCCATCCATCTTGAAGTCCACGCGACAATTGGTCACATTATAGAAGGTGAAACCGCCCTTGGAGTACAGTCGCGTCTTGGTGTGCATGGTAACCGTCATGTTTTCGGCATCCAGGAAGACCTGTCCCCGACCATTGAGCGGGATGAGTAGAATGCGTCCAAACAGACTGTAATCGCCCTTGAGCTTCATCACCGGCAGGGTGAAGGTTGTCTTCCAGCTGTAGTCCTTCTTGAAAACCCTAAAAACATCAAATGATCATCAAATGAAACCCTAATCAGGTGCCCCCAGTATGGGCATAGCACTTACTGGCTCTCCAGGACATGGGTATGGCCGAAGCCCACAATTTTGACATTGGCCAGCTCCACTTTGAGATTGATGGCATTGCTGTTGCCCTGCGTGATCCGGATGCGGTTCAGGTGGAAGGGATCGAAGCTCTTGATGCTGGTGAGGCCGGGTATGCCTGTGAAGGGGATCCGAATGGGTGTGGGATTGACTGGGGAACCTGGTACCTGGAACTTGTCACTTGGGACTGTTACTTACCGTCGTTGAGCTTGTCGAAGAGCTGCTGGATGCTCTGGGTCGAGCAGTTGACGAAATTCTTATCGGCTATCCTACACTCTTTGATGTAGTCTGCTGCGGTTCGAGTAGAAGTTTCGATTCAGTTCGATATTCAGTTTGATATTCGAATTTCGTATTGCGTATTCAGTACGATTGGTGGTGGGGGGGGAAGGCAAAACAAATACAAAAACAACAAAAAAAACACAGAGAGAAGGCAGAGAAACAGAGATCCGGTTTAGTGGTGCAATATTTTTTGGCCAATTCATTTGGCAGATTTCGTTTCATAAGTGGGTTAGTCACAGATGCCAGGGTGCCAGGTGCCAGGATCTTCAAATTGTGAGTAATTTACAGGGGTAAATTATATACGTAGGTAATTATAACATCGATCACCACATTCAATCATTCACTCAATCACTCTACACTTACGCGGCTCTGTGAGAAACCCATCGTCTCCTCGAACTAAGGAAATGGCCAAGGCCAAGAGCCCAACAACCATCCAAGAGCGTTCCAAGAGCACACTCATCGTATCGCGTATACGTATACGTGTACGTATTTGTGGTCAATATTTGAGGAACCTGCCAATGTCCAATGTCCAGTGTGTGTTATGTGTAATGTCTACTTAATGTCCAATGTCGACCAGCTCCAGCGAACAGCAAATGAAAACTGAACTGAATGAAAAATCCCAATTTCGATTACGATTTCCATATTTTGAGCGCGGCTTTCGTTCAAGGGGGAAAACGAAACTTGATTTGAGTGGCTTGCGAATATTTCGCAATCCTCTTGCCATCGCGTTTACAGTGGCTAGTGGCCAGTGGCTAGTAGCCAGTGGCCAGTGGGGCTAGCTGCTGGTTTGTTGGCCAATCTGCTGGCAACCAAGAGAACAGTAGTACGAGAGTTGTTCAACAGTTGCTGAACACTTGCTGCGGCAGTTTCCACAGTTTTCACAGTTTCCACTTCCATTTCGTCATCGATCGCATCGGATCGTATCGTATCGTATCGGATCGCTATGTGGGGAAACGAAACGCAGCGTAAAGTGTTGACACTTGGCCGACTGGCTGGCTGTCTGCCTTACGATTAGAGGTTGTTGCAACATCGCGTGGACAAACATTCGGACACCGGCTTGGTCGCTTGGTCGCTGCGGTGGATCGCAGGTGGAAGGAAGCCTGCAGCCCAGGCCCTCCTCTGCAAAGGGAATTACTGTCCGTCAACGGGGGTCTTAGGTCCAAGGAGACGCAGAACCGAACAAGAAACAAGTCTCTTATGGCTCGCATGCAAGCGCCGCCCATATATCAGGATAGATGTCAGTCCTGTCCACCCTCGAAAAAGTGTACCCAGGGCTTGTGGGGGTGTGGGCTGAAACTCCTTGCAAGAAGTCAGCAATTTTTCACTGGCCTCGTGCTTTTTAAGGGGCAATCAACTAAGTGAAGTTCTTGGCCAAAGAAACTGATTTATTGCGCTCATTTCATAAATTAAGTTATTGCATTGATGAATTGTTGTACGAAGAGAAAATCGAATTAAATGCGATTTCTCTTTCAGGTGGAAGATGGTAGATGATGACTCACATTCCCTTCAGTAGAGCGATTTCTTTTTTGGGGGGTGTTGGGTGGGGGGGAGGGCGAAAGAGCTTAAAAATATGAAAGTAAACCCATTTGGCTTATCCGCCGTAATAATCATTTGACCAGTGAAGCGGACAAAGGCTGTGTCCGCCGTGGGGAATGAAGCTCCTGCAGCATAATTAAGTCCTAAAACAATGAGCACAACATAACAAATAATTATCTCAAAAAGAGAGAGAGAGAGGGGGAGAGATTCTTTGGGGCTCGTTCGTTGGTTCGTTCGTTCGTTTTGGGCTTTCCATGTTGCCAAAAAATGTCTCCAAGTTAATTTGCATGAAGTGGGGGGTGGGGGGAAAAGGCAGGAAACAGGAAAAGGGCAGCGAGACAAATAAAGGCGCAACCGGTGAGAGACCAGGGACCAGGGACCAGAGACCTGGGACCAGAGACAGAGCAAATATTAATCCGCAAAAAGGAATTGTCACAAATTGTGTGTGTGTGTGTGTGTTATGTCCTTTGCTTTGCTTTTTTCCCAGTAGCGTAGTCGCCAGCCCTTTCGAAGGGGATCGTCTGACCATCCTTAACCCATGTGAACCCTCTTTGTCTGGGCCGAACTGCTGGGCCGTTCCGTGCCGCTCCGTCTCTCCCTCTCTTGTGGCTGTCGGGGCAAACAACAGCTGCAGCTGGACAGAAAAAGGACAAAAGGACTCTGAAGTTGCGTGGAGTGGAGAATTTCTGGGGGTTGGACTGGACCCTTGGACCCTGCACGGGACGCGAGGGGAGGAGAGTGGCCGGGGGGTCGCTGATTGTTTCAAATCGCAAGTTTGGCTTACCTTTTGGGGAATTAATTTGCCAAATAAACGCTGACAAAATGCAGGCAACTGGACAAGGACAAAGCCGGGCCACAGCAGCACGGTAGAGATCCAACTAATAGGATTTTGATGATAGTTGCTTGGCCACGGCCGTGCGGATGCCAGTGCGGATGCCATGCGGTGCGGCTGCTGTGGGGCATTGCAGTGTTGCTGCCACCATAATCAATTTTTGCCCAGTTTCTCTATCTCCATCTCTCCATATCTCTCTCGCATCTGTCGCTTTCTATAGTTCAGATGATTGTAGCTCTTGACCCATGAAATGAGTTTTGCCATGTGTGAGAGAGAGAGGGAGAGGCGTGGGTGTGCGGCATGGAATGGCAAAAGAACTGCCAACTGAGCCGCAAAACCAAAAGCTGCGGCACATTTTGTATTCATGACTTTATCTCTCTCGCTCTCTCTCTCTATCACCAGCATATAGACATGCCAGGGATGCACAGTCTCTGTTGTGAGGCAACACCCCCACCCTCCTGAAAACCCCCTAAGAAACCGCAACAAGCTTTTCTTTTTGTGTGTTGCAATATGGGTTTTATTTTGGTAAACATTTGTGTGGTTCTGCAGCCCTAATAATACAATCATCTCTCTCTCCCCCTCTCCCTCCCCCGCCCCTCTTTCTCTCTCTGTCTCTGTCTCTTTTTGTGGGTGGCTGCATTATAATTAATTTTAGTGGCCCAAATATGTAAATTTTTGATTACGAAAGCAGTAAACAAAAATTGAGAATAATATTCATAAATATAACGTATACGCACAAGTGGAATATGCGAATGCAGGCAGAATCCCTCAAAAAAATGATGAAAAAAAGAAATAGTCCTTCTCTAAGCGGCTTAAACTGACAGGTTTCCACGTTAGAGATGCCATCAGCATCCAACTACTGCTGCTGCTCCTCCTCCTGCTCCACCTCCCTCTCCTGCATTGCCGGATCCACATGTGTGACCGACCATGTTCCGGTCCAGTCATACAGTCCTATAGTCCTATAGTCCTGCAGTCCAGTCGCACAGTTCATCAGCAAAACTGAAACTTTGACTCGTTATAACCGGAGGGAAACTTTTGCTTCTCTTTTGCGTCCTTCGTTAGGATTTTTTTCAGCGCGACTTTTTGACTTTAACTTTCAATGAAATTCCATAATAGTTTTTTCTGTGTGTGTGTGTGTGTGTGTAGCGCGCACTGTCCGGCCAACTTTGCATAGATTAGCAGCAAACAGGAACAACAAAAATGAAGGGAGGAGAGGGGAGGAACAAACGATGGTGGAAAAACGGAGTGAAAACTTTTTCCTGGCGCATTGCTTGACTTTTGGTGGATTATTTAATTAGCGGCCAGCGAGGACAACTTTTTCCTAGTTCTTAATTAACGATCACTGCGGTGGCTTTTTCTATGTTTTCCCACACACATATTGTATGTATTGTGTGTGTGTGTACATATGTATATCTGTTATTTGCGTACAAATATGATCCAAAATGGAGCCCAGAGAGGCAAAGCCATGGATTCTGGCAAATGAAAGGGCTTCTCGTCGTCATCGTCAGTCTGTAAAGTTTTCCGTCAAGCGAACCCACAATGTAAATTTAAACTATTTATAAACAGAACCCCAACGAAACCAAACCAAACTAAACCAAACCAATCCGACACCGACACCGACACCGACTTCCACATCGACTTTGACTCAGACTCAGCCTCTGCGACTCCAATGGGGGGCTTCCAAGTAAATTTGCACAGACAAAACACAAGAAGACGGGCCAACAGTTTGACTAAGTCTATGGCCAAAGAAAACCTATTAGTCGTCTATATATGTGCTATATGAAACTGACTGTCAGGGGCAGGCAGCAGGCAGGCAGCAGAAACTATAAATTTCCATACAGATCCGAGAAGCGAGAACCGAGAACCGAGAACTGAGTGCAAAGTTTTAGAATAAACAGCAACAACAGCTTAAATTGCCGCCAGGGCACACATTCAAAGATGCATATACATACATCTACATAGATATATCTATATAGTATAGTATGTTTGCTTTATTTGAAGAGTTTGTGTGGGGTTTTGGGTGGTTCTTTTGGCGGGGGAATGCATCATCATTTCGGTTGTAGCCTTGGCAAATAATTTGAAAAATCAACAACTGTCATTCAGGCGACAATTTGGCCCCAAAAGTAGACTTGAAATTGCGTCAAAGTTTGCATTGCATTGTGGCACCCAACGACCGCAGCGAACGATGCGCGATCCGAGGCGATGCGATGGGTGGGTGGGCGATGGGTGGTTGGTCTATGGGGGGCGCTGGCCTTGAAAAGTCAGATTTGGAAAACATACTTTTGCCATTTTCGAAAATCACACTCTCCTTGTCCTTGTTTGTGCAACGTAGTGATGCTTCTGCTGCCGCTGTTGTTGCCACTTGAGCACTGAAGTAGATGAAAGGCTTTTGGCTTTTGGGTTTCGTCTCGGGTTCTGCCATTGCGTGTAGACCTGAAGGAGAACGACAGAGAGAGAGAGAGAGAGATGCTGGATGATTTAGGGGATGGGGGAGGTTGTTGTTTATTTTCGCAGCGTGTGAGCGTGCGGCAGTATCTTTTTTCGCCCTCATTCAGAGCCCTAAACTCGTGTAGCTGCCAGAGCTCAAGTATGTTTGCCAATTGAAATGCTAGACAAAGTATCTATATACACGAGCAGAGGTCGGCATGGGGCATGGGGGGCATGGGGCATGGAGTATGGCTTGGGTCGGATGATGATGATGTTGATGTGGCTGCCACAGATATAGTAGACAGACAGAGATATAGAGATATCGCAGGAGAGGGACACAACTGTTTATACTGTGGCTTTAAAAGCCAATCGATGCGCTTTTCAAGAGGAACAACAACCACAGTTTCGGGCTTAAAGTGGTGCAAAAGCCTATAAGCATGTAGCATGATTTGGCAATCGAATTTAGACCTGTCCTGTCTTTAGTTTGAACACAAAATGCTGATCCCACAGAATTTGTCATAATTAAAGTTTATGACACAAAAAAATAACAAAGAAACAGAGAGTAAAAAGTGGTAAAATGACAGACCTGACAGCAGGCCTGGTCTGCTCAAATGCGCATAAAATGCCGTAACCAGTAGTACGGAAAGCAGTACGGAAAATGGGAATACGCACAAAATGTACTTTTCGGTTTGGCAACGAAAATTTTGTGCTGAGCGCGTGAAAATTAATTAAAATATTCCCTCTGTAACTGCCGGGGCGCCGTCAGAGCATAACTGAATTTTAATTGAACGCAATCAATGCGAATTTATGAAAGCCTGTCCTGTCCTGTTCTGTCTCTCTCTTCCGAACAGCACCTACAGGATGGAGGAGTATACGTATACCCTGCCAATTCCATCCCATTGCCATTGCCATTCTCCCGTTTACCATTCCGGAGTCGATGAAGGTCTCTGTCTCTGGCAATTGGCGTTAATTTGTCTGACGAGAAGATATTGAAAAGAAAAATCAACTTTACCTTACGGATTTTCAATTGAATTGAACAATGTTTAGGTGAGAGGTACGAAAGGGACGGACGGACGGACGGACGGAAGGTATAAGGGCAATGGAAACGTAATTAAATGCATGGAATTCTCAGTGGAACAGCGGCCAACCCCCCCCTGGTTTTGGGCAACAGCCCTTTGAATATTTATGCGTATTAAAGGATTTGGCACAATCCTTGAAAAACTTCACACCGAGAAGAATAGAATAGAACTGGCAGACTTGAGGAGAATGGCACTCTCTGGTGCGCTTAGATGCATTCGAAATGCAATTAAATAAATTTAAATGCCAGCTCAGCATCCCACCGGCAATCGAGGACCTCGAGACAATATTTATTCAGATCTTAAAGCCTGTAAGTGCAGTGCAGTGCAGTGCATAAAAATAAATTCAGATTCGAAATGGAATAAATCGAGTAAAATCAGTGTGACAGCAAGAAACAATTTAAGCATGTTGGACAGGATAAGCTTTTACCGAGGAGAGTAGAGGAGCGTAGAGGAGTGTAGAGGAGGAGCATAGAGGTGTCTGCAACAATGCCGTAATGCAGATGGAAGATGGAGAGAGCCAGGCAGATCCCAGGGCCATGGTCGTAGATATTGCTGGCTGAAAAAGGATTTGGAGAGCCAAACGAACCGAAAAGCGAACACGACACATGAGGCATGAGGCATGAGACAGGACGCAGCAGCCAGGAGGCGGGAGGCAGGCGGCAGGATGAGCGGCGGTTGAGGATGAAATGTTCTAATGCAATTGTGCATACACATGCACATACGTGTGTGTGTGCGTGCATCTGCATCTGCAAGATACACAGAACAGCAAACGCACACGCACACGCACGCACACAAATTCTCATCCTGTGTCGTGTCCTCTTCTCCCACCGTGAGTGTAATTGATTTTATCGGTCATGTTAATTTTGATTAAATATGCAAATCGACGATACAAATTCTCATTTGTCGCCCCGCTCACTCGCTTAGTCGCTCGCTCTCTCTCTCTGTCTCGCTCGCTCGGACAGCCGACACTCACGTGCGAGTAGATTACCTCTGCGGTGGTGGCGGCGGCGGAGGTGGCTGAGGAGGCTGGGCAAGGGCGAGGATTTAGAGCCCTTGCGCTGGTCTCCTTCTCCACAGAGATGGCCGCGTGACACACACCCACGCGTGACAGAGAGAGAGAGAGAGAGAGAGAGAGAGATTGAGAGTGAGCCGAGGCTGCCGGAGTTGTAACTCACGATTGCATCTACCTTCCATCGGGCCGAGACCACGCCGCCCACCCATTGACAGTTATTATGTTACGGTATTATCTCGTTATTTATGCAGCAGATGACAAATGCAATTTGTTGTTTGCACACCCAGGCCCGAGCACCAGACCATACCAGACCATACCCCAGACTCAATGCCCGATGCCCGATGCCAGAGAGCTGGGATGCAGGCAGATGATAATTTCCAATCATTTGAATAATCTCCTCCTGGTCCGGTCCGGTCCGGTTCGGTCCGCTCTGTCTCCGTGTCCGTGTCCGTGTCGCCGTGCGCTCTGTGAAAATATTAGCTTAAGAAAATGTCTAACGAGCTCTACGTGCTGCGGCATCCAAAAGCACCTCCCACACCCACATCCCATCTGCCTGCCTGCCTGCCTGCCTACAGGGACTTGGGTGTCGTCTAGGCCAGCCACTGTGGTCCGTGGCTCTGACCACGCCCATTAGCTTCGGTGTGGACGTTGACTTTTGTGCGGTTTTTGGGTATTGATTAAAATTGCTGCTGCTGCTGCTGCCAATGCGAAATTGACACACGAGATGCATCGACAATTAGCAAATGTTGAGGCTGAGTGCGATATGAGCCCTGCCAGTAGAAGGAGGTGCGGATCCGACCTTTGCCCGACACCACTGCCCACAACCCACTACCCACCTCAATAGACCACCACTCGATAGAGCAAGGCCCCCCTTCCTTAAAGCGACGAGGCCTCACACTATCTTTCTGCTTTCTGGGTGCATAAGTTGTTTTCCTATGTCCAAATGCCTAATCATAAATCGAAATCACTTGTTAAAAGTAGAACACGCACACCCTCAGATATAAGACTACGACAGCGACAGAAGCGACATTGTACGGTTGTACTCTATGTATATACATAGTATAGTACTACTCGTATGCCTACACTCTTATCGGGGCTATAGACGGCTCTAAATTAAACCAACTTCCAAGCGATCGATCGCATATAATATAAATGGGGAAAAGTATATAAACAGGGTCTGCGGGTCTGCTGTGCGGCGAGTACAGTCCCAGCGAAAGTTTGTCTCTGGCGGCCACAAAGGAGGGCATTGTATGGGGAGATTCTTCACTCTGTACGATGATTGATTGATTGATGGCCGATCTGAGAACTCGGATCGAATGCAGGTCGTCTTCCCGGGTGAAAGTTTCGCAGATGTTAATATGGAAATAATGATTGAAAGGTTGAAAGCATGGCAAAGAAGATGCTCCTCTGCAGTGAATGGGGATTCCACATGGAGTAGAAATACTAGTATATACGTACTATATAGATATAGATATAATTGCTGTGCCGAGAGCCTGACAAATGATGCTGCCTGGCTGCCAGGCTGCCTGGCTGCGAGTGGATGCCACACAAATGTTGCTCCCATTTCAGTGCTGCAATTGTTGCCTGCAGCCTTTTTCTCACCCGCCTGGCAGACAGACAGACAGACAGACTGACAGCCTAGTCAAAAGCCACCCGTCGCCCGCGTAGAAGAAGGAGCCGCCTCCCACCGACGCCCAAGGGGACTGGATGACTGGATGACTGCCTCACTGTGTGAATGGTGTCATTAAACGATTTTTCATCGCAAGCTGCCGCAGGTGAAAATGTTCTCCCTCTCTCTCCCTCTCTCTGTGTGTGTGTGTGTGTGTGACTTTTTAGCGGTCCACGACCTTTGGCACTTTAATCTATTGAAGCGCACATTCTCTATGTACATTGCGGTTCAGAGTTGAGCAATTTTTCATCTGCTCTCAGTGCTTGCCCGGAAATTGAAAATCAACTCACCTGAAGCGGAAATTATTATTTCTTTATCAGCGAGTGAGCGAGCGAGCAAGAGAGTTTTCCCCAGTCCCCGGGGAACCCCGAACCCCGAACCCCATTCGATTTCTGACAAGTTTTCCCGCCCCTCGCACAGCCTCCATTATGAATGAGTTGCATTGTTCGGCTTCCCCTTCATCGAGGAGGAGAGCTCTGCTCCTCTGCCTCGTCAAGTGCAACATTTGTGGGGGGCGATTGATTATGCAACCGGAACACGTAGTTTTTAATCAATTTTACGTGCGAATATTGCCAAAAAATGATTGGGGATTTCCTTCCTTTCCTTGAGAAGGACACACACCGACATCGGTCAGACAGTTTAGAAATTTAATTAAATTCTTAGAACTCGTTAATGACAATAGCCAGTCGTCCCCCGTTCTCCGTTCCTGTTCGTATCATTGATCATCCCTTTCAGGATTTCAGCAAGAAGCCCCAACCCCAGCAATCAGGAAGTGCTCTAGACGAAGGTCTCTTTCGTAAGCAGATGCACTTGCAGTGGATTTCTCTGTGGCCTGTAACACGTGCAAACAGAATACTTGAGTTCTCGAGGGGACCGATCAATGGGGAAGTACTTGTAGAGTTCTACCAGAGCCATATAAACTGCTCCCCAAAACAAGTCGGCAACGAAGTCAAATAAAGATTGTGGGGCATAAGCCAGTCGCCAGTCGCCAGTCGATGATATCGTCATGAAGAGGGGATTCTAAATTTAGTGCGATGATGAGGAATGACCTGCTAGATTTTGGGATTCTCAACACCTTTACTAACCCTAGGGCTATATAGAGAATGGGACCCCTTATGTGTGTGTGTGTGCGTGTGTTCTAGGGGGGGACAGGTTCCTTTAAGGTTCCAGAACTAAAGAAGTTTACTCACGGCTTATCGGCAAGTTGGGTTGAGTATTGAAGGGGTGCTAGTGCTACCTACCATCCAACCAACCTACCTACCTACCCATATATCGATGTATATATATGAATCGCGATAAGATAGCAACGCATACTTTTGGTATGCCCAAAAGCAAAGTGAAGCGGGATCGTAAATGAAGAAATTCGGCGCTTGTTTACCTGGAATTCTCATATTCGATGGCCATGTGGCCACAAGTTGGGTTATATAAGTAGTATATATACATATATATACATATATACTTAGTTTTAGTTTCACGACTATGGCGGAAATGACCAGGCCATCATCGATTGATAAGACAAGAAATGTGGGTTAATGCTTTAGGGTTTAGGGGAGACATGGAAGGGTCTAGTCAGAGTTTTCTTATCGGAAATGGTAAAAGATTACAATCGTAGAACCAGGCATCGTAAACTACAAAAAACCTCTGGAAATTTACAATATTTGATTATCCCATGAAATCGAATTTCCAATTTCCAAATGCGACGGGAACTGGGATGGGGATGGGGACTGGGACTGGAACTACGACTCTCTGCTACCTTCTTGGATCGGCATGTATCGAAGGTGGCTCGTCGACTGTATCTTATCTCCGGCGACATATGCCATGCCGCGACGGTAGGTGCCGCAGTAGAAGCATGTACACTACACTACACTACACTACACCGTTGTTGTCGTCGTCGTCGATCGACAAACACACGAGGGAAGATGTGAGAGTGAGTGAGACTGAGTGAGGTTTGGGGGTTTTCTTATCAACGAACGACCTTTTTACACAATTTCTATTCTTCCTCTCGCTCACACGCTCTCTCACTCTCTCTCTTTCTCTCTCTCTCTATCTCTGTCTTTTCGGTTGCTATATTTGATCAGTGCTCTCGTATCAAGATGAAAACCGCTGCAAGCTGCTCCGTTTTGTTTCGGACCTCGCTTATCAGTCACCAGCATTATCCATCCCCTCTGGGCAGATATTGACAGCTACCAGGAATCCGGGACGGCACGGGACTGTTGCTAATAGTAGCATTAACCCCTTGTCTGCCAGCTCACCCTTCGATCAACCGCAACCTGTTTGCCCTACTATCAGTCTCTGGCACTGTCTCTGGGGCTCTATTAGATGTCTATTTATCCATCAAAAACACACACAAACGCAAACACACACACACACACACACATAGACATTCGTCATAGGTTCGTCATATCTGGATTGACACGCAGTCGCGGGGTTTTGCCACTACGACGGCGGTACACTACGGCGGCACGGTATCGATAAGAGTGTCCAATCCAAATCCAGTTATCTACCTCGCACTCACACTATCGTCGCACCCAAAGGTAAAGCAAATAAAAAACAACGCTCCCCAGATAACGACTATCGTATAAAAAGCAATATCTACGAAAATATGTCATTATTTCGTTATTGAACTCCAAAGTGTGCAGTGCGTTCGGTGTGCAGTGCCGATCGAAGTGTGTCCTCCAGATTCATTCCCATGTGCAGTGCTTTTTTTTTCCAATTTTTTTTTATACTTTTTTTCTTCTTTGACTCTGCGTACGGATAGTGCTTCAGTACAGTGCTCCAAGGATATAGTAAACACGATCGGTGTGTATTTGGCAAGTAGAATAGCAGGCTTATCACAGGTGCCATTCAAACCGCTGTGAGATTCTTCTATTCTACTTTCGACAAACACCCGTTGACATCTTACCAAGCGGCACTATAGACTATACACTATTCACTATATAGAAGAGTAAAGATCAAGGTAATTAGCATTTCACAGAGAGCCACAGAGATCCCAAGAGCGAGAGAGAGAGACAGAGAGAGAGTTTTGTAAGTCATATCGTAAGTTCTTTATCTTTCGGCGAGGTATGCGACTATCAGTTCCATCAACATCAAAGCGAGTGAATCATCAATTCGCTGGCAGTGAGGTGGGGCTCGAATCCACTCCCTGTGTCTGATCTCATTGGCTCCCCCCTCTTTTCGGCGACTACCATGTGACATTGAGGTCGCTTATCGGCTCCCGATTTGGTTCTATATTTTCACAGAAACCTGCTGGTGAAATCAATATCGCCTCACTGGCTATGCGATAGATAAGAAGTGGCATTTCTTCACGTAGTGCGTACTTTATTGAATCAACTATACATACATACATATATGTATGTATATGTATCGATAAGGTGAGCAGGGTCTTAACGTGTCTACTCTATAAGTCGATTGATTATGTAAGTTCAAAAATATTGGGAAAAACTTTATTGCTTCTTCATTTCTTATATGGAGGATGAGTTATCCTCTTCAAATCACATATATATATATTCTCAGTGCCTACTTGCACTTACATATGATATCTTCATTCTTTATCAACATTAATCTCAGCCAAGTCCACTTTCGTTTACCCATTGCCATAAACCAAATTGAAGCTAACGACAGTTTAGTCCTTTCCATCGTCCTACCTCATCCTCAGACCCATTACATGCTGTCCTGCCCTGGCCTGCCCCGCCCTCTCGCTTTGGTGGGTAAAAAATAAGCGCCTATATCCATGTCATTTGTCTGTCTGCTCCACTCATCGCTGCTGCTGCTGCTGCTGCTTCTGGTGCTTGGTTGCTCCCCTTTGACTCTGCTGCCAGTCAACATAATGAAAATGCAATTAATTTTTTCCAGCAATTTCTTTTGCGCCCTGGCCCCAGGACCAAGTCAAAGCTGACGCCTCGTCTGAACTCTGGCCTCTGTCTCTCTCTCTCTCTCTATCTCTTTCGCTCTCTCTCTCTCTCTCCTGTCTGTCAGTCAGCCAGCTCCCAGGGCAGAGATACCACCCATTCCGATTCGACTCGATGCTGTTGCAATATTATGACTCCTGCTGTTTGTTCTGACAGCCGGCTGGGCACGACGGCGGACTGTGATGGTGGAGAAAGGGGGCGGGGAAAAAAGCGGCAAAAGAAATGTTTATTGTGAAGCATTTTCTATGGCAATTGCAACGAGCCTGCCTGCCGCCTGCCTGCCTGCCCCACTGCCTGCCCCGGCAGCTCGCTTCAACCATTCGCATTAAATGAGGAAACCAATTATTCGCGCTTATAAAGATTTACCGCCATACACTCTCGCGCACACAGAGTTAGACAGTTGGAGATATAGCAGATGCGAGTGCCCCCAACCCAGGAGGGAGATGTACGTACGTATGGTAGATGCTAGTGCTCCAACTGGGAGCTGGTAGCTGGTAGCTCGGATCTGGTATCTGGTATCTGGGATGGGCCCAGCCTTTGGTCGTGGCCTTTGTTTCGCTTCGTTTTTAATGGGAGCACTGCTCTTTGGCCGCAGGCTCGCTGATTAAAGCCACCATCAGCATCAGCAACAGTAACAGCATCAGCATCAGCATCAGAGAATGCATCGGGCCGGAGTGCTCTCCTCTGCCCTGTCCTGCGAGGGACAAGGATGTCGAATGGAATTGCAACCGCAATCCCAGCAAAGTTTCTGAACAAGATTTCTCTTGATACAGGAGTTGATTATACGATATGGGATGGAAACGCTGCTCAACAACAGTAATTACTTAAAAAATATCCAAA
The DNA here is from genome assembly GCA_005876895.1 of Drosophila azteca. Lineage (NCBI taxonomy): Eukaryota > Metazoa > Arthropoda > Insecta > Diptera > Drosophilidae > Drosophila > Drosophila azteca. Next base: position 271,518 of record VCKU01000073.1, read on the forward strand.
GGGGGGTGGGTGTGGGGGAGACAGCTGTTTAGGGGTAACATTCTGGTCAGACTATCGCAATCAATCGACTGGGAGGAAGGGGGTGGTAGGGTGGCAGGGTGCCAGGGTGGTCTGCTGTCGTCCACTTATCCCTAATGCTGCCACAATTTCCTGTTGTCCGAAAAACATTTTCGCAACAATTTCGCACATTCCTGATGGAGATTTCCGGGCGAGGCCAATTTGTGTGCGCCGTTGGGCGAGACAAAGGCCTACTCGAAGACCGGCGCGTCGGCTGCTGTCTGGAAGCTGTCCTGCTCCTGCTCCTGCTCCTGCCACTGGCATAACTTGTCATTTGTCTTGGACACCCCTCTCTCGAGTAGGGAAAATCAGAGCGAGATTTCGCTGAAATTACCTTTCATTTTGTCATCAAAAACCACTTGAATAGGGCGCCACGAAGACGGAAGCAGGAGTCGACTGTCCTTCTGTTCTGCTCTGTCCTGTCCTGTCGTTAGGGGAGTCCTGCCAGAACAGCCGCAGCAATTACAGACGGTACGAGTAATGTCCAGAGCCGCAGGGAGTGTCTTCGGTTTTTGGCTTAAAGCCTTTTAGCCTTGGCTTCCGGCTCGCCTTGGCTTTGGCTTTGGCTCTGGCTCTGGCGCTGGCTCCTTTTTGGCTTTTGCTTTTACAGCCTTTTGGACCCTTTTGTGTGTTGCATTTCTTGAAACCGAAAGCGCATTTTGCCAGGCCAGAGACCAGGCGCCGGGCTGACCAAAAAGGGACTGAAGGAGAACTGAAACAGAAGCGTTAAATTAAAACGTAAATACCACTTAGCCGGGCTATAAAGAAAGTGGCAGGACTCAGGACTCAGACTCAGAACCAGACCCTGCTCCTGCTCCTGCACTGTAATCAGTGGGTAATTAAGCGAGAGAGCGAAAAGTGAGCAGGACACCTTGAAATTGCTTAATTTGTGCAACCTGATTTAATGACTGAGCTCCTTTCGAGCGGTTCCTGTGGGTGGTAGTTCCGCCCCCAACCCTGGGGGGAAACTCTTGGCTCTTCCGCTTGCCAAATACCAAATACCAAAAAGGAAAAGAGAACAAACTTCATTTCATGGCACGCTTATCACGAGCCAAACTATAAATAAGGTTCTAAACATTCGTTTTGACAGTTTCATCGGCACCCAAAGTGCAGCCACACCGAAAATGGAGGCGAGAAAAAAGTACAGTCACCGCCGACTCCGGTCTCCGGGCTCCGGGCATCGGCATCGTATCCAACTTTTTTGCAAGTTCATGTCGGAGCATGGGGCATGCAGGATGCAGCATGGAGAGAATGGAGAATGGAGCGTGGATCGGGACGATGGGACGATATTGCAACTGCTGCACAATGTGCAAAAAATTCTAAACTGCAATAAATTCATCAAATGTGCAATGGAACATGCTGTAATGTCACGCCCACTGCCCCCATCCATCCATCCAAACTCCATCCTGCCTCCGAGGGAGGGGGCCTGCTGGTTCCGCTGCATACTCCATTAAATGTTCTCCCCTTTTGGCCAGGAATTGGGTGATATTTTGTAGGCAAATGTGCAATAAATTGTAAATGTTTGTGGGGCATGAATGGGTGGGTTGGTGGTGGCGTGTCCCTTGTGCTGCTGACGGTGTTGGATGGGGTGGTGTGGGGGTGGTGTGGCAGCTGTTCCTCTACTGCCTCCACTGCCTCCACTCCTCCGTTGCAAATTTGTGACGCGCCAAACGAGTCGAGTTCCTCGTAAAACTTGTCCGCTGCACGCCTGTCAACTTTTATAAGTGTTTTTGCAGATTGTTTTTCGTTTCGATGACTTTTTCGGGGACATTTTGTTAGGTTTAGGGCAGGGCAGGAGCTGCGATAACGGTAGCATGCAGCGAATGCAATTTAGTGGGTGGCGGTCGGGTGGCAAGCTACCATAACATTGGGTCAGGGGTCACTGCTTGTAGGGCGTGTATTTTGGTGTGGGCAAACAACAAAAAAAATGTTGCAGGGAGAGGCCAGAATGGGTCAATCAATGGATTGCTTTGATGAAAAATACATACGCACATACGAATATGTGGATTCTTTTTCTTTTTTAACCATTTTAAGATTTAAATAAACATTAGTGGTACTCCTGAAACAGCTTATTCTCAATTGGTTCTTGGAAAGTAAATGAAATCTCTTTTCCCCATTTCTTTATTACAGGCTAGGTGGTAAGCGACCCCCGGCTCACTCGCTGCGCTTGCTGTTTCGTTTCAGCAATAGACATTATTATGGTAATGCTCATTGCTCATCCAATGATTTCCCATTCATTGATCTGCCATCTCTCGATTCCTGCCACACTCTGTCCACACTTGAACAATTACAGCCTCATTAATGCTCTTCCCGCTGCGGAACGTGTGGCATGGTGGAATGGTGGCATGTGGAATGGTGGAAAACATACAAAACAAAAAAAAGAATACAATATAAACGAATGACGGGCTCCCCTCTCGAATGTCCGGCGCTCATTCAATTATGCAATTATTATTTGGCTTTTATTTAATGCAATTAAAAAATTAAGGAGAGTGCAGGGCTGGAAAACGCTGCATGTGCGCGTTCCCCACTTTCAGCATTCCAGTGCTGCGGAACGGCATGGGATTGGGTGGAGCTGGGTCTGGTAGGAGGGAGGAACAATGCAATCAGTCGAGGGCTGCAAACGTTTGAGGTCAATGGAGGCAATGGAGGACCTGCATGGAGGAGGCGCCACAATGTTGCCTAACGCAGCAGAAATGCCCAAACACACACAGACGGATGCATTCCCTCTACCATTTCCATTGCCATTTCCACTCCCATTCCCATTTCCACATACGTAATTTAGCTATTAAATCGTATTTTTATTTAGGGGAACGGGACGGTGGGGTGCAGGGCAGAGAATCCGAGAGATTCGGATATGGGGTCACCGCAATTGGAAGGCCAGCCCTGGAGCTCTGGGCGTGGACTGGTCCGGGCTGGTCCGGTCTGGTCCGGTCGGGTCTGGTTGGGGCCGTGGCATGGGCTTTTCACACGTGCCGAGGAAACGAGTTTTCGGGGGAAACATTTCTGCCAACGCAACGGAAACGGAAAATGTTCTATTGGTTAGCCCCAATCCCCTGTCCCCCGTCTCCATGCCTGTACCCTTTTAGAGTAGGCAATGCAAATGTCAGACCTATGTATGCCTCCCTAGGATGGCCATGATGGTCCTGGTTCTGGCCCAGTCCATCCGTGCGGCCAGCAACAACAGCTTGACACAGTGGAGCGTAAAATTAATCGTGGCAGCAGCAGCAGCAGCAGCACCACCACCATTACACCCACTGCTGGCGGGGAGATGGAGTGGGGGTGGCTGCAGGGTGGTCGAGCTTTTCGGCTACTCGTTTTTTACGATCCCAACCAGGGTGGCTGGTTTCGGCCGGACTTCTGTCCGGACTTATTGGTTCTGCTGCAATTTTTGCACTTTTATCTGCGGCGTGTGGCGGCGTTTTTTGAATTCGTTTTTTCGGTGCATGGTGCACGGTGCACGGTCCTTGGGGTGGCATCAAAATTTAAATTATTAACTTGGGATCGCATAAATCTTCCAACAGGCACAAACGGAAATGCCTCCTTGGGGGGGTGTGGGGTTGATGGCTGGGAGGACCCATAAAACGTGTTGGCAATTAACGGCTTATTAATGAAGCAGCAAAGGTAATTACGGGACTTCCCTTGAAATCTCAATATTTCTGATTGCATTTCATTATTTTCATTTATTTAAAGATTTTCTGTCTGTCTGTCTGTGTGTCTGTTTGTCTGTCTGTGGCTATCCCCAATCTGAGATCTCAATTTCGAGTTGAATGTGTCGGCAGACCGATAAAACCACAGCAAAATGTGAGATGTTAATTGTCCTGGCTCCTGGCTCTTGGCTCCTGGCTCCTGGCTCCATTCTTGGCTATTCCATCAATCCATATTCATTCATTCCCCTTAGTCCAATCATCATTTCATCTGTGTGCCAGCAATCCAATTAGTTCACCTGAACATTTTCCAGTCGGTAATTACCAATATGATGAGACCCAGGCCCCAATGGACACCCAGATGCCCTCCCTCCTCGCTGCGGCAGTGGCGCATTTTAATCTCTGAAGAAAGTGGGTGGGTCTGCCGGTGGGGTGGCAACCACAGAGCAGCAACCTGACAGCAGAACCAGACACTGGACAATTAATATTCAAATTTATTAGCCACCTCTGAACCGAGTGTGTGCATTATCAGCAGGCACTTCACACAGACTGATACGCAGGAGGTAGGAGGCGGGCGGGCAGCCAGGCAGCAGCCAACGGACAACAGAATGCAGGAGGACTGGTGGTAGTGGACTGGTCTTTTGCTCTATCTGGTCAAGCACGCACTCGACTGGGGCAGGAGGAGCAGGACCCGGAGTCGGAACAGGAGCAGGAGCAGTCAAATCGCTGAAAGTATAGGCGACAATTGCACGATGGGGACCTCTGGGAGATATTTCAACGGCTGAACCGTGCTCCGTGCTCCATGCTCCGTGCTCCATGCTGTGTGGTGTGGCCTCCTGGTGTGGGCCGGTCTCGTGTCACACTGCGCTTAATTATTTGCATATGATTAGACTTAATGGTCGAGTGGACTCGTAGCTACCCCCCCCTCCGGTCCATCTAGCCCCCCAGCCTAATCACACGAGTCAGCTACGTTGTGTAATTGTTAATGATGATTAGATTCAATTTAGGGCATCATTAGTTAGCTGACGAGGCGGCTACAGTGGCTGCCGTCAGTCGCCCCCAGCCCCCTGGGCACTGTCCCTCCCATTGTCTGGTGCTCTTTAAATTTATGCCAACGCCGCAACTGATGAGCAGAAGGAGCAGGAAGAGCAGGGAGCAGGCAGGCAGGCAGGCAGGCAGGGGATGGTCCGAGACCCAAGTGACTTACGTGGACGTTGCAACGTGACCTGAGGCCGTTGTCGAGTTTGAGGTTAATTTTGCAAAATTGTCGAGTCAACGGGTTAAAACCTCCATTTACCTCCCATTTCACTCCTGTCATGGGTTCTCTCTCTCTCTGTTCCTGTTCCTGCTTCTGCTCCTGCTTCTGCTACTGCTCCTGCTGATCCCTCGGTTGAATAGTTCAAAGTGGTATGCAAATGTGAGGCATTGTGTGGTTTTACTTTTGCCGGAAGGCGTCCTCTCAGTTTTCAGTCCAGTGTCCGCAGTTCCGTTGCCAGCCCCAGCCCCAGCCCCACCTCCTCCTCCTGCTCCTTCTCCTCGCTGGTCATCTTGTGGACTGGACTGTCCATTGTGCGATTTTAATCACTCTGAAAGCATCGACGCAAAAGTCAACTAATCGCCGTTAGTGGCCATCCTCCGTTCTAATTGCTATGAGTCGTAATTGGACTCGATTCCAGGTTCTTGAAACCTGGCTGCAACTGCTGACGAGAGCAATCAAGTGGAATGCAATATGATTGATTGATTGATTCACTGATTGATCAGCGTAATCAGAAATTATTGTGTGCACGTCCCCACCCCCCCTGAAGAGGAATACTCTTATTATTTAAATTAAATTTGATTTTTATATTTGAATGTTCTTTCATTGACTCAGTCTATTCTGGCATAGACTTTGGCTTTCTGTCTTAAGAAAATAAGAGAGAGAAATTCTTTCTTTCACTCCTTTAAACGTTAATACGTTCTCTCTGAATTCTCAGTGGAAACTGGCTCTCATTCATCTGCGATCTCCTCTTGTTAGATCGGATCATGGTAAAGTTAGTAATAAGGTGATGTACTCACCACACGTGCTCTCTTTCGGGGACCTTGTTTCTGACAGTGGAATGTAATGTCTGAGAGCCGAGAGAGTGAGGTGAAAAATTTAACGTCCTCACCACAACTGAGTACATCACCTTATTACTAATTTCACCATGGATCGGATGACTATTCTATAATATTTTGCTCTCTCAAATTTGAGATTCATATAGAGTATGGACATTTCCCGATAGCTTTCAGTTCCTGTTTATATTGTGAAAATTTGTGATAGCATTTTACGCATTGCTCATTAAGACTTTCATTAATGAAACGCACTTCTCCGATTTACTTGAGCCTCGGGGAAACTGCAAAGATTTCTGTAATATATTTTTAATTATGGTGGAAACTTTTGCCAGGGCCAGGCTGCAGGCTCTTAGCGCTCCATTTGGCCATCTACAGTGGCCGGCCCGGCCCACTGCCGTTGGCAATTTGCCACAATTTTGGTTTCAGTTTCAGTTTATTAACGCAAATTTATTGCAATTAGTGGGGGAAAAATAACAAAAAAAATAACAAAAAATAAAGAATAAATCGCCTGGCGAGGGCGAAAAGTTTTTAATTTAGATCGGGGCTTATTATCTGTGCACCCCTCCCCCCTCCCACCACCCACGAGCCCCGAATAGGTGAGGAAATGATTAAAAAAGTTGCCAAGGAATTAAAGATTAGTAATGCAAAATTATGCGCAATTTTCATTTCATTTTTCTATCCCCCCCCCGAAAAGAGCCGCAGAGAAGGGCAAACTTTGGCTTACACATGGCCGAAACGGAATCCAGCTCGACTCTGCTCCGCCCTGCTCCTTCCATCATCGTCTGCGGGGGGGCTGGGGAGGAAGGAGAGATGGAACAAGCAGCGACTCCTGCGAGCACACGGACCATTCGGGCATGAAATTAACAACGCTCTCGAAAATATTGCTAAATGCAAAAATATTGCTAGCCGACAAAGACGTTTTCAGATGCAGTTACCAGATACTTGCAGCAGGGGGACAGAGCAGGGAGACAGTGCCAGGAGACAGAGCCAGGACCAGGCCAGACCAGGACCAGGACCAAACCAGACCAGACGACAGGGTCTTTCGGTATTTAAATAAACTCAAACTAAAGCGCAGCAAAGTCTCGGTGCTCAGATTTATGGTTATTGTGTGTCGAAAGTAAAGCCTGCCATCGATGGATGGATGGATGGGATGCCTGTGCCGTTAAAGGGTTAAAGCTGAGACCAGAGAGATTCGCAGGGCCATTAAGGGGCCAAAGCCAAAGCCAAATTAAAATTGGAGCTCGCTCGCTGGCAGCCCTGCCCCGCAGATGCAATCATATTCGTGTAATTGTAAAATCAAATCATATTCCCCGTATAGCATAGAAAATATTTATGCTCCCACTCCAAGCCATGTGCCTCCTTGCCTCCTTCTTGCCTCCTTACCACGTTGCCTCTTGAGGCAATTGTGTGTGCCTGACTGGCAGAAAAATGAACTGCTTGTTAGGACGCAGCCATCCAAGTCCAAGCCCAAGTCCAAGCCCTGCCTTGGGGTGCAGTTTGGATGATTTTATTTTTATTTTACGCCGAGTAGAATTCTCCAAGTGCCCGTCCGCCCTTTCATGGCAAATGGAAAATTGTTGTATTTTGTATTGTTATACTTGTTGTTGCTGTTGTTGTTGTTGTGTGGAGCTCAAGTTGCTGCACTTGAGGGTTCACTTCATGGCAACATATGCGAAAAAATTGACCACCATCAGTGGACCGGTCCGAACTGGACTGCCACTTACAGTGAGGTGTAGGTGGCACAGAGGGTGCGGTGCTGAGAGGTGGCATGCTGGTAGGTGGTGCCCGGTCAAGTCTATAAGTAATAATCTGAGTGATTGGATTGAGGATAGAATGTAATTGCTGAGACGAAGTTCATTTTTCTAATGTGAAATGAAATGAGTTTCATTTTGCCTTTGAAACAAAAAAAGGCCCCATTCAAGAGCAAAGATTGGCTCCTTGAAATAGTCCTACATTTAAAGTCTGTTGGTATGTCTTTAAAGGACACACACACACACACAGACACAAACACAGAAGCGAGATGCAGTATCCCCTGGGAGCTTTGGGAACTTGAGCAGCTGTCAAAAAACTTGTCTCGCTCCAAATCGAATTAAGTTCAATTACATTTCTGTGGATTGCAGGCTGAAAGGGCTGACGCTGACGCTAACCCATCCATCCACTGATGAACTGTCACACAGTTTCGTTTCGTTTCGTTTCGTTTTTTTTGGTGTTGTGTGTTGGGCTGGGTGCTTCCTTTTGCCTCCCGCTGGAAATGGAAATCGGCAACAGAAACATGTTGCAGACAGCACACACACACATGCACATTGCATAGGTGGGTGCGGTGCGGGGGGCAGGAAGAGTGTGCGAAAAAGTGTGAAAACATTTTTGATTCATTAAAAATTTAAAAAGTTCAAAGTGTTTTGGCAGACGCCTCTTCTCTCTCGCTCTTTCTCTCTGTCCTATGGAAATGGAGCTGCCAACTGGTTTTGTTTTCGAGTGCTGATGCTCTGGGCTTGTGTGGCAGCTGTCGATGCACGCTCTTAGCCGCACTCTGGAGCATCTATTTAAGGCTTTATTGAATCCTTGCAGCCTTGGAGACTTGGAGTTGGCAGAGCCATTCGGCTCAGTTCACCGTAAAACTTGCAAATCACCAACGAACAAGAAGGACTCAATGCTCAAAGGCGGAGCAATGGCATGGCATGGCATGGGTATACTTGTCGCCCAACTGTGACCGGAGCGGACCGGAAATTGTTCTGCGACCATGAAATGTGCTCGGAAAGGATTTTCGAGTGCCCCGAAAATATTAAAACGTTGCCTTTTCATTCTGCTTCTCGGCTGTTTCGGCTGTGAGGGCTCTCCACCAGTTCCTTCTATCTATGCAAAAGGGCGATGGCGAAGACAGCTTGCCACTAAGTGTGGGGGCGGGGCGGCGGCAGGGCGGGGGCAGAGGGATGACAAGGACAAGGAGATTGTCCTCTGGCTTTGATCTGGCTGCCTCAGATTTTCGGCTTGTCCTCAAACGAAATGCAGTCGAGCGTCAATAAGCGCACCTTCGTACATCAAGACGGATCCAGGGCCCACTGTGGTACGCCGCTCCAGCCATCCATCCAGATGGGAATGGGAATGGGGATGGGACGCTGCTCTTTTGCGGTTGCTGCCCCACTGTGGCCCGTTCTTGTGCTCGATGGGCGTGTAAGCAACGAGTAAGCGAATGAATGAATGAATGAATGACTGACTGAATGCGAATGCGAATGTGGATGTGGGTAGGGCGTTGTCACACTCACAGTTCGAAGCGTTCTGGAGCTGTCCTTTTTTTGTTTTTTTTTTGTCGCTTTTTGTGCGCCCTGCCACTTTTCAGGGGGGGGCAGTGAAGCATGTGGCAAAACGATAAACACATTGCGGGCCCTGCATTGTAATCACTTTGACATTTATGCATATCAAGCAAAAACCCCCAAAGAGACTCTGTCATCCTCGCAACGTCTTCGTCATCGTTCTGGTTGTCATCCCCAACCTGTCCCATCCCTCATGCCACTTCCCTCATGCCCCATGCCCCTGCCCACTGTCTCTACTCATCTCCATTCAAATGTGGCATTTTTAATGATGTCCAAATAAGTATATTGGATCGGATCGGATCAGCCTGTGTATATTTTTATGCTGGTCTGATTTTCATTTCATTTTAAATGCAAATGCAAATGAAATAAATGCGAATCCACAAGTATCCATCCATCCATCCATCCATCCATCCATCCGTTTTTGGGGGAAGGCATTACCTTGTATTTGTTTATCTCTCTGTTTCATGAATTTCTTTTTCGATACCCACTAATCGTAGTGGCGGTAATAGGTATATGCGTACATTAAAAGAATGTCTTCCTGTATACCAGAAATAAGTCCAAGAATACAAAGCGGTGTTTACTCTTTTTGGAACATGAATATCATCCCCTTGTGCTATATTCTTCCCCCCATTAACAGGTATCTCATAGTCGCATCATCATAGATTGCATGCATACTTGCCTCACTTTTATTTTTCCAGCAAAGTTTGCAAAATGAAAACTTCAAAGGCGTGTTCACGGGGATTTATTAAATTTGGAATAAAAAGAGAAAGAAACGAAACGAAATGAAATGATTTCGCTTTTGCATTTTGTTTAGTCAGTGAAAGTTTTTAATAGGCGTCAAATGATACAGAAATGGATAATCTACAGGAGCAGCCAGGCTACACTCCTTCACCCGCCCAACTATCTGCTGCTCCTGGCTGCCTCCTGCCGCCTGCCTGCTGCCTGAGTGGGAAATGTCTAACATAATAAAGGGGCGCCGAAAACAATGTAATGAAATAATTTCCATTGTTAAAATGATAACAATATATCAGGCAGACACTGCCATCCGACTCCAGCTCCAGCTACAGCTCGACAAGAATAGCAATGACATTAACGATGCTTCCAGCAGCAGCAGCAGGAGGACGGGGAACAACGTTTGTCGCGGCTGGCTTGACAGTTTCCAGAACCAAATTCTGCGGCCTTCACTGGGGGTGGGAATGGCTAGGGGATGGGTGTGAATGGGAAGCCTTGCTTGTCTGCGAGTGTCTGGGGCACATGTTGCCGGCGAAAAAACCAATTTGTTATGCGCTGTAGTACAATTTAACGGCCCTTTGATTCCCCAAATTGCGTGGATGCATTTGAAACGTGGAAACACAATGGAGATGCAGCCTGGAATCCTCGGGAACCCCAATCCTTTTCCTGCGACTAATTGCCAGCGCACTCTCCATGCCGAACACGTGGAGCTGCTTCTTTTGGAGAGGGGCGGGGGCGGTGGAAGAGGGTTTTTTTATTGCAAAACTTTGCCCAAACAGAACTTTGCTCATAAAGCACTAGGGAGGCAGGCCACCCATCCAGCCACCCACTCAGTGAGCCAGTCAGCCGCGAGCTGTACCATTTGTATTGCTGGTCCAAACCCATTTGGCCATGTTAATTCATTAATACTCGTCCTACAGCCTTGACCCAAGTGTCGGCTTGTCCGACTGTCCGCTGTCTTAGGCCCATGCCCCACACCAAGACGGTAATTGCCGTTTTAATGCCGCTTTACAGTCTCAGAAAAGTGAGGAAAGAAATGTTCAAATCGTGGCATTACGTACTCGCCCGCATGGGATACAGAAAACTAATTCCCTGGCGCATTGCTTCCGCAATTAGGCTCTCCTGCCGCACCGCACCGTGCCGTGCCACGATTTCCTTTGCCTACTCTTTGTGCGGCATGGCACGGCACGGCACTCGAGGCTCCAGCTCTGCTCTGAGTTTATTTTATAGTCGCCACCATCGATAGTCCAGTCAGCAGCAGCGGCAGCGGCAGCAGCGGCAGCGGCACAGTGTGCTGAAACTGAACCGACTTGGGTTCCGACCTGGCTAAGAGACCTTTTTTTAAGCAGTTTTTTCTTTTTAATGGTAATTTATAACTGGTAACTGATGGGGGGAAACATTGTGTAATTGTGTAATCAGTCAGCAGGTGAGAGCGACTGGTTGTGAAGAGCGTCATCTGACGTCTCCTCTACCCCTCTTGGGGTGCCTGCTCCTCCTCGTCGGCGCTGCTGAAGTCCTTCTGGATGTGGAAAGTATCCCGGATCTCCTCGCTGGTCTTGCCGTTGATCATATTGGCGACGGTCTTGCAAGTGAGCTCCACCAAGTCATCGATATCCATGTAGTTGGCGGCCACCATTAGCTCCAAGAGTGTGGCCTGGTCAACCTTAAGCAGATCGGCGTCCCATGCGGTGACTTCGTTGGTGTGTATCTTCTTGCTTGATGTCGGCTGGGAAGCGTATTCGTCCTTGTGGTAGTCGGCCCAGGTCAGGATCAGACGCAAAATGACCGAATCGACTTTCGGCAGAGGGACAACCGCATCATCCTCGCTGCCGCAGTACTCAAGCATTGTGTTCATAATTCCCGAACACTTCAAGATGTTGACGTCGACATCGAAGATTTCCCCGTCCGAGGACTGCAGTTTAATTGTTTGCATTTTAAAAAATATTTTGGAACTTATTTTGGAAATTATTTTGGAAATTATTTTGGAAATTATTTCGGAAATTGTTTCGGAACTTTTTGTATGCTCGAAATGCTTGAAATGCTTTCAATGCTCGAAAATTGTTTTTGGAAATCGACGAGAAATATAGAAATTGTTTACAAAGTTAACTGCGTCGTCACTGGCTCAGAAAATGTACACAGATATGTATGTGGGGATATCGATACTAAAGTTTGAAACGATATTTAACACGATATTTATTGAAGGGATTTCTCTAACGATATATTAAAGACTATTGTCTTATGAGAGATATTTCCTATTGGGTGGCGAAAGATGAAATATATAACTGTGAAATTACGTGATTTCTATACGGGAATCAGGCTATAGTATTACCCTATAATTAGGGCTGTTTTCGGTTGCTTTTGTCCCACTGTTGGATGGCCTTTGATTTTCTGCTGATTTTAGCGCTTTTGTAATTGGAAAATCGCTTCGTATATAGAATGAAATCAATCAAGTGTGGCAGGGTGCACACTATCCCTTCCCCTTCCCATCCCCATCCCCTACCCCTGGCCAACTCCCACCCCCACCCTTTTGTCTAGCTGGTGGAAAAAAGGAAACTTTACTTTTTTTCCATTTCACTTCTTTATCTCTGGCCCCCAGTTGATTTCTTTCGCTGAGCAGAGGCTTTCGATTTGGCCCTGCTCCTCCCCAGCTCCTCTCCACCCCCCTGCTGCTCTTCTCTCTTTTTTTTGTGTTGGTTGGTTGTGGCCTCGTTGGCGTTAAATTAATTTGGTTGCTTTGTTCTTCATTCCGACCAATCCTCCCACACACACACACACACACACACACACATACACAATGGAGAGGCCTTTGTATGGATTCGAATGTGCTGTGTTATAAATATTAATGAACTCTGCCTCCTTGAGGCATCATTGTAATTTATTTTACATAGTTTTCGAACTCTTTTCCAGAGAGAATGAGAGACTCACTCACAGGATCTCTGGCTGCTGCTCTGTTGCTGCGTTAATTGCCAGAAAAAGTTGTAATTACCATTGAGAAATAGTCCCTGGCAGAATGTACGAGTAGTTGCCAGATTTGTGACAATTGCCTGGGCACAGACCAAGACTTTGCCATTTTTAATGATTGTGCGGCCCACAAAACATTCCTCGAAGAACCCATAAAACTCTCGGGCAAAGTAAAACAACAAGAGGCATGGGCCAAGTGGCATGGGCCATGAGGCATGTTGTATGTCAGTGAGTTTCCTTCAAAATGTATGCAAAGGAGTCGAAAATTGTCTGCAAATTGAAAGCGAAATGTGAGCGCATTTTAATAAAACATATGCGGCGCACACTCGCACGACTCCTTCAAAGGACACTCGTACTCCACATTGCTTGCCAATAACTCTTGCACTATCTTGAACGGACAGACAGACAGACAGACAGTGGGACAGAACAGACCCAAGGACCGACCTCATCGCTTGCTTCTGGAAGTAGAAGTAGAAGCAGAAGCAGAAGAAGAAGTGCAGACAAAGCCGCAGTCACAGTTCGCTATTGCGGCTGAGTTATGGGCGGGCCGGGCTAGAGGGCGCTGCAGGGCCACGCCCACCCAAAAATTTTGTGAAAATGTGCAAGCGACACAAAACATTTCGGAATATGTAGCATGCTTTTAGGCGGACAGGCCCAGGCCCAGCCCGGACCGGCACGAGGGCAGGGCCCCGAGCAAAGAAAAACAACATTTTGCGGCCAACATTAAGCTCAACAAAAGGGAGGGGGAGAAGGAGTGCTTGAGGATGGGGGGGATGGGGCAACAATGAACCGAAATGAAATGAACTAAAATAAAATGGCATAGAATAGGAATAACTTGGCTAAAATGCGACAAGAAAATTGTATTACAACAATGGAAAGCGATTGTGGTGAAAAGTACAATAAAATGTCGCTAAATTAGACATGAAGACAACCGCAGCACAAAGGGCGGTCGGCATGTGGCATGTGGCTGTGACTGTAACTGTGTGGGTGTGGAGAGCCTCAGGGAGAGCCGAGCTCCTCCTAGCTGTAGCATTTGCAGGATGAGTTGCATATGGCTGTGGCGTGATAAGTGGAGTGCTGGCCAACTAATTGCGCTGGATGGTGCAGAGGATGTTCGAGTGGATGGTGCAGTGGATGGTGGATGGAACTGTAAAGAGATTTGAGTGGCGAATCTGTTGGATACTCTCTTGAGCAACATATTCCCTATAGGAATTGATTATACCCCCATCGATGAGCAACAGATGAGCCCCAGGGAATGCCACCTTGTGGCATCGCCACTCAGCGGAAATTAAAGACAAAGTCACGTGCGCGCTTTTCAAAAAACAATTTAATAAGACAATTTCGACAAAAATAATATGCCATAAGGCGGAAGGACTGCCCGTCCGTCCGTCCGTCCGTCCATCCGGGAATGGGATATAATAGGCTGCCGGATGGAAACTCCTTTCGTTCGACAGGCGGCAGTGTCCAGGGGGATTGAAAATTATGCGATTATCGTGACATTAAGGCGAGAGAATGAAACCCACGCAAGCCGCTTAAAATGCTATCAAAGCTATATTGGTCGAGAGCTTCTGTCTGGGTCCTCCTCTCCCCCTCCCCCTGCCCCTCTCCCTTACCAGTGAAAGCACTGACATCACAATGAGGGAGCCAGGCGCAGGAGAGTCTCTGCCAGGCAGACGTTGAGACGACAGGACATGCTACAACCAGCGACTCCGACTCCATCTACGACTCTCACTTCTTCCACTTTGTGTGAAATAATTGCTAGGAATTTTCACGCGTATTTCCGCCTTTGCCTTCCGCCGTAGTCGTAGTCGTCGTCGTCGTCCTTGTCGTCGTCCTGGGAGTGACTTCTTCCATCCCCGCACCAGTGGAAAGCAGGAAAACGGAACCCTGCCTGGGCACTAAAAATTTCACAGCAATTTTCAGCTCACCTGCGCGCAAAGCATTTCCACAGCTCGTTCCGTTCGTCGTTGCGATTTTAACAATTTTATTAAATTGAATTTATATCATTTACACGCTTGTCGACTCCAAGTCTGCCGAGGACAAGGGGATATACGTTTACCCTCTCGCACTGCCATTTAATTTCGCGCTTTCGTTTTATGTGGCATTTCTGCAGGATATAGTAGTACTCTCACTCGCACACTCTCCTGTATATCCACAGCCAGGCAGAGAGAGAGGGAGAGACATTTTTTCCTAGGCTTTCCGCTTTCGGCAATTCTTGCTTTCATGATTATTGATGCGGGTGAAATTTAATTGGTGGCCCTCTGTCCTCCCAGTCCTCCCAGTCCTCCCCGTCTTCTGTCTGTCTGCTCGTCCACAGGATGTCCCTGCTTCGTCCTCGTTGAGACCTTTGTGGCCTGGCTGGCCGTCGCGTCGTCTGCCTGCCTGCCAGCCTGCCAGCCTGCCTGCTTATTAGATAATATTTTTCCAGACTAACGAGTTGGAGCCGCCGCCGCCGCCGCCGCCGCCGCTGCTCTCAGGCCTATTAGACCACTTGAGGGGGCGTTGGGGGATGCTGTCGGGCTGCTTGAATTTGGCAATTGGTTGAGCCAGGAATTTCAATTGGTTGTGGGTGGGGGGGAGTGAGGGGATGACGTATCTTTTGACCAGCTCGCTTTCAAATCCAAATTGCAACATTTGAAGTATTTGCAACTGGCGAAGAAAACTTGAAAAGAATTGCCACGCATGTCTGCGCCAGAAATTTGTTTAAATAAAAGCCAAAAACTTTTCTTATTTCGCGTAAAGCTCTCTTGCCAGAAAAAAAAGCAGAAAGGGGAGTCGCGAAGGGAGGAATACAAACCGGGAAGAACAACAAACAAATAAGCGGCAAAGAAAACTTCGACGCCGATACAATTTCGTAAAATGTCGAAAACTGTGATTGCGTTGAGGCCCGAACTCCTGCCAGCCACGCCCCCCTCTCTTCTCGGTGGAAGCCAACCAACTTTTGAGTCAAATGTAAATACTTTTCCTGGCAAATATTATCACAATTCCACGCGGCTGCTGCCGCTGCTGCCGCTGCCAGAGATACTAAATAAACTGTTGGCTTGGGTCGTGTGGCAAGGACGAGGAAAGAAAGAGCCGGAAATATCCTGCAATTGCAATCAGTGTGGTGGCAAGTAAGGAGGAAGGAGTGCGGATCAGGTAGGTGGGGGCAGGAGATACGAGATCCGGCAGCAGATGCCCCATAATCCGCGACTTGTCATTGTAAGCCAGAATGAAACAAAAAGAAGAGGCACAAAAACGCACACTATGACACTTGCTGTATCTACAAACATACATACATACATATAAAGAAGCGATGAATGTATGTGCAATTTATATAACCTAACGATGCTAAAGCTAATCTCTTCCCTATGCATATTTCTATGGCCAATTAGGCAGGGCAATGCGTTGAACAAATTAGCCGAAAACCCTGAGCCACCACCCCCCTGCCCGCCTGCCCCTTTCGAACCCTTCAGCCAACTGACAAGGGGGCGCATAAAAATTCATTGCCTCGAATATTGCGCATACGCCGCGCGGTGTGGCATGGTGTGGCGTGGTGTGGCGTGGCATGGTGCTCGGTAAACTGCAAAGCGATAAACTTCAAGTGCCCCTGCAATGGACGACCACATGGCCATCTCGTTTCGCAGGGCAATGACTAGAACATGCCATGCCATGGCATGACCCTCCGCATCCGCATCCGCATACACATCCACATCCGCATCGATTACCATTACCAGAAAGGGGTGTTCGGGTGTTCGGGTTACGGGCTATGGGCTATGGGCTACAGGCGAGCCCTGTCAGGGGCCTGGCCATGCCATATTAATCTGGTTAATGATGAAACTGAATCAGCGTTTTAAACGAGCCACTGCACAATGAAGTGCTTGCTCCTGCTCCTGCTGCTGCTCCTGCTACGTCTCTAGACCCGACCCATGTCCTGCTGCTGCTGTTGCTTGCTTGCTTGCTGGCTGCTGTGTCGCATAAATGGCCCGGCCTGGATATAAATTAGCTGCGGCTTTCTCTCGGCTCTCGGCTCTCGACCATTGGCCATAAAGTTGGCCATACTCGTAGCGTTTTTTTGTGGCCCGCTGTCGCATCCTCGACTCGGCTATTGACTCGGCTTTAAGGCAACTTTATCTCGCTGAATGGTTCAGATTTTGGTTGCATATTTTATGGCCATGTGGGGTGGTCAGGGGGCGTTCCTTAATGGCGGAACCTTGTAAACCTTTAAAACAAATTTGGCTTTCACCCCCTCTCGAGTATTCCTCACCCCCCACCCCTCGTTTCCATGCAGCTACCGAAAAATTGGTCAATTATTCAAACGAATTTCACGCATTTAATTGTGTAAATTTAGCCAGGCATGACAGACATTCACATCCACCTACACCCCCACCAAACGGCATACACCATGCCATACGCCATGCCGATGGTCGCCCCTTCCGTGATTCCGATTCTGATGTGCCTCGCCTAACGTAACGTAACGTCATAATCACCCCGAAGCGCACGTAATTGGCCAATCAATTGTGTCATTGTTCGCATTTATAACGCGGCCTCTCGGACTCCACTACGTCCTGTACGTCCTGTACGTCCTGTACGGCCCGTACGGCCTGTACGGCTCTGTCTGGCCGTGGGCTCTACGGTCCGCTGTGATTTATATGATAAGCGAAGGGGGACACAGGGTGGCGGTGGGGTGGACCAATGGACATTATTCCAAGTGTTAGGCCTAACCAAAACAGAAATAGTTACAGTGTAAATGCCCCGAAAAAGTAGAGAAGGAAAACTGCAACAAATGAGATCCTGCAACAGAAGTTTTCATGCAGTTTTTGTTTCGAGTTGTTTTTGGTTTTGTTTTCGTTTTGCCTTTTTTCCACCCCCCCCCGCCACCCGCCGCCATCTTGTTCTTCTTCTGTTTTTAGCTGTAACTTTTTAACAAATGCACAAAACGAATGACAACTTCCGTTTCCGGTGGGGTGGCACCCAGATGGGTGGTAAGCGAGAGGCAGGGAGAGAGAGGGAGAGGTAGGACTACGGCCGGCTGTCACAGCGAAAAATTACATGCCTTGCGCAAAAGTTTTGCCTCTTCATTATTCTAACATCAAGTCGACACGAGTTGCGGTTTTTGCAATTTTTCTTCAACTTCCCACAACGTCGCCGCATTCTTCTGCTCCTCCGAAATTTCTGCACCGTCAGACAAAGTGTGAAGCGAGGCACAAAACTTCTTGGGAGCCCACCCGGACACCCGAACCCGGACCCGGACTCACGCGCGTCACGGCGCACATGCTGCCAGCGACTCAGACACTCCTCGGCACACAGAGGACAGGGAGCAGGGAAGCAGGGGAGCAGGGAATGGGGAATGGGTAACAGGGTGCAGAAATTATACGCTGCATTTTAATCACAATTCAAATCAACGGAGGAATCATCGTCATTATTCCGAACAGCAGGCGCTTCTTGAAGAGAGTGTCGCGGCAGTGTCTCTCCGGCAATCCATTGGAGGAATGTGGACGAACTTTTTCGGAGTCCTCCACGTGGCTGCTGCTGCTGCTGCTGCTGCTGGTTCCTCATTAACTCTGTGAGCGTCGCCTGTTGGCTGGCAAAGCGGTTAAAGTTGTTCCCGTTCCCACTCCCATTCCCATTCCCTTTGGAACAAGGCTAATGTACAACATGGAATTAACTCGATTTGTAAGTATAAAAGAGCAGGCTCCTCCATTGAGTGCAGTGCCATGGCAATGCCCGCCAACGCGTGGGAGGGCTCCTGCCACCAGAACAATGCCACAACAATCCCAGGACCTCTTCCGATTCATTTGCAATTTATTTCCACATTTATTGCCAACATTACGGGCGTAAACATTTACGAATGAAATTGAGCATGCGATTGTGTTGCGTAAATATTTTTAATAGCTGTGAAATTACAGCAGTTAAGGATCGCCCCGGATAGGCAGTGGTCCTGCAGTTGTTCACAGTTATCAGCGATGCAGAAGGACCCCCAATCATAACTCATAGAGAGCGCCACAGCACACCTTTGCCCCGCACAAAAAAAGAAAGGGAAAAGTTTCCTGGACATTTTCCATGTGATTTATTAATGTTTAAGCCAATGCAATTTGCCAATCTTTGACAGATTGCGATAAGAGTAGCAGGAAGCAGGCTGAAGGCAGCAGAGAGACCCGAAAGACCTGAAAAGACCCTCAAGAGAAAATGGAAACTGTCAAAATGAGGCAAAATCAATGACAGTTGCAATTTGGAAAAGTTTTTACCATCCCAAACCTTATCCGTACGGTGGGGAGGGGGACGGTACCAAGTTCTTGCCTCGGCTTCTCCTCGGTTGCCTCCTCTGCTTCGATCGTATCGTATGGGGCAATTAGCATTTTGTGGCAATGTTGCAACAATAATTCAACGAGCCAGCAGGAGTCCCAGACCAGACCAGACCCAACCCGACCCGACCATCAGCAGAGACCAGAGCACAAAAAAAAATGCTGAAGACTGAGAGAGAAAAAAATTATTTGATTATCCTGCGGCCATGCGCTGTCACAATTTTGCAGACTGCCCGCCGAGCGTGTCGAGCGAGTGTCTGTCCAGGAGGAGTCGTGGAGGAGTCCCAGTGCGAAGTCCTGCTGCTGCTGCAGCACCCTGAAAAGTGCCACATCAGCGAAAGTCTGTTAACTTCCGGTTTATGGTTGCAGCAGCTTATAGAGTCATTTCCGCCTGCTCCTCGTCCGGGTCCGGGTTCGAGTCCGAGTTCTCGCCCGGGTCCACGTACTCCTCCACCTCCTGCTCCTCGTTCTCGTCCAGTTGCCATTCATTCGGCTCAGCCAGGGAGCCATCCAGGCAGCCGTGCAGCTGGCGGTGCCCGCAGACCATTCTATTAAATCATCATTTCATTCCTCCCCCCGTCACGCCGTGTCCTTCCCCTGGCTCCTGCACTGCGCTTGCGGTAATTTCTTTCTCATTTTTTGTCTTCCTTTTTTTTCTCGGTTGCAAGTGCTTCCTTTAGATTTATAATTAAGATTTGGTTAGCAGCAAATAGCGGCTCTTTTTGAATTTATGCGGCCTGCTGCTCTGCTGCTCTGCTGCCTGCCGCCCGTAAAAGCGGTAATTTATCATATTTTTAGCGTCAGTCCCTAACAAATTATATGGGCTGCAGCATTGGGGGGTGGTTGGGCGGTTGGGGGGGCCAAAAACTTCTGAACAGTGCAATTTAATTACGCTGAGAGGCCCGGACGGATGGCCAGTACCTGGGAGTGCAGCGGACAGATGGACGTCAGATCTCTTCGTCTGATAGTTCTGCGTGGCACAGATCTTGATGATGAATACAATCGTACAATTGTAAATGGAAAATTGATGATATTATAATGGAGCAGTTCCGTGTCTGCAGTTTGTCTGCCCAACCTCGATCCAGTTGAATTCAATCATCGAAAGGGAAACAACGCTGACGATGGCGGCGATCCGTAGAGCCATTTTGGTTGGGTTGCTGCTCTGCAGTGCCTGGCGCCTGCTGGAGGGACATAAGGTTGGAGCTATCCTCATAAGTATCGTTGCTTCTGCCTCCTGTTTGACTCCTGTTTGTATCGTTTTAGTCTTTAAACTCCCTGCTCTTCCGAAAGATCGTCACCGATTACAACCCCAAGTATTTGTCCAACTATGAGGCGTCGGTGAGTGCGGACTATACGACCGTCAATTTTACCCTAAATTTTATCCGGAACATCACGGTGGACATCTGGATGAGGACCACCTTGGCACAGCGCGTCTCAAAGAAGGATAACAGCTACAGGAAGGTCTTCGCCTACAATGTCAATCTGTGCCACATCATGGGCAAGGGCAAGGGCCAGAACATCATCAATTTCTGGATGGACAGCGTCATGAGGAACTCCAATATGCCAAAGCATTGTCCCTTGAAGATAGTGGGTCTCCATATATTCTCGAATGGGAACTATTTGTATCCTGTTTCTTGTGTTTCAGGGAAACTACACCATGTTGAATATTCAATCGGAGAAGGAGACTATTCCGCGATTCATTCGTTCGGGCAGCTTCAGCATCGACTCCAATCTCTACATGAGGGAGTGGCACAACGATAACCTGACGAACACCATGTTCTATGTGGACATCAAAATGAAGTGAGGCGCCGCCGAATGTGGCCATGGGTGAACCGGAGCCATCAAATTTGTCACATTAAAACGCAATGAATCATTGAAGAGCTCAAATCTCCGCTGGCTAACACAATTTCTCACTTCCAATCGACTAAATCGTTGCACGTGCATTTCGCATAAATAAATTAATGAGCTCTCCAGAAAGGACACGGAAACGGGCACTGTTACGGGCACTGGCACCGACATGGACACCGATACGGACACGGACACGGAAACGGACACAGACCCGGACACAGATTCGAGTCCAGGACGTGGCTGGCTGGCTGCACGCTGCACGCTGCGATTTATGCGAGTGCGGGCAAACTAAGCGCAAAATAATTTAAACACTGTCAATAATAGTTTGGGGACAAAGTATTTTTCCATCGACAAGTTGCTCCTTGCCATCGTCATCGTCATCGTTCTTTCCTCTCGACACGTTCGCACTGGCTCCTTGCCTTGCCTTGCCTTTCCTTTCCCTATGCTTTCCTTGCCCTGCCCTGCCTTTCCTTTGCTCGGATTTGCCATCAATTGCACTTCCGTTGCAGGAATGATGGGGCAAAGCGCAATTTCTTGTATTTTGTCGAAGGAATCGATGGAACCAAAGGAAGAACAAACGACAGGCAGGGCCCCAATGCAACCAGAGCCGGATCCGGAGTTCAAGTCGGAGTCGGAGTGGGAGTGAGAGTGGGAGTGGGAGTAGGTGTTGGAGCTTCTTTGAAACAAATGGAGAAGGAACTGGAGGATGGGTGCTGGAACCAGGAGAAGTGGCATCGTGTACTCAAGGAAATTGCCATCATTATACTTGTCGCAGTTGTCGCACTTTGTGTTAAATAACGTTTAATGTTTGTTTGGCGTGAAATTGATTTACAAAAGAGAAACCGACCGAATCGCTGGCATTGGATCTGGCGAAGGAAGGGGAGCGGCGAGGGGGTAAGGAAAAGCAGACCAGTATCATCCGATCTGGGCTTATGAGCTTGGCCTTAACCCAGAAGAATATGCAATAAATTGAATCAATTTCCAGCCATTCTGTGGCATCATTTCAAAGGCCTCCAATTAGACGCTTCGCTGGGCATTTGAACTAATTAGGCAAAGCCTCACCTGACTTTCACTCACTCACTCACTCACTCACTCACTCACTGACACACTCTCATTAGTCATCAGACATGTCTGCAGGCGTTGTCAGGAGCAGAGGCCAGAGCAGAAGCAGAAGCCGTAGCAGGAGGAGTCCTTGGGGTTGGGGATTGGTATTGGGGCTTAGGGTTGGGGTTGGGGTTGGGGTTGGGTTTGGGGATCATCATCATCATACAACCTATAATTATACCAGCGGGAATCGTAACAAATTGGCGAGCACAAAGGCCTCGGGCAAATCATGTGGACCGCACAGAGAGTGGGTGGGAGAGTGGGCGGCGGCAATTAGGAAGCGATAAAGTTAAACGCTACACACACACATCCCCTCCCCCTTGGCCTGCCACACATCTAAAGGAGCTGCTGCTGAATGCGAGGACAAGTCAAATGCAGTTAAAGAAAGCGTTAACAGTTGTCGCCTAATGTATCCTTTCCATACCACGTAATAGCTTGGAACTGGAGGATATTTGTGCAAATGTATTCCGGGAATACTCCAGCCGGACTCCAAGTATAACCGAGTACTGGGTATCGCAGTGTCCGGTCACTATGCCGTCCGTACGCTATATTGTTCTTACTTTTTTCTGCTGTGTCTTTTGCTGCATGCGACAGCTGCGATCCCTGGCAGACGACGGGGAGGACACTGCAGCTAAATTGAATGTTCCACTCGGAGCATCTTCCACCCGTTCTCCGCATCGATAATCAACGTCATGCCGTGCAACATGTTGCAGCCTTGTACAGGATATTATTATTTCTCGTCATGAAATTGCTGCCACCATCCAATCCGCTGCAGACGCAAACGCAAACGCAGCCAGGAGTGGCAGAGATGGAGCAAAGATGCAGCAGTAATGATTGCATTTTCGATGGGTGGCTCCTTGACTGCCTGCCTGCCTGACTGGCTGGCTCCCTGCCTGGCTCCCTGCCTGGCAGGAAGTGTCAACATCATTACGAGTATTGCATCGATTATGTTTGAACTACGAGCAGAGCCGAGCTCAGATTTTTATTGCGTTTATGCGAGAGTGCGAGGGGGGGCAGCGACTTTAGTTCGAGAGGATCGTATCAATCACCATGGTGAGGGTTTCGTCGTAGGACTTGGTCCTCAACTTTCCGTAGAAGAACTCGACTTTGCCGCGGTACTCGCCCGGAATGAGGAACCTGTGGGTCATCGAGCTGCCCATGCGCCAGTTGTGCATGTAGTAGTGGCCCATCTGGACGGGGCAGTTGTACATGAAGTTGCCGTGCTTGGTCATGTCCTTGAACCAGGACTTGAACAGACTGTTCTTCACAGTCGAGGTGACGGCACAGACATCGTTCACCTGGCTGAAGACCGACTGGAAGTTCTTGGCATTGGCCAGTCGCAGCTGTATGTCAACGTGCACCTTGAAGCCCCTCACGATGGGTCTGTTCAGGTCCATGTCCATGTTCATCATATTCTGCGTAATGGTCAGCGAAAAGTTCTTGAAGTGCTTCGGGCTGAAGGTGAAGTTGCTCGCTAGGAACTCCACACTGCGTTCCTGGAAGAGATCGCAGCTTGATCAGGCAGCCGCCAGAGCACTCGGAGAGATCTTACCCCATTAACCAGCTCGGAGAGCAGAATAATCACGGAGAAGTAAGGAAGTTTCCACATTTCAAAGCCCACGACAAAACTCAAATGAAAACCCAAAAATATCAACATCAATTATGGACATGGGGGAGCATTTATTTCCAAGTCATTAGCCATTAGCCGAGCGAGATGCCCAGCTAGAGGCATTAGTGGTCAGATCAGATATGGATGATGGCGTCGGCCGTGCAGCTCATTATGAAGTCTTCGTCCTTGCCCTTGTACTTTCCGTAGAAGTTGTACGTCTGCAAGCGGTACGATCCGCTCGTTATGAACGGGGGCACGAGGCCCTCCCCGAACTGCCAGCCCCTCAGATAGTAGTGGCCCGCC
The DNA here is from genome assembly GCA_005876895.1 of Drosophila azteca. NCBI lineage: Eukaryota > Metazoa > Arthropoda > Insecta > Diptera > Drosophilidae > Drosophila > Drosophila azteca. The sequence goes on from VCKU01000073.1 coordinate 295,462, forward strand.
CTGAGGGGACACTGCCGCAGAAAGTTGCCGTACTTGAGCAGGTTCTTGTACCACTTTTTGAACAGAGTGACCTTGGCAGCGTTCACAATGTTGCACACGTCCACGTTGGTGGAGAAGAGGCTCTGGAAGCTCTTCGTGTTCCCCACTCGCAGCTGGAAGTCCAGACGGGCCCGCCATCCCTTCGCCAGGGGCTGCCGCAGGTTCATCTCCAGAAAGATCTGATCGTTGCGTATGCTGAAGGAGAAGTTGTCAAAGTATTCGCGGTTGAACCGACTCTCCCCGGCGATGAATCTGATGTTGCGATCCTGACGGAACAGAGCGAACGATACTCGATGTAGACTTCCCTCGAAAATACTCACCGCCTGCGCGGAAAACAGAAACAGAAACTCCACAAGCTGTAATATCCACATCAACTGACGACCCATCTCTCCTCACTAAAACCCAGGAAGCGGCGCATGTAAATGATTCGAGTGCCAAATATATTAATTAACTTGGGCATCGGGGCCTGACGATCCGATAAAACCACTTATACCGTCTGCGAATGGACACACACATGTTTCTAACTAGTGCAGCACGGCTTCCAGATGGAACTCCAGGAGCGGATTCTCATCGTTCTTCTTGAACCTCCCGTAGAACAACCTTCCAGAGATGCGGTAGTCCCCCACGTAGAAGAACGACGGCACTTGGCTGGCGTCCAGGGTCCAGCCGTGCAGGTAGTAGTAGCCCCTCTGGATGGGACAGCTTGTGGAGAAGTTTCCCACCTTCAGCATGGAGGTGAACCAGCGGCGATAGAGCGACTCCTGGGAGCCTTTGATCAGGGCGCAGTAGTTAATGTCGTGCTGGTAGATACTCTGGTAGGGCTTGCCCTTGGCCAGGCGGAACTCGAAGCCCAAGTGGGTCTTCAGTCCCTGCAGAAGGGGAGAGATGATGACCACATCCATCATCAGTTTGCTATTGACTATCTGGATCGTGAAGTTGGAGAATATCTGCGGGTCGTATCTGCTGCCGCCCGTCTTGAAGTACATTTTGGTGGCCTGTAATTGATTGATACTATTACATTCCCAGAAGAAACGTTAGATACAAAACCTGATACTGATACTTACCAGACCATTTTCACTTAGGGCCGATAGAGCAGTAAGAACCACCAAAATCGGAACAAGTTTCGGGGCAAACATCGCCGAATGATGTCAATGCAAGCTGATGACGGAAAACCCAATATTTTTAATCACTAAAATTACACAGGTTTAATGGGTTTCTGGTTCGAGTGCCGTGATCGATTGGCATTCTCTGATATCACTAATGAGCCCCGCTTGTTATCCTATTAACATTGGGGTGTGCGTTCACCAGGACCACTGGATGATCAGCGATGGATTTCCACGATTGTTCTGGTGAACGCACATGAATCACGTCACGATTTTCAGAGCAGCAGCGTAAAAATATTACGGTACCTATTCTTTATACGAGGGTTGCTATTTAAGCTGGTGGCCTTAGCAAAGTGACGAAGAAAGTTAATTATAATAGATGTGATATCAAAGAGAGCCTTTTGGATTGATGCGCAGCAAAGGTGCGCTCTTAATTGTTTGCCCTGCACTGCTTGCATTACCTGCAGTGAAGAGAGGGGATCGAATATAACTCTTCACTTTAAAATATTTATTCTACGGTTAAGCAGGCTGACGTCATCCAGTTACGCACTCCCCGTCTCCCAATCCACCCATGCAAAGCATTGGCAGGCAACAACAACAACGAGACAAAAACAAAACAATTATGTACACTCTCATAATTCACAAGCAAAGCTGCTCTTGGCGTAACTGCTGCGCTCTTAACTTTTCGCTGCCGCTGCAGTGCGTTGCACTGACATCGCTTGCAATAGGAAGAGAGGATCACAGATAAGAGATCATCAAAAAAAATCTACCTCTTCTATGCTGATGTGCTCATCTACGCACTCTCTCTCTACGCATCTAAAGCGTAAGCCACACTTTGCAATAGCAATGCCGCTCTTAGATGTTCTCAGAGAGTTCGTGCAATTGGGCAAATGGTGTGGGAAGAGAGAGCTAAGTCAAATTTTAAGCGCCCAGCGCAGACGCGCGTTTTTTTGTAGCGGAGCTAAAATTGCGTAAAAATAGTGAAACAAGTGCGGAAAATTATATAAAAACGCGAGTGATCTGTGTTTTAATGTTGAAACGATAAATGTGCCGAAAAAATGGTAAAAAGTTTTGTAAAAATCTGAAAAAGTGAGGAATAATTGTGGAAAAGCCCGACAGATGGAATAAGACGTGTGTGGAGCAGTGCAAGTGTAAAAACAATTAATTTTAATTTACATATTTTGCCTTTTGAAAAATGTCCCGAAAAATGCATTTGCGTCACAGTTTTGGCGCTACTTTCCAGCTTTGGGAATTTGAGTGAAAAGAAGTCGATCTAAAATACCGGTAACATGGTATGGGATATTTTTTTGTTTTTTTTCTTTTCCTTTTTTTCTGTGATAGTGAGTATGAGAGTGCCATATTGTCATTATGATGGCAAGGGGGGCAGCAAGCAGTTCAAGCGCATATCGCGCAAAAAGTTAGTGAAAGTGCGAATGAAAAAACAAGACAAGACAAGACAAGAAAAAACAAGACCCGCAAGAATGACATATGTACAGTGGCGAGCACATGCGGATACATGTTTCGATATTGTGAATTTGAGTGGCTGTAAAACCCAGAAAAATGCATTAATCGATTCCAAATTTTTAGCAAAAATCCTTCAATAATATATAAAACGAAAAACAAAATATTTAATCCATTATCTCTCCCTTAGTTCGAACAATCGAGAAAAAACTCAAAAATGAGCAAGTATCCACTTTTGCTCGTTTAACAAAATTTATATACTAAGTAATTTTTTTAATACTTGGTCCAAAGGCCTTTGGCTTTAATAACGCTATTAATGCGCCTGGGCATCCTCTCCACCAATTTCTCTATTAGTCCGTGCGATAGAGTGCTCCATTCCGCCTGGACACGACTCCAAAGCTCATCCATTGAAAAATGAGGAAAATTAGTCAAAATGTAGAAAACCAAATGGTGGAAATGACCAAAAACAATTTCTCAGCTCGCGAAATTGAAAAAGAATTGGGAATTTGCCATCGAACAGTGCTTCAGGTTAGGAAGAGGCGAAATATAAGCCCACCTGAGCCGAAAAAATCGCGTCCACGACTGCTGACTGATAGAGATGCTCGATCTATGTAACGGATAATAATCAACCGACCGAAGAAAACACCAAAACAAGCTGCAGCTTCCTTAAACAAACCTGTTAGTGAGTGGACAGCACGCCGGACGCTTCGCAGAATCGGCCTAACAGCTGCTATTAAGCAGAAGAAACCTGCGCTCTCGGCGAAGAATGTTGCAGCACGGCTTAAATTCTGCAAGGAACACAGGAATTGGAGTGTGGATGATTGGAAGAGGGTGATTTGGTCAGATGAGACCAAAATCAATCGATTTCAATCGGATGGAAAGGAATATAACTGGCATCAACCTCATGAGAAACTCCAAAAATATCAAGTGAAAGAAACCATGAAACATGGAGGAGGCGGCTTGATGGTTTGGGGGTGCTTCACCTGGTGGAACGTCGGTCCGTTGGTCCGAATAAATGGAATAATGAAAAAGGAAGACTATCTACAAATTTTGGAATCCAATCTCCCTGATTTTGTAGATGAGAGTGCGTATCCTGAGAGCGAGGTTAGTTTTCAACAGGACGGCGATCTGAAACACACGGCCAAAATTGTAAAGAATTGGCTCAATAGTCAACATTTTTTGAAGATGCAGTGGCCGGCTCAAAGCCCAGATCTGAATCCGATAGAAAACCTATGGGCTCTGTTGAAGAAACAACTGTCGCGTTACGATACTCCGCCAAGGACAATGGATGAGCTTTGGAGTCGAGTCCAGGCGGAATGGAGCACTCTATCGCACGGACTAATAGAGAAATTGGTGGAGAGGATGCCCAGGCGCATTAATAGCGTTATTAAAGCCAAAGGCCTTTGGACCAAGTATTAAAAAAATTACTTAGTATATAAATTTTGTTAAACGAGCAAAAGTGGATACTTGCTCATTTTTTAGTTTTTTCTCGATTGTTCGAACTAAGGGAGAGATAATGGATTAAATATTTTGTTTTTCGTTTTATATATTATTGAAGGATTTTTGCTAAAAATTTGGAATCGATTAATGCATTTTTCTGGGTTTTACAGCCACTCAAAGTCACAATATCGAAACATGTATCCGCATGTGCTCGCCACTGTATGTATATAAAGAGCGGCAATAAGAACAAGGCTATGGGGACAAGGAGTCAGTGAGAGTGTTAACGGGAGATCAAATTCGAGTGAGAAGAACAATAAAACGTACCGCAAGACCATTTGTGTTGGTTCTCTTTGCTCGGGTCACTGACATACGCAAGAGAAAGATCAAAAGAGAGCAAATATAACCAGCAGCAAGTCAACAAAAATTGAAGGTGAGTTTAAACCATACACAAGACTGTATTTTATTACTTTTGGATGCGGAAAATGATTCATACATATTTTCTTTTATTTATGTAGGTATGTTATATCTACATATCAATATCATTTGATTTCGATCTTATTAGAATTATATTTACAATCGTTTTCCTCCTGGGCAATAGGAAGAAGATTATTGAAAGTGACTCTGAAAGACTCTCCGCGGCTCTCCACCCCCCATGTTCCCCTATGCTTCGTGTTCATTTGCCTAGCAAGTGTCGCGAATACCGGTATAAATATATCCAAATTTACATATGTACATATGTATATTAATTTATTAAATTAAATTTGATTTTTTTTACTCGCACTCTATCGAATGGTCTTTCGAGCTTTCCCTATTAATAGATACTCATTTCGTAAATCTATTTTATAGAATCTTAAAATCTTAGTATCATTTTGAATTACAGTCGGACTCCTCTAAAACGAATCTCAAGTGGACAAAATAAAATGCATTATGGGGAAAATTGGTTATGTAGAACTCGTGTACTATTGTATTGTTCTGAAAGTAAATTCGTTGTATAGCAAACTTCGTTATAGCGAAGATCGACTGTATTTCGTTTTAGCGAAAATATTGTCTTTCCTGTCACCTGAAACAATAACAAACGAAGAGTGCAGAACGCAAAACGATTGCTATCTCTTGCTAGCGCTGGTCTCTCTGAGAGCCGAGAGAGCACGTTGAAAATGTGGGAGGTTCTCACCACAGTGGACGACACCACCTTTCATTATGGGGCTGGGGGTTGTGGCAGTGGCTACTGCAAATCGATTGGTTCATTGTGGCTTTGACAATGATCCGATCTCAAACGATCCGATTCGGCGATCTGGTAGCTATGGTCGGTCTCTATGATTATCAGTTTACAGTTTTATCTTATCTCTTAAATTGTGGATGCCACTGATTATCGTTGTTTGGGGTGGCCGAAAGGGGCGGGGCGAAATTTTTAAATCAATTTGCAACAGTGTGATATCACAGGTGACTGGACTGGGCTGGTCCAGCTACAATAGTCTCTGAGATCTAGGATGGACGGATGGACAGATATGACTATATTGACTCGAATATTGATGCAGATCAAGAATTGGGGTCCTACGGGGTGCCACACACATCCGCCTTTAGCACAAATCGAATTCATATATTATATGAACCACTATACGCTTTGAGTATCGGGTATAAAAAGCTCGAAAGCAGTGGCGACGATTGGCTGGACTTGAGGAGAAGCTGGAACGTGTAGAGTTTGAACGCAAGCGGGACAACAGCGCTCTCCACTAAAGCGGGCGAACTTGTTCGAAGAATTTGTTGCGTGTTCGAAACAAATGCTTTGTTCGACGCTTCTGCTCGTCGGAACAGAAACGAACATCATTTGTTAACATATTTCGAATGAGGAACATTACTACTTTTCGCTTGCGTTTTTCAATGGCTACTTCACTCTCTGAACATTGTTTCGCCATGCCATGGTGTTCGTTACCAATGTTCGTCTAGTTAGTAGGCGAATTGATTCAGGTTCGACGAACAAACTCGCCCATGGATGCCATCCTTAACAGCCTGTGTCCGCACTCGTCTAACGCTCACTGTTAGCGCCCTATGGCAGCGCTCTGAGAGTGGGCTCGCGCTCGCTCTCCCTCTCGCTCCCGCTTACGATCCGCACAGCTCTTGAGCGGGGCCTCAGGCTGTATGCCAGAATTTTCTTCTATTTAATTACGCTATAACCCCCGATGTAAACGGCCGTGAACCCAATACACAGTGAAATATCCTACGATTATATACATATATATATTCATACCACCCGGATATAGTTCTTTCTCTGGAACAGATACTTATCCGTCCTCCCACATTCACAAGGTGAAGGAAATACAAGAAACTGTAAATATTTACATACGTTTATCCTGTGGAAAAGGCTTTTCGCGCGAAAAAAATTGCCGAAAGAAGTGCATAATTATGGATGAAAAAGGCGAGTTTTTACAGTATTAAATATCCTAAGCTCAGCGCATGTTAACGTCTAACCCAATTGTTCAAGCTCTATTTACATCACAAACAAAAATCAAACAAAACGAGCGGGAATGTTGTGAGTCGCAGCTAGGGCCGCGACTCTACAGACGCACCCGGTATAAAGGAGAAATCCTTATGTGTGCGTGGACTTGTGGACACACACGCAGATTGGTATCGTGCATGCACAAACATGTTGTGTACTCGGCCCCCATGACGCACACACACACTCACATAAAAGCACGCATCCAAATTCAGCAAATTTTTGTGTTGTGTTTTGGTTCTGACTCAGTAAAAGTATATATTTGAGATCATGATATATTTAATTTATACTATATATTTTATGTATAGGTCGAACCGATTTTAATTTATTAGATCTGTTTCTATTATTCAGCGTTTCTGGTTTTCTCATACATATCTTCAACATAGTGGATGCCACAAACTTTCGTTCTTAGTGGGGAGGTGTGAAATTTATATATGTATGTATCGACTTTATGGGGTCGCAAAGGCTTCCTTCTGGATGTTACACATATTCTGTTTCACCACAAATCTAATATACCCCTATACTCTTCCCCTAATGGGTATAAAAAGACAGACAGATCGGCCATGTTTTTATAACTGATACTGTGTAATTTGCCCCCCCGCCCATATCTGGGTAACTACATATTTATATAAACGCTTCGAATACAGAATATATTAATACAAAAAAAAATAATCAACTGAATCTGACTGAACTTTAGTTCAGCACGGCTTCCACAGCGCATTCCAGGATGGGGTTATCATCTTTCTTCTTGAACCTGCCGTAGAAGAATCTGCCGGAGATGCGGTAGTCGCCGAGATAAAAGAAGGAGGGAACGTAGCTGGCGTCCAGCGTCCAGCCGTGCAGGTAATAGTAGCCCCTCTGGATGGGGCAGCTGGTGGCAAAGTTTCCCATCTTCAGCATGGAGGTGAACCAGCGGCGATAGAGCGACTCCTGGGAGCCTTTGATCAGGGCGCAGTAGTTCATGTCGTGCTGGAATATGCTCTGGTAGGGTTTGCCCTTGGCCAGGCGGAACTCGAAGCCCAAGTGGGCCTTCAGTCCTTGCGAAAGGGTCGAAACGAGGACCATGTCCATTAATAGTTTGGTGTTGATTATCTGGATCGTGAAGTTTGAGAATATCTGCCGGTTGTATCTGCAGTCCCCCGTCTTGAAGGTCATTTTGCTGGCCTGTGTAGCGCATTTGATGGATGGTCAGAGGACTCGCAAGATGTAATGCACTTACCTTTACCAGACCATTTTTGTTTAGGGCTGTCAGAGCTGTAAAGACCACAAATATCGGAACAAGTTTCGGGACAAACATCACTGGATGATGTCAACTGGAACTTTGCCAACGATCCGAATATTTGTAAGCATCGCAATGAAATTCATTTAATGGGTTTGTTATTGGAACAGCTGAGTGATTGAGTGATAGATCGGAATACTTTGATATTTGTAATTAGCATTGCGTGTTTCTTTATTTAATTTTTATGCATTGATGCCTCCACAATGCACTCAACAAGGAAAATCCGGCTCTTGCTACGATACTTCCCGTAGTAGACCAGGGCCCTCAGGCGATAGTCGCCATTCAGGAGGTACGAGGGCACCAGGCTCATGTCCACACGATAGCCCTTGAGATAGTAGTGTCCCTGCGGAATGGGGCAGTTCTCCATGAAGTTGCTGTTCTTGGCCACGCTCTTGATCCACCGTCGGAACAGGGACTCCTTTAGGCCCGACAGCAGCTCACAGTAGTCCGTGTCGGTCTGGACCAGACTCTGGAACTTCTTGGCATTCGACAGCCGCAGCTGGACATCGATGTGGCCTCGGAAGCCTGACTTCAAGCTCTGTGCTAGATATATGTCCGCCGTGATGGTGTTGTTGACGACCGTGACGTTCAGGGTTCTGAAATACTTTGGGTTCGTCTCACACTGGAGGCGACTGAAGCTCACCGCACTGGGCTGTCAGTGAAGGAGACTGTTAGATCCTGCTAGATGCTGTTTCTCCTCTTATGCTTACCTGAGCCATGGGCAGGGCTAGGAGGAAAACAAGAATGAATGCTTCCTTGGACATAACTGCTCCCGATTTGAGGCATTAGTGCAATGGAAAGCGACTTTTATTGCCGAATAATTTGTTGTTCAGTTGCACGCGCATCCGATCTGCTGATTGGTTTTAAATTACTCTCGAATTGCGCACTGGGAATTGGTTTATTTATAGACTCTGGTATTTATACTCGACTTATCTAAGAACCAAATTCAGTTGTCCATCTATTCTGCCTTCATCACCGCATAGATGTCCATGTCGAGGACAAAGTCTTCGTGTCTGCTCTTGTGCTTTCCGTAGAAGAAGTGGGAGAACACGCGATAGTCGCCGGCCATCAAATAGTGTGGCACCATCTGCGAGTCCAGCTTCCAGTTGCGCAGGAAGTAACGGCCCGCGGGCACCGGGCAGTTGGCCATGAAGTTGCCGTGCCTGCGCATGCTGTCGAACCAGCTCTTGAACATGCTAGTCCTCACCGAGGAGACAATGCTGCAGGTGTCCAGGATGTGGGCGAACAGCCGCTGGTAGCTCTTCCCCTTGTCGAGGCTGATCTGGACATCGATGAGGACCTTCAGGCCGCGAGCAATTGTCCTGGGCGCCACCATGTCCAAGCTCAGGGTATTGTTGACGATGGCCAAGGTGAAGTTACTGAAGTGTTTCTCATTGAATCGGCACTTGCCCGTCTGGAAGATGAAAGGGGACTGGCGAACCAGATCTCTGTTATTCCCGACGACTGGCAATACTCTACCCAGAAATACTCACTGCCTGCGTGGCCACCAAGTGATGGAAGTAAAGCAGCGAGATAATGGTGAATAGTTTGAACATTTCCCTACAAATGGCGACTGCCAAATGAGACTCGATATAAAATGTTCGCTCGGTCACTCATTGAACTGCTTTCCAGACTAAATTGATTATAATTGATGCCCCCCGCCCCCGCGGAGCTATTAATGGCAATGTGGGTCACACAACGTCACATCACAGGCCTAGACGGGGTACACCAACTCGACCGATATGGAACCTCTTTGCACAAGGACAACTAAAGAGCTTCTGAAAGGCTTAGATTCTGCGAAATAGGTCTACGAACAAGTATAGACTTCCCGTAATACCAATTTTTTATTGTAAACCCAATTCAGTGTAAATCCGCAGACACATGCCTAACCTATGACGACCCCACCAGCGCGTAGATGTCCATGTCGAGGGTAAATTCCTCACTCTTGGTCTTCTGCTTGCCATAGAAAAAATGGACCAACACGCGGTAGTCCCCTGGCACCAGATAGTGTGGCACCATCTGCGAGTCTAGCTTCCAGTTGCGCAGGAAGTAGTGGCCCGCGGGCACCGGACAGTTGGCCATGAAGTTGCCGTGCTTGCGCATGCTGTCGAACCAGCTCTTGAACATGCTGGTCCTCACCGAGGAGACAATGCTGCAGGTGTCCAGGACGTGGGCGAACAGCCGCTGGTAGCTCTTCCCCTTGTCGAGGCTGATCTGGACATCGATGAACACCTTGAGACCGCGAGGAATCGTCCTGGGCGTCACCATGTCCAGGTCCATGGTGTTGTTAACGATGGCCAGGCTGAAGCTGTCAAAGTACTTCTCGTTGAACCTGCACTTGCCCGTCTGGAAGATAAACGTTGACTGGGGACACACACCATCCCTGTTAGCCTGGCCGACTGGCGTGGATTCGTCATGGAATACTCACTGCCTGCGTGCCCGCCAATCGCTGGCAGAAGAGCAGCGAAATAATTGTGAATAATTTCGACATTTCCCTGCAAATGACGACTGTGGAATGAGCCTCGATGTATGATTTGCTGAACTGAACGATTCGGACTAAATTGATTATAATTGGAGCCCGCAGAGCGGTTTAATTGAAATGGGGGTCACACGGCGGCTACTTTATTTCCACGTAGAAGTCGCAGGCGATCACAAAGTCCCTGGTATTTCGTTTGTTCTTGTACTGTGTCATGTTGAATGACACCTTGTATTGTCCCGCATACAGGAATTTGGGAATGAAGAGCGTGTTGTAGTTGTAGTCCCTCAGATAGTAGTGGTTCGGGTGCACGGGGCAGTAGCGGGGAAAGTTGCCGGCCTCGAAGAAGGTGGAGAACCATCGCTTGAACATGCTGCTCTTCTTCAGGGCCAGTATGCTGCACATGTCCAGCGAGTACTGGAAGATCCTTTTGTAGTCCCTGGACTTCTGGACGCTTATCAGAAACCCCAAGTCCATGGTGATGCCCTTGTCCAAGCTGCGCAGCAGGAATGTATCAAAATATACCTGCGAATTTCGTACCACCAATGACACGTTGGACAGGTAGCTCCGATTGAAGTCGCTGCAGGCACTGTCTATCATCTTAATCTTTCCCATCTGAAGGGGGGGTGTTCTTTGTAGTGCGGGAGTCGTTTAAGGCCTTGGAATAGTTACCACATCCGTCGCAGACAGTAAAACCCCCACCATGAGCACTAAACGTCCGGAAGAGTGAAGTTTCATTGATATTTTCAATATTTTTGTCAAATGCTGACTGAACCCAAAGTCCAAAAGTTCCTGACTTAAACGAGCGCGTCGCGCCAGAAACGTTTAAAATAATTGAGTATTGACATTCCAACCCGAAATTGAGGTAAACAATTTGGATATTGCGCATTTAAGAGGGGGACTATACGGGTATACATATACAGAGGCGTTCCAAAGTGGATCGAAAGTCGAGTTTTGGTTTGGATGAACCACATTTTGCAACTCGCTTCTCATTTCAAGTCTTTATTGAGCAATCAAACAAACAATAACAATAATTATGCTAATGACAAATGCTCATTAGGCCAATCGATTCGATCGGTTTTTCAACCTACTGTTGGTCGAAGCACAGCCAAATGGAATTAGTCTCACGCACAGTGCGAAGTATGAATAACCGAAAGTATTCCCAGATAATAATAGGTCTGCTATGGGCCTGGTCTCTGCGAGAGGTTCGAGCTGCTGTGGGTATACCGTCAGGGAGTCAAGTTTTCATCGAGGTTTAATCACTTCTCCTCTTTTAGAAAGGTTTGCACATTCAGAGTTACAAGTGCGAATACAATGGGAAGTACATCGAGAGCTTCAATATATCAGTCGTGGAGAACCGCATCTCCTGTGAGCTGAAGACCAAACTGAGGATCCCATCGGGCGTGATAATCCACATGGGCATCGAAAGGGGCGCCAAACACCTGGGACCCTACAATTCGTTCTTCCAGTACGACATCGACTATTGCAAGACGATCGGCACCTATCGCAGTACCTTGTTCAAGAAATGGCTCATCAGCCTGGTCAAGAGCGGACGCTTTCCCAGGCGCTGCCCCTGGCCAGTGGGCGTGTATTACCTCGCGGACTGGGAGCTGAGTGACGATCTCGTGCCCCAATTCGTTGCCCAGGGACACTATCGGACTAAGATTACCACCCATTTGGGCAGGTTTGGCAAACAAACCTACGAAATGTTGGTCGAGTGTGTGGTTATATCGGAACTGATGTGATCCGTAAAAACTCTAAAAATAAAGAATGAATCCACTGATGTGTGACAAGAGCTTCTCAATTATCTCATTAGCTCGGTTACAGTCTAAAAACATTGAAATTTCAATCGAGTTTTGTGGTGCAGATGCGTAGTTCCATGAGCTTTAAGCCGGCAGCCTCGCCTCTGACAGACAGACAGACGGACGGAGAGTCAGTCATTCGTGCGGGGCTCATCTCATCCGAAATGCAGTCAACGTGTCTATGTTTATCCAGCGTGTGGTCTCCTTCCAACTCCTTCCCGGGGCGTTTATGTGCACGAACCACTGCAGAAAACAATTGCACGTAATTCTGCTTACGCCGTAACATTGCAACAATGCCACGGAACGGGTACGGGTACGGGTAAAAAAAAAAAAACAAAACCTGCCTTGCCATTTTGTTAGAGTTCTCTGTTTTTCTGTATTTTTTTTCTCCCCAGTGCGGCCGCCTTCCTGCGGTTGCGACAGTTTGATGGCCAGACAGAGTGACAAACAGACAAACAGTCAGACAGACGACCGAAGACCGACGGATAGACTGACTGACAGATAGACAGTCAGACAGACAGACAGACAGACAGACAGACAGACGGTGGAGCTGTCAGACGTCGACCTATGCGCTTAATCAGAATCGGGTCTGTCGAAAACTAAGGCGCCATTTTCAATTGTCCAACGTTGTCTGGGCCTAAATCCGAGTTCACGAGTTACCGAGTTCCCCTCCCCGCTTGCCAACAAGCCAGCTCCTAGTGTTGGCCAAATAAATGTCTTGCCTTCTTTCTTCTTTTGTTTCTCTGTTTGTCCCTCTTTCGGCTTTCACTCCGTGACTGCCGGCCGCCTGACTGCGTGGCCTTCCTTCTGGTGGCAAGCAGCCTTCGTGACTGCCTTCCTTCCTTCCTTCCTGACTGCCGGTGTGACTGTGTGCCTATGTGTGTTTGCGCTATGTGTGTCTGTGTGTGTGTGTGCCTGCATATTGCATTTATTTACATAGGCCTGGTCTGACTTTTGATTTTAAGCTCTTTGGCTCTGTTCTCTCTTCTAACTCAATTCCCTTTTCGAGGCCTTAGCCCTTGCAGCTGTCCTGACGCCAGGTACACCTACTTCTCTATGCCCGTGTATGTGTATGTATTGTGTGTGTATCTCTGTGTGTGTGTGTGTGTGTGGTTGAGTGTGGCTTTATGTATTTGCGGATGCATTTACGTGCTCTGCCCCATTCTGTGTGTGTGTGTGTGTGTGTGTGTGTGTGTGTGTGGGTCTCCTGTGCAGGGGATGCTCTCGTGGGTCCGTGACCATCACCACAGACGTGATGTGTGACTTTTGTTGCTTGAAGTTTCCGGATTATGTGGGCTGTGCCGACTGAAGTGCAGCTTGTTCTTTAATGCTTTAGAAAGTACTCTACTCGGGGGTTTTCCTTTTGCTCTAATGACATGCTGGCTGAGAAGGCTGCTCATTATGGGGGGGGATTAAAGAGCATACCTTCTGGTAACTTTAATTTCAATCCACAGTTCGGCTCCGAGCGGGATAGAGCTGCCATAAGAGATCCCCATACCCTGCCCGACTATCCTTAACTGATTCTCACACTCGCCAGGCGTCCCCACTGATTGCCTTGCAGAATTTCCTCAGACTAGCAAAAAATGTATGGGTGAAAATGCCTCGTCAACGATTTCGACCGCATTTGTGATTTGGCCAGACAATATTGTTCCTCCTCGTTCCGCTCCTCTTCGGTCTCTTCGGTGGCACTCCAATTTGAAACGGCAATCAAAAGTGCAACGGAGGAAGACAATTTTCACACTTGGCATGAAAGAAATATATATTTTGCTTGGCAAATATGCTGACCCTCAGTGCAAACAAGCAGCAGGCTGCAGAGAGAGAGAGCAGTGCAGTGCAGTGGCAGTGTGGCAGTGGCTGTGTGGCAGTGGCATTCGTGCGAGGCGAAGGAAAACGTCATCATAAATGCCCCGAAATGGGACCCAGAAGATAGAAGACAGAAGAAGGCAGAGCCGCAACAGTGCCAGAAGCATCAGCAGGCAGCAGGCAGCAGCAGAAGGAGCAGCAATCAGAGGCGCCTGGAAATATGCAATGCGAAAAATCAACAGAACGAGAAACGACCCCAATTACCCTCGTTTCGGCTCATGCCAATGGTAAAAGGAGCGAAAAATCCCTGCATATTTACAGGCGTTGGCATGAAAATTTGTCACCTAGCAGAGCAAACACCTCCGAATGTCCCTGTGTGTGTGTATGTGTGTGTATGGTGTCTGTGTGTGTGTGTGTGGCAATGTAATCGAGCCTACATCTGTAGATATGCACTGGCTGTGCAACAAGAAGCCCCCCGAGTAATCGACACTTGGGCGAGGCAAACAGCGAGGCCGAGCAAGCCTGGTCCTCGTTCTCGTTCTCGTCCTCGTCCTCGTTATCGTGTCCGTGGCGCACTTCGTTGCCGTTCGGTGCGTTTGCGCCTACTGCCCATGCAATTGTAGGGGCAAGGATGCACGGATGCTCGCCTGGAAATGAGCAAACCTGTGATTGGTCGACACCCGGCATGGTCATAAAGTTTTCATGGTCGGTCGGGATTGGTCCGGCCACCGAGCACAGGGGAGGCTCGCACTGCGCATGAGCGGGGAGAGACAGAGCGGGGCCAGCAAATGCGCTCAGCAAATAGTAGGAGCGCCCCCGAGTACGCTACAGTGTTTTGTCACTTTTTTGGACTATTTTCCACCGTGAAGAGGGTTCGGTTCGGTTCGTCCTGTCCTGTCCTGTCCTGCGATTAAAGCCAAAGCTTTGCGCTTTGCGCGTGGTGAAAATCGGTTCGGGGAAGCCGTGCCGTCTCGAGTGGTGGTGGTTTTTCCACCCATGCACATTTTTATGTGCGAACTAATTGCATTGGAATGTTGTTGTCCAGCGTCCCGATGTCCTGTATTTGCATGCGCTCCTCGAATGCTTGACATTGATTGCATTTACAATTTGTATCAATGGGGCAGCATTCGATTCAAAAATTCGATTATTGAGAGCACAAATTCTTAGGGAATTGTATACTCACGGCAAACATTACTGACTGGCTTGGGATTGAGTTGATTCAATATCCCATAAATATATCCAAAGTTGTGGCAATACTCGTAGATTTAAAAGATATCCCATTCCCGAATTACGATCAAGATTTTGCCATTCAATTGGTTTATTGTCCTGAATGGGTCTTCCATTTAACTGCAATTACTTTAGCCTTCATTTTCCATTTGAATATTTCCACCCCAAGTAATACCCTTGGGCCCCAGCTTTTGTGGAGACTTTCGTATTTGTCTCGCTCTTGTTATGGCTCTGATTTGTCTCTCTTTCTCTCTCTCTTTCTCTTACTCACTTACTTTGCTTCGAACTCTACACACAATTCGCCTCAATTCGCCCCGGCGGCAAAAGCTTTCATGCACTGGGAGAAAATGTTTATTAGGAGTAAGCCGGGAGAGAGCTTTTCTTGCAGGCATGCTCCGGCTTTCACTCTTATAATAAAAATCGTTTTCTTTGCCAACAAAACGAATCTAAATTGCAAAAGGATAAACATAGATAGGAAAATATAACACATGTACATTTATTGATGACATACTAGGGCATGGCCATAGCTTGAGGATTTGTTATAAATAACTTGATAATTGGTAATAAGTGCTAACAGCAGAGGCATCCCGAATCGGCTACAGATACGTTGGAATAAAAACTCTTTTACACATACGTGAAAACGAGAGCACCTAAAAACGAAAAAGCAACGTTTTGGCCGAAAACGCAAAGCGCGAAACGCAAAGTAAATGCAAACCGGAAGCTGCCTGTTTCAGTGCATGGGCAAAAGCTACCGCGATTACTGCGTGGCGTGTAGAGATTCACTTGTTGCCATTGTTGTTGTTCGAGGCGAATTCGCCGACTGGCAACATGTTCGAGAGCGAGCGGCATGACCCAACCAAAATGCTGTTGCATACTTTTGGGGCTGCTATTATTTCTGAAAATTCACAAATAAATCAAAGAAAATAAGCAAAAAAATACAATTAAAAATCAAATCATATTTCTATTAAGTCCTTTCGATTGTTAACCAGTTTGCACTATTTTCTTTTAATTGTTATTTCTTGGACTGTGGTAAAGCTTCTTTATTGGAGGAGCCCCGTCATCGGTTCCTTGCCAGCGCCGAGTCGTTGCTTGTTTCGCATTTGCCGAGATTTGCTTTGCACTTGGCCAAAATACAGAGAAGACATGTTGGCTGTGGCTGCTCTCCTTATTTGCCGGCTAAAACGCTTCGGTTGTTGCCAGCACCTCGGGTGGCATAATCGTCATCGTCGTCGTTGTGGTCGTCGTCGACAGCTTCGTCCTTGTCGTAGTCGTCGTTTCCGGCGCCTCGTCGGCTGCCGCAAGGACTCGTGCAGTTGGCTAGGTTCGTGCTCGTTGCACAATTCGCCAGAGGATGGCCAAGCATCAGATTTTTTTCGGAATGCGTTAAGGATCAGTTTTGCGCGAATTACGGTTACGAAAGGTTGCTGACGACAAAGGGCCGGCGTCCAAAACAAACATTTTCCCAGTGCCAGTGCTCTCTACCAGAGTGCGTTCCCTTCACTGTGTCTCTAAGTGTTTTTTTTTGTCGTGACATTGATGCGAATTTTTTTTTTCGAGTTTTTTCACAAAGAACACTGAAGCCCTGAAGAATATTTCGGAAAAACACATATCGCCTTGGCTTGGAACTGACCTACCACAAGGCACACTCTAAGAACGTAACTGACCTAAGTCACAAGGAAAGATTGATTAAAACCAAGAAACTTTTGCACATTTCAAGCCAGTTTACAGTGAAAAGTTTTTAGAGATTAAACATAAAAAATATAGGAAAATAGGAGTAGGAATATAGGCATATAGGAATAGAAACCTTATTTAGGAGTAGAGAGGAGTGCTAATCTAAGGCTCTTTCTTTGAATTATCATATCAGTTGCAATCGCACAGAGAACATCCCAGGAGGTTCTCGAACACTTTCGCCAGAAGCAAAGATCCAATCCGATTCGATCTGATTGGGACATTTTTGAACATCGCTCGCTTAAACGTTGAATGGTTGTGAACTGTAGTAAGCAAATAGCTTTGAATTAGCTGCATATAATCTTCGAATCCCTATCTATCCCATAGAGCATACATAGTAAGTTCCAATAGATAACTTAGCCCATAGATCGCCCAAGCAACTGTTGTCCAGGGAAGATTATCGCGTATCGTAGTACTGTATTACTGTATTACTGTGTGTATTACTGTAGTTTTCCAATTGTCAGATGATAGTGATAGGAAAGTGAATTATAATCGGTGTATAGTAGTCCCAAGTTATCCAACGAACTGTAACTTTGTGTAACTTTCTTTTGTTGTTTGAAAAATGTGAAAGAAATACGATCGAACATCGAAACAAACGCAGAGCTCCCTTGAGTTGAACAGATTCATAAATGGTAAGCGAAAATCTCATCTCATCTAAGAAATAATACAAATTAACACCGATCCATGTGAGATTCCCTCAGTGAAATTTCCCATTTCCGTTTCCGTTTGATTAAAATGTTACAGAGCGGCCAGGGGCGACCAACAGATTGCCACAACGAGGCAACAACCATTGTAGTAATCATTGTCCATCAGTCGCCCGCGATGCGGCAGTTTAGGGGGGGCGTGGGGTGTTGGGGGGAGCCCTGCTATTGATTTTCTTGCCGCCTATTCGACACTTCAGATTCAATTAAAATTTTCGGGGCTAAAATTGCTTTTTGCCAGTTGGCAGTCGCCAGTTACCAGTTGTTGGGGCAAGTGCAACATCGGCAGATTTTCCCAGTCAGCGGAGCGACAGTCAGCAGGGATGGTGCGACAGGGAGAGCCTTGCGACAGTTGCTAAACAAACGTCAATCCAAGCAATTTCAGAGTTGAATGCGTTGCTGCATCCTCCCCATCGATGGATTCGATGCAGTGCAGTGCAGTGCAGTGCATTGCAGACAAGTGATTTTTGCATTGATCTGAGCCCAAATCTGAATCCTGTGAATCCCCAAATCTGTGTGAAGTGAATTGCATAAATGTGCAAGCTGTTCAAGTGATTTCGAGTGAAAGGCAAAGGCAAGGCAGAGGCTCCTGGAGGCTGGACGACACGAGACATGTCTGGCTTCAAGCTCTGGTCTGCTCTGCCAGAGAGAGAGAGAGCTCTGGTTCGGGTTCGGGGTTTGCTGCCTGTTGTATTATTTTGTTGCATACTTTGCTGCGTCATTAAACCAATTGACGAGCATAGCATAGCGTAGGAAGTAGGAAGAGATCGGTGCGGAGTGCTGTGCGGAGTGTAGACGTGTTTATTTGGATATTCCAATGGAATTTAATGGAATTCCTGTTCGGAGTGGCTCTTTTGATTAGGCTGTTTGAGAGTGTACTAAAAACCGATTACCATCTGGCTTTAACTATTCTTTAATATCCATTTGGATGCTTGTATTGCCGGGGAGGGGGGGTGGCAGAGTGGTTTCAGAACAGAAACGTTTCATTAAAGGCGGCAGCGCAGCGCAGCGGCAGCGGCAGCCAGTGGAAAAGTACACATAAAGGAAAACCGAACACAAAACGTTGACAAAAAGCATAAAACACACACAAAATGAAAATGATGCAACATGCAAAGAGCGCGGGGAAAAAAAGAGTCAAGGAAAATAGCTACAATGTTGCAAAAAACCTGCGGACATACTGGACTGACTGACCGACAGGCAGACAGACGGACAGACGGACAGACGGACAGAGAGACAGACAGACGGAGAGACAGACAGACAGACCATACAAATAAATACGCAGTCAAAGGCAATCAACGTCGGGGCCCCGACAGGTCCCCCAACTCCGTCTCTGTCCCCAATTTCCATTCCCTTTCCCCTTCCCTTTCCCCATCCCTTCGACAGTTGCCGATATTTGATTTGAAAACATTCCGGAAAACGCTGCCGGAGTGCTGCAGTTTTCCCTACTATGTAGTCAGCGGCACTTGCAGCTGCAAGGATCGCTGCAAACAAATAAAAAATGGCCAGCCATTGGCAGCACAACAATTACGATTCGATGCCAACATTTTGGCCATTTTGGCCATTTTGGCCATTTTGGTTGTGCTTCCTGCGTTGTGTTTTCCGGTTCTATTTTCTTGTCCGCCGCTTTGTCACTTGATGTTTTAATTTGAAGGCTGGCTGGCAGGCGGCATTTAGTATTTTTGAAAGGGGAACCACAGAAAAATCACAGACAGACACAGAAATCAGTTCGACTGGAATCCTAAACCAATGAATGTTGAAGCCATCAATAGAACTCACCTGATGGTTTCGTTTGAAGGGGTTTCATAGGTTGTTTTATGGCTAATCCATTCATAGATCCGTAGAGTGGAGTTATCTCTAGCCTTGGGAGGGAAATTACTTGGCGTTCCTTGCTGGGAGTATGAAAATTATCCTGGCTGAGAGAAAATTACTGAAACTGTAGCCTGGACGCATTCACATATGTTTTGAGCCGTCCATTCCCTACCGGGTTTTCTTTTTATAGCCATAAAGCTTTCCCGACCCACAACCAGAACCAGACCCAGAACCAGACCCGGAACCAGACACAATTTATGCTTCCCAAATCGAAATAGATGCTCCACCCACTCCGTACTCCTTGCCCCGGAGGTGAGTCATGGATTGCACTGTTCTCGTCCGACAATTAACACAGTGGAAGAGCAAGAAAAAAATACTCCTTTGGTTCTGGTCAGGGCCCCGAACAAGGGTCTGTTTCGGTTGGATGGATGCCATGCCCCCATCCCCGCCCCGAGTGTGGCAAACGTGCTGGAAGGGAGGCTCAGGCAGGGGCTGGGGCTGGAGATGGAGCTGGAGCGTCTGCAGCCGTATAAAGTTTAATGAGCCGCAATTAATCGTACATGACAACACTATAAAAACGTTTACGAAAAATTATGTCCTTTTTTTTTTTGTGTTTTTGTGCCAGCCCTCCTCCTGGGACGGCTGTAATTGCTGGTGTCTTTTGTTGAGGATGTGAGCATCCTTCGGGGAGTCCTCAGCAGGCAGAGAGAGAGCCACTGAATCCTGAATGAAACGGGAACTTTATTTGTATTCCCTTTACTGCCCCCTGCAATCGGGACACAGGATGAGGACACAGGAGCTGTGAGTGGAGAGTGGATATTAGAGGGCAGCATTCAGATTCCATTCCACTTCATTCGCATATGCAGATGCGGATGCCGTACCCTCGATCAATTTGTCATTGCAATTGCCTTTCCTAATTAACAATTTAAATAAATCGCACGGCGCGGCGTTGCCAGCGGACCAAAATGTTGCAAAGTGAATGCAATTTAATTGGAAATTTAATTGCTTTTGTGGTTGGAATGTGACATGAGCACCCAGCCTTTTTGCCTGAGCATGGACCCCACTCTTCACTCTCCATGCCACCTGCTCCACCTGCACCACCTGCTCCACCTGCGCTCCAACTGTATTTTTTTTGTTGCCTTGTTGAGGCTCTTAATTTAGACGTGTCCATTGCTGACCATTGGCTGTCGCTTGGCTTTTGTTGTTTTAATTATTTGCGGTTATATTTATTTAAATATTTACCAATTCAATTAGGGTGACAGTTTTTGTGCCTGCCCCAGCGACTCGTTGTTGCACGCATGCATGCATGCATGCCACACATATCATCATAATGGACTTTTCTCTGGGATTGAGTTGCTTTGAAGCGGGGCCCCACAAATAATTTCAATTAATATAATGTCATATCTGACAAATAGTATCTGCAGACATCGCTCCCAGAGATCTGGGAGCCCACCGCACGGGGCGAAAAACCTTCGCAGACAGTTTGAGCTTTTCTTTTTCTTTTTCGTTTTTCTTTTCGTTTTCGTTTCTTTTTTCTCTTCTATCTTTCTCTTTGGGAGGTAGTTTTTCTTTTGGCTGGCTGCGTGCCAATTATAAAAGTGATTTCGCTGTAAGCTGCACGACCCAAGGCGCAGACACAGACTGAGACCCCAACTCCGACTCTAACGCGGGGCACACATGAAGCTCACTTCCGTCAACGGGAAGTCATAAGACGTATGAACTTGTCGCCATTGCCAGGAGAAAGAAGCCAAAAGCAGAGCTAGAGCTGTAGCTGAAGCTGAAGCTGAAGATGGAGCTGCTACACAGCCAAGATGAAGTTGAAGTCTCTCTCTCTCCCTGTCCGTCTGTCCCCCCTGTCGTCCTGTCTCTCTGACAGATTCCTCTGTTTGGTTTGGGCCAAAGAAATGCGATAAATTGAATGACTGACGACGCAGTAAATACTTTTCAGACATCGCTGGGATGGGTAGGAAAATCACTTGGATCAATTTCCACATCCACAGCCACACATCCACAGCCACACATCCACACACGACACGACAAATTGCGCGTGGTTAGATTTTTCTTTCTCAGCTCTCTCGACCTCTTTATCCTTTCTAGTTTGACATGTGTACCCATAGAAAGGGAGCCGGGGGAGGGAAAACGGATCTCTGACGAGGTGTGAATGGCTAAGCTGTTGGCTTGGTTGGCAGCCAAGGGGTAGGGCGGGGAAGGGAGGGGCAAATCATGTCTCGATTACAGGAAAGTGCAGCCAACGAATCCCCAAATTTGGCTTCCGCAAAAGAACAACATAATTATGCCTATCCCTGGAGAGAGCTGCCTCTTCCTCACACACACATTTCAATTTGCTGCAAATCCGCTGCACTCATCCGCTTATGGACGACGCACCATGGTGGCCGCGCCGGGCCGCCTTTGTATCCTTCGGCATGTCCTGCATGTCTGCACAAGGAACACACTAATTTAAATGCATAAAAACTTACTCAAGCGTTGATTGTGTTTGCCCAGAGTCTCGTTTCATATTTTTTGCACAAATTGCGGTTTTGCAGGCAACGAAAAGCGAACGGCAGCAGCGGCAGCAACCGCCAAACGCTTTGGCAACTAATAACATATAGGAATGCCACACAGTCGGTATTCGAACACGACTTGCAAGATACCCCGTACTCATTTGTATTTATTGTGCCAAAAGTTACGGATTAAGTTCTTCCGTAAGGTCTATAATCTGGTAAAAGTCAACTTCCAACACCCAGAGAAAACCATGGGATAGAAAAGAGTAACGGACCCATATTGAAGTAAAATATTCTGTTTTTAAATACAATCACAGTGAAATTAAACAGAAATTACTTTGATTTAAACCATTTTACACATTTTTAAGGGCTTTGAGGCATTTTAATTCCCTGCCGGCAAGCATTTGATTCAGTTGGGGATCCAAGAAGTATTTGCTTAGGCAAGAGCTTAGGGAAGATTCTTTAAATAATGTTTAGTTTAGAGTTAAGTAAGGCAGATAAGAATTAATCCCTTGGCGTCCTTTTTTAAATACTCTGATTATTGCAAATCGCAAAAGTGCGCGCTCCGGTTTTCACTAATTAAAAGATTCTTACGTTTTAAAATCTGTTGTTCAATGAGCTGGTGATTTCGAAATGAATTTCAGTTAGCAAATAAATACGAATTAATAAATAAATTAAACTAAAAAATAAATGTAAATATGTGCTGATGCATTAAGTTTATATTTATTTAATTGAAAATTTATTTTCGTTAATCTTAATAAATTTAATACATTTATTTCTAATCAGATTTCAAATTTTACCTAGCCAAATGAAATTTATAAAATATAATTTAATTTATTTTGTAATCAAAGTGAAAGACTGTTAATATTAAATGTGGAAAAATTAATTCAAATATTTAATTTGAATAAGAAATAAATTTGAAGTGCAAAGTTAAACAAAGAAATTTCGGGGAATTTTTCTCTTCAAGTTTTTATGGCGTCGAAATGACTTATGAGGCAATATACCCTTATGCTGTCTGCAAGGGGGTGCCGGGTATCGAAATGAGCAACACTATCCTCGCACTGCCCCTGGCAGCTCTCAGCTCCAATACATGTGTAAAAATTTACACCACATCAAGGGGGTGTGGATGCGCGTCATTCGTTAGCCAGACGAGGAGGCTGCAGAGAGCACAGAGGGGAGTGGGAGGGGGAGTGGGAACAGGCGAGGCAGGAGAAGTGAGGAGCGGGTCAGTCGTTGGCCATTTTTGTTGCCAACTCGACATATTTCAATCACGTAAATTTATTACGTAAACATTTGCTTTGCTTTTCGCACACAATTACGGAGGGCCGCGACGGATGGGGGCAGAGCGGGGACAGCCACCGCAGTAGCAGTAGCCAGGGGCAGCAACAGCGGCAGCGACAGCAGCAGTGGCAGTGGCAGTGGCAGGAACACAAATTTCAATTTCAATCTTTTTATGCATCGCACAGTCCAGAGAACTCAGTCCACAGTCCATAGTCCTCTCCCTAACCCTGATCCTGCCCCTGGGTAGGCCCACGGCTTCCCTTTCCCGCCCCCCCATTCCGCCTGCCACACTGCCTTTTACTCTCCCGTAATATTCATAATGGATTTACCAATATGGTGAGCAATTTTTATTAATGCAACCGACGGAGGCAGGCTGTGCCGAGTGGTCAGTGGTGCCCCCAACCCCCCCTCTACTCGGATTGGTCTCTATCAACACGAACACGGAGGTGGCGGCAGCTGTTTGACCATGGCCCGAACACATGTCTGCATGGAGTATCTGTGTGTGTGTGTGTCTGCGTCTATGTGTGTGTGTGTGTGTGTGTGGGTTAAATGGGCTTTTGGCTTTTTGATCTTTAAATGTTTGTACAACGCTTTGATGTTCATATGGTGACCTGCAATCTGCTCTCGGCCTTCTCTGGTCTCTGCTCTCTGCTCTCTCTGCTTTTTATGGTTGTTTTTTTTTTTTGCCCTTCCTCTTTTTCCTGTGTACAATTTTCTTTGCTGTTTCTGCGGGTTGCTGGTTGCTGGTTGCAACAGTTGCTGGAATGGCAAAGTGAGAGAAAGCAGCTTTAAAATAGAGACAAACTCCATTGAAAACTCGTAGAAGTATTTCCCCCATGGAGCTCGGGGAGGTAATCTTTGCCAACAATATTTACACCTCCATTACACCCAATCAGCGGGGATTCCGGGGAGGGAAACAGGGACACGGCAAGGCATTCAGCAAAAACTGAATAATGATCAATTGATGGCGTCAAACTTTGCCCACAGCATCCGCAGAGCACAGCAGAGCAGAGCACAGAATCCTCACAAAGGAGGCTAAGGACTGGCTTTTGAAATTAAGTGGATTTCTTGGGCCCGCTGACAGCTAGACTTCATAATAATCAATGCGGGGACAGATAAGGCGATAATAAGTTTGCCGTGACGCCGACGCTGAGGCTGAAGCTGAGGCTGAAGCTGACGGGGATAAGAACTAGGATGAGGACACCTGCTCGGCCGCAGGACCTACTCTTGATGTGGGTTGGCAGGCGCTGAAAGTTGCCCGGCATTAAAGAGAAAATTGGAGAGCGACTGTCCCGTTTGCTGCGGCATTTAATAATTGAAATATTTGCATAATTATTAAGAGAGAGATCCTGGAGAAATTTCATTAAATTTCGGATTGGATCCACGAAATTCTATAAAAATCAGACAGGCGTATAATCTGGCTGGAAAGCAGGGGGGAAAAATGAAAAGTTTCTAGCTCTTAACAGCCACGGGTGTACGGGTGTACGGGTGCACGGTTGGGCATGGGAAAGAGAAATAAATAAAACTATAAAAGAAGGAGCCCTCCGCCTAAAAGCATGCTACAAAAAGCGGAGAAGAGCTGTCGGATGGTTTCGTGTGGGAGTCGCCACGGACTCCTCGTAGCCGTAGCCAGACCAAGAGCCAGAGCCAAAGCCGGCACTGTTCCCGGAGTCGGGAGTCAAGAGCAACGTCGTCGGCGTTGGCGTTGGCGTCGGCGTCGGCAAGGCATATGAACATACAAAATATTCCCTACAAAGGAGTTGATTACACAAAGGAAAATTACGACGAATCATTTCCGCTGCTTGGCTGCTTACACGCCCAGCGAGTGTACGGTCCGGACCCCTTTGCCACTCCTCCTTCTCCACGTTTCCTCGCCTCCCGTTTCCCATTTCCCATTTCCCAGTCGGGTGGAGTAGGGTCGAGCCATTTGTTAAACGGCTGCAAAAACAAAGCCTGCTTTAGGCCCCCTCCCTCCCCACCAACTCTAACAGTCGCACCCGCAAGTGAGATAGCAAAAAAAAGGCGCCCAGAATAAGAGCCTAGCTTCGGGACCTGAGGCTTTAGATACTTTTTAATGATGGAATTCTGCCTAAATGTCCTGGGAATGCCATTAAGACGTGGGCGGTGAACGAAGCTTTATATTAGCGATTATCCCACTGTCCCACTAGAAATTATACGATCAAAAATGGGAACAAACTCTTCAGATATCACACAAATATGTTTAATCGTTATACGGAAAGCATCTCGGCTTTACAGGAAGAGAAAAGTTTGGTCCCTGAGCTGTTGATAGTTTCAGCTCCTCGATATTTGGCATGCTGAATATCTTGTCCTTCCTGGGGGCCTGGTAGTCCAACAACAGCCATCAGAATGGCTGAAACAAAAAACTGGAGCTCGCAGAAGCAGAAAATGGAAGTATTGCCGCTAGATTGGTTTTGGCCGAACCACATCGAGTAGCGGACAGCGCACAAGAGGCAGATCGAGGATTAGGTTATCAGGAGGAGAAGGAAAGTTGCACAATAGACAGTCTTAGAAGGCGAGCAACTTGAAGACCTCAGTGATCATCTGGTTCTGGTCGGGAGCCACAGAAGACGCGAAGAAGACTGTCTTCGCACCATTCATTCAGATCACACAAGGAAATCAGATATGTCCTGTCTGTAGCTGTGTGTGTGTAATGTTAAATGTAATGGAAGCGGCAGGCACTAAACTGTAGACTCACCTGGTTTTCGGTACTTGGTTCCTCGGGTAGTATAGTCACAAAGACACTAACGGACTTGGGACAGCATCATGATCATCATTTGCTCGCAGTGATGGGTGCGGGCTTACAGATAGGTGTGGAGGACATTCTGCTCCCGGGGTGTCGACTGAATACGCCGGAAATTGGTTGCCTGGAAGAAGGTTATCAGCTCTCTGTTGACCCGAATGCCATGCTCATTACCAGTCGTAGATCCGAGGGTTATTCTAGGTGTTATTTCGACGCTGCACTTTCTTTGGTTATCTGGGCAGGAGTGAACGAATACCTGAGCGAAAGCCTCGAAATGGTTCTGGTGCACTGTTCGCTTCTTAATGTGCTTCGGTCAAAACCAACTGGCTAGCAATTGGCGTTTTCTGATCCTGCGGATTCTCGGACTGCCAGGAAATATATATACACATTTATACTAGCAAAAAATTTTGTTTTTTCCCGATGTTTCGTTTATGCTTACTAAAATTTAACTATTGAACTATTTCTGACTGAATTTTAATGAAGAGTGAACTGAGTTTTGGTTTTTTTGACAAATATTTTCCCACATGTTTTAATCAAATGTTAAATTTGAATGTGACACAATTTTCTTTCATTTGATTTCTAAATTTCTAGAGTTTTCTTCACAGAATTTTCCCGAGATATTATGTATTTTGACTTTAAAAGAAAAGACCTATACCCACGAAATGGGTGCATCGGTACTGCGAGTGGCCAAGCATCAGTATTTTTGGAATAAATTAAGGTCTTAATTGCTTACTGCACTTGACTTTGGCTTCCAGATGATGGTTCTTCCACCTTTTCGCTTCGGCTCGGTTCAGCAGGACTTAAAGTCGGTTTTGGTGTCCAAGTAGCTGCAAGGAGCTGCTCCTGTGTGCCTTCTGTGTGTGTGTGTGTCGTCACATCAACGTTGACAACATTTTGGGGCCACATAAATTATATTTAATTGAAATTCTTTCGAAAGCAAGCGAGAGGGATGGAAAATTAGCGGCAGAGAGGCCGAAACAGACAGCGCACAACTTTCTTAAACTCATAAATTGTTCGGGTGTCAGGGCATTAGCAGGACGAGAGGAAGAGGTGGGTCGGTCGGTCGGTCGGTCGCCGGGTCAGGCTCCAACGTTCGCGGACTTGTAAACGTCAACGATCGTCTAATGTTTCCATGCGTCATAAATTTCATTGAAAAGCGCTTCCGTTGCGCCATTTTCAGACGTTTTCCACCTGTCCTGTCCTGTCCTCCGCCCCGGCCCGCCCTGCCCATCGGGCTGCCCTGCCCTGCCCTGCTCAGTCTTCGTGCCTGCCTTTGGCTTTTCCTTCTGGGGCGCACACATCCTTGTACTCGTACTATAAAATGCATAAGGGAAATGAATTGCTTTACGAGCAACCGCAGTCCCAAACGACGCTTCGTCGAGTAGGAGCCACCGTCTCCATCTCCATCTCCATCTCCGTCGCCGTCTAAGGAATATGCCACTGTAAATCAACACCCAGGACACACACAGATACTCGAGCACACACCCACACACCCCGCACACGTACATAAATAGTTGCGGGCGTCCGGGTCTGGGTCTGGGTATGGGTACGGGTACGGGTCTGGGCCTCGCATTCCGTAGGCGTTTATAAGCTGTCGAAAGTAGTTAAGCGTTTTTCATAATTTATTTATGGCCGCCCCCGTGGAAAAGGGAATCGCATTTAAGCATGTTTCATATTAAGTGCGCACAGTTTATGGCTCAGTCGGCCATAAAGAGGGATTAGACTAGAGATGGAAATGGAAACGGAGCTGGAAATGGAGATGGAAATGGAGACGGAGATGGAGAGGGGTGTAGTGTAGTGTAGTGTGTGGCACACTATGCAAATTGGGGCCGAGACCCATAAAGAGTTGCAGAAAGAGAGACAAAGCGAGAGAGAGAGAGTGAGAGAGTGAGAGAGTGAGAGAGAGTGTGTCTCTGATGAGACTTTGGTCAGAGTTTTACCCCCCCCTGAGAGATTTCGCACACAATTAGAGCATTGCAGTTCCGCTCATTGGCAAACAGTTATCCACAATCCGGAATCCACAATCCGGAATCCGCAACTTTTGGCTACTAACACGATTATAACATTTGCTGCAAATAAAACTCCAGCCAGAAACAAACTTGCCCCGAAAACGGAAAACTTTAGCTGTGGCAACTACGGGTGCGAGTGCGAATATTGGTGGAAACTTCCACCTAACCGACTGCCAATTGGAGTTGTTAATGAAATAATTTCTTACAAGTTGCCCCACGAAAGTGAAACTCAGCGTTTAAGTTGGTGCGGCTTGGGGGCAGGGCAGGGCTGGGCTGCCAGGGTTGCCAGGACAACCGGGCTGCCAGGTTGCCAGGTTGCCGATAATTTGGCATAGATTTCGTACTCGAGTCGTACTTGGACTCCACCTAAAGAACAACACTCGAGAGCTTTTGGCCACATTTATTGTGTAAAATGTTGCCTAGCCTCTGGTCGCTCGCTCGCTCGCCCGCTCTCAAGTCCTTGGAGTCCTTTGTGCATTTGTGCTTCATTATGCGCAACTCGTTTTTGTTTGACTTGGCCAGAGACGGGAACAGAACAGAACAGGGCAGGGATGAGGTGGGGTTCGGGCCAGAAAGTCTAAACAAATTTTCTTTTCTTGCCCTGCACTCAGGCTGCCCTGCCGCCTGTCCGTCCATTCGCACTCATCAGCAGGGCAGGGACAAGGGGCAGAGAGAGGGGCAGGGACTGAGACGGGGGCCCTTAAGTCTGCCGTTTCGTGCCATTGTGCGCTTTGTTTAATGTTATGTAAACTTTTGCTCTATGGCCGCCACTTCTTCCCTGGTGTTTCTATCTATTCAGCCATTCATTTCAGCTCTGACTGCTCCTTTTTTTGGGCCGGGCAGCAGGAGCAGAAGGAGGAGCAAGAGCAGGAGCAGGACCTTCGCTACATCACTCCAAAACCACCTACACTTAAAGGCTCTTAAAGTTGCCAGCAAATTGAGTCATTTGCCTGCACTTGTGGGCGCATGGGGCATGGGGCATGGTAGATCCTGTTGTCAGGCTTCAAGCCTCCGCAATTTCTGCCAAACTGACAAATTTTTCAGTCCGCTGATTCCGCCGGGCCAAATGATTGATGACTTTTCAATATGGCAACCGCATCAGCCACAAATGTAAATATTTCCCCCTGGGGAACCAGCCCCTTATCGTGTTTTCCGGGTCCTGGCACTGGCGGTGGCGCTGGTCCTGATTCTGGCATCAACTTGAGCACTCAATCGTGGATTACATGCGTTTTATTTATGATTTTCTTCGCTGGTATTACAGAATGTTTTCCCTTTGGCTTATTTTTATTGTCATTTACTGTTGGTTTTTGGATCAGGGCAGAGCGAGAGAGAGACGATGAGAGACTCTCCCTGTTTTGGGGGTGGGATTTCGGTTTCGATTTTGTTGCCTTTACTTTTTCCTCCTCCTTCCGCCTGACGTATTTTTCGTTCCAACTTTCCGTTGGGGCAACTTTTCTATGCGCAACTTTTGGCTGCTGCTGCTGTTGCTGCCACTGCCTCTGCCGCTGCCGAGTGGCAACATTTAATTGCTCAGAAAAATATTCTCCGAAATAAAAAAAAAAAAAAACGATGGAGACGAAATACATAATAAAAATGTTGTCAATTGTTGTATTTTATGATGTTGCTTAAAAGTTCTGGCCAGAAAAGGGAGACAGAGAGGGAGACAGAGAGGGAGACAGAGAGGGAGAGGGAGAGAGGGAGAGGGACAGGGAGAGAGCTCGGACCCAACACTTGAACAATTTGTTGTATTTTCCATTTTGTTGTCAGCTGAAGTTTAGTTGAAAACTTTTTATACTTTTCAGAATGGAAAGGGGGCTGGGCGGAGCGGGGAGAGAGAAATCTCTGTGATAGAGCGGGGAGAGGCAGGCCGAGGGAGTGGAGAGCTCTGATCAGATGAGATATATGCATGCACATACATACATACATACATACTTTGCATAAGCCGCTCAAAATTAAAGCATTCATTCGGAATGCAGGTCACTGATGAAAGCCCGTGTTTGTTCTAGGCTTTCTACACTTTCTTTTTGTGCACCACCGACACTGGTAACACTGGCAAACGGCTCGTTTAGGCGGCCCAAACAAACATATATCCAACTGCGGAAAAAACCCAGAGAGAATACCCAGACCCAGGGCCTCGACAACCAGATACCCAGTGATTAAGGCAGAACTACGACAACGGGGAGAGCAGCGCACTTCCCAGATGGAGAGATGTAGTGCTGTCCCTCCATTAGAGGCCCAAGACGCTGGAGGAAGCCCAAGTCCTCGCAGAGATCGGAGAGAAGCATCCGCACGATCCATCAGGACTAAGAGCCGCATTGATTCCCTGGCCCTGGTGGATGTGCCACGCCGCCAGCTGGAGGCTGGAAGAGATGCAGCATACCCTCCGAGTACCGGGTATAATGAACATCAAATGAAATGGAATGCTTTGTGAACAAAAATTACCATTTGACCGGAACGGTCTCTCTCTCTCTCTCTCTCTCCCTCTCTCTCTGGTCGCTCGCATGTGTGTCAGAAAAATCTGCGGTGAAAAAAAGTGGGGAAAAACATCTTATGGCTGTCCACATAAAAGCAGAGAGCCGCTTAAAGCGCATTAAAGCTCATTCCATTTTCATTTCCATTTTTCTCCATTTTTCTCTGCATTTTTCTCTGCATTTTTCTGCCTGGAGAAAGAGAGAGCGCCCGCTTTTTTTTAGATTCTCATTTGTTGTCGCTGTCTGTTTTCGCGGCGTGGCGATTGCTGCGCGGATTGCTATTGCTACACTGATGTTTGTTGTTTGCTCGCTGCACTTAATGTAATTAATTTTAATTAAAATCCAACGGGAGCATGCAACAACAACAACAACAGCAACAACAACAACAACAAAATTTGCCACAGTAATGAGCACAAAAGTCTCTCTTCTCTATGGGTGTCTGTCTGTCGAATGGTGAACTTGCCACTGCCACTGGCTCTCACTTTGCCCCGTGCATCTTGCTTTGCCTCCCCCCCACCCGCTCTCTTTTGGTGGCATATCTTTTCGCGCCTGCAACGGAGTCGCGGTATAAAAAAGTAGAATGCTTTTCAGCGTTCGTCTGTCTGCCACCGCCTGCAGTCGGTGGGTTAAGCGCAAATAGAAACAGACACAGCCACCGAAACAGACACAGACACAGATGGAGGATGCTGTGTGTGATGCATGTGTGTGGGCCTGCGTGTTCGTGTTGGTGTGTGTGTGTGTGTCCTGGTGTGTGCCAGTGTGTGAGTGTATTTGGTTAGCTGCTGGCCCGTAAACTCCCGTTACAACTACGATGAAGCGTTTGGCAAACATTTTAAAGTTGCCATTTAAATGATGTAGCACTCCGCTCTCGACGGCGTGGCAGAGTGGCAGTGTGGCAGAGTGGCGGAGTGGCGGAATGGCGTGCATCCGGGCCAGATCGAGAGAGGGAGAGAGAGAGCAGCAGCAGGCAGCAAACAAAGGCAAATGTATGCAAATAGTTGAACAAATATGATTGCGGATTATGAAACACTGCAAATATGGCCAATAATTGTGGAAAATAATTTTCCAACAAGAGCTAAATCAATGGAATTCGAGTGAAATAAATGTAAAATTTCATTCAAACTATAACCACTTGTCCCACATTTTGCACATTCAAGAAATATGATTTATCTCCAAATAGATGGATGCATCAATATTAGATGATCAATTACAAAATAATACCTCTGAGCGAGCACTTTTAATGAGTGTTTTTGCAAAAACCAGAAAAGGACTTTCAGAAAAGGGAAACACCAGAAAATGGAAAAGATTATGATTATTATTATTAACACATATCTCTCTTTCGGTTCGGTTAACGAGTCACGCGTTATGCGGCAGCGCCCCTCGGTCGGTTGGGCGGGAGGAGCGCTGCATTGTTGCCTGGTATACGCACGTGGTAATTCTTTAAAAATTCTTCCATTCTTTCTTTTAAAACTCTCTACAAAAAAAAACCGTCTTATTTTGTTTTTGCAATCTCGTGCCAGAGACAGGATAGCACACCTTGCGTATGAATACTTTGTGTTTGCTGTCCATTTCGAATTTTTTGGGCAACGATTCCCATAGATCTCAACTCTACCCATATACCTTCTGTATAGTTATATAAAAGCTACAGATTCTTAAAGAGTTTTCCTGATTTAATGAGAGCTAAAAGAAGTTTATAGAACTCACCCTAGATTTCAGCAAATACTTACCCACATCAGGTCCACCTTCAATAATGGAATACTCTATGGAATGGCAATACTTTACCATTGCATTTCCCCTTTGGGACAAAAGCGCAACAAATTCTTTTCACTTTTTACACAATTTACGGCAAGGAAAACTGATTACAAGGACCCTAAAGACACAAACACACAAACACATAAACGCACACATGCTCAAACACAAGCACACATGTTCAGGCGACTAAAGAGACAGAGAGAGAAGGAAAGACGGAGAGACAGACAGAGACAGACAGAGACAGACACACAATAGACACTTTTTCTACGCCCCATTTTGACAATGAGGCAGGTCCTAAAAATCCAGGCTCTTCTCTCGCTTCTTTTAGCCGGCAGCTGCGTTGCACTTTTGAACGCCGCTTTCTGTGCTATAAACAAATAAAAGGCTGCCTCTTCTGCCCACCCCCCACCCTTGCCATTTAAGTATGTGTGAGTATGTATGTGTGTGTGTGTGTGTGTGTGGGTATATACTTTGAGCCTTTATATTTCAGTGTGTTTGCCTAGACATTGCATTTTTACCTCCCATATACACCGATTCACGCGCTGTTGCACAAAGCAAAGTCGGCGTTTTCAGCCTCAGAAGGAGCCAGCCAACCTTCTGTTGGGGCCTCAATTGCTCGGCTTGGCAGGGCTGGGCTGGGCTGGGCTGGGCTGGGCTACGTTTCGCTGGCTTCTCGAGTTTTTGCCCATTTTGCTGCATGTGGGGAGAAGCGGCGCGTCAAATAAATAGAAAAATGTTGCACGTGGCTGGGTAAATTTAAATAAATCAGTGCCGGAGCGTGTGCAGACAAAGGCGGGGCCACGCAGAGGCAGAGCCAGAAGCAGAGCCAAGAGTTGAAAGAAAGTTGAAAGAGATTCAAGTCCACATTTTGGTGCAGTTTTTAAAGCAGCAAACGGCCACGGCCAGGAGGACAGAGAAGCCGCAACGGAGGCGACAGCTAAAGCGACTCCTCAAATCCTGTTAACGAGACAGCAGCAGCAGCAACAACAGCAACAGCAACAGTACAAACACAAACACAGATACAGACAGAGACAGAGATACTCACACACACAGACACATACATATGCAGGGCAGAAGGAGCAAACGCACATCACATCCGTCACAGCGCAGACACAAACCCACCGCAGGCGTTAACTAGCGTGGACACAACCACGCAGCAACAACACGAGAGGCAGGCAACGTCCGCTGGCCTCGTCCTTCGAATACCCTGCATGTCCTTGCAGTAAGCCTCTGGGCTCGGGAATGGCTTCAATCTCTGCAGAGTCATGAGACCCTTCCCTGCAGGGTACTGCCACAACGGGAATAGTTTAAGCTGCTGCTGCCGCTGCAGCTGTGGCGAGAGATGATGGGCGGAGGAGGTCTAAAAACTGAAGAGTTTATAAAATTAACATCGTCATGACATTCAAGCAGACGTCGGCACCGGCACCGTCACCAGCACTGGCACTGGCACTGGCATTGCACACGACGCCCGCCGCTCCTGCTCTCCCGTCTCTTGGCAGAAGTCCTGGAAAATCCTTTGAGCACGTTGTTGCTGCTGTTGCTGCTGTTGTTTCTGTTGTCGCTTTGCATTTGCATGGGGAGTTGGTCTGATTTGTGTGTATGTCTCGTGTCGTGTTGGCATTTGTCGTTACAAACTTAATTAATGTTATACTGAGGAGGAGCCAGCCTCCACTCTGGCCAGGACCAGGGCCAGGACCAGGGCTAGGGCTGGGGGGAGCTCTTGACTTTTGTCAAGCCAGGCAAAAATGTGCAGCCACGATGAGGCCACTGCCACTGCCAACTGCAGTTCTAAGGACACGCTGTCAGTTTCAGCTGACGTTTGGGGTTCGGTTCCTCTTTTCGGGGGCGGTGGGTGGTAGGTTGTGGGGTGGGCGGAGGTTCGTGCCATTATGAGCCAGAGAAGCGATTAATCGGTGGTGGAACCACAATTGATGTATCATTTTACATCGTTTTGAATCGTTATTTTGGGATTGCAGCCGAAATCCATCGCCTGGCAACCTCAGTCCTGGCAGTCCTTTGGCAATTCTCTCAACAGCTTATGACAACTTCACTGCCTTGGCAAAGTTCACTCTGGTGCCAGGAGAGGAGCCTCTTTGCTCTGCAATTTCGTTAATGCTCAGGCTGCTTGCCCGATTTTCAGTTTACAGTTTACGGTTATTGTTGACAGGACTCTCAGGGAAGAGCCAGTCAGCCAGCCGGCCTGCGTGCTTGCGCCTGCCTGCCTCCTTGATTGTTTACCCATGCCGGGTACTAGTAGTATTCGTGCTCCGCTCCTATCCACTTGTTTGCTATTTGACTTAATTTAATGAAAATGTTGCAACCTGCAATTTACAAAACTAACGCCAACAAAACTTGAGATTGTTTACCCGGAGGGTCCCCCACCCCACCTTCTGCGCCTGCTGATGACGACGATGATGATGATGCTTCAGCCACTAGAATGTCTTCGGATGCTTCTTCGACTGGGCTCCTGGGATGCGGGTTCTCTCTTAGTTCTAAGTACACATCCCATCCGGAATGCTGCTGCTGCTGCTGCTGCTGCTGCCGCTGCTTCCGCCATCTTTTTGCTGGCTGGGATGGCTGGATGAAGAGAAGTCAAATAAACGAATGCAAAAGGTTTTTTATTTTAACAGCCTCAAGTAGTCGGAGAAAAATGTGCTAAAGTGGCAAAAGACCAAGACGAAGGCGGATGACTCTACTCTACTCTGCTCTGCAGTGTCCTTAATTATGCTGATTGCATTGCAGGAATAGTTATATATTTGCCTCGTATATCACAAGCACATACACATACACATAACAACTCAACTCAATCGTCAATCGAAAAGCTGATGATCATTCATTCATTCCCTTTCCCTTCTTTCAGGTCTCTCTGCTGGTGGTTGTTGCGCTGCTTCATTGAAGCGCCGGGCTCTCATCCCCCTCCTACATATATGCGTCACTAATTTGCAATGATGAGTTATCAGAAGGGTAAGTTACCTACCTGGCCGGCCTGTCCAGGACACATGCCAAATGGCTGGCCATTTGATACGGACGGAAGCACTCGTGTAGAACCTTCAAGTCACCCACACACAAATCATTGAGAAATGCAAAGCCTAGCCATGGTCCTGGCCATGGACCTGGCCTTCAGGTCAATCAATTCAGATATACATATATATATATATGTCGGGCACATTTCTACATTCTATATTCGATATCCGGTAATTCTTTATGGGATTGGGCCCCAAACCAAATCTCAGCCACAATACAATTTACAGTAAATCAAGTAGAAGGCGAATTTACGCGGGTCATTCTCAAACAATTTGCTAGAGCTGAGCTACCCGGGACTACCGGGACGACAACAAAAGATAAAAGTGCGTTCGAGCATTAAAAAAAGAGCCGAAACAGACCGAAATACAAATACAAATACACAGATACACAGATACATAGATACATAGATACAGACAGTCGTCGTCGTCGTCGTTGTTGGCGGTAAAAGTTGCACTAACAAGCTGAAGCTGAGGAAACATTTAGAGGGTTCATGGAGCGATAGAATCGAACAAAGGAAAATGCTGCATACTTTTTGGGGGTTGGCCGGTTAGTCTGCCGCCTAATGAGCTGCCATGAATCGGCATAAATTGGCGGCGGCACCATCCACAGCCTTCACTGCAGTGCGGGGGGATGGGTATGGGCATGGGGATGGGGATGGTCATGGGGATGCGGGAGATGATGCCCTGCCAACTAGTTTCAAAATTAATTGCCACCAGTTTTTGTGTGCTGTGTTGTGTGTTGTGTTGGCCAGGCTAAAAACGCGGCCAGTGGCTTAGGCTAGGCACTGAATGGCCCAACATTGTTGTTTTGCCGTTGTCCTCATCCTCGATGGCTGCTACTGCTGCGCCGTTCAATTAACTTGTGCGACAATCCAATCAAAAGTGTATTAAAGGCCCGTTTACGGCCATTGCCGGATCCGAGATGCGGCCACGAGGCCATTTTCCAGAGCCCGTTGCTGTCGATAACAGCAATTACATAAATGTTTTTATGGCAATAGGCGGAGCAGAGCGGAGGCGGCATGTTGCACTGCCTACGGAGCCCTTGCCATCCCCCCATCCCCCCCGCCACTCCCATGCCCACAATCGGCTAACCAAATGCGATTTAATGGGACCCCGTCGAAACAGCTGCAGTTCATTGTGGCAGGGGGCGGGGGGACGCGACTGTAGTGGTATTTTTCCCATCGAAATATCCGCTGTAAAGGACTTTGCAATTAAGGCATAAATTCACATTATCACGCATACGACATGTCGGCCAGAGCTCTGCGGAATAGAGGGGCCAGGGGGATGCCGATGAAAATTGTTGACAGAGTTCAACTTTCTGTAAATGTACCCTGAAATGGAATGGCTGGCAAAAAGTATTCTTTATTAATTTATTGGTCTGGAACATTCGGTGGAAAGCAACTTGCAGCCACAGTGGCAGTGGTGCCACATCAAGTGGCAGGAAAGGTGTTTAAAATTCAGCAACGGTAAATGCCAAAATGATCAATAAACCAGTCCTCTGTCCAGGATCTCCCCCTCCTGGAGCCATAAACATATCCAGGCCCAGGCCTAGTCCTGGTCTAATTTATTTATCTACTTGTAATATTTAATAAAAATGCCTCAATTGGTTCAGGAGACACAAACACATCCATACACGTATGGACGAAGCATTCGGGCAATCAGAATTTTTATTTACATGATTGTGCGATGTGCCTCCCTCCTCCTATCGAGGCCTAAGGCCACGCCAGGCCACGCCCCGTCTCCTTCTCCTTCTCCGTCTCCAGGCGGGACACGTGCTTGGCTGGCGGCCCCTCGACACGAACTACATAAATAAAGAAATCCCATACCCACCCCCGCCCCATTCCCCCTCCAGTCTGCGACTGAGACTGGTAAAACTTTTCCAATTTTCCCCTTTTTATCGTAAATTACGCACAATTCAATATTTGGCCTTTTTACTGGTGGCTCCCATCTCCCCTCTCCCGTCTAAGGTCTCCTGGTGTCTTGTTTTGTGTCTCTGCTGTTGTCTGCCTTTTTTCTGCCTGAATGGTTCTACTGCCTTGGGTGGAGGGGGGATTACTGGCGGGGGGTGGGTGGTTGGTTGGAAAAGACAATTTCTTTTCTTTGTTTTTGCTATTTTGCTATTTTTTGTGTGTCTCTTTATCGTAAATAAGAAATCTCATACGTGCCTAGGCCTCAGAGCAGAGAGAAAGCATCCACCTACTCCTCCACCTCCTCCTCCTCCTCCCTCTCCTCCAACCACTCATTTGCTTTATGAATGGAGTAAAAGTTAGTTTCACTTTTGTTCGCTTCCTAATCGAAATTGGTTTCCTCGGCTCACAAGTGTAATGATTGTTTTTCTATGCGTGCGGTAATTTATTTAGCATTATTTATACTCGCATCCCGATGACCGGGGAAAGTTTTCCACAAAAACTAACTATTGTGCTCGCATTTATCATGGCTCAGCGAAAGTTGTGCATGAGTTCAGTGGGGTCGAAAGGTATTTAGTTGGATTGGCAATCGAACAAAGAAAATGTAGTCAAAGATGGGAAATTGATTTGAAAATGGATCTTGAATTGATCTAAACTGAAGGAGTGCAGCACTGAAAGATTGTCATGGCTGCTGCATACAAAATCAGTGCATGACAACGACCTCAACACGTCTCTGCACACACACAAACACACAAACAAACAACTGCACAGACTAGCCGAGAGTGAGGTCTGTGCGCCCAATTGTATGCAACGGCCTTTGTGTCAAAATTTTTATGCCGTTCATGGCACGCAAACGTGTGCACAAAAAAGAAGGAGAAATCAGCACAGAAGATGGAAAAAAGGGAGAGTCTAGAGAGTAGACCCGAAAAAACACAGGGCAAGGAGGGGGGGTGAGGAGTGGGGTGGGGCTGTTGTAGTAAATTGAAAGACACAGAGGCCCCCATAGAGACGACAAAGGGGCGGCACAGTAGAGCTACTCCGTACTAGACGGACCAAACTGATTCAATTAAATCAGTCCAATTGAAGCAACTGACGAAATGTCTCTCTGTGTGTGTGTGTGTGTGTGTGTGCGTGTGTGTGCATGGAATACTTAAGCTGCAGACAGGTCACAGGCACATCGCAGACCGCATTTACTGCAGTGTCCTGCAGTGTCCCCAGACTCTTGTTTAAATTTCAGCTTAAAGACCAGACTGGGCCCAAACTTCATCATTATCGTGGGGGTAGCCAGAGGGGTGGGGGGGACAGAGGGTTGGCCCTGTTTTACTCCAACTCGAATCAGCTCCAACTCCAACTCTTTATGGCCAAATGTTGCCCTCTGCTTGGGCGCGCAAAAAGTTGTCGCAACGCATTTTATAAAAATAACTGAACATTTTGTTTGTGCCACACTTGCGCGCACACAATTTTTTAATGTCTCGACGGTTTTTGCCACATGTTCGCATCGCATCGCATCGCATCGCATCGAATCGGAGTGGAATCAGCGAACCGACCAACAACACCAGCAGCAGGAGCAGCAGGCAGCAGCAGCGGCAATTGGAGCTTTTCCCCTGGCCGGATCCTGTGACTTTTGTCGCGTATCGTATTAATATCTCAATTTATAGCAATTTATAAAAATATGAAAAACGTTCAAGCGGGTGGAAAAATCTGTATGCGATTGTGGGCTGCCCGGAAATAAAATTTAAATGTGCCTTTTTGTGTTGTGTTGTTTTTTTCGTTGTTGTTGTTGTTGTTTCTTTTTGTTGAGTCGCTAACGAAGCCAATGGTCAAAGCGGTTGCACCCGGGGGAATGCATCGGTTACGGTCTTCCAATTTAAATGGGGAATTCCACTTTAATATAGATTGCCATTCAAATTACGTTAGATATTCACATTTTTGGAATTTATTCAGCCTTGTGCTGGTCCGGGGGGCGGGTCCCCGGCCAGGGCCCGTCCCACTGTGGCGGCAACGCCTGCTGCTGCTGCTGCTGCCGCTGCAGCTGGGAAGAGGGAAAACTTTTTGGCACCCAAGCATTTTGCTCTGTGTGAAAATCACTCAAAATTGTGTTTAACTAAGCGTAAAAATTATAAGCAAATTAATTTGCACAAATCACAGCAACAACAGGAACAAGGACCAACAACAACAACAATAGTTGCTGCCTGCCTGCCTGCCTTGCTGCAGAAAAGTTTTATGAAACAATCAGGCAAAGGCAGCTCTCTTCCCTCCGCCCGACACTCCACTCTCTGGTTGGGTCTGGCTTCGGATCCGGTCCGGCTCCATCTCCATCTCCGTCTCCATCTCCATTTCCATCTCCATCTCCTGTTCCGTCTCCTAAGCCCTTGGCCTGGCCCAAAACAACTGACGCGGCAGCAAAGGCAACCAAACGAAACGTTCAGGAGGTTTCAGGAAGAGGGGTGGAACGGTTCTGGTTCCTGGCTCTGGTTCCTGGTTCCCGGCTCTGGGTCTGGGTCTGGGCCTGGTTCGGGGGCGAGAATATAACCGACAATTTATCTGCATAAAAGCGCAGTGTGCAACTTTGACGTGGATGTCTGTCCTGATGGGGATTGATGGGTGTGGGCTCGGAAAAACTTTGCTGCCTCTCTCTCTCTCCTTCTCTCGCTCTATCTGTCTCTCTCTCTGGTGGGAAATTTAATGCCGCGTCGAGATACGTATTCAAATTAAAGACGGGGTGGCACTTGTAGCAAATAAATATATCAATCAATTTAATTTCGCTCAATTATTTTATTAAGTTAAGTAAATCGCCCCCAATCGTCCCCAACAACAACCCCAATATTTCAACCCCTTGCCATTGAACAGACACAATTAAAACTTAGAAACAACACAAATGAAACACCCTCCGCAGTTCACAAAACAATACTAAGGGTATGCCATAGCGAAAGATATGGAAGCAAAGATATCCAGCGATTCGGGTTTACTCCAAGAGGAAGCCAAAGGAATTGCTAGCCCTCGCCAAAAACACCTCAATCGTAGGTGACTTCAAAGCCTCACAAGCAGCCTCGTAAAGCTCCATAACCTTCCGGATAACTAAGGACCATCCTGGCTCTCATAGACCAGGGTAGGATTGGCTGTCCATGTTAACCTAACCTAAACTATTCCAGCTCTCTTTTTAATGCACTTTGCTTAACTTCTTTCCTTTCTTCATCTGTTTCCAAGCCACACTGCTCCACACATCACTCTCTCTGGCACTCTCTCTCTCTCTGCAAACACACAACTACAAACCGCTTACACATACTATACTCCCCACTATATACCACGATTACTGGGTATAATCATTGCTGTCATTAATTTGCATACAACAATAGGCGCGCTGACTGCGAAAGATGTCCTCTTGAAAAGGGTCTCTCCCCCTCTCTCTCTCAGCCAGACTGACGGAGAGGTTTGAGTATCTTTTAGCAATTTTTAATTGCCATCAAACGAGAAACATTCGTTGGAAAACTTGCTGGATTTTCCAAGTCAATTGTTGGTTTTCCATTTAGAAAAATCAACAATGAGGCGCTGGAGGAAGTCACATGTGGCAGGGATTGCTGACGGTTGAACGGTTGGACGGACAGACAGATGCCCCAGGCGGAGGCAGAAGCACTCAAAATTTCACAAATTTCACGAATTTCACAAATTTATGCCTTGACTTGGCAGCAGCCTCATTAGAAGCAGGAAAGAGGGGGGGCACAGGCACGGGAACGGAGGCGGAGGCGGAAGCGTTGCCATTTGCATTTTGTAAATTGTTGCCAACACAGGGCTGAAATATTTGACAAGGGAGGCGTGGCCCTGGCCCCTGGCCCCTGGCCTCCCCGCACAATGCTGCCTGGCCTGGCATTGTCTGCGTTTAATTATGGGCACAAATAAATGTCTATCATTTTGGGTTGTGTGGTCCAGATGCCCCCTGGCATCGTCGTCGAGTCGTCTTGAGTTATGCGGAGAGTTTTAATGAGCTATTGACATTGCGGGCGGACGGACGGTCGGACGGATGGATGGACGGACGGACGGACGGATGGATGGGTTAGCCTGTGGAATCTTTGACAGTTCTGCAACTAATCAAAGCCTGGCTATAAGTTCCAGGACCTGCTGAGGCATCGATTAATCTGGCCTTAACGATGGCTTAACTCGAGATCCGGATCCCGGGTCCAGCCCACCCAGAACTTTGCTGCACCCTTGACTGGTGCCAGGGCCATCCCCCTAATTAACGCCCCAATAATTAAACTCAATTAATGACCAAACGAGTGACCAGTCATCTGGAGCAGTGAGAACACATCAAAGCCAAGATCCCAGCAACTGCATTTATACCCATACCTCTCTCTGGGGCCACCACCCGCTAACAACTTCATTTGTCTCCTGTTAAGTCCCCGTCCAAGTCTACGTCCACGGGCTTAGCAACGCAAAACTCCACTCCTGACAAACTCCTTTTCCCCATCGGGCGCTGGGAAGAACCCTTATCCCAGGAGGAGGAGGAGGCGGGGGCGGGGGCGTCGGAGGCGGAGTAACCACACGCTGTGTTGTCCTTATCTTGACAGCAAACATTTACAAAAAGAAAACACGAAGGGATGCCCAACACCAAACAACACGTCTTTATCGCACCCAAACAACGCATTTTCCAATTTTCCTTTTGGCTTGCTTCTCCGTCTGAGGGAAGTACTGGCTTTTAAATACTCCCGAGGTAGATTAATCATTCCCTGACTCAATCTTCAACTCCGAAGGATCGAGGGAAGGACTTCTTGTGGCGCTACCTGCCCGCAACATGCGATGGCAACTTCCTCCAAATCCAATTATAATTGCGCTTATCAAAAATAAGTTTTCGATACTTGCCGAAGTACAAAGAGAGGGAGAGAGCGATGCGGAGTTGGAAAGCTGGAGAGCTGTACAGCTGGAGAGCTGGAGAGAGTGGGGAAATGGGAGTGGAGTGGAGCTGCGTTGAACTGTAGTGCAGGGGAGTCGAATGGAGTGACGCCGTGTCTCTGCCAATTTCGCCAATATGGCAATTTAATCCACACAATCAGTTTAAGGCATCGCCATTTATCTCTCTGCAGAGAGAGAGACTAGTCGAGGGATTGGGATTGGGATTTCGATGGTTGTGTATTCCTTTTACTTTTACTTTTCCCCATTTCCACAATTTCACCCTGTGGTTACCCGAATGGGATTTCTTTCCCTGTCAATTACCTCAAGTTTAATTGAAGGTGAAATTGTGTCAGAGCACAAAAGTTGATGTGGTCAACGGTGCATGGTTCCAGAGCGAGAGCGAGAGCAGAAGTAGAAGTTATCCCAATGAAAGATGATATTCGATAGAAATTAGAGGGTGGATTAGTGCACTAGCACTAGATACTAAATAGTTTCGAAGTCCCTGCAGAAAAGCAGAAGAGCCCTTCCTCCTTCGATGGACTCTGAATATTAAGTGCCCAAGGCTACGATAAACAGTGCTCTAAGAAGAGATCTAAGGTCCAAGCAGAGTCTCCTTTTCACTATAATCTGCACACATAATAAATTAAATACTTTAACTAAATATTAAGTTTTTACACAATAAAAAATTTGCTATATTCAATGGAATTCAGTTTGATTTCAAAATATTTGTACTTTTACTATATATAAGAAATTATAAAATAAATACATATAATATGTATTAGCAATTATATTTATTTTATATATATTTTTTAAAAGGTTTTTTTTTATCATTTGTCATATATTATTTATAATATATATGTATATTTTTTTTATGTAATTTTTGTTGTTTAATTTGTTTTATTTATAATTATTTAATCTTTAATAATATTGGTATATTTATTAGTAGTTATATTTATTTTTATATATTTTTAAAATATTTTTTTAAATATGTTTTTCATATTTTTTTGTTATATATATTTTTAATATTAAGTTTTTGTTTATTTTTTATT
Source organism: Drosophila azteca (assembly GCA_005876895.1). Classification (NCBI taxonomy): domain Eukaryota; kingdom Metazoa; phylum Arthropoda; class Insecta; order Diptera; family Drosophilidae; genus Drosophila; species Drosophila azteca. The sequence goes on from VCKU01000073.1 coordinate 338,459, forward strand.
CATATTTTTTTTTGTTTAAATTGTTTTATATTTACTTAATATTTAATAATCTTAGGACTTTATTTGAAAACATTTATTTTAAATAGCATTATTTTTTTTGGTTTTTCCATTTGTATTTTTTAGATTTAATCAAAGAAATTATATTATTTATTTATATAATTATTTATATTATATATATTTTTTTAAATATATTTTTTAATATTTATTTATTTTATTTTTATTTATTTGTTATATATTTTTTGCCTTTTAATTTGTTTTATTTATATTTACTTAATATTTAATTTGAAAAAATGTATTTTAAATAGAATCAATTTTTTTTTTGTATATCCTAAATTTAATTTAATTTAAAATGTTAATTAAATATGAAAATTTCTTAGCTTTTTCGCTGGCTCTGCGAAGTTAACCCATTCTTCTGGTTTTCCGTTTGGGTTTTGGTCCCATTTCTATGCAATAGATCATCAGAACCGCTGGGCCTCGTGCCGGCAATATTCGCCCGCTGATAAGCATAATTGGCACTTTCCTCCTTTGAAGGATCTCTGGCAGTGTCTCGCTTAATTATATTCGGAATGCGCATCCGGTGGCACGGGGCTCGGCCTGTGGGCGCTCTGTGGACTGTCTGTGGACTGGGGAACACTTTTCATTTCATTTTAGGGCAAAATAATAATAAATTCTCTCTTAAAATTCATTTCATTAAACACTCGCCATGAGCTACTTCCCAGTCAGAGGAAGGCCCAGAAGGAGGACAAAAGACGGGGCCGTGGAAAGGAAGTCTTTTGTTTATACTCGAGTTCCGTTGCCCCCGAAGCCAGCACCCCCCCATTCCGTACCCCGTACCCCGTAGCACGCACCCCGGACTTGCCCAAATTAAGCAAGCTGACAATTTTCTCTCTCTAAACTGTACAACAACTTAATGAGCCTGCATAACTTTGCGACAGCAGCGAGAGAGAGAGAGAGTGGGGCATAGCGGCAGAGTGGAAAGGAAACCAAAAGCTAAGGACCTTCCCCCAAATTCCGAGAGGGCGACAGATAAAAAAGCACGTAAACTTGGCCCGGAGGCAGCTCACTCACACAGTCTTTAGTCGGCGGTCCGTGGTCCGCTGTCCGCAGTCCTCAGCCCGACGAACGGTGGCAAAAGTCATTATTCACTGTACCAGCGGCAAGGTGGCCCCCCACTCCGATCTTTCCTGCTGAAAAATAATCAACTTTTACACGACTGTCACACGCTCACCGTCCCCATCCCCCACACCATCCCCATCACCCACACCATCACCGTTCCGACACTCGTTGGTGGCAAGTTTGGCGCAAAGTTTCGGGCCCAGCGTGGAGACAACTTCCGTGTTGCCTCCGGGCCAATGTTGCATATGGCCAAAGTCCTGGTCAGGCTCGGCTTCCCTTACAAATGACGCATTAATGAAGTGATTTTTCCAGGGAGCATTTGAATTTTTAGATTTTCCTACACCCCCCAAAAAGCGGGAAAGTGCGAAAGCGGGAGGTGAAAGCGTGACACGTTTCGGACACAAGAGGGACTTTCACGGGTTGTTTCTCCATACAAAAAATAGTAACGTTTAAGCAAACTGATCATCCATTCAATTTGGCTTTCCCATGGCCGATAGCTGTTCGATGAATGCGCGATATCACCCTGAATGCATACGATAGGTCGCTAGGCCATATTTAGGCTTAGAAGCGATCTTTTTGGGTCTCCCTTGGGTCGTGTCACGCACTCATCTGCAGACGCCCCATCCAGCGCTCATTAACTTCCGCTTGAAGCTCTCGGGGGTCGGTCGACGTTCCCCGTTCCCCATTCCCCCTGGCCGGATTCGGCTTCGGCTTCGGCCCATTCCCTGTTTGTTGCTTTATGCAAATGTTTTTCTTGTTATTATTGCCCGAACGCGATTCCCGCTGCTGCTGCTGCTGCTGATGTTGTTGTTTGTTGCTTTGGTTTTGGTTTTGCTTTTGGTTTTATAGGAAAACACGCAAAGCAAACAAAGCTTGGGCTCTGCTCTGCTCTGTGTTTTCTTATATGAGAGTTTTTCCCCGACGCGATGCTCCGCTCTGTTTGTACATATTTTAATTACGCGTCTCTGATTGGGAAACATTTTGTGGAGAGGAGAACGTTGACATTCAGCGACTCTGCGTCACAGCTGTCGCCATATCCCAAGCAATTTTTCGGGCAACTCCAAGGGTGCCGAAAGGGGGGGGGGGTGGGGGTTGAAAGGGTGCTGCGAAAGTGTTTGCTTTGTGGGCATCATCATTTTTTTTGTTGTTGTGTGTTTTTGAATATTTATTTTTTAAAGTGTTCTCCCCAGTTTTCCCCCGTTTCCCCGGGCCACTTGAGAGCGTAATTGTAGCCTAAGGAATTAGCATTTCTGATTGCCAATCTTGACCAGAGAACAGAGTCTCATACATAAATTTGCGAGAGCATTAATACTATTCATATGAGGTAATAACACAAATCAGCTCAAGCACCCACGCACATCCTGCCACATACTCGTAATATTTGAAATATGAAATGCGGATAAGAGACGCACAAAAGTGTGCTACAGTCTCATATTTCGCCAACTGCTGGCTGCTGCTGCTGGCTGCTGCTGGCTGCTGGCGGATGAAGAGCCCGGCAACATGTTGACTTGACAGCCTCCCCCCAACTCCCCCCAGCCGGGTTTCCAGGCAATTGACACCCTTTTTCAATCTGACACTCCAGCTGCGGAAAAGGAGGAGAAGGGGTGGGTGGGGGGCAAGTCAACCCTCCGTTTCGATCTGGGTCTCTCGCTGGGTCTCTTTTTCGAGTATAAGGGTAATTTCAATACTCGTAAATTGAGCGAGGGATATTTCTTTTTCTTTCCTTTATTTTTTGCATAACACACAAAATCTGATTATGTTTTCTTTTCTGTTTGAATGATGGCGGCATGGCCTTAGTGCAGGGGGCAGGGGGCAGGGGGGGATGGATCAAAACTTCAATCAATAAATCGATGGGCGAAAGTCATCAGCATAAATTTCGCAGCCACACAGTCACACAGCCATAGACGACAGGCGACAGGCGACAGAGGACACAGGACAGTGGACAGACGACAGACGTCAATTAACAATCGACCCGCAATCATCATTAACAATTGCCCATAATCCACTCAACGTCCAGCAAATTGCCTCGCTTTAAATTGTAAATATACATTTTGATGGCATTAAATGTTATTAAGTTCGCATATTTATTGTTATGGCTCGTCCGTTCGTCCATTCGTCCGTACCCTTTTGGCCCTCACTGTCACTAGACAGTGTGTCCGTCCGTCTGTCCGTCTGTCTGTCTGTCCTTCCGATAATTGTGTGTGCGCTTAATTAAATTTTCATGCAGGTGCAATAAATGATTTTCCAGAGCGGACATCTAATTAGAATTACATTTTTTATTACCCGCTGCATTGTGAAGGGTTCGGTTCGGTCGTTTCGGTGTCTCCCCAAGCGATGCCTAAGATGCCCATAATTAAGTCCGAATGGAGACGGGAATTTAATGAAGGAGCCACTGAAGGTGGCTCTACAATTCAATTCGACTCTAACAGGAATTTCTATAATTTGCCGAACCGTCCCAGGAATGCATCTTGCCGGGAGTGGGAGGTTTCTTGAATCCGGAGTCGGTCTCCTGCTTGTCGGCTGCCTTTGGTGCGCCCGGTGGCTTCGGTGGTGGCGATGGAGGGGCAGGAGGCTTGGCTCCCGGCTGTGCTGGAGCTGCCTTGGGCGCCTCGGCCTTCGCTTTGGCCGCTGCTTTGGCCTTTGCCTTGGCTGCCAGCATGTCCTTTCGCGCCTGGACAACATCAATGTCCGGCTTCACGGCGCTCCGTGCATCTCTGGTGTAGTAATAGTTACCAAAGGAAAGTCGGAACGGGCCGGACGGAATGTCCGGCGGGGGCTGAGTGCGCGGCGACAGCGTGTCCGCGAAACGGAGCGCCGTCTTGTGCTCGCGACCAAGCAAAAAATTACGAACTTTGCTCAGAAACTCGGCCACATCGCGGTGCTTGGGCTTGGGAGGCATTTCCTTGAAAAACTTAAAATTTAGATAAACTACTAAGAATAGATTGTAGTGACTGATAACTGAGAATTTGGATATGCTACTTAGAATGTTTTGGACTGACAACAGAGTCAATTGCTTCTATAGTTTCTCCCAACTCCAAAAACGGCCTTTCCTTCCGCTTCTTCCACACGAGTTGGTGCAACAGTTGCTGCGTCAGATTTTGAGTGGTGCCACCCTCTGAATGGCTGGATGGATGGATAAATGGATGGATGGATGGATGGATGGGTGGGTGGAGAAGTGGATCAGTGGATGAGTCAATTCAATAAGCGTCAATCTCTCCACGCGCTCGGCTGTCAATCAATTTGGCAACGAAATCTGCCAGCGATGAATTTCAATTATGGCCACAGAAATGAAACAAAGCAGCGGAAATCCCCTCTCCGGCTCGAACTTGACCAGAAATGAAACATTCGCAATATCATCGAAGACAGTGCAAAAAGTCGACTATGGAATTAATAAAAACACTTCAATTTCCGATGCCAATCAGTGCGGAGATCCCTGTTTCCCTGCCACCCCCACTTCTTCTGAGAGTGTGACAGGAGCACGCGTCGAGCTTTACTGTACTTAGAGTGGTTCAGCACGTTTCCTTCTGACGCCCTCGCTGTCATCCTGACAGGACAGGACGGGACATGGCATGGGCCTGGGCCTGGGCCGGAAGTCTGCTCTGTGAACATGAGCGAAAGATGTTAATCAGGGACGGAGATCCTTGGAACTCCGCTCACATTTCATCAGATAAGCAGCTTGTCGAGATTTACGAAATCGAGCTGATTATGTCTTTGTGAGAGTGCCAGGACCAGGCCCAGAACCACGACGAAGACCTGGAAGAGGACATTCGCCCTTGGACGCGTGTCAAAGGGTGAGCCGAGCCGAACAGAGCCGAGCCGAGCGCCGCTCCTGACGTGTTTACCTTTTGGCTTTTCCAGGCGGGGGTTGGGGGTTGTTATACCCGTGTTGAGCACAAGTGAGGGATCTGCATGGGCTATACCCATGCATGTCCGTGTATATAGGAAATGCATAAATCAGCTTGACTCTCTCCCAATTTGATTATAATTTACGGCGCACGCGGAAATCGTTTGCGATAAGCTGAAAGAGCTAAATATCAGGTTAACATTTATGGGATGGAAAATGGAACTGAACGGGGAAAATTGATTCAATGTGTGAGAAAAAAAACTGGTTCTGGCGATGAAAAACGTTTTGTTCTGAATTGGATTGAATATCAGATAAAAAGTGGGTGGCTCGGGTATAAAGGTTAATGAGAAAAGTCTTACAAAAAGGCTCAAGAAAGTCTCATTGAAGTGGGCAACAAAGCGGTCCTTGGAATAGCCCTGAATGTGTTCCAAAACGTGGTTTACGAACTCAATTGAAAGTAGAAGGAAAAATATACATTCGATTGTATGTTTGAGCAAAGGACAGTCTGGTCTCCTCTTTTCGTAGCCCGTTTTTCGCGATCTCAGTTACTGTTATCCCACTGTTAACCCGATCACTGTTACCCCACTTTGATCACAGGCTGACTGTTCGCCTCTTACCTTTCTGTAGGTCAAACTAGCTCTCAGCCTGAACCATTTAGGGATCTACATATGTAAGATATTATTTAAGTATTGTTTATTAATATTATTAAATCCCGAAACAAATGTTAAGTAAGAATAATTCGGGTTGGATGTCACGGCTTGATCTCAGTTGATTTCTGCTGATTTCTGTCTGCTGTTTTACTCTCCTCTTCAATGTATGTTCATCTTCAGTTCTCCTTCTGCGGTTGCTGCCTATCTCCTGTACATCTGCTGTTCTTCTAGTTCTGCTATTGTTCTGCTGGTACTGCTGTTACTTCTGTTACTGCGGTTACAGCTGTTACTGCTGTTGATCAGCAGTTACTCTGCTGCTACTGCTGTTACTGCTGCTACTGCTGTTGTTCTGCTGTTAACCGACGCTGCTTCAGTGCGCCTGCATTCCCACTCCCTCTTACATCTGTGCCTTAACTATAATACTATTTACCATAGCTTATCCCCAGAAAAATATCCCCTAAAATGATTCTATATACCTTTACTGGGCTACTTCTTATTTTTTGCTATTTTTCAGATATTTTTGATGATTCTTTTAGTTTTTTTGTAAGAATTTTCTTAAGAAGTGTGTTCAAGTTAGTGATAAATAGATCGGTTGAGTGTTATCTACAGCTAGCTCTGCCATAATATATATTTATAATCTAAAAGGAAGCCCGACACCTTTTGAATGAAACTTAAAACGTCCCTTCAATCCAGGGCGAATCAATATCTTTCACATTTTCCATTTGGAAATCCGAGACGAGTTCATCTACGGGTATTTACCTAAGCTGTTGCCCGACATTTTTCACCCAAGGCGTCATATTGCAGGGACCGGAGACCCCAGGACCCCAGGAGCCCACGAGCCACGACCCACACACACACGCACAATACATCAAACTAATTGATATAATTTTTTAAAAAAGTAGCGGGAAAAACTGTGGGGCGGAGGGTGGTTGTTGCTGTTGCTTTGGTTTACCTTGTTTCCTTTGCTGATTGCTTTTTTCTCGTTCATTCTGTTGTTTGGTGGAAAACTGCAGGCGCAAACCGGGGAAAACCTTTAAATTGAGGACTCAGGGGTGGGTTTCGAGGACTGGGGGTTGGTTCACCAGGGGGGTGGCACATGCGGTCGATGTGTGTTCGCCTTCTGATTGAACTAATTGACACATGCGAGTAGAAGTCCACCAAAATATCGGTTTGGGATTTGGTAATACGAGCCAAGGCCAAGAGACCACAGACCAGAGACCAGAGGAGTCCTGGCATGGCATGGCCCGGCCTGGCTCCATGAACTTTTTCTCTCTCTCGCATGCGAGTACGGGAGCATGCTCCTCGGTTGTAATGCGATATGTCAACAGTGTCCTGGGGTCGCAGCAAAGTTTAAAAGAAGCAGCCGAAGGGAGCTCCTTGGGCAGAGGAGGATGAAAGTGAAAGTAGCGAAGGTCAACATCATCAAAATGTCTGAAATGTCTGTCTGGCCAGAGGACAAACATCTGAAGCCCACACATGCTGCCAGGCCCTCCAACAGGATGGGCCGCCGGTTCGTCGTCGCCCATCGCCCATCGCTCGTCGTCCCGTCTCGTAGTGAAAATGATAATGTTAAAGTTTTACAACTTAAGTCGTCAAAGTCAAACACACTCTAGGGAAATTACAAACACATTCGAGACAGGAATGTGAAGCACGAAAGAGTCGTTCGTTCGTTCGTTGGATGCTACTATGCTGGTTCTTGCCTGGCTTTGAGTGGTGGCAAGGTGGATGGGGGATGCTGGTTGCTGGCTGCTGGTTGGGGGGATGGGGAGGTCAAGAGATGCTCCAACTTTCGGGTCCTGTGTGATGAAATATACTTACATTGCACATCCTTGGAAGTTTACCTGCTCCAATCTTAAGCTCAGTATCCCTTGTTGTTTGGCTTTCAATGCTTTTACAGTGCTTCGGGGTAGAATTAGTGGCAAGCACCACCCACTGCTGCCCCCCACCGACCTCAGCAGAGCCACTCACCCCCGCCATTAGCATAAATAAACGCTTCTAAGTACGCCCCATAAAGGTGTAAATGCTCTGGTATTATTAGCCAAAGGCGAGCCACCAGACAACACAGAGAGAGAGTAGGAGAGAGAGTGGGAGAAGGGAGTCCTGGGCGTACCGCTAGAAGCTCTTTGGAGACTTTTGCTAGCGCTAAAATTTTATAGCCTCCAACACACACATAAAATGTGTGCTCTCCCCCCCCCTACCGCACCCGCTTCCCCCTCCTGCTCACAGTACGAGTACGAGTATTTCATAAAATTTTGTTGCGCATCAAAAATTGTGGGACTTTTGGAATGGACTCTGGCTAGGACTTTGACGCGACTTTTGTTGTCTTTCTTCACGAAGGAGAGGAGGGGCGGGACTAGGAATGAAATTTTATTAAACGACTCTCAAGTTCTTGGCTTATTTACGTGGCTGGCTCATCAAATTAGCAGCGATTGGGGAGAGTCTTTCCCCGATTTTTGGCTGACTCTGCAAATGGGTCAGCTTAAAGAGAGTCGATGATCGGGAAACAAAGTTGCATGGGGCATGGCCATGGTGATGTTGCATCTCATGTTTCAGCCTCAGCTAAGGGGACTTCAGGGTTAGCCAAGTCCTTAACCAGCTACGAGTATCTTTGGGCGAAAAGTTTTCTCCTTGGAATACTTGAAATTGTTTTTTTTCGGGGGACAAAAGTTTGCACCTCCTTTTGGTGTGAAGGGGGAGGGAGGGAACCTATCAATGAGAGTCGGTGACTCCCCCCAAACACTCATTAAAATGTGGCAAACGTTCTGTTTATGCACCACTCCCCCTCCAGGGGAGGGGGTGCCAGGCAGCCACCCAACCATCGCCTATCTATCCATTCATTTCACTGTTAACTGAACAAAAATGTTCGTTCGTTTTATTCGTTTCATGCCCACGTTTATTGTTTTCCAAGTCATTTTCAGCATCTTATCAATTTGACTGTGAGGCACAGGCAATAAAAGAGTAAGCATTGTTTGCAGCCCTACCCCTGGAACCGCCCCATCCCCCCAGCAGCCTCCTCTTTTCCGTTCGTTCCTGTCATTGATAATGAAGACAGCAACAACATTGTCTTTTGCCACACCCCCGCAGTCCCATCCCTGGCCTGGCTGGCACCAGAACGTGACTCTCTTATCAATGCGATTCGTATTTCCAAGACGCAGCCGCCTGCCACGAGTCCTGCGAGTCCTGTGAGTCCTGCCACGCCCCGAGTCCTCCTCCGCTATCGCTGAAGCAATTAAAATTTGTAGCTATCGAAGGAGTCGAGTAGAATTCGATTCGATTTCTTTGGCCTCCGCCGTCCTTGCAAATCATTTCACAATTGCTCAAGAATGGGCGCACTCTCTTTCCCCCCCCCGCGCCCACGCCCTATGTTGGGTATTCCTCTGTGGGTACCCTCCCACCCCTTGCCGCTCATTTTTCATACTGACAGCCCCCAATGGGCGTTAATTGCGTGGGTTTGGTTAAGGTTACGGCCGAGCCAGATAAGCGCGCGTGATTTTTCCACGAATTCCATGCCCAACGGGCACGGCACAGGCACTGGCACCCTGCCCACCCTGCCCACCCTTCTCCCCAACCATCACTCTTAGGGGTATAGCGTGGCCTTTGGGGGAGGGATGAAATTTTGACTTGTTATTTGGGCGCAATTCATATTTCTCCCCCATTCGACGATTTAAATGGGGGATTTCTTAGACTTCGTTTGCATTTTGCGGCCCATTCGATGTGGCAGGCAGCGATAAGAAGAAGATGCTGTGTGGCTGTGGCTCGGGATGGGGATGGGGCTGTGGCTGTGGCTGGAGAGTGTACACTTTTTTCTGAATTGGAAAAACGTGCAGCAAATGGCTTAATTACGTCTGGAGAGATGAGCTTTGATCTTGAGTGGAAGAATGGATGGGCAGCAGCAGACGAGCAGCAGATAGATGCTCATACATGCACATGTACATCTGGATGTCGATGTAGATGTAGATGTGCGCTGTGCAATCAATATGCCTCCAGGTGCAGGTACACACATACCATGTGCGTGCCCCTCGCACCCCTTTCATTCACATTTAAATGCGCATATTTCACAGTTAACATGACTTGACAACATGCCTTGTTGGCTTTCTTCTTTGGCCTGGTCTAAATATGCAAACAAATAGTTTTGGCAATTGCCAAGTGGGGCATGTCAGACGCCAACGAATCCACCCGCCGCCTCCCAACCAACCGACCGACCAACCATCGAGCCCCACTTTGTAAACCCAACAGGTCACCCTCCTCGTCCCACAGCCGTCCAGCTCTGCATGTTGTGGCATGCGGTTGTGCAACGGCAACAACTTTTGCAACATGCAACCAACGAACCAACGAACCAGACGAGCTCCTGCTCCTGTTCCGTTTTCCTTTCCACCTCTGCTGTGCGAATGGCAACATAAACGAGGCCTTAAATCGAACTCTGGACACGGGTCCAGGCCAGGTCCAGGTTCAGGTCGGGCTGTGCTGGGCTGGGCTGGGTCGCAGGGCTCGGGGTCGTCCCGTCTCGTTTGAGGTTAACATAATTTAAGGCAGCAGGAGTGGGGGCCACGACCAGGACCCAGACCAGGAGCAGGACCTCGGCTGTCCGTTTAACATGCTGCCAACATGCGTGTGTGCGGCAATTTTGCAAATTATAAATTTTCCACCTGCACAATATGCTGGGCGCCTGCTCCACAGTTCCCACCGCTGCAGCTGCTCCTCCTCCCACCATCCTGTTGTGCTTCCGGTTCTCGCAGCCAACAATCCGACAATTGATCGCTGTTTCCGGCTCTCTTTGGCTCTCCTGTGCTTCTGTGCTTCTGTGTTTATGCGTGCTGCAGCTTGCTCCTGTTCTGTCCTGTCCTGTCCTGTGGAAATTAAGTCGACACCGAACACAAGCCCTCCCAAAGCAGATAGTTTCGACACTAGCAGCTCCGTTCGAAAAAACACTTCTCCCCCCCCCTGTGTGAACGAGTGAGGAGGAGGAGGCTTGGGGCTTGTTTGGCATAAATTCCCGACTTGAAGGGGAACTTTGTTTGGAACTTATGTAGTTTTCCGCAACCAGAGTCGAGCAGCGTCATAAATTGTAAAGTTTTCGATTTGTCGATTAGGGAAAGTGAAGGAATACAAATTGAAAAGAATTTCCACCTAAATTCCATTCGATTTAACACAAAAATGAAATAAACGTAAAATAAACGAATTTGCTGCTTTTTATGGTGTATTGGTGTACACAAACCAATTTACTTTACTCTCGTATTTACTTAAAATTTTCAATTTAAAATATACTATATTTATGGAGAGCCATGGCCTGGCATGGCATGTTGTGCAGCCAACAAAAAGAGTGCGTGTCCGAGGGGACAGAGACAGAGAGAGAGAGAGGGAGAGAGAGAGAGAGAGGCAAATACAGAGACAGACATCGACACAGCAGCTGAGAAAATTTGCATAGAACAAAACGTAAATGGCAACAATTTGTGTAAGAGCAAATTAAATATTGTAACTGGGAAATGAATTCGATATGGATGCGATACGAGGAGGCTCCAAAAGGTCAACAGAGGCAGGGCAGTGCCATTGTCATTGTCTCTGTCGATTGCATAGCCAAAAGATGCGCAAAAGGTCGACCTCGGGGTCGATTCTGTGGATACTCTTGCAGATCGATGTGGGGGTTCCAAGAGAGAAATCTTCTTCAGTTTCAAAGTCTGCTCAAGAAACGTAGAACCCTCAGCAAGGGCATAAAAACAAAGAGCAGAGGGAAAGCCAAAAGCAGCAGCAGAAACAGGACCAGATATAGAAACAGGAAAAGAAATAAACAATATGCAAAACACGACGAAGGCGTGCAGAGATTGCATATCAAGTATACGCAGTGGAGAGCTCCAGCTACATGGCTTTGCATATTGGAAAGACCCAAGACTCCTCCCGCCCCAAAGAATTCCCAATATAACAAGGTCAGTCCGCATCATTTCGACATCAAATGTCCATAAATCCTGCCCTCCCCACCTCCCCCCGCACTCGAGCAGTTCACGTTATGCATAAATGCTCAAATAAATGTCGCAGGATAAATATTTAATAAACATAAGCGAGAGACGCAAATATCGAGCAAGGAATCGAGAACATTGACAAATATTGAAATAAAATGGGGGGTAATAAAACAGCTCTCCACCCCCTAACAACCCCCCAAGTTTATGTCTCAATTGCGTCATCAATTTGCATTTGATGGGCAAAAGCAAAAAAAAAAAAAAGCAAAAGAGCGAAATTAGAGCGACGAGGTTGCTGTTGCTCCTCTGCTTTATTGATCGCCCGATTGACATTGCATCAATATCGTGAAAAAGTTAACAAGCAGCAGGCATATATATATATATATATATATATGTCTACATATGTATATATCAACTTTATATTTAAAAGCTTTTCTGTGCTTTTCCTTCGTCGCTTGTTTTTCTTTCGCCCTCTGTTTGTCTTTGCGTCGCTGCTCTGCAGACAAATTGAAATGTTGCATTCATTATGCTACCCTTAAAGAGGGCATCCCTGATTGCCATGCTGCGGAGAAACCAATACTGAGAGGACATTTTTGATCTGCAGAAACGGAAAACGAGGAAATTTCACTAGCTGGCGGTTGTCTGAAGGAGATTTCGGTTTCTAAGTAGTCGAATCTAGAAAGGAGGGAAAGCTACAATTGCTGCGGGTATGAGTGGTTCTCCTTGTATTTTGTTTTTGCAATCTCGGTCTCGAGCAAGTGCAAGTTGCAAGCGTTTTCCATTCACAGTTTCCCATGGCAGCGCTGGTTTCTGTCCCTCATCAGGCATTTATAATGTACGCCATTAATATCCAATTAATATTCTATATTTTGAGCAACTTTTCTATACAATTAATTTAATTTCCGACACCTCCCCTGCCTCCGCCTCTGCCCCGTTCGGAGGTAACACATTTTTCTGTCACATCAGCGCAAATTGCCATCCATCGATGCCGCCTATGCACACTCATTAACACAACAATACTCGTACTCGTAAAATGCAAACCAAACCCCGATCTGCCCCGCCTCTGCTGCCGCTGCCGCTGCCACTGCCGCTGTCGCCTGGGGGCGTGGACAATTAATGTGACTGACACACATGCAGATTTTGCCGCCGTTCGTTCGCGTTGTCATATTTGATTTACAGTTGCAATTTACGCACTTTCCCAGGCAGGAGAAGGAGGAGGAGTAGGAAGAGGAGGGATTCCAGTACCGAGCACAGGACGGACTCTGATCGGAATCGGGAGAGTAGGAGTAGCAGGCTGGCCGACAGCTGTCCACGTCAGCATCCGGCCTCTGTTTGATGTTGTTAATTGATTTTCAAAGTCAACTCCTCGGGTGCGCAGTGCCAAGGGGGGACAGCTCTAGGGATCTACAGCGACAGAGAGAGGGAGGGAGAGAGAGAGAGAGATGGGGATGAGCGGGGGACCCGCTTTCGCTTTCGCCCCACTCGGAGATTAGCAGGGCAGTGTAAAATGCATCTCCATTCAGGCGCAAGCGACATAAAACCAATTCCCAATCCGCATTCGCTGGACAATTTACAGACTCTGGATATCCTGTGGCTCCCCAGTCACCCACTTCCCCCTCCCCCTCCCCCACTCCCCCTCTTACTCTCTGATGCGCATTGTAAGTGCAACGAAGCGCATTTGCAGCTGCAATGTTCAAGTGGATTTCGGAGTTGTTCCGTGCATCCAGTTGGGGCAGTGGCGGGGGCTGGGGCTGGGGGTGGCAGAATGGAAGTGGGATTGGGCTACGTGTTTGTTTTATGTGGGGCCATTGTCCAGTGTCCCCTGGACATGCGACTGTACTGTATCTGTTGTCTGCCCGTCCGGGCATGCGGTTCAATCAAAGCGATTTCCAATGTCCACAAAATTGCGCAAAAGGACATTTTGGTAATTTCAACGATGTCACCCTTCCACGTTCAGGAGCGGAATGCACCGATTGATTCCTCTTAGACATAGTAACCCTTTTTTTACGGGGTAGCACAAACAGAGAGACTGTCGTGTGTTAATCTCAGCGTCCGAGTGGCGCCCAATGCCCGCTCACTGGCTGGTCCGCTCCTGTGCTTGTTGTTGGTAATGAGTTTGGTTTTACTGTTTAAATTTAAACGTGTCCATCAGCCAGGAGCAGCAGCAGCAGCAGCAGGGGTAGGGGCAGGGGGCAGCCGCTGCGGTCGGCTACAGTTCTAAAGTGTATTTGCATTTAACGCTAAATGCATTCCGACAGGGCTGGGAAGAGGGCTAAGGGAGGGAAACGGGTGGCTGGCCTGCCTGCCTGCCTGCGGGTGGAAAAACATGACAGTTGCATTAATTTTGATTGCGTAAATATTTCAAGTGTGCGGATTGAAAGAAAGAGCGAGAGCAACAGAGCGAGGGAGGGCGGGAGGGAGCTCGCAAAAATGTTTGCCCAAGGCCCATGGTCCATGATCCGTGGCAGGGGCAGGGGTACGAGTCAAGAGGAGCGGAGCGAAGCGAGTGGCAGCGAATTAAGTGATTGCCATTGAGATGAGCTGATTGCAGCACTGCAGCTCCTCCTGGTGGCTCCTCTGATTCCTGGGAGGGCAATGCATATTTAAAGTTTGTTCAAGGACCTGCAGCTAATGGCGAAACCCCCCCACACACACAGAGCTCTCCCCCGCACAGTTCGATGAACCCTCCTCTGAACTCTGAACAGAGAGAGATGGAGAGAGTGTGCCGTGGCAACTTTTCTAATTAAAGCAACAACAATCAGAGCAAGAGAAAAGAACCACTCCATTTCCATTTCCATTTCACCAGTTTTCCCCCAGTTCCAGTCCCAATTCCACTACCAGTTCCAGTCGCAGTCGCAGTCGCAGGCCCAAAGCCAAGGCTAATTTTAGAGGCTAATAAAATGATTCAACCCACAAATGTCTCAGTGCAAAAAGTGCATCGAAATTTATGAGCACGTAGCTGTCATAAAACTTTCCTGCCAGGCCTCCCTCCCTCCCGCATGACGTGATAATTTACTTAACTGCCTATCCTCCCCCCCACCCTAGTTCCCTCCCCCCAACCAACTCGATCTGGGGAACATTTACAAGATGCAAACATCAAATTTTATGATGTCTAGGCCATAATTATGCGAGATTTGTTGTCGTTAGGGGTTTGGGGATGGAGTAGGGGTAAGGGGTAAGGGGGAGAGATGATAAAGAGGTTAGGCCTGGATGGAGCTCGTAAAACTTGAATAGTTTTGTGTGTTTCTCTGAATATTTATATCCAGAGTTCATAAAAGTTGATCAAATCTGTGAGATTTGGCATTCGAATCGTGATTTCTCGGTGACAATCAAACATTTTATTGGCTTCATCTCAATTTAGTGTATGAATTTTCCCTTTTAAGTATTTTGGAGCTGCTTTTTCATTTTGTTTTGCCACTTTTCACCCGTTTATTTGAGCTTAGCAGAGAGTACCTCCCTCCCTTCTCCCTCCTCCCTTATCCCTTAGTCCTTCTCTCCTTTCAGCAGCTCGACTGCAATTAAACCCTAACCGCATTATCGCCGTCTGTGCCCCATTCCGGCAGCATCTACTGCTCATCAGAAGTCCTCTGTTTTTGGGGGCACCAATACCGCAATGTCTGCGGCATGTGGAGAATTTTCCCATAAGACTGCAATTTTATCCCTGTATACTCTTTCCAAAGGGTCCTCACCATCTATGGGACTCTGGGGCGTGCTCCTCTACTCGCACACGGTCTGTAGGGTATTCATTGTCTCGACAATCCCTAGTTAACTGTGGGTTTTTTTCTCACCAATGGCTAGACATCATTTAGACCATCAAGAGCAGGGCAGAGCAGAACAGAGGGAGGGAGAGGGAGGGGGAACAAAGAGCCGAGCTGTCGACTGCTTTGCGGTGATAACTGGGAATTAATTAAATGTCGCGGCGAATGAAATTAAAATAAAAATACCAAAAGCTTCCTTTGGGACTACTTAAAGCGAATGAAGGAAGGACTTGGGAAGGCCTCTGCTTATCAGCGGCCCATTAATAAGGGACTAAGCCAAAGATGTATGGATCGAGGACTTCTGCCAGAAGGACTTTTAGTTTAAGCAACTCTTTTGCTCGTTCACTCTGTTCTTGCTCCGCCTGACGTTCGTTTCCGCCCCGTTTGGGGTTGCTCTTGTTGCATAAACAATAAATGCTTGCAACAATGACAAGGCACTGTACGGGCCAGGGGCAAGGGGCAAAGGGCCAGGGGGCACTTCCTTTCGCTGCTGCAAAACAATTGCTGCAGAAAAATTGCAACTTTTGACTTCCGCTCTAAAAGTTTAAATTCATTTCCGCCCCCAAGCTTAGATTTGAGGCGAGAAATTAATTAGAAGTTTGCTCAGACACGCGACCGGGTCCCTCCCCCTATCCCTCTCTATTCCCGACCCTGTTGGACAGTGTGGTGTAGTGTTATCTGCGCCATTCGATCCGATCCGATTCGTTGTTTGTTCGCCCTTGCCTCTGCCTCTGCCTTTGTCTTGCCTCTGCCCCTGCCTCTGCCCCTCGTTTCCTGCGATTTATTGGCCAATTGGCAGACACTTTTTTTTGGCAATTCCCAGCTATTTGCTGCAAGTGTTTCCGTTGGCATCTAGTCGCAGATCGGAGCAGGATTTATGATATATTTTTCGATGCAGCTTTGAACTGCAATTAGTGGCAATTAATTTCGGTTAACATTTGATAGGTGCCCCCAGAGGAATGCCCCCTGTCCCCTCTTTGGTCAGGATAGACAGACAAACAGCTTGCAGTCGGGAAGGAAGTGACAGAGATGAATGGGAGCCCAAGAAGAAGCTGCTTCTAATCGAATTACTCTCTGTTTTTGCAGGCCTCAAGGATCCGAACGTGGACAGGCACACCACCAAAGGTAAGTCCTTCCCCGTGGCAGCCAGTGGAGATCCGTTCCAATCTAAACTAAACCATTCTGTTCCGATCCGAAATTAATTAAGAAGCCACTAGAAATGTAAATTGTCTGGAATGGTTTTAAACCGAAAACCGAAAACCGAATGTTGTTCAAAGCACAAAGTAACCGAAACAAAGGGTTATCCACTACAACTACAAGGCAACAGACATTACCCGCCCGCACCACCCGCTAACACCCACCTCCCTCTCTCCAGTTTCCACCACAATAACTATAAATTTCTCAGGCCCAAGGCAACCACAGGCCCTTTTTGGATCCCCGTACTCCCGCCTCCTGCCTCCTCCCTCTCCGTGAAGACATAAACCAAGCGGCTCTTTAAAACGCAATCAAGCTGAAAATTAATTAAAATTTTCAAGCGGCAAGCGGGATATGAAATTAATGCGGCATGCCCCTGCTTTTCGGAAAGGTAAAGGCAAGGTTTAAATTAAAACACACTTGTTACTGTCTTAGACGATGGTTGTCCTGGCTGTCCTGGCTTGGCATGTTGTCCTCCTCGTCCTCGTCGTCCTCGTCGTCGTCTCCGTTGGAAGTCGTCTCGATTTCATTAAAAATGTTTTTATGCTCGCATTATCCTTTCACTGTGGCTCTGACTGAGACTTGCGCTGGGCCTGGCCTGGCCTGGCCCTGCTATTCCCCTTCCCCCCCTTTCAGGCAGCAATTTAATTTGACTATGAAACGCTTGCCGCATCCTTGACACTTTCACTTTTCACCACCCCACTCCCCGCCTAAAATCACCTTGGCTTACCACGTTCCGCTCCACCCCTTTCTGCACGGGAAATGGCTTGTTTTAAGCAGCTTAAGCTTGTCGTTGACGTTGTCGTTGTCGTTCTCGTTGTCGTTTGTCGTGTTGTTGCTGCCGTAAAGGTGCTCATAATTTCACGGTAACTGAACACACACGCGTCCTCTTAGCCAGCCATTCGTGCCTGCTCTTGGCCCATACTTGAAGCCTTTACCCACCGCAGTTTGCAACCAACATTTGGCTTTGAATCGGCAGCCTCAATGCCGCGGAGTCGGATACGGAGACGGAGTCGGAGAGCAGACAAGACATCTCTTGAAATCCAATAAAGTTGAGTGCGGCGGAGTCGCTGAAAGCTACGGATGTGTGTGTGGAGTTTGGTCATTGCTTTTATCGAACTTTTCCATTGTTTGGATAGTTTTTAAAAAAAGAAGGAACAGCTGGAATGTGAGGCAAAATGAATCAAAGAAGTCTCTGTGAAGAATCGACTAACTTCGATCCGAATCCCAGCCCATAGCCAGGGTCCTCCACAGTTGTCTTTATTAGATTTTGATGAATGTTTCTGATGACCGGCGAGAAGGAGAACAAAAAATGATATACTCATTGCATGCTCGGGAGCCATTCAATGGATTCATTTCGGTGTATTCATATGCTTTTAAGCGAATTAGTCTGGACAGCTAATGTGATAAATGGGGAGAGAGTGAGAGAGAGAGGGAGAGAGATTGGTATAGAGTGCCTTGTCTGGTGAACCCTTCATAATTATCCTTCAGCTGCAAGTCATGATGCCATAGGCAGGAAAACTCATCTATTTTAGCTCTTTCCTCCCCCCAAGACTCCCATCTCCTTCTCCATCCTTAGGAAAACCCACTTTAATCTCATAAATCACAAGCTAAAAGAAAACAGGAGCATCAAGCAGGAGGGGGGTGGGATACGGGTAGGGGGAAGGCAGGGGTCTAGGGGCATACCGCACATATCATAACATTTAACATATTTCACTTAGGCAAACATTTAATCCGGCAACTTGTCTGGCATCCACCTCCTGTTGCCTCCTGCTTCTGGCCTCCTGCTCCTGCTCCGAGGCAACACCGAAGCATAGAACATACATATTCCGTGTGGCAGAGACGGGCGGGTGGCGGTGACGGGACGGGGGCAAGGCAACATTTTCATTTCCGTTGGCGTTTTTATTTTTATTTCATATTGCACGTTATCAAATAATGAATATCAAATGTAATGCTTATCATTTATTTGCCAAGAGCCGAAACCGAAACCAAACTGCGAGATGGGGAGAGCGAGAGCTCTGCCTGCCCCTCGCCCTACGTTCTGTCTGCCTCTCTGCCTCTCCGCCTGCCTGCCAGGTGGCAACATATTATAATATTTACTTAATTTTCATTTCTAATTCGGTCTCTCCCTTCGTTTTCTTTTGGGGAACCACGAGAGGACCAGGACCAAGACCAAGACCTTGGCCCTGGTCCTGGCATAAGGAAAGCCGAAAGAAAGAATGAAAGCAAGAAAGAAAGAAGCCTGCATAATCAGCGAGTCTCATAGCCAAAACTTTGTTGTTTGCGGGCGGCAGAGTCAAGTGATTGGGTGGGTGGGTGGTTGGTTTGGTTCGCGTGGGTTGTGTGAGTGGTGGGTTCGAGCGGTTCTGGTGGCTTGATTGGGGGACGGGGATGCGATGTTGATGCTTGCAGGTGGCTTAAGCTGCGTCTAAAGCGATAACGTCAAGTATTTGAATTTTTAATAAAATGAAATGCGAATCCCTCTTTTTGGGGAGAATGAGAGCCACAACAGTGAATGCCAGGTACTCTACTTTCCCGGGATAACCTTCTGCTGTTGCTCTGGAAAAGTCTGGATGCCCGAGGAGCACTCAGCAGAGGAGCAGAGGAGCAGAGGAGCGGAGGAGCGGAGTAGATGTATTCAAATACGATTCGTGGCCGCCATTTTCCTGTCACTGGCTGTGAAAATTCACAGCTTTTCCTCGCTGGCTTTCCCCGGGCTAATCTTTTGGTCAGCTAGCCACTCCAGTCACTCCACTTCCCCTCCCCCTCCCTCGGATGCCTGTCGCGTTGTTGTCTATTCGCTTTTTTGAAATTCCAATTTGAATGCTTCGTGGTTTCTTCCTCGAAGGGAAGTCTCGGTCTGAGACCAGGAGGGACCACCAACCAATATTATATTATTCAAGCCATCGCATTTGTCTGTCCCTCTTCCCTGCTCCCTCCCTCTCTCTCTCTCTCTCTTTGCTGTACTTGAAAATCGTAATTAGAATTGGTAATGTATTCAAATTGACTTTCATTTCCGCTCGTTCGTTTGCTCGCTCGTTGATTCCTTCATTTGTTTTACGCTTTTCTTTTTTGTGGATTTCTTCATCAGGCAGAAGAGATTTTTGCGCTTTTAGCGGCCTGCTCTGTCGATAGATGAGAGGAGAGCAGAGCAAAGCAGAGGAGTGGCAGATACCGCCACGACGATATCTATCCATTGATTCGTTTTATCCACTATAAATGCCAGTGCCACCGAATGATCAACTGCCCAGACAACGACCACACACAAAGGAACTTTCGATTATCGATAGCCAAAGATGCTACTCGGTAGTCGGCACTCGGTACTTTTTTTTTCATCCATATTTCAAAATCTCTGAACGTGAAAGTTTTCTCTTTGCAGCAGGGTGTGGGGTGGGGGAGGGACGAATGGCAAAGAAACTGAAACTTTTACTGGCTGGAACGCAGCGAAACCGTAAAGAATTCAACTAATAAAAATCAGGCATTCAAGTGCGAAAAAATCGCGAAAAGCATCATCAAATAATGTGCCACTCAAACTGAACTCCTCCACCACGCCCATGCCGCATGCCGCATGCCGCACGCCGCACGCCCCATGCTCCATGCCTTCATTGGAGTTGAATCCACCGAAAGACAAATAGAAAAAGAAAAGAAAAGTAAAAGGCAACTTTGGAACAAAATAAAACTATGTGGAAAGAGACAGAAAGAGAAAGAAAGAGAGAGTGAGGGGTGGAAAAGTTTCTCTAACCCGAATAACCGAGAACCGAAAACCGAAAATAATAGAGGACTCTCGAGATGGCAGCGTGAGGATGGAACTCCATGAGGCACACTATTATATCAGCTGTTTTCCGCTGGAATTCGAATGCAATTCGTGGCACGAACACACCGCTAGCCCCCGAGAGAACCCCGAGCCATACGTCATCGGATCGGGCGAAACTTCGATGGGTTGCCCGAGACACGCGGCGTGTCTCCATTTTCCGTGTGGGTGAGGATTGGATGCGTCTTTGCCGGCCACATATTTCCTCTGCCACGAAGCGTGCGAAGTATTTCCCCCCCCCTATGCTAGGGTGTGTGTGTTTGTGTGTGTGTGTGTGTGTGTCTGCGTGGCGGAAAAGCAATTTTCCTTTGTGTCGTGCACAGGTTTTCACTTGGCATTGTCTTCCTTCCGCACTGAGCTGGCAAATTTGTTGCAACCGAAATAAACACTTTATTAAATGCATTGGAATAAGCGCCAGGCATTTGAGAAGCGAAAGGAGAACTCTCTGCCTTTCTCTTTACTTTTCTCTTTTTCTGGTTCTGCCTGCACATGTGATTCCAGCTGAGGCAGGAGGAGCACAGAAGGATAAAGGATAAACTTTGAGCCAAGTGTATTTGGTGCTAAGCCAGCGCCAGCGAGCAAGAGATTCGATGTGAGCAGAGCAGAAAGTGGATTGCTAATGCACTCGAATGGGGGGTGGGGGGAAATGGCCAAAAAATATCCGACATAAATATCCCATTCGAACAGGCAAAGGTCCTTACAAATTATTACTTATTTATTTGCTGGTTTCTTTGCAACTCTCTCTCTCTCTCTCTCTCTCTCTTTATTCATATTGCCCCCGAGTTTCAGTTTCCTGAAGTCGGGAAAACCTCGCTCCGATAATCGAAGCCAGGAATCAAATTATGCTAGAATTGAGATTGATTTTTTATTCAATTTTAATGCGACAAATGCAGGCAGATAAACAGACGAGGACTCGTCGCACACACACACACACACACATACACATGGCCCGAAGCTCCTGGCCCTAAACAGGGCACAGGGGGCAGGCGACAGGGGACAGGAGACAGGGGTATTCCAAACCTCAGCAAACACGTGGCTGGATCCTGGTCTGGCCTGGCATTGGGGCGATGGCGGGAGCAGAAATTATAACAACGATGGCACACGGGGGAGTCGCACTGGATTAGGTCGTCCTCGGAGGTCCTTATGGGGAACTTTTTGAATATTACAACATAAATCGATTAGCTTCTAGCAGTCTGTGCTTCATCTCACCCTCATGCATGCATCCATACGTGTGTATATGTGTATATCTATCTGTGTGTGTGTGCTGTGTGTGTGCTGTGTGTGTGGGAGGGTGTCTGTGTTGTCACTGATTGACACTTGAAGCGAAATTTTTTTGCTTGCTGCTGTTTGCTGTTCCTCTTCTACCATATCTCGCCATTGATATGCGTCCCATCCACTTGACTCTGTGCAACGAGAACGACAACGACAACGAAGCAACGGCAATGACAGCGACAAGGATATGAGGACCAGGATGAACGTCGAGGCCAGGCTTCATCTAATAATCATCCCCACACATAACACATAACTCCACTCTGGCTGGCGGTGCTCCGGCTACGAGATGGCAGCTCATCAATACACAGCTTCATCATCAGCTCCGGATCGGGTCTGGCAAATTGGCTTTCAGCTCCTGGCCCTGGCTTTGGCTTTGGCTCCGGCTTTGGCTCCGGCTTGGCCCGATTTCTAGCATAAATTGAAAGGAAATTAAACATTGAGTGGGGTGGGGGGGTGGAAATGAGCAGGGAATTTTGCTGGCTTTGAGCTTCAGGGGAAATTGTTATGTGATAATTGTTTGGGTCGTCTTTCCCATCGGGGATTGCATTTTTCGTTTCGTTTTTTCCTTATCGATTTGCACCCAAAACACGGCCGGAAAGTGGATGTGTGTCAAAGGTGAAGAGATCTATGGGTGCTTGGGTGCAGTAGAGAGCTGGACTGGATCCAAACTTTAGCTGTTTGCCGAATGGCTTATGGCGTTTCCTGTTTGTGCAGTAAATTACATTTCAATTTAGATCTCTGGGAGCTGTAACTGTAAGTGGAACTGGAACTGGAACTGTGGGACCGACCACCAGTCGAGGAAGGCAGACACAAATCTGCTGAGCAAATACTCAAAGACTTAACCTCAGAATCGGGCCAAACACAACTGAACAAACTGCAATTAGCGCACACAAGGGTAAATATGACAAATTTCCAACAGGGACTCTCGTCTAGGGGTGGGTTTAGCATCAGATTCGTGTTCGATTTGAAGCGAGACGACACGAGCGGAGCATAAGGTATAATTTAACACAAATCAGGGGGAAGGTGGGGTGGGGGAAATGCGTCGCGAATTCAGAATCGAACTCATAGATACTCATGGTAGTACACGTTAGGGAATGAATGGTAGAAAGGGGTTCGTTCTAGGCGATGGATGAGTTATGGGGCAGATGAAATCAATTGTCTTGACAACAGACGTAGCAGGCAGCGGCAATCCTTTCCGTTGTGCAATATTCTACGGCAGTGCCATTCCGGGCGGGCTTTAAAGCAAAAGAATTCCGCAATTCCACTCCTCTGGCTCTGCCTCTGTCTCTGCCGCTGCCTCTGCCACTGCCTCTGCCTCTTTCTGCTTTGTAGTCCAATTAAAAGGGTTTGTCGTTTGTCGCTGAAAGGATTCACTTTATTATCATTGAGGGGATTTGGCTTAGGGGATATTCCATTTTTGTAGTTGCCTCTGCCATCCATCCATCCAACCATCCATCCAGCTATCCAACCATCCCATTCATTCTCCACTCCGTCCTCGGGTTGTACCTGAAGATACATCCGAGGCGAGTTTCATGCTTGGGTCGCTCGGCAATTTGTTGTCGCGGCTGTTGACTTTGTCATTTCACTTTTTCCCTTTTCATTTTCCGCTTTCGGACCGCTTTTCGACCTTAAGCTTTAATTGCATGACTTTCTCTTGCTTGGCGGGGGGGCGGCAGGGCGAGCGGATGCTAGGATTTTCCGTAGGAAAGAAAGATCTGCAAGGGTATCTTATACGTCGGCTCCCCCCCAATGCTATCCTGATTTCTGTCCCGTTCTTTGCTGTTTTCTTTTTTTGTGTTATTCAGGACCCACCCACTCATCGTGACAAAGTGTGTTTGGCTTTGTTTTTGAAGCTCCTCCTCGTGGGAAACTTTTCCAAGAACATGTCAAGTTCCCATCATCGTATCGTCATAGCCTCGTCCTGCGCTCTTTTTGCTGCCCGAGCAGCGTTGTCTGGTTGTAATTATCACGCTAATGAATCAAGTGTACTCGCTTGTAACTAATTGATATGAGAAAATGACATTGGCTTTTCATTGTTCACAGAACTGGTCCATGCAGAGAGCAAGGCAGAGAGCAGTGGGCAAAGCGGTGGGGAGGGGAGCGGAGCAGGGTTGGAAATCATAACGAAAGAAAACTTCTGCCGCGTGTGTGCTTTAATGGGAAGGTTAAAGGGGTCGGGGGGATGTACATTGTACAAGCGGGTGGTGCGGTGTTCCCCATTGATTTGCATGTGAATTTTCCATATTAGCGGAAAACTAATGATCAAAGGAATACATACACTCATACACTCAGCGAAAACTGGCATGGGAAAGCACACGAAACACACCCAAAAATATAGATTATATTTTCGGTTTTTCAATGAAATTGATTTGATTTAAAATAGAGAGAAAAATGTATTAAAAATATAAACACACATCAAAAAATTATAATATTTATTTTGATAATAATTCAGTTACGAAAAATATCTAATTTAAATATGAAAAATATTCCATGTAATAAAACATTTAATTAAAATCAGAAATAAATTTAAATCAAAAATATTTTCCTTTTAATATCCTTTTAAAATTTCCACCCTTTGGGGGCACATCTATGGGGCGTGGCTTTTTCTCTGTGTGTATTCGGGTAACGGAGAAAAAAAAAAAAGGGAGACTTGATTAGAAATAAAAATGTTGCTTCAGTAATTGTCTTGAACTTTAGTGCTTGAAATATGTAAACTTTTCCAAATGAATTTTCACGATTTCTTTGCTTGACTTTCGCCGTTTTACTTTTATTCGCTGGCCCTCGCATCTCTCCAGGGATTTCCCGCCGGGAGCTTGTTAAGCGATTTTCCCTTCAGGTGGGGAATGGCGATGGCGATGGCGATGATGATGATGGGTTCTGTTCCTCCGTTGATGACTTTCCGCTCCCTGGAGTATTTCTGACCCCCCCCCCAGTAATAACTGCGATTGTATTTATATTTATTGTTATTTAGCATAAACAACTTTCCTCAAATTGCAAAAGGAAAACCTCATTGGATGCTGAGGGGGTGCGGAGGGGGCGGGGGTGCAAAATCTTTGCATAAGCCGAACCGAACCGAGCGAGTCGAGCCGAGCTGCGGCGGCAATCAATTTCAATTTTTAAGCCCTTTACCGAGGACAACATTTTTAATTAATCGTCGGATTACCAGGAGCTGCAGGACTATGGACGTGGCTGCAGCCCTGGCCAGCGGTTTACTGCTCCTCATCCTCATCCTCGTCCCATACCATCGCATCGCATCGCATCCCATTTCATCCCATCCAGCTGTCCATTTTTTTCCATTATCTGTGCCATTTATTCTATTTTTGTCGCACAACTCAACTAAACGAGCGACAAATTGCCAGCGAACCAAGCGACCAAGCCCGTGCCCGTGCCAGGCATCATCCTGTTGGGTCCTGGCTACGTTCTACGTAGTCCTGCGGGCTATGATGAACTTTCATTGTCTACTTCGGTCCGCTCCGCGGCGGCTTAAT
This sequence comes from Drosophila azteca, assembly GCA_005876895.1. Taxonomy (NCBI): domain Eukaryota; kingdom Metazoa; phylum Arthropoda; class Insecta; order Diptera; family Drosophilidae; genus Drosophila; species Drosophila azteca. The sequence continues at coordinate 363,543 of VCKU01000073.1, forward strand.
CCTTCCACGCTTTGTGTCATCAATGCGTCCGTGCCACTTGTGATGGATTTCGAAGCCATAGTTGGGCCATCGGCCATCGGCCATCGGGCATTCCGACCATTCCGGCCATATGGTCAGAAGTGTCATGGCAACATTCAGAGCGGATTGCGGATTGCGGGTTGCAAAGAGATTGCATTCAGTTCGTTTTACTCGCATTGTGGTTACTCGCATTTGGTCTCTGGCGCCCCGAAAATCTGTTTTGAAAACCAATAAATCTGATTTATTGGCCGCCTCTCCGTCTCTGCGTCTCTCGGTCTCTCGAGTCCGTCTATGGGCTACGGACATAGCCTTGTGTCCCTTCATTTGTGATTTAAGCTGCAGTTCCCTTCGTTTTCTCGTTTTTCCAATGTATACAATGATGAATTGTTGTAGGAGGGCTAACACTGGGGGCTGTGTCAATAGCGCACGAGAGTTGACCGAAAATTGAAGATTAAAAGCTGATGAATGGCCCCAAACTATGGCGGGAGATCGTCAACAATTATTCAAAGTTCCATTCTGTGCTAATCATCCATCTCCAGTCGATGGCGAAGCCGGAGCCCCATTAACCGGCATACACACCCCAATTATCATCATCAAAGTCCATCAGGGCAAAAGAAGCTAAAGTCGTAAATTACAGAAGGTGCCAAGAGCCACACGGACACACGGACACACAGACACACAGACACACAGCCACACGAAGCCACAGGAGAAATTGTTAAAAATAATGACACATTTCCCACATCTCTCCATTGGGTCATCATTGATGGGAGGGAAATGGGAAATGGCTCTGGGAATGCGAGTGGGGGGGCAGTAACCCGTCGACGTTGTCATCATCATCGTTAGAGAGGCGCAAATCTGCGCTCTGGGCAATGTTATTGTTACAATCGACACCCGACGCGTTAAAAACACACACCATACCAAACACACACACATACAAACACACAGAAACACACAGAGATTCTCGTAAACGGGCGAACGAGCGGGAATGAGAGTGGTTCGGCGTATGACCCGTGGCGTATTTCGGTTTTGACCAACGCTATATTCCCAATACCCTGCCCTGCACTCACACACCCATACACATATACTCACACTCACACTCACACACTCATGCCATTCCCATTGCCATTGCCACATCTCTCAACGGGGGTGTTGACAATTCAAACGCAATAATTGCGACTGCGAACCGCACGACGCTCGACGGGATTCGGGATTCGGCGAAAGGTGTGGTTCTCGCTCGCCCGCTCGTCCGCTGGTCCGCTCGCCCGCTCGTTATGCCGTGTTTGACACAATGTCAACTTTTTGTAATAAGTTTTTGCTTGGGCCCTGGCCATAAAAAGCGGAATACGAATACGTAGCATTTCGATGTAGTGTACGTGGCAATGCTAATGGCAGTTGCAGTTTGCTTTGATCTCCGCTACCCGGGGGTAGTTCAATCTTCAATCTGCACCCCGTGTCAGACGAGACGCAGTTTTAATGAACCCTCTTCGCCCAGCCCTAGCCCTAGTCGTAGCCGTAGCCGTAGCCCTCCTCTCTCTGCTGAATCTGGGTATGGGTCGGGGACTGCGACTGCGACTGGGCTTGGGCTTGGGTTGTTCTCTTGTTGCTGATTTTTGATCCTGTTACCCATTGTGGCCATTGTTCTCGCACTCTCGCATTCATCATTCGCCCTGGCGCTGGCTTCTTTTTGTCGGTTATTTTCTCTTCTTTTTTTTCTGTTTTCTTTTTTGACTGGGTGTTTATTATTAGCCTGGCAAATACATCCGCACGGCAGCCGGCGATCCTTTTTTGCCTTTTCAGCTCCGTTCTATTCAGATGAGTTCTCTCTGGCATTGTGTCGCGGGCACAGCGCTGAATGTTGGTTTAATGAGTTGAATATGTCAATGGTCTCGTCTCCCCTCGGTGGCTGGCTGGCTGGCTGTGCGTTATGCAGGGACAGGGCAGTGGCAAGGGCAGGGGCAGGCAAATGTAGTCATTAGCATTTGAATATTACGCAAAATATTTGGGAAAAATGGAAACATGTGAAGAAAACGCATTTTTAGTGGTGCGGCAGCCCCGGGCGAGGTTTCCAATGAATGTGACTGGAACAAATACAAACACACAAATAAAATATTATAGTATTGGTGAGCTTTGAAAGCTCTGCCTGATCTGTGTAGATAACATGCTTTTTCCTGCATCCGTGAGCTGTGTGCATGTGAAAGCTTTCCCTTATTTGCATATACTTTCAATTTTAAACGACACATTTAATTGCGGCATATGTTCAAGGACCTGAGCCAGGGGAAGACAATTGCATGCCCCGCAGAGCTCAGCCATTGAATGGCCACAGAAGCCGCCGCCAGAAGCACGTTGACATATTGCGCAAATGGGTTACTTATCGCACTGAAAGCGCTGGGAGCGGTGGATCAGGACGATGTTGATGCTGATGAGGATGAGTACCGACCGAGACTCTACTTATCGGAGCGTTATCTTCACGCTGCCGCTGCTCAGCAAACCGCGAAATCGAATCCATAGATCAAGCGAGTGAAAAAGTAAAACCGATTCAGCTCTCTCTGTCTCTCTCTCTCTCTCTCTGTCTCTAGCGATTCATCTGATAAATGAAAGGCAGCCCGAATGTTTGCAATTGCTTTGACATGTTGGACAACAATGGAGGAGAACAGACGGGCAAGGCCTCAGGGAGAGGGTGCTGGGTGCTTGCTGCTGGGTGTTGGGTAGCGCATTGCGCGACTTAAGCCGCTGGCAAATGCGATTGCCTATAGAAATTGAAAAAGAGCCGAAATGGAAGCAGTACATACAGTACATAGTACATATAGCAACCCTTGAGGTCCAGAGATCCTTTTGTGGGCATCCTGCTCTGGGCATTTGCATTGATTTCAATTAATTTGCTTGTTGTTGTCCCTGATCCGTCCCCGTGTTGTTCCGATTGCGTGATTGTAATTGATATTTGGTTTGGTTTGGGTTGCTTTGGGTTTTTCGGCTGGTGCGAGTCAAGTGCTTCCAACCCCTTTCCAAACTTTCCTTCCGTCCGTCCGACCGTCCGTCCAATGGGAATTATGTAAATGCCAAACATGCATTAGAGCTGCGGATGGGAGCTGGCTCCTTGGCCCACCTCTAAGCCTTCCCGGAATTATTCAGGCAGATAACTTCTGGCCCTTCTTCATCTGTCCTCAGCTGTGCGAATTTTCCATTCTATTCCATTCCATTCCATGCCGTTCCGTGGATAGACATAGACACTCGCACTGCTGCTGCGAGTCCGAGGGTGACAACAGCCAACTGTCATTGACAGCTTCGTTGGCTTCATCTTCATCCTTCAGCCAGGGACAACAAGGTGTTGTCTCCCGCACCCCGCACTTCGTACCTCGTACCTCGTCCTCGTTTGGCTTTGTCTTTTGCCGGATGGGAATGAGTCAGCGGCATTTCGCATTTCACATTTCCTATTTTCCCCATTTGCTTTTAGTTTTGTGAATTTCAAATGCCAGGACATCTGTTCAAGTGTCCCAGGTCTCAGGCCCAATCCTGATGCGATGCTAATGCGTTTAGTCCATCTCTAGGCGTTGAAGGGGGTAATGGGGGGGAAATGGGAATGGGAATCGAATGGAATGGGAAAGAGCTTAAAGAACCCGTAACCCGTCTTATGCAGCTCCTCTCAGCACTTAATTTCCACCCTAATTGCTGCAATTTGAATGTTTAATGCAATCCAAAATTATAGAGTGTAATTATTATTAGTTATAGCCTGTGGCCCCAGCCCCGACCCTTCCCTCCTTTTGATGGTTGATTCGTTTGAATCGTGCGTGTGAAAACCAATCGGTTCCATCGCCTGATGTCTGATGTCTGATGCCTGATGGCTGCCTGCCTGCCTGATGGCCATAAATAGTTGATGTGGAGGGATCGATGGGGGTGTGTCCTTGGAATATATTTGGTATATTTGGAGCTTTTCAAATATTTATGGGGGATTTAGCATTTATTTATAAAATTTGTTCAGCTCGGGTGAATCGCGGGTGGAAAGTTTTCCATAGCTGTACAAAGTTTTCCCAACCAACCATCGAAGCAACCATCGAACCAGGCAACTTTCCTTGCCTTCGTACAATTTGGGGGGCTTGCCTTTAATTGTTAATTGGCTGCATCGATTGTTAATTGTTCCGGAGACCTGATTGCGGCCATTGTGAGTGGAAAGTTTTCAAGTGCTTTCGTCTGGCCAAAGTTTGGAAAACGAAACAAAAGGTGCGCCTGCTCCTCCGATTGCGGATTGCGGCTCGATTGATTGGTTACTGAATTAATTACGTGGATTACATAATCCTCCCCCATCCCCTCCCACCGAGTGGCAGTCCAACATCCCCCACAAGTTGAACTTTAAGTTTTTCTTTATTCTCCATTCTTCAATCTGGTGGTGGACGATGACGATTCGTCGGATATAATTCATGTTGATGTTCCGTTGATAATTCGGGAAAGTCAAAAAGGAAAATACGAGTATAACAGCTCATTCCAAGTGTCGCCAGATCCATTCCCAGTCCCCCATTCCCCCCCTCCAGTCCCATTACCATTTCCATTTCCAGCCATTGCCCATTTTTTATTTATTTTTCTTTTAACAAAATTTTGGCAAATTTACACTTGGCCAACAAAAGCGGAAACAACAACACCAACAGCAACACCAACAAAGGGCACACAACTAACAATACACATCCCCCGATTCAAATCCCCCCCTATCGCACATTTTCCATTTTCTAGGGTTGCCTGATTGCGCAATGGTGCCCCAATGCCTCCCGGGGTACAGTCCCAGTCCCAGTCCCAAGTCCCCATTCCCAGTGCCATAAATAAGGGCCACATTCAATGCAAATTGGACTATTTACGCAAATTTTATTGCCACACAATTTTTATATATTTATCTTCTTTCTGTTGTTGCTAGTTTTCTTATACTCCAATACTCCGATATGTATAGCATGTATGTGTGTATGTGTGTATATAGTTGAATGCTTTATTCCTTTGTTGTTGCTAATATTTTTCCATCCCCTCCATTGAGAGTTGAGGCTGCCCCCAAGCGTCTACTAAATCAGGCAATTTGAATGTTGTTTCCTTGACTTTCACTTTGGCACTTTGGTTTTCTGGTTTTTTTCTGTTTCCCCCTCGCAGCCCTCACTGCCCTCACAGCCCACGCCTTAACATCTCGCCTTGGCTTGGGTCTGGGGGCAACCCTTTTTCCTGCTCGTCGAATTATGCGATTTTGTGTCATTATTTCGTCGCTAAACGAAGCGAATTTCGTCCATACTCCAGAAAATCCTGAAAATCGTTGGGTAGCGCGGAATGTGTTTTTTATTGACATTTAGACGCGTCGCAGATTTGGCCCCGGAATCAACGGGTTGACTCTGAGTTCCTGTCCGGGCCTTGGTCCTGGCCCTGGTCCTGGCCCTGGCCTTGCCTATGGCGGGTCGGCTCGTCTCGTCTTTGTGTCATAAAGCGGGGGGATTTACCAATAAATTCGTTCTAGTGAAAATTTATTGACATTGCTTTTTAAACCGCGACGCGTGTTGTGCCCCCACAATTTTATCGCCAGGAAATTGACATTGAAGTCTTGTTTTGGGACTCCGGAATGGAACTGACCTTTAAAGCGGAAGATATTGGAATATCGATAGGCAAATCGAGCAGAGGTAATGGCTGGATAACCAAGAGGAGTGGGTGTGAGTTAGAATGTTCCTTTAGAAATGAATATCTAATCTATTTAAAAAATAAAATGAAAGAGGAGGAAGAGCAAAGCGTGGGCTGTAAAACTTAACATATTTGCGTCTTTTGTTGCTCATTTGTTAGTTTTCCACTGGAATATATCTCGATTGAGACAAATCTGCGTTTAGATTTCAAGCTAAGCGCTGGGTTCCTAACTGAATACGTCTTTATTTGACCTGCTAAGGAGTCAATTTTGTATTAATTTTTCCGCAAAAAGTCTCGCTTTCTCCTGTAAACGTTTGCCCAGTGGTTGGAGAAATCTTGGCGGCACGGAATCTGCGGATTTGAGGTCAGTGTCGGTGGTAACTGCTGCCATTATCAAACATTTGAATTTGAATTCAAACTTGAAACTGTAGAACTGCTTTATAAACTGTACTACCGATGCACTGCTTGGACGCCCTAAGAGATGCAATACAGATGCACTGCTGTACCGATCAACTGCTTGATGCTGAGCACCCTGTGGCGGAAGTGATGACAAGCTTTTTCGGTAGTATATAGATAGATGCCGAACGCCGAACAACGCCGAATGCCGAACGATGCCGAACCGCTGGTCTAATGCGATCATCGGTACTCGTCTCCTTTCCACAATTTAAACCAAATTTGAACGGGTTTTGAGATGCGATAAAACGGAAAGGAAACAGCTCATAATATCGAAAATATACCAACTGAGTATCGGAGTGGGAGTTACGAGGGCTTGCCTGCTGTTTTCAATGTGCAGATCGCATGGAATATAACCGTGTTTTATTTCCATCGTTGTCTGGCGCTTCCCCAGATCCGATCCGAACCAAAACCCACATTCGGGCAGACACAAAAGAGCCAAAAATTAAGTGAGTTATTAGCTCGTTATCTTTCGCACTTAATATTTACACAGTTGGGGCCACTGCCGAACAAATCAGAGTGTAAAAGACCCAAAAGGGAGACTTTTGACTCCACCCCCACCCCCGTCTCCGCCTCCGCCTCCACATCCCTTCACTGGCAGTCAGTTTACCCCTAATTTTGTCGCTTGTGTTGCTTAAAATTCAAACAATGTGTTGATGCCTTCACACCAACCGAAAACATGCATAATTAATATGCAAAAAGCGGTAGCAGCCAGCAGCCAGCATCAACAACAACAATAACCACAACAACAACCTCGTTCTCGGAAAGGAGCAACTTTTCCGAGCGGGCTGCTTGTGGAAAATTGAAAGGGTTAGCATAATTTTTTCGGGCAGGGGGCAGAAAGAGAGCGAGGTGACATTTTGCTTTTTGCCTGCTTCATTATCACAGCTTCCGCGTCAACATTATTTCCGCCAAACTGAAGGAGAACGTTTTAACATACCCTTAAAGAGGGTATTACGAAGTAAGCATCTCCGACTCCAAGAGTTAGCCAAGTCCTCTCCATTCATGGATCGGACGAATTCAATCAAAATTGGAAGACCATACCCCACATATGTAGCTATGCACTAGCGAGGGTATCAAGAGCGTCGGCAGCATTCAGTTTCGGTTGTCATTGCCATGCATAATTCATATGAGAAAAGCAACAATAGGCGGCTACGATGAGCGGAGGAAATGTGAAAACCCCAAACCTTTCCGAGCAGAGCAGCGAAAATGCTTTAATTGAAGCAAACGAAGACACACACACACACATGCCTCATACCACATACCCCTTGGACTCATTTGCATATTTCAATGCATGCAATTAGGCGTAAGGAGGAGGAGAATTTGGGTGAGGGGTTGAGTGGGGTGTGCTGGGGTAGGGAGAAGCGGGTAGCAACTGTCATGACAAGAAAAAAAAGTTTTCTTTTCGCTTTTTTTTTAACAACTTTTTCTCCTTCGAAATATAAGCTTCAATTTTAACCGTATTCTCTCTCTCACTCTCTGGTGTGCTCTTCTTTTCAGCCAAATCACGGCATTTTACGGTGAATGGTCTGAGTGCCAATAACACGCTTCAGCAACAGCAGCAGCAGCAGCAGCAGCAGCAGCAACAATATAACCTGCAACCATCGAATGACACTCGCAACATCTACAACAATCCCTATATACCACCCCAACAGCAGCAGCAGCAGCAGCAACAGCAACAGCAGCAGCAGCAGACCCAGCAGCAGCGTACTGCTCACCTTTTCAAGGCCCTGGCCGCCTCTACTGCCGGGGGAAGCAATAGTCTGAGCCATCCCTACGACTTCTCCAACTCATCCTCTTCGTCGAACGCCAATAATGAGCATCAAGGATCGTCGTCTTCAGAAGCAGAGAACGCTTTTCTAACTCATAATAACGGTAAGTGTGGGGCGTTATATGTTTTATGGGATGGGATGGGTCGGGGTCACCCGATGAAAGTTGCGGCAGAAGTGGTCAATATTCAGCCATAAATAGTAGCCCTTCTCCGTAGAGCAGCTTCCTGTTAAGGAAGATGCATAAAATGCATGACCGGAAATTGAATTAAAACTCGAGCAATTAAAAACACAACTTTCCGGGTCCTAAGTAATATTTCCTCTTCCGCAATGAACCAGGACAACAACAGGAACAAAAAAAATAAAAAGGGAACAAGAAAACTTGCTCACCTGCCCGGTTGGCTGCCAGCTTGCCATAATTTGCACGCAATTTGCATTTCAAGTGGCCAATTCCCTGCCTTTGCATTGGCCCCTGCCCGCTCCACAGTCCCCTGCTCTCTCATCATCTTAAGTTGGTGGCCAGTAGCCAGCTTCTCCTGCTCCTGCTCCTGCTCCTTCTCCTTCCGTCTCCTTTCTCTGATTTCCCTTCTAATTACGAGCTCACAAAAAGGTGCTCATAGCTCAGAGTCTCAGTCTCTCAGTCCCTCAGTCTCTGGCTCAGACTGGCAGCCAAACTTGGCTTGGCACCCACTGCGGCGGCAGCAGAGGCAGAGGCAGCGGCAGTGGCAGCGGCGGCGGCAGTAAGTGAAATTTATGTGAGTGCTTATAATTTGTAAAAGTAAACGAACCAGGTAAGGCCAGGTAAAGGGGAAAGCAGGGGGAGAGGCTCCAAAGTTGGGGGTAAATGAGAGTTTGCTTAGCAACAAATTACAACGAGGATCACTTGGCAAGCTGTGGTGTGTGTGGTGCTCAGATTTATGTGGGTGCATCCAGCAACGATAGGGATTGCTGCAGATTCAAGGAGATGTGTGAATCATCGCAAAGCTGCATTCTTCTTAAAGCCATCACGAATGGCGAGATGCCAGTGCACACGCCAGTACACTTTTCCCACTCAGGGATTAGAGCCAAGACTAGCCAGGAAACTGTGTCTAGGACTGGTCTGAGCCGATCTCAGTCTACTTTCACTGAACACCCTTTCTTAAAGCTCTTCCTGAAGCGCTGCTCCTGTTGGGTCCTGCTCTGGGCCTGTCATTTGCTTGGCCCGACGAGCAGTAACAACAAATCACGACTCTGGCTTTTCTTAGCTCCATTGTTGGCTTCCTTCTTGGGGGGCTGGCCATAAAATGTGGCAAAGTGCAATTGCCTGGCCGGGGCCTGGCCTTAGTGGGCGTAGGTCGGGCAGGACGCCGCCAGTTATGCAATAAAAATCATTAAAAATATAAAAATGAAAGCGGGAAACTTAACAAGCAGTCAGGCTCCTGGTCCTGTGAGGCGGCGAGGCTGAGGCAGAGCCTGATGAAGCCATGAGAAAGGAATTGAAAAAATATCCTCAGACGCTGCAAGGAGATGCATCGTTGTTGTAGCAAGTAACAGGAAACTAAACGAGCACCCAGCGCCATAAACTTAAATCACGATTAAAAGTGTGATTATCCTTGTGGCGCTACAAATCGCCGCTGCAGCTGACAACACACACATACACACAGCACGAGGACATAACAACCGCCTGTCTTGCTGTCTTGCTGTCCTGCTGTCCTCCTGTCCTGGTATCCTGCTATCCTGTCCTGCTCTGCACTGCTTCCTTCGGGGGCCCCTTGTAGTTCTGTTGTTGCAGTTGTCTGATTTTATATCTTTACAACCAGGCGCGGCTGTGGATGAGTAGACAGAGTGGCAGTCGCCGTTGCCGTTGCCGTCGCCGTCGCCGTCGATGTTGTAGTCTGGATCTGGAGTCCCAGCCGGACCCGAGGTCGCAGGAGTCCTTTGTGTGTTGGGTTCTGTTTTGTTTTGACTTGTGTATGGCCCGTGGCTACATAGTTTCGCCTACCACCACCCCCCCAATGATATCAGCGTAGATGCACGCAAGATGCTGAGAGCTAACTACACTCGAACTCGTACTCGTATTCGTGCCTGCTGGCAAATGTTGTCTTTGCTTAAAGAGTTGCATTAAAATAGTTTCAATCTATTGCGAAGCCTAATTCTGCCACTGAAATAAAACGTTCCATTTCCATGTGTTCCATTTGGGCTGAAAAACGAAAACAACTTTCAGTGTTGTTGGGGTCACTGAGAGATGGATGTTTTTTTTTTGCAATCAGCAGATTGTTGAGGGTTTTTCGTGAGCACTTCTAATTATTACCATTACGCATGTTTATTCAACGAATTCCCTGCCATCCCGCCATTGAATTGCCAAATTTTGCAATCGGACGTTGGGCGAAAGCTAACAAAAGAATTAGGGAAGGGGAAACCCTTTGATTCGTTGCGAAGACCTACAAATAAGCTGGGAATTAAATCCTTTTTTTATTTTTTGCCCAATCTTGGCATTATTCCTCGTTCACATTCGCTGGGATTGGGATTCGGTTCAGTTCGGCCAGTTCGGACCGTTCGGACCGTTCGGCCCTTCGCATATGTCCAGAATGTCCTGGCTGTCCATCAATTGCGAGGGCGCTTTTTGCCGGGGCTTTTGCGCCCTAAACTGTCAATTGTTCGATAGATATTTGCCAATTTTACAGTCGTCCTGCCTCGATTTCACTGCAAACAGAAACAAAGCCGAATGCAAATAAACGCAGGCGGGCCGGCAGTCAGGCAGGCCCAGAAGTGGCAGGGCCTAGAACAAAGCAGCAGTCCCCCCCACCTCCGCCCCATCCAAGGGGTGGCCATTCGGACATTCGGCTTATCACAATTGACCCATCACACGAACGAGTAGACAGACGATGTCGGACCTGTGTCTGTCTGCCCGTCTGTCCGTCTGCCAGTGTGGCAGTCTGGACATTGGTTTAAGCACCCCATCTCTCCCTTCGAATGGGACAATTGACTCTCGTATTTCACTGATGAACTTAACTTATGTCAAAATATGCGATAAGTAATCCTTTTTGGCTTCGACAGTCGGCTTCCTGTGCGAGTGTGGGTGTGCGTTTGCGTTTGCCAGTGTGGGTGTGGGTGTGGGTATGGGGGGTCGTACACTTGTCCGCCCGTGCTCCGAGGGTCTACAAGACCTTTCGCCTGTGTAAATATTTTCGTTCCAGTGATAATTCCGTACGCAGCAGGGCAGGAATGGGTTTTCGGGTTCAGGTTCGGGTTCTCGGGTCTCAGAGTTGATGGAAAATGCCATTTCTGTACATTTGTCACGAAATCTAAAACAAAAAGTTTATTTATGTTTTCTTTTGCCTCGAATTGAGAGCTCGTAATGAATTGTGACAGGAGACGGAGACAGAGACGGAGTCTGAGAGCTCGAATGGGGGAGAAAGTGGTCAAGATTGGGCCTTGTTTGAGCTTCATTTGGTCTGCCTCAAAAGTGGGGGGGGAGGGGAACACAGAGGAAACACAGACCATAGTTTGTTGTGGACAAGAGCTCTTCTTTTAGTGGCACTTCTCAACCCCGATTTCTGGCAGTGTACTCCACTTTTGATTGCGACAATTTCATGCTTCCGCTTCATCTATAGATCCAGTTCCAGATCCATCCCGACCCCGAGACATACATAGAGACATCTATCTATCTATCTATTTGTGTACTGCCACATGGACAGCCCCTGTCATGGGGGCATCAACCCCAGCGACAGCACTTTGCAGAGGGTAACGGGAACGGCAACGGAAACCCCTCCAAGCTTAACGCCGAGATTCTCAATTAGGATAATCTCCCAATGACTACGCAAATATTGGCAAAATTCGAAAATTCGTTACGGACTCTGGTTCTGGACAGAACAACGCATTGGATTGGACACGAGGTGAAGTCATTGCCTGGTGCCAGGTCCCGGGTCCCGGGTCCCTGATTCTAGTTCCTGGTTCCTGGTTCCTGCTTTCTGTAGGGCTGTTTTTCCAGGCCTCGTAAAATGTTGCGCATTGTCAGATGAAATGCGTCTCCTGGGGGTCCGCTGGCCTGCATGATTGGGCGTGTATGCATGTGTGTGTTTGGGTGTGTGGGTGTGTATGTTTTGGGGGAGGGAGCCATGCCTCGCTGGCTGCGAGGGCTCCGAGGGTGCAGCCCTCTATTATATGCACATAAAAATAAATTCCAAGACTTTATTATGCCCATGTACTTGTCATTGTCGATGTGTGTGCAATGGACTGTGTTTTGTGGGTGGGGAGGGGTGTGGGTGGGGGGATGGAGTTGGGGATTCCACAGTAACATCCTACATATCCTGTCCTGCAATTGCAATTGTTGTTAATTCTACGAATGTACGAGTGTGGGTCAAAGTTGGAGTTGGAGTTGGAGTTGCAGCTGGATTGGGGTTCCGAGTGGATTTTGCATTTGTTTTGTGGACCGAGCGGACTGTGCAGACTGTGTTTAATTTTTCGCAAATGTCCAATTGAATAACATGGGATAAACGAACGCTTCATTGCATTCGCAGTGCGCTGTAACGAAGGACACCCGCCCTCGTCCTCGTCCCCGTCCCACCTCTTCTCATGTTTTCCTCCGTTTTGTCATGCTATTGTGTGTGATTTCTATTTGGTTAGTCAATTTTGGATTATTGTGGACAGTTTGGCAGGGACTCGTGCAGAGAAAGAGAGAGAAAGTTGGCTGACAAATTGAATTGGAAGCAAAATCCCCGATTTCTTTTTGTTAAAGTTTACCCGAAAAACTTTGGGAAAGGCAATCTCCAATCATGTGTTACCTACGCCAGCGTTTTTGCTTTGTCGATTCGGCAAAGTTTATTGGAGCACAGCCGATCGGTGCCGGCCCGGCCCGGCCCGGCCCGGCCCTACCCGACCCACCCAACCAAACAAAATGACAGTTTGATGCACTCGAGGCGGGTAATAGACAAAAAGTGCAGCCGCCTTTTAGGCGCTACGGAAGAGCCCGAAGTCGTGGGAGTAGAAGTCTGAATGGAAGCCAAAGTGCCCGCCATGAAAAAGTTTCCCCTCTAAGCCAGCAGCAGCAGCAGCAGCGCCGGCAGATGGTTATTGATAACCCGAAAGCGACTTCTGGCCCTAAGTGCGCCTAAGTGTATGCCTTGAATGTTGTGCAACTGTAATTTGGTAATCTCAAGTATGCCACACATAAATGGAGATAGAAAGAGAGCCATAGAGAGAGGGAGAGAGAGAGAGAGAGAGAGGGAGACCCTTGCACAAAGTGAGTTTTCAATCTCCATTGAGATGACAAAATTTTCCTTTCAACTGCTGCCCAAGCGAGCACTTGAGCATGTCTTTTGGCCATTGTCGAGTGGGAAATTGTGGTCAGGCCATTATAACTTATAACTGGAGCTGCTCTCATGTCCGTTCCGTTCCGTTCCGTCCCATCCCCTACCCCTTTTTGGGGCATTCCATTTTGCAAATGAAATTCAAACTGACTTCGTATCAATTTAAATCAAATGAAGTGCACTTTTTGCCAGGCCAGGCGTCCTTCCAAGGAAGAGATGAGAGCGGAGCCGGCAGTACTCGAGACCCACTGAAATATTGAGAGCCTCAAAGAGTTGAAAGTGCTTAGGGCAAAGCAATCGAGCGTTAAGTCGAGTTCCGGCCCAAAAGCCCCCAACAAAACTTTAGCACAGTTTCTAAGCCCCCGACTTCAGGACTGCTGGATGGTTACATTTCGAGTGCAGTTGACATAGTTACGGCTGTCACGGGCACAGCCCGGCCAGAGCTCGGGCACGTGCTGGTGCGAAAGTTGTCCATTGCTCATTACGTGGTCAGCAGGTTAAACGAGGTGAGAAGTTGTCTGCAAATTAGAATTTTTGCCCCCAAAATAGTTTAAGTAGGCAGCAGCAAGCCCTTGATGGGAGTCACACAGGACACTCCCTCTCGAAAAGATGAGTGCGTGAAAATGGGGGCTGGCCTCATCCGCACTCCTCTCCACACACACACACAGACACACACATGGACATTCACCTGGGCAATTTACGCTCTTGGCAGCTGAAAACGATGCCAGCAATTTAATGAGCTGCCATTTATATAAAAAGCAGCAAAGTAGCCAAGTGGCGTGAGCAGTAACAGGGCCAAGAGGACAGGGACCGAAGGTAGACAAATATTTAGCAACGTTGGCGGACAGACACACGCACGGTAAGGGACCTGGGGAGGGGGCATTCCTCACATGGACACAGGCACAGACACAGACACAGGCACATCGAGTGCCGACTGTGATTCATGCAACAACAGCAACAGTAACAGCAGCAGCAGCAGCGGCAGCGGCAGCAGTAGCTGCCCATAAAAATGGCTTAAAATGATCATCATAAACGTTGAGTGAGCAAATATTGCAATAAAAGTAAATGACTGAAGGACGTCGTAAAATATTTATACGTGAGATGCTCACACGGCCACAACCTGCGGAGCGGCGCGGTCTGAGTCTGAGTCTGAGGCGGAAAGTCATGAATATCATAAAAATGGCAAGCGAGTGCCGGGAAATTAAGGAGCTGACGATGGAAAAGAAAAGTGCTATGCATGCACAAATGTAAGCATACCTGACCCACTGATGAACTGGTAGCCAAACTCTAGTTAGTGGAGAGGGCGGGTTTGGGTTCTCTCCCTATCAGAGATCCCTCCCCTAATGCAGTTGGGCCCCATGAAAATTTCATTACAGTGCACTTTATGGTGCAAGTCTCAGCTATAAAACGAGCATTTTATGATAGTTGCAACTGAAGATTGGGTTGGGGATGGGGTTCTCCTGCCAAAGCTCTCATGCCACTAGATGTTGTTGAAAAAGCTAAGGGCAGAAAAGCCTGAAAGCCAGGCTTTTGCAGCCAGTGGCAAGAGCAGTTGGCAGTTGAGTTTGAATTCAAAACTTGTACAGGGGAGGGTGGGGGGTTAATTTTAAATCTCGATTTATTATTCACTTGAAAAATAATCCCCGACAATTGCCTGAAATTCCTCTGCCCGCAGAGGATTCATTTTACTTGCAACGCTTGCAACCATTTTCTACCCCTAACATCATTTGTGGCTTAACTCTCTCTCAGCGCGCTCTCTCTTTCTCTTACTACCCCTCTTTTATCTGTTGTTACTGTGCCGAAGTTTCGTTAAGATACTTTATCTACTTTCCCCAGTGAGGGGTAGTTAGATAATGTTAGCTTACAGTGCTACCCCTTAACCACCAGTCATGTTATGACTCTGTTAAGACTCACATCTGTTGTTGGAAGCTTTGGGTCTGTTAAGGAGATCTGAGCTGGAATGTTAATGGTTTGCATTGTCAAAACATGTACGTAGGTGCTGTAAAATCACCTATTAATTCCCATGGATATCGTGTTCCGTTAGCATACATTCCTCTGTACAAACAACATTCTGTTGGGTAACATTATGTTCGTCCCTAGAAAGCTTTCGGGTTTCACCAACAGCTTTAAGCTTTGTCCCTCCTCTCTGTTACTGAGCAGTGATTCCAACGGTGACCATTGGTCCCCTCCAAAACGATGTAGGGGAAGCGCCCCTACCAGAGAAAGCTCTCCATAGAGGAAGCTCTCCCTCAAGTATGCAACAATTTGAGAGATTTACTCCGATTGCCGTTGCTTTGCTGCTGCTGCTGCTACTGCTGCTCATTAATGGCTGCTGCGACGCAGACGCCGAAGCCAGAGTTGCAGTCGGCGTCGTCGTCGCCGTTGCCGTCGCAGTTGGCAGCGAAGCGAGGTGCCGATGCTGCCGCTGCGGCTGTTACATTCGTGCTGCATACTTTTAGGTGCTGCGCCGCTATTTCGGCTTTTGCATAACTTTTATTGTTGAAAACACAGCTGCTGGCCGAATTTGGAGCCAAGTGGAGAGGCAGTGACACCGACAACGACGACGACGACAACGACAACGACGACACCGACGACACGACGAGAGCAACACGGAAGTTAAGGTCGCTCGTTCAGTCGTTGCCAGTGCCGACTGTTGCTCATCTCCCGACGATTCTCTCTGTATGTGTGTTTGTATGTGGGTGTGTGTACGATTGTTGGAGAATGCACTGGTGTGTGTGTGTGTGTGTTTGTGTATCTTTGTGAATGTGTGGCGTGTGTGTGTGTGTGTGTGTGTATCGAAAGCCGGAGCTGGCAAATGCGGCCGGTAGTCGCATCGTCGCATCTGGCTAACGCCGCCATAAAACGCAACGCATTCAATGTGGCAAGCGCAACAATGAGCTGCTGTTGCTGTCGTTGCTCCTGCCGCTGCTGCTGCTGCTACTGCTACTGCTGTTGATACTCCTGCTCATCGGAATCATCGGCATAATCATCGTTCACGTCGTCGTTGTCGGATCGTGTGAATGCAATTTTGCATTAATTTTTTTGTTTGGTGTCTTAACTGCAGTTTGGTGAACAGTTCCAACCAGTGCGGCTCGCCAATTGACGTGCAAAACCGTGCCACAAAAACTCAACTTAACTCAACTCAACTCTAGGTCCAGCGCCAGTTACAAAGTTCTAAAGTGGGTAAATAAAACGCAAATTATCCAGTTTTGGCGCCAACAAACCGTGCGACTGTGTGGGGCTCTGTGTGTGTGTGTGTGTGTGTGTGTGTGAGTGAATGTGTGTGAGTAACAAGTTGGCCAAACATGTGGCCAAAAGCAACTCAATTCCTCGACTGCTGCTGACCCTACTCACAGCTGGTAAGCCGTTCTGTGCCGAGAGTGGGGCAGAGGCACAGAAAATGATAGATATGATAGGCCCCTATCTCCATCCTGATCCTTTCAACTGTGTGTGATACCCCGAGTGGACGGAATCGCCTTTCTGTCTGTGGGAGTTTTGTTCGAAAAGTCACTTTCCATTCATGTGAGATCTCATTTCCTGCCTGCCAGCTCTTTCTGCGTATACGCAATGTGCTGTGGCAGATTCACACTTGCAGAGATAATGCCACACGCAAACTGTAAATTAAATTCACACTCAAACAAACCCGAATCACACTCTGAATAAATCGCTTCGCGGTAATAGAATAGAGGCGGCCGCAGGCAGTGAGGCAGCCATAAATTCTAGCACTCCTTGGCATGGGGCATGGGGCATGCGGCAAGCGGCATGCAGGGGCACGCGGCATGGGAAAATACTTGAAAACTAAAACAATACAAACACTTTGGCAAAATAGCCGTCGGCGCATCGCATCGCATCGCTTCGCGAATATTTGCCCAAAATTCGAATTAATAAACAAACAGAGGGCGGGGCGAAGGCCATGTGAGTGTGGAGAGGGTGGCGGCGGGGAAGAGGCATGTGTGAGTGGGGGCGTGGCAGGCGGAATCGAATAGATAGAAGCCAAAGCTAGATAATTTGGCGTGCAAACAAGCGCCAATCGATTGCCTAAATCGAATATTGGCAAAAATCTAATCAACCATCAAAGGCAGCGCCAGCGCTGGCCCCCAACCCCCAACCCCCGACCCGACTGACCAGTACGACCAGTAGTATCACAAGTATCATTCCTTCAATTACCATTTCGCCACAACAACAACAGCAGCAGCCAGACAGCCAGCTAGCCAGCAATTGAAAATCGAAAAATCCAAAAATCCAAACATAACGAACAATCAAGAATCAACAACAACCCAAAACGAAACGAAACGAAACATTTTCGATGTGAGAATTCACTTAAAATCCGCGCTGATCTGATCAATTTGTGGACCGCTTGAATTTGTAAACGATACAGAAACGGTAAAGAGTTGCCAACATCGAATTGTGCTGTGGCAATCAGTAGCTCATCGATTTCAACGCGATTTCATTGATGGTATTGATTAAATGTACAATGAAATTGACTGTCCAGAAGGTAAGTCAACAACCGCAACTGCATATTATCCTTAGTTGGTCCCTCTTAATCGCAGGATCTGGCGCGCGCGCTCACTTGTTGCATAGCCGTGCAGTTGTGCAGCCGTGCGGCTGTGCGGCCGTATTCCCATATGAATAAGCAAATAAATTATAAGATTCCATCGCATACAGTACTTATCCGAGAAGGAGTCGACGAAAAGGCTTTTAACGCCACAGAATGAATGCAGCTGCTGGATTCCTGGGGCTTCCTGCCTCCACTCCGCCTTGGCTTGGCTTGGCTTTCCCACTCTCTTTGCCATTACATATTAAAAGAAAATACGAGAAAATGCTTGCAAATATTTTATCAATAATGCAGCTGAAGACAAAAAGAAAGCAACTCAAGAACGAACGAAAGAAAACATCCGGCAAGAAAGAAAAAAATAAGAAAACCATTGAAAAGCCTGGCAATGGGAATGGGCTAGGGCCTGGGAACGGGGTTTCTGGTTTGGTTCTTGGTCTCGGTCTCGGTCTTGGTCTCGGTCTGGTGGCAATGGGTTTCCTGGATGCTGGGCTGGGAGGAAATACGTAGTCGTACAATAAATTCAAGAAACCATGCAGCAAACGACTGGAGACTGGAGAGACGTTATGATAATCATATTACACATACGCCCAGTATGCCGCAAACAATATACATACATACATATATGTAGGAAGTATAGACGTAGCAACAGAGCTGCTGCGACCGAACTGAAGGCGCTTTCCATTTTGTATGCAATTTACATATTTTCCTCTATTGTTTTGAAAAGCCTCATGCCGCACATTACTTATCAATGATGATGCCGCCGCCGCCGCCGCCTCCGCTAGGCAGGCAGGACCTGAGGCAGTTGACTGCAGGACGCAGATGATTGGTTGGCTATGCCACCGATTGGATGGGCCACTAGTTTCGCAGTTCCTGTACGGTTCTTACCGTTGATGTCCTTCTATTTCGTGACATTCGTCAGCCTCTTTCAATGGATCAATGGAAAAGTTACAGCCAGACTGTCGTCGACTATAGCTATAGCTATAGCTATAGCTTTCATGCTTGTTCTATTTCGTTGGTCGTACATCTAGGTTTTATTTCATTCGCTTTTACATACGAAACATCCATGAAGATGTATTCATACGCACGCCTAATGCTGCCACGGCAGGGGAGGGGGGCACTGGCAGTGGCAGGAACCACACAGATGCGATTTGCATAGAGAAAAAGAATATCCTCAACTCGCAGGAGGGTGGGAAAAAGATAGCAATAGAACGAGATAGATACAGGGAGAGAGAGAGGGAGAGAGGGAGAGTGTGAGAGGGATCCACGAATGAGATGTTGCTTTAGTGATTGTCTCTTCTTCCTGCCGCCATTTGCCTTTTCTTTGTCTGCGCCCGTGTCGTCTGCCTTGCAGTTTGCTCCTCCTTTGGGCGCTGCGCGCTCCTCCTCCAGCTCCTTCCTGCGTAGGACCGTGTGTTCATGTGTGCTCCACCACCGCCACTCCCACTCCAACTTGCGCTCTATCTTTCAACCCCTCCTGCCTCCCTCCCGCTCGCATTTAAATATACATTTGAATTCCGTTTCAAGTTAGCGGCTACGAAAATAAAGCCAACGGAAGAATGTCGAGAAAATTATTTTTTAAAGGTAAGAAAAATATGTAAAAATTGTATCCATTTGTACACATTCGCTTGTGTGTGTGTGTGCATGCGTGTGTGTGTGTGTATGTGTGTGTGTGCGTGTGAGGGGGTTATAAAAAATTGAAAACGGCAGGCGCTAAGGCGTGGCACGAGCAGAGGCCAAAAGACGCTTACAAAAGGCGTCGTGAAAATAAAATAAAAATGTTGAAATACGAAAAGAAAGGAAATAAAAAAAAAGAAGGCAGCAACAGGAGCAGCAGCAGCAGCATCTGCCGTCAGGCAAAAAGGATTTGCATGCGTGGATCCCTGTGTCTGTGTGTGTGTGTATGGGCTGGGGCGGGGGCGGTGGCGGTGGTGGGGGGGTAGCTCCATTTGCCTTTTTGCCAGGACCTCCCTGGGGAACTATTGTTCTTATTGTTGCCTTGGATATTTTCTACGCTGTTAAGTTGACGCAAAAGGATCTCCAGGATCTGCCTGCAGGCGTGTGTGTATGTATGTATGTGTGTGTGTGTGTGTCTGTGCCTCTGTTTGTGTGGAAAGGTACTAAGTCGGAACAAAGCTCAAAATTATGCAACATATTTTTTATTTTATTTCCGTTTTCTCTCCTTGTCTCTCTGGATTGCCAAGGCCTTGCGGCTTGCCTCAACCCACGGTCATGTCCATGCCCATGCCCATTCCCCGCCCCCTCTACGCCTTTGTCTCATTGGCTTCTCTCCTATACCAAGTAATGAAATTACATCTCGCAAGGAGACATACACTCTCTCTCTCTCTTTCTTTCTGCCTCTGTGCTCTCTGTCCCTCGTTCGTTGAGCTGATTATGGAAATGAGAAAGGGAAGAATGGCAAGAATGGGATTTTTCCTTCATTTTTTTTATTCTCCAGCAACGCATTATGCAGCTCCTAACGATCTCCGGCGGTTGAGAGTGAGTTAATTAGATTGTAAATACTAGTGGTGGGCGCAGGCAAAAGGGCAGGGCAGGCAAAGGAGCAGGAAAAGGAGCAGGGAATGGCACAGTCTTCCATCAAATCGGGGTCACCATGCCAACCAGCCAGTGACTGTCGCTCATTTTCCAGCCAGGTACTTGTTCTATATGAAAACCACTTCGTTTATTTGACATCTTGCCGGCATCCCATTATCCCATTGAGAACTCCTTTTGCAAAATATTTGCGCTTTGTGCAGACTCTTGAATTAATATCTCAGTGGGAAAATGTAGAGCTATCTCTGGTATGGTCTGGCATGGTCTGCTTTGGTCTGCTATGGTCTGGCAAAAATTTCTTGATTATGTAGCTGCAAAACCAAAATGTCCAAAAAATTTAATTAAAATTGTCAAAGTTAATTTCGGGCAGAGTCCGGCAGCAGCATCATCCGTAATGGGAGGCGGAACGTGAGCGGGGCAGCGGAGCAGCGGTGCAGCGGGGTACAGAGGCAAATATGCAACAGTAAAAACAGAAAGCTGCAACTGAGAGTAGCGTAAAATATCCAAATATTCATGCAACAACAGAACATGAGGAATAACACGAGATGTGGCTGTGGAGATAGAGCTGGAGGCTAGAAGCCAAAGCCAAAGCCAAAAGCACTGGTCCAACTTTTGCTGTTGGCTAAAGGGAAAATCAGGCTGGAAGGAAACGTGGCCAGTGGTGCAGGGGGCAGGGGGCAGGGGCTGAGTGTGTGTTCTCTGAAACTTTAGTTTTTCGGAGACTTTGCTTGGCGTTTTCAAATAAATTTAATTCAATGTCTCTTCAGTCAGTCATACAATGGACACACACACATGCTGTCCCCTGTCCGTTGTACGCCGTACGTTGTACGTTGTACGCCGTACGTTGTTCGTTGTGCTGTGGCATTGTCCCGTCGTTGAGCTGCAAGGTTGAGCTGAGCTCCATGTGCGATCCATTCAAGCATCGCTCTTTGGCTTTCATTGGCTTTTCATGCGAGCGGAAACTTGTGCTGCTGCTGCTCCTCGATGTATGCAAATTGTTTGGCGCCCAGCAAAAGGGAAATCTGAACAGAGTGCAGAGTACAGGGTAGAGGGTACAGGGTATAGGGTAAAAGGAAAACACCGAAACGAGAAATGACCAAAAGCAAAACTTTTCAACACTTAATGAATCGCCTGAATGGGGCAGAGGCAGAGGATGGAGCTTGTTTCAGGGATTGCTGCTTGATTGGCCCCAGAACCCAGCACTCAGCAGCCAGCATCCAGCATTCAGCTCCCAGCTCCCAGCAGCGCAGTAGAAAGTGGAAGTGGAATTGGCATTGGCAGGCGCTTTCAATGCGAGAGCACATGTTTACTTTGACATACTTCTGATTGGGGAGGGGCACACTTTAAAGGGAAATCAAGGCTACCCAAGCCGGGTTCGACTCAAAGGACACTGTCCAGAGGCCTTTGTCCAGAGAAGGAGCTTAGTATATACCCGCTATACATATGTATGTATGTGTGTACTCCGTAAAAGGAGCCCAGCACAGCCCAGCCCAGCCCCACTTGAGGCACACGGTCATGCATATTAACAGCCTACTTTCACGTAATGCCAGACGAACCAAACTGACCAGAACGGGACCAGGAGACCGGCCAAGGAGATCCAAGGAAACAGCCGCCACCCGTGACTTACTGGGAGGAAAGCAAAAGGAAATTATCTCATCCCCCCCCCCCCACACTCACACGATGACACTTGTGGGGGGGATGACACGCCGACTGTCGCCCATCGCCCGTCGCCCGACTCCCGAATTCTAGCTCAAGTGGCCGGACATTTAAATTCAATCGTCGCCATTTTTTATGCGTTTCCTCTTCCTTTTTAATTTGCTCGCTCCATTTCTCGTTGTTTTTTTTTGTCTGCTGTTTTCCGCTCCTTGCGAGGCGAGTGTCCTGGCGTGTTATTTCTCTTCCCTGCTCTGCTCCCCTCTCGCCCTGCCTGCCATGTCGTGGCATGCCATTCTTCGACTTCCTGTTCTGTGCATATGCATGTGTGTGTGGGTGTGGGTGAGTGGGCGGGCATGTGGGTTCGTCCCCACTTCCTGTGTCTCTCTCTCTCTCTCTGGGAATGTCCTGCGGATGTAATAATTGTCAGCAGCAGTTTGTGGCACTAGTTTAAACGCGATCCACGCAAAAATAGCCAGCCATCGGAAATGCTAAAGTGAATTTTATGCTAGCCGACCGCCCGAACCGCCCGCTCGTTCCACCCCTATGCAAATCGCTTTGCTGGTCCTTTATCCCTTTCATTTTATTTTTACACTGCAGACGTTTCGGCACTTGCTTGGACCAGGAGGGGAAGGGCAAGGGATAATGTAATTCACAGGGTGTACTTTCTGGTTCGATTATCCCTTTTAAGCCATCGCTAGACCATACGTTTTCCGCCGACGATTCTGCTGCTTTACTGCTGCTCTGGCCCGCCTGCAATCCTTCAACTATCCAGCCAGGACCTGCCGCTGCCACTGCCGCTGCCACCGCTGCTGTTGTAACTCTTCATCCTTCTGATGTTGCATCGCTGTACATACATTAAATTACCGGCTGCCAATTACCCAACGCACCGCAACGCACACACAAACACAAACACAAGCACAGCCATAGATAAGCAGACACACCCACACAAATGAACGCATTAAAACCATTACCGCTATGCGCGACACAGCAACAGCAACAGAGGGGAGAGGGGGCGACGCGTTGGCGTTGGCGACTAGTAAAAATTGAGGGCGGGGTACAGGGGGTGGTAAAAATTGCACAACATGACAGCAAAATGCATATTATGCATAATTAACTGTTTATGCGAATGAGTGACAAGCGAGAGGACATAGAGACACGCCGCACAACGTGGCATGCATGCCGTTGCTGTTGCCGTTGCCGTTGCCATTGCCAGAGCGGGTAGCGGGTTGCGGGTGCCCCGCCTATGACAATGATAATCATAATCATAATCATAATGCTCATAATGATGATAATTATAATGATGATGATTGCATTTGCTGAAAGTGAAACAATGCAATGCCCCTTCCTGCTGCTGCTGCCACTGATACCTCTCTCTTCTGGATCTGCTCCTGCTGCTTCTGCTGCTGGTGCTCCTCCTGCTGCTGTTGCTGCTGCCACTGATTCCTTTCTTCTGGGGGCTACTGGGGCTATTGGGGCGGCTGCTTCCTGCTAATTTAGACGTTGTGCTCTGTAGCTTTTAATAATTCACACCACGAAAGACAAAGGCAGAGGCGGCAACGACAGCAGCAAAAAATGGGTTAAAAAAATTGAAAGCAGACACCGGGGGAGGACCCATGGGCGTGGCTGGCCATCGGAGGGGCTTGCTTGCTTGCTGGCTGCCTGCCTGCCTGGATGGCTGGCTGGCTGCTCTGACGTCGCTTTCACTTCGCAGGCCGTCAATTTGACATGTTTACCATGTGTCTGGGGCCCAGGACCAGGACCAGGACCAGGATGAGAGCGAGGATGAGGACCGAGACCAGGGCCAGGCTTCTCATATAACAAAAGGCTTGTTTGCGATGGAGAAAGAAAGAGTGCTGGATAAAAAAAAATAGCAGAGTGTAGGACACATTCCGGGGCAGAACTTTTTTAGACTGTTTGATGGCATTTTTTGTTGGGTTTTGTGGTTGTCTCAAAACGGGAAGGGGGAAAAAAGCTGAGAAGAAAAGCAGAAAATGATTTTCCCAGATGTATGGAGTAAGTTCTGATGACATGACAACAGGAATCATTGTCCACAGTTGGCAGGAGTACGACTTAATAGGTTGTTGACTTACGGGAGAGACAGGAGGCAGGAGACAGGCGACAGGACAAGACATTCAATTAGAACTCAGTTTACCTTTAGAATTGATTAAATTATGCATAGCCGATGGGCGGTGGGCGATGGGAGGTGCGGTCACTGCACATTCTGGCCTAAAAAACTCCCATACTCTCTCTCCCTGTCTCTCTCTCATACGCCTCGACGAGTTGTCTCGACCCTGCCATGCATGATTCAATGAACGATGCGATGCGATGCGTTGCCATGTCAATGGCAACGGCAATGGCAAATTATGCAGAATTGCAGCCAAAACAGCCAAACAACTATTCAATTTCACTCATGTGCAAATATTTTATTACCCACACGGACAGAAAAGACAGAGAGACAGAAGAGAGAGAAGAGACAGGGAGACGGGCGGAGAGGCGGAGAGGGAGACATTCGGTTGGCCAAATTAATTAATAAACGCAATGGCAACAATGACAAATTTTCCGCTTGGAAAACTGCAGCACCGCACAAAACCCAAACCCAAACCCAAAGTCAAAAACAAAGCAGCCAAAAACCAAAACAAAAAAATCGAGAAGCGAAATGTCGACATTAGAAAATTAGAAAATTATCGGGGGGCTGTGGAGAGTAGAAAATTGATGGACATATAGAATAATGGGAGATGCGTGGTGCCATCTGGCAGTCATCAAGTGCAAGGATATCCTTAAAGCAGAACTCCTTCTTCTGCTCTGCTCTGCTCTGCTGTGGTCTCATTGTTCCCTGCTGATTATGATTTTGCGGTGAATCACTGACACACGTGCCCCAGAACAATGCGATTTCTCTGCTTGCACCCTCTCTGCGCTTTAATTTATGTTGCACAATAAAGTGTGGCACAAAGGAAGGGACTGCCGCTGCGATTGCGACTGCGACTGCCACGGGGAAGTACGTGAATTATTGATAAAGGTTAAGATTGCTTTAATCGGGAATCACGGGGCGGCTGATGGCTGTATCCATATTTCATCTGAAACCTTTTGCCAACCAACAACAGCAACAGAAGCAGCAACAACTTGAGAATGCAACTTTTATGTGGCTTTTGTCTAGGCCCCGAAAAGTCCTGATCCTCCACCGCCTTCGTCGCTGCCTCCGTGGCTGCCTCCGCCTCTGTCTCTGTCTCTGCGCTCTTTGCAGGACTGTCGCCAACAAAACGAAAGCCAACCGCCAGCCAGCCGCCTCTTCAAATAATCAAAAGGAACTAAAAGTGCTCAAGCATCAGAAAAACTTCAAAGGCGGCTTTTCCATTTCCATTCCCGTTTTCAACGTTTTCAACGCTTTATTCGTTTTTTCTTCTTCAATTTCTTCTGTTTTTTTCTGTGGATTTTCGTACTCTCTCTCCCGCTTTTCCTTCGTTCTTTATCTGGCGGTTTTCACGTTTTGTTGGTGCCATTTTTAATTTAATTTGAAAATGCTTAAAACGCGAATTCTTTTTGTCTCTGCGTCTACTTTTGTTTCTAGAATTCCATGGCATTGTTGCACTCGTCCGCATGTGTGCCGCATCTCCGCCGTATCTCTTGCCTGCCACCTATTTCCACTCCACTCCACTTCCCAGAATTGGGAACTGCTTTGAGCAGGGAGCTGGGAGCAGGGAGCTGGGAGCAGGGAGCTGGAAGCTGGAAGCTGGGCAAAAGGCAGTCAGTCGCTAGTCGCGACTTGCAACTTTGTTGCAGCATTTGTTGTAAGCAAAGTTGGCAACGTTTGTGCATAAATGATGTGTCTCTGTCTTCCCTGTACCCTGTACCCAGTACCCAGTAACCAGTAACCAGTACGTGTGAGTCTCTGTTTCCATCTGGCACTGGCTGTGCCTCTGGCAGTTGTATTTACCACACGTTGCACATACGCCGTGTGTGTTGACTCCATACACACGCAACAAAGAAAAGAAACATAAAAAAAATTGACAAAAAAAGAAGAGAGAAATCAACGCACACACACACACACAGACACACAAGCACACACACACACACACACAAAGTAAACACTCGCAATTATGTGTCGCGATTGTATCTGTGTGTTTGCCGGCCGGCTTGCCAGAGTTGCCAGCCATTTGTGATGTTTTGGCTGGCACGCTATCAGAGCGCACACAAGTCCAATGTCAAATATGCTACTCTGGACTCTCGACGCTCGTCGGTCTCGTCGGTCTCGTCGCTCTCGTAGCTGGCTGGCTGGCTGGCTGGCAAATAAGACAATGAAAATACTTCCCCATCTGTCTCCTGTCCCCCCTACTGTTCCCTCTCTCCCGCACTCTGTTTGCCTCGCCTGTTGGCGGCAGCGGCAGCGGCGGCGGCAGCCCTTGGCGTTGGCATTAAAAAAACAAAATAAATACACTCGTCCTGGCCTGGAGATGGGAGCCAGGCCAGGCACGAGCCGGCGATAACCCTGTCTCGCAGTCACGCGGCCATCCCTGCAACGCACTCTCACTGCTAGTTGAGTTCTTGCCACATTCCTCCTGGCCACCACATCGTTTTGTCATTCTGTGAATGCGAGCAAACTTTGTGGCGAGGCAGGACAGCATACGGGAGGAGCAGCAAGGAGGGGCAACAGGAACAGAAGTACAATTGCTTTTATGAAATTAAATTACGGCACACACGATTTAAACACCCGCTAAAGTGCACTTGAAAAGAAAACTGGCAACTTTTGTGGTTTCCGTGCGTTAATAGACCTCCCCCTCCCCCCCCCCCCCCTCCGCACAAATAGGTTTGTTTGGCTGCTCAGCTTCAAATGCATTCATTTACAAAAGAGGGGAAGGGAATGCATCCCCCTCCCCATCCACACCGAATATGTTTGGAAAGTAATCAATTAATGTCGGCAGCAATCGATAAGCAATTTTCATTTGAGTAACTATTTTAATTGAATGAAAATATCATATAGAATTATCATCAAGTGTCTGTCAGATGAAGCCGAAGCAGCAGCAGAGCTGCCTCGCCCACTAAAATATGGACGATGTAATGCAATCAACACAGACACAAGTGCCTCGCTTTGACATTGATGCCTTGGTTTCTTTCATCTCCAGAGCAGAGAAGAAGAATGACAAACTGACCGCAAAATACAATAGACAGAACAGATGGCCACAGCCACAGTGGACTAAGACGACGATGACGACGACGCTACTGTCACTTTAAAGCTGAAAATGTAATTAAATAATTGCAATTGAAGGAGGAGCCTGCAAAATTACATAAATACATCAAATAATCAACACATTAGCAACTTTTGCGTAATTACATATGCAAGAGGCATACAGATTGCAGATGCACAGGGAGATGGAGCTGGAGATGGAGATGGAGTTGGAGTTGGAGCTGCAGATTCGAGTGCAGATAAAGTTAGATCTGAGCAGATGCGGATGCGGATGCGAATGCGAAGCAAGGAGCAACAATGGCAAAACTGGCTGTCCAGGCTGGACGGACTGACAGACGGAATAACAATTGTGGTGCTCGTATAATTTGGTAAATGGAAATGGATACATTTAATAACTAAACTAAATAGAAAGTCATTCCTGCTGCTCCTCCTGTTAGTGCTCCTCTCCTGTCCGCTGCCCACAAACCCCACAAAGGCAGCATCTCACATTCGGGCACGGGTATTTCGCATTGGTATCTGTATCTGTAACCGTATCTGTATCTGCATCTGCATCCGTATCTGTATCTAATGGATATTTGTTTATTTGCATGGAAATTCGAAATTAAACTATTGAATCATTGAAAGCCCTTTGACTTGGCCAATGTGTGGAACGTGTCCGAATACGAGACGGAGAATCTGGGCACCACCTGCCAGGCTCTATCGCTGTCCTTGTCTCTGGCCTCGCTACGTCCTGGCCAAGGCAAACAAATCGATTGGTGATTGCAAAATTTAATAGGATTTAAAAATTCTAAATTGCTAAACAAGACTTAAGCTTCTCCTGGCCTGGCCCTCGATATCGAAGGTATACGAGTAGGAGAGTGTACGAGCATATGTATGTATGTACGTGTATGTGCCACGCCACCATGCAACAGACCACAAACTGCTGTGGCTGCGTGCCTTAAGTGGAATTGTTTGTAATGCGTTGATGAGAACGACAACAGCAGAGAGAGGAGAGACAGAGACAGAGACCGAGTCGATAGAGTGAGGGAGTGGGTGGCGGAGGGCAGTCCCAAGTACCCTCAATGAGGATTAATTTAAATGAGATTCTTAATTTACTTTAGTCTATTGGCACAGAGAGGGAGGGCAAGGGGAGGGCAAGGGCATGGAGCGGAATGGAATGGGCAGTAGAGGCTTTTGTTCTGGCGCTGATTGCACAATTTTGTAAGCAATTTGTGTGTGTGTGGGGTTGGGGGTTGGGGGTTTGGGGCTCCAACGAGGTGCGGCCGGAAGGCTCTCTCGCCTTCCATTGTCCCGAAACGAGATTTGCTTTCCATATCGCATCCGATTAACTGGCCAATGTCTCAGCTGCAGCTTCTGCTTCAGCTCTAGATCCAGCTACCAAAACATTTCCTGTACAGTTTCGCACTCGAGAGCACTCAATCAAGCCGTGTGGCAGTTGGCCACAAAATGAGCAACGACTCGGCAAGGGGGCCAGCTTCTGGCCATGGCCCTGGCCCTGGCCCTGGCCCAGGCACTTGGACACGCAATCAGAGAGAAAACTTTCCACACTTGCAGTGTATTGTAATTCAAGACTTTTCTCCAGCTCCTCCCTGGCTCTCCTCGTTCTCCTGGCACTCTGGAGCAGGTCAAGCTGACAAGAACCGAAAACCCGGAGAACAATAATGGGAGCAACAATGCAATTGCCAAATGCCAGAACGATGGGGAAAGATGGTGCCCATTGCTGGCTGCCAGCTGCCTCCTGCCTCCTGGATGCTGCCTCCTGGATGCTGCCTGCTGGATGCTGGGGTGCAACAGAAGATGAAAATAGTTTAAGTGCAAAATTTTACGCTTTATCGAATTACCCGCGGGTGCTTTAACTTACAGCCGAACTTTTGCAAGAGCTGAGCAAAACTTTCACTGGCCCGTGGTGCCCAAGCCCGTGCCCATACCCGTGCCCCTGCCCCTGCCCTTCCTTGTCCTCCAGTTGGAGCTGTAGCTGTAGCTGAAGACGATGATGGTGCTAGTGGTAGTGGTAGTTTTCGGAGCTTCAGCTGGATCTCGGGGCGGTCAGGACAGGAGAGGACAGGACAGGTCAGGTCACAATTTATGATTCCAAGGTGTTGCAATGGAAACTACGAGCACGAGTGCAGGCGCTTCTCTTCTTTTCACGGGGATAGAATTTGTTATATTTTCTTACTGTCAGCCAGAAAGACCATTTGTTAAATGAGTTGGCAAAGCTAATCGAAAAGTTATGGCTGGAACACTGAAGTGGAGACTGTACTGCCATGCACTGCACTGGCATGGCGCCTTGACCTGGATACGAGAACAGGACCCACACCTGGCCACCTGGCTAGCGGGCCACCAGGCCACACGGTGGCCACTCCTGATGACCGGCACAAACAAACGAATAAATAACGCCGAGGCAAACAATTTAACCGGGGACCATACGGTTCTTCGGCCATCGTCCTTCGTCCTTCGCCCTTCAACGAGACGGTGGATGCTGCAATAAAAAAATAATTTATAACAAAGCAACGGCCGAAAGAAACAGGCCGAAAGGGAGAGACCGAAAGAGAGAGAGAGCAGTCGAAATTGGCCCCAAAAAATGCTAAAGCAAGATTTATGCAAATCGGAAGTAAACATTAATCAAAATTTTTTCTATACCGAGAGCGATCCCTTGTGTTGTTGCATGCCACGAGCAGCCATGGAAAGTGTTTTCCTCTGTGTGTGTGGGAGTGTGTTTTTGTGGCACAGTTTATGGCGCCATTCTGGGTCAAAGATACGAATCGGATGCGGAAACGGGGACCACCTCCAAAAGTAGCACAGAACGGCGTTTTTTCTTGAAGAACTTCATAAATTAAAACTTCATATGTCAAAAATGCAAACGCCCTGAGAATTGCCAGCCATTCCTCCTCCCCTTCCCTCCCCACCCCATCTCCAACTCAACCTCCAGAAATTTCCCAGCTCTTTCCGCTTTTCCGGGTTGTCATTTATATTGAAGTGTCAAATCAGCAGAACGTGTGTTTCGGGTGCTGTCCAGAGAGGGAAAGAGAGGGGGAGAGAGAGAGAGAGGGAGACTGCAGCGTCCTGGGCCCTGTGGGTGCTCCTCAAGCAGTGCGTGAAGTGTGCCAGTCAAGTGCCAGACAATTAGTCTTCGTTTTGCCAAAAATTGTCAGTTTGAGTCCGCTTTTTGTGGCAGTGCCTGACCGGAGCCAAAACAGAGCATGTGTTCTGTTGACATGGCCTGGATAGTGTCGGGCAGGACCCTAGGGGTGCACGCACCCTGAATCCGCATTCGCCCCGACAGCCTTGTGTAATGATGTGGCCGGTAGGACCCCGGGACAGTCCTTGAAAACTGTAGTTTTTTGACTTCTTTATTCAACTCTTTGTGAAATCATTAGAAACGACTAAGTGGGGGGTGTAAGGGATGGCTTCTTCGTCTAACTACAGCAGGAGGATGGGGTGGGATCCCGACCAGAGCGCTTGGTGATTGAGAGGCGCGTGAACTCCTCGGCGGTGGTCGGATGAATGCCCACCGTGTTCAGCAGGGTCTTCACAGTAAGACCCGACTTGAGGGCCGCCGCAAAGCCCTGGATGACCTCCCCGGCCACGGGGCCAATGTAGTGCAGGCCCAGGATCTTCTGGTCGCCGGTGATCTCGGCCACAGCCTTGAGGTAGCAGTGACGCACGCTCTTCTGTGGAATGAAGAACTCGGTGGGCTTGTAGTAGCCGTGGAAGACCTCGATGTTGTCGGGGCCGTGGGTCTGGATGGCCGTCTCCTCGGACATACCCACGCAGGAGTACTCCAGTGGCGTGAACACTGTGGTGGCCACATCCGAGTAGTCCATCAGCTGCTTGGAGCCGGCAAAGAGGCGACGGGCCAGCAGGCGACCCGACAGGATGGCCACCGGTGAGAGCTCCGGCCGCCCGTGGACGATGTCGCCAACGGCAAAGATGTGCGGTACGTTGGTGGCTTCTGTGCTGTCCACCACGACCTTGTCGTCTTTGGTCTTCACGCCAGCCGCCGGCAGGTTGAGGTCCTCGATCAGACCCTTGCGCCCAATGGCCCAGAGAACGGTGTCGAAGACGTCGCTGTCCTCCTTCTCAGTCGACGTGTTGCGGTACTTGACCAGCAGTCGTCCGTCTCCCTGGCGCTCCACGGAGCAGGGGATCGTTGTGTGGAGGAACTGGACACCACGCTCCGACATCATGGCCTCCAGCAGCTCGGACATCTGGCGGTCGAAGCCGCGCAGCACTATGGAGCGCACCATCACCGTGGGCTCGTAGCCGAGTCCCTTGAGAAAACAGGCGCACTCCAGCCCCACATAGCCAGCACCCACCACCAGGGTGCGGCCGGGCTCCTTGTCGTAGCTGAAGATGTCGTCGCTGGTGATGCCGAACTCAGTGGCTCCCAGGATCGAGGGATAGCGCGGACGTCCGCCCACTGCCACCACAGCGTTGTCGAAGGTCACGTTTTTCTTGGGGCCGCCCTTGATGGAGTACTCTATAGTGTGCGGATCGACGAAGGCGCCCATGGAGTTGACGTACTCCACCTTCTTGTCGCGCAGGTCCACGCGCGTCACCCAGTTGACGGACTTGATGTGGTTCTGCACGGACTCGACCAGCTTCTTCCAGTCGGGCTTGATGTTCTGGTCGTTCACGTTCCAGCCGTAGGCCACCGCCTCGTGCACCGCCTCGCCCAGCAGCGAGGCCTGGTGCATCAGCTTCTTGGGAATGCAGCCGACGTTCACGCAGGTCCCGCCCAGACCCCACTTGGTGCCCACGGGCGTGGGCTTCACGTAGTCGAAGCAGAGCACACGGGCCCCATTGTCCACGGCCTCCTTGGCGCAGGCCAGACCCGCAGAGCCGCCGCCCAGCACCACCAGATCGTAGTCGTACTTCACTTTTCCCAGATACGAGGTTGATCGCACGCTGGCGCGGATGGGGCCGCAGATTCGAAGCAGTTGACACAGCGACATTTTGTTTTTAGAATGAATATGAATGAATGCTACTGCAAAGCAGAAATTATGAAATGGTGTAACACAGCTGACAGCTAGACAGACCTGCCCACTTTTCTCAATTGCTTCGTTAGCCAACACTTCCCCACCGCTCACAGTCGGCAGCTGGCTCCGATGGACGTAGAACGTAGGCTTTTAGCCAGCATTTAGCTCGATTAGTGTTCGACTGACCCACTTAGGGGCAGGATGCTGGATACAGGCGCCGCCGCCGGCGTCAGCCTCACATCACACCCAATCTGTGTGTGCGAATCCGCAGCATACGCATAACCCAATCCGAATGCCTCTCCATCTGCTGCTGGCGACTGACTTTTAGTTACGGCCCACAGGCATAGGCCCGGCGCACGAGTCCGCGCCCTCCTCCTCCACTTTGGTTGGACGTCCGTCAGCGTCGTTCGCATTCAATTGCAAAATGATTTATGTGGCTCTGTTTTTATGTGCTGTGCCCCTCGTGCCACGCGGGAGCTAGGGATGGAGCAGTGCGGAACTAATAGAGCGCGCTCACAGAACTAGTTCTTCCACTTGAGAGCAGAGCCTTGTGCTCCCCCCATAGTTTCCGTTTTGAGGAAATCGACAAATCTCTTAAGCAAATTTCCCTCCCCTCACCTCTCTTCTTCGTACATGGGACCTGGACATCTTTCAGTCCCCCCTGCGATTCAGGGTTCTTGGGCAACCTTTAGCATATATACAAATCCAGTGAAATGGTGAAATGTCAGTTCCAATGATTTATGCATCTCGCCCATGGACCATTTGGAATTTTTGGCAGGCCGTTGGGTAACTGGTTTCCTGCTCGTGTTTCCACCACCCACCCACCCGACCTACACACCATCCTCAAGTAAATGGCGTTCTGGTCTGCTGCCTGTCCATCTCCATCCCGCATCCCGCATCCCGCATCCCCCATCCTCTATCCTCTATCCAAATCCCAGCCCCAATTCTTGTCCATGTCCTCGGCTATCCTAATTTCTAATCTAATATTTTTGCGTACAAGAGAGTAGAGCAAAGGAAATTCCTTGGCATGTCCGATGTCTACTCTGGATATGATTTACTTTTGCGGTTTGTTTTTGGTGCGTTTAACCGCAAATATTTAATGGTTTTATTTCCCCATTGCCCTGCCCCTGCCCCAGTCCCAGCCCCAGTTCAAGCCACTGCCACAGTTCAGCTGCGATTCATTTGTCCATGTTCGTGCCAGTATCTGTGTGTATGTGTGTGTGTGTGTGTGTGTGTGTGCGTATCTGTATCTGAATATTTGAGCCAAGTTGAGTTGAGGATACCTCTGTGTGTTCTCTCGTTTCTGGGATATTTATTAGTTGAACCGATGGCCCAGTTATTTGTAGCTGTGGCAAGGCTAAGCCGGTGACGGATGTCCGATGCGGCACGGGAATGAGAAACGGGAACGAGAACCCACTTAAAGGCGCTCCAAAGAGCGACATTATTTGATCTTAAGATTTATTCTAGCACAGAGAACCTTAAAGGTCTACAGATCAGAGACAGAAACATGTCCCCGAACTCGCTGTATGACTTATCCATTTTCCATTTCATCAATGGGCTTCCAGGAGTGATCCATTCTCCCATCGACCAGTAGGACGTCCTGAGTAGAGTCTGAGTAGAAAAATGTTGAGTTTCAGAGATTCAAAACCCAACCATATATAGAGTATACATATATTGTACAGGACCAGAGCAATAGTTGACAGTAGAAGATCTCGAGTGACAGTACGATAGAAGGCTGAACGCGGACGTCTGGGTTGTTAAGGGGCTCTATGATGATATGATAATATGATGATCCCTATGAATAGCCAAGTAATTTCCATTTTATTTACTTTTTTTATTCTCTTCTTTCAGGTAAGTGTACTTTGCGTTATCTGGGACTTGGATTCAGAGTCATAGCCGGAGTCGGACAAATTTAAATAAACGAATTAATATCTGAAATTCTCCAACAATGAAACTTTGCCAGGGCAACGCGGGAAAAAGTCTCTCGCAATTGATGCGATAAAAGTTTAATTCCAAGTAAGGCTTCGCTCCTTCCATTTAGGCCTAATGTGCTGACAATCGCTGGATTCCAGGCACTCAGACCATGCCCTCGCTCCTCTCCCCCGTATCACCGTATCGCCGTATCCCCGTATTCCTTCTCTATCTCTATTCTATCTTTCTCTTGGTATAATTTAAAGTTCAAAATGACCAGGAGACCAGGAGACCAGGGCCTAGGCAACAACAGGGCGACAGACAGAGAGACACACAGACAGACAGAATTACGAGGAAAACTTTTTGTAAAAGTTGTAAAAAATGCAAAAGTTTCGCCAATAAACATTAGAAAAACTTTTGCGCCTCGTCTCACCTTACCGTTTTATGATTTGAATTGCACCGCACCACATCGCATGCCGCATGCCGCATTCCCCACTCTCCACTCCACTCCCCCCACCCATAGGCATAAGGTATATAATTTTTTGTCCTTTTGGTGGTGCCCCCCAAACTGCCTAGTGACAAGCATATCATAGCCTCTCCTCTTGGCCAAATGAAGCGCAATTTTAGAGAAATCCGTAAAAAGTTTTTCTTTATTTGTCTGTCTTCTTGGTCGGTCGGTCGGTTGGTCGGTTGGTCGGTCGGTCGGTCGGTCGGTTGTCAGGGCCAATGTCGAGAGCCACTTCCCTTCCAGAGATTGTGCGGCTGGGTACTGGGTACTGGGTGCCGGGTACCCGGCGCTTTTTGCTCTTCTTTCGAGCCGCCATGGTAATCAGACAAAAGGTCAAATAATTCATCAAATATTAATTAAGTTTGCGCCTAATTAGTTTGATTCAACGCCAAGGCATCGCCGCCCGCTGCCCGCTGCCATGGGCCAGACATCAGTAAGGTGTTGGGTCTGAGCCCGAGGCGAGGACTGGGCCAGAAGATGCCATGCCTCAGAGATGCTCACAATTGGCCAATTAACATCTAATGAGCGTGGAACATTCGAGCCAGCGAGGAGGGGTCAAAAGTTAAACAATTTTCCAAACAAAATATTTGACTAATTCCAAAGGGAATGCCCAAGTGTGGATTAGAAACAAGACCAGACCAGGCCAAAAAAAAAAACCAAAGAAAATCACAACAAAATAACCAGAAAGTCAATGGTTTTGCCAAAAACGCAGATAATAATGGAATAGCATGTAAAATCAATAGTATATTTGCTTTCGTTTGCTGAAATATTTGCAGATGGCAAACGATTTTGCAGCAATTATTTAATTTGTTGTCGATTCGAGGCATAAAATGTTCGATTCTTTTCCAATTTCCCTCGCCCTCGCCCTCGCACTGGCCCGATCAAAATATTTCATTCCATGCACAAATATTTAATTTCGTTTATTGAAGTATTTGCTATTTGGTTTGGCTTTCAACCAGTCTTCTGGCAACCAACAAGTCTTGATGGCTGATTGTTGGTGGTGGGGGGTGGGGGGGGGGGGGGGGGGGTTGAGTGCTCAGTGCTCAGTGCTGAGGGTTTAAGGTTTAAGGTTGAGGGATGGACATCACACACACACACACACAAACAAACACACACGTGCCGCCTTGGCACACGCAACTTCTTGACCAAAATTCCGTACGGGAACAAGACTTTTCTCTTTCAGGGTCTCCTCTATTTGCAGTTTGTTGTTTGTTTGTTTGAAAGCAAAAATTTTATTAATTAATTTGAAATTGTTGCTGCTGCTGCTGCTTCTGCTGCTGCGGCTGTATCCTGGTCCCACATAGTCCAGTCCAAGTCGAGGAATAAAGGAATGGTTGCCTGAGAGCCAAAGAGGATTCCATTTTGACTTTACACACAAATTCGATTAGTTTTCATGGGCAAAGTGTTTCGAACTAAACTAAATGTTTGGGCTTAGATTGGGTTTTCGGCCTTGGCTCTTGGGGCTTTTATTTATTGAGGGCCCAGCCTTTGCTTTTAATTGATTTTCCCTGGCGCCCATTCTGCTGGAAGGGAAGGGAAGGGAAGCGAAGGGTTGGGTTGGGCTTTCCACATGGATTTCCCTCCAATTAACTGGATTTCTATATCCCGGACTAATCTCAGTATTAACTATATTCATTTACCCTCCCCCCCCCCGAAACCTCTTGTTTTTAATATTCATAACCCAATTTGGGATCTCTGACCCGCCACCCACCACCCACCACCGCTCCTGCTCCTCCGCAGGCCATAAAAGTAGGCCATAAAAATTCCAATAAATGCATAAACCCAAATCCACAAAATTGGTCAGCAATTGCCAGCAAAAGCCAACAGATTTCTCCCCCCTCCCCCTCTCACTCCCACTCGCACCTCTGTCTCCCTCTCTGTCTCTGTCTCTGTCTCTCTCTCGAGCGAGCGAGAATAAACGACTTGAAAATGTTTTTAATTGCAGACGAATATTTTGGCCAGAACACATAACTAGCATTCGAGAGCGGGGTCGAGGGATGGCACTGGCAAGGGAAAGGGCTTGTCGTAAAATCCCTAAACCTAGCCCTATTACACACACACACGCACCAAAATGGGGAGGGATATCTGGGCCATAATGCCACATAAACCGTTTCATATCCTGCATATACATATTTTTCAGCTATGAGCCAACAGACAGCAACAGCAACCACAATTAAAACCAAGGCTAACACAGCAGAATGTTGTGCGTAGATATCATCCTCAGACTCATCCTCATAGCCTCCCTCCCTCCGATATCAAGTATACGAAATGATAGCCGCAATGTGCCAGTGTGTGTCTGTCTGTGTGTGTGTGTGTGTGTGGTAAAGTGCGAATTACAACACTTCCTGCTGGGCTTTCTCTCTCTCTCTTACCAGTGTGGCTTTCTTTTACGAGCACAGCACTCAACAAGAGGTCGAAAATAGCGACGACGAGATACCTGGTACGGACGGGAGTCCGTTGTGCCACAGACGCTACTCATTGCCCCCATTGTTCATCCCATCAGAGTGAATATTCAATCTAGAATTATGTTCTCTCCTCCATCGGTTCCTTCTGGCTGTTGCCAGGGCAGGTAAAGCTCTACGCCGTAGAGCATCTGCCGAGTCGACAGGACACACTCGGCCTCTAAACAAAAGTTTCCTTTCGATTTGCCGCTTTTGGGCGTGCAGAATGGAAATCAAATCAAGTCGAAATGCCGTACAATGCGTTTAATTGCTGGCAACTGACCAAAAAGTGTCCTAGTTCCGGGCGGGCGGGCGTTCGAGCGGTCGGCAGAGACGCCACGAACAACAGAGATTCTTGAGTGCTTGCCACAGATGCCGCAGTTTGTTGCCGTCCAATCAAGCGCAATCATTTGCACTGGCCGAATGTGAAATGTGAAATGTGTTTGTGCAAGCAAATGCAAAATGCAAAACGCAAAACGCAAAATCGAACGGATGCGAAAGCAAAGGAAAGGAATCGGTATCGCATCGTATCGCAATGCAACGCTGTGCAATGCATTGCATCGAATTGAATTGCATTTTTTAAGCCACATTCTCATTAGCAATTAGAGACAGAGAACAGAACCGCATTCAATCGATAATTGCTCCTGCTCCTGCTGCTCCTGCTGCTGATTGATGCCGGGTGTTGGGACGGGACGGAACGGGTCGGGTGTCCGCGTCGTCCCGTTGGGGGGGGGGGCGGAAAAATGTTTTGGCTGCCATTTAATTGTCCCATTTCTCTATGCCTGTCCGCCATTATTATGATTGTAATGGGAGAAAGAGAAGAAAAAAACGTTGCTCTAATTACGCATTTAATGCCTTTAATTGCCTCAAAATGAAAATTCGAATGCATTTCCTACATTTTCGCCCACAAAATACCAATTCAACTAATCGCATAATCGGATTTGGCTTGGCAGGTCAATTGAAATGAATAAATCATAATGGGACGTCCTGTCCAGAGAGCAGAGCAGAGCAGAGCAGAGCAGAACAGACCAGAGACCAGAGCAAAGCTCCCTATGAGCTCTTTAATAATTTCCATCTATGCACATCAGTAACGGCATCGTAAGACTTGGAAAAGTTTTGGTTGTCGGAAAAGATTCGACATGGAAAACTTTTCCATGTAAATGGCAGAGAGTGCGATGTGTAGTCGAGTGTTTCTACAGTTCTCCGCTCTCCTCTCCGCTCTCCTCTCTCATCTCTCATCTCTCGTATGAGCATTTGGTAAGTATTTTACCTATTTGCCGAATTACCTGGCTGGGCAAAAGTTGAAATGCTTTTTGCATGTTTCTGTGGTTATCAAATTTGCCGCCAAGTGGAACGGTGGATGGGATAATGGACAGGTGTGAAAAGTTTCATATATGTACATACACATGTGTGTATGTATGTATATGGAAAAGATGAGCCCATATCAATGGTGTGTGACACTTCAAGACCATGGAGTAAGGATCCTGTGGATTCTGCGCCTCTGGCAGTGGGTTGCCATGGTTGCGAGGCCAGAGGCTAATTACATTACCGGGGAGCCCGCTCAATTGAGTGGTTCTCCAGGCGGAAAGTATCTCAAGTATGCACATGATTAAGTAGAAAGATACGTATCTATGTATCTCTTGTGGCTGTGCTCAAACGAGCGGGTAAATACTTCATTTAGAAACGTGCAACATGAACAGGAACAGAAACGGGCCACCAATTCCCTCACTTAATCACAAACGCACACACACACACACACACACACACACACACACGCATATCACAAAGAAACAGTCCCAGTTTCAGTCCCAGTCCCAGTCCCTGGATCGGTGTCCACTTGAACTTAACTACAATTTGATCGTCCCTCCCTCCCTCCCTCCCCTCCTGCCGCGACCACCTCCACCCCATTCATGCATATTGATAATCTTGAACGCTTCAATGCTCATTTACTCAACTTGAAAGGTGGTCCCTCCCGTCATCCCTCCCTCTCGTCGTTCGACTCTTATCCCAAATTCAGGTTTTTAATCATGCGTGGGCGGGCGGTCAGTTAGCCTTTGATTCTTTTTGCAACCCTGGCTCTTTCCCCCGTCGCCGTTGCTGGCCCCATCATCATCATCATCATCTGCCCAGAACCCATCTTTAATCCCCCACCACCCCCCACCCACCCGTTCCCATCGAAGGGATGCGATGCTACATCATTTATGGGCTTCTTCGTCCCAAGCATCGTTCAGGCACTTTTCCAATCAACTTGAGTGTGTGTGCGCCTATGTGTGTGTGTGTGTGTGTGTTTGTGTGTGTGTGTGGATGAGTCCTTTTCCATTTGCCTCATATGTTGTCCCTGGACTTGGCCTTTTTCCTGCTGATGCTGATGCTGACTTTGTGCCGGTTTCATATTTTTCATTCGACAAAATAGATATTTTTTAATGCCTTTTATTAAATCGGCTTAGATTTATTGTACACGTATATACACATACATACACATACATGCGTGTGTGTGCTTGTGTGTGCTTGTGTGTCTGTGTGTGTTAGTCCTTTTCTTTGGAAAATGGGGAAAATTCCTTTATGGGTCTTAAGGCACATTTGTATTTTTTCTTTTTCTTTTTTTTGGCTTGCAGTTGAGCTTAAATTGGTTTTTTCGAGAGGCAAGCAGGATAATCATTCGTAATCAAATGAAGAAGAAAATATTGATGAGCGTGGGCGGTGGGGAGGGGGTCGTAAAATCCCAAAATGAAAGTTGATCTGAAGAACTTTTGAGCTGCCGAATGCGGAAGTGGAGTGTGCGGTATTACGCAAGGCATTTCCATATGTCACTCACTAAACGCCCACAAATTTGACACAATTTTCTATGAATTTTCATTGTGGCTCCACTCCCCCACACATTTACACCCACAGAAACACACACACACACACACAAGCATGGACTTACACGAGGACATTCCGGTCACTAATTGTGATTGATGCACTTTAAAATTGTTGGCAAATTATTATTGCCAAAAGGCATGAAGAGGGGGAGGAGGGCGTCCTGCATCCTGCAGCCTGCCTTCTGTCTGCTGGCCCCTGCCTCGCTCTCTCTCTCACTCTCTCTCTCTCACTCCCCTTGCCTAACTCAATTAGTCAACCTGACTGGCTGCTGCTACTCCTCGTGCTGCTGCTGCTCCTGACGCTGCTCCTGACGTTGACGTTCCCTGACTTCGGTCTGGACGTCCTGCCGTCCTGCCAGCCAACTGTTGCAACGAAATTACCACAAAGTTTTCTGTTTGCTGCATAATTAAAAAGTTTGAAAAGCTTTTGCCGAAACCAGGCAACAGCCAGCCAGGACCCTCTGCTGCTGCCGCTGCTGCTGCTGCTACTGCTGCTGCTGCTCCGTTTCGCCTCGTCTCGTCTCGCCTCGTCCTTCGTCCTGGCTAACTATTATAAACCAGCGGTTATGCGGCGGTTGCAGTTTTTGCATGATTGACAGCCCAACAGCCCCGAAACGAGTGTAAAAGCAAAAGCAAAAGCAGCAGCAGCAGGAAAAAATGAGGACGACGACGTCGGGGACATGCCGTTCGTGGCACCAAAAGCTAGTCAAGGACATGCCAACGCATGTGCCTCCTCCAGCCACACTCGAACCCCACACACACACTCTACACTCTACACTCTCTATGTGTGTGCGTGTGTGTGGCATAGTGAAAATATTTTGCATTTTTCTAAAAGTTTCCCACAAAACTGTTTACATTTTCCATCAAATGAGTTTTTGATAATTAATTTCACTCGCAAAATGAGAATAAAAATCATTTTATTTTGCGCGCTTTTCTTTATTTTTGCGGGCTTAAGAGTTTTGTAATTAAAATTTCGCGCGTAATTATGCAGGGGAGGGGCAAGGGGCGCTATACATATGGAAATGGTAAATGGTGTGTGGGGTGGGGTGGGGTGTTGGGTTTTACAGCACTCGTACGAGACCAAGGTCGTCGCTGGGCTAACAAAAAGTTATTCCATAATTGGGACTATCATCCGCACTGCCATTTCAGCGGATGTTGCACGAACCGACTATCGTGTGGCAGTGATTTTCACTCTCCACGAAGAGTCGTTGGTGGAACAGTCTTCGGTTATCCATAGGCTAGTCTTTCATCTCCCCCCACCCCCTAGAGACACCTGATCGCTGGCCAACTAATGACAACTCATTAGGGCTTTCCTTTGTTGTGTTGCCTGAATAAAAACTTTT
This sequence comes from Drosophila azteca, assembly GCA_005876895.1. Lineage (NCBI taxonomy): Eukaryota > Metazoa > Arthropoda > Insecta > Diptera > Drosophilidae > Drosophila > Drosophila azteca. The sequence goes on from VCKU01000073.1 coordinate 404,688, forward strand.
TGCCAAGAAACTATTTATGCGGGTGCCCCCTGCACACGGTACACCGTACACCATACACCATACCTGTTACCCCCTACATCCTGCACTCTCTGTTTGTGTGTGTGTGTGTGGGAAATGCCACAAAGTGTCAACTTACCTGCCAGCACAGGCACAAGCAGAGGCACTGGCAGAGGCAGAGGCACAGACAGAGGCAGAGGCCATGTAATGGGGGGTGGGGTGTGGTGGTTGAATAGGGGATGTTGTGGGAGCAAACGCCGCTTGTCTCATTAATCATTTAAGGTAAAACAAACAAAACGCAAGTGGAACGCAATTTGTTTTATCGTGAGTCGTCGTAGTTCTGCCCGCCCCCAGCTCCACCACGCCGAAACCCTCCCGATTCCCATCCACATCCACATCCTCGTGTGGGGCACGTGTAGCTGTTAATGTGGGGAAGTCCTCTGCACAGATTTCACACAGACACAGAAACAGAAACAGATACAAATACAGACACCTGACCGCATGACATTAAACAATTAAAATAATTACGCAAATCTCTCATAGGATTTGTCTCACTTCACCGCGAGTTCCGTCCTCCAAGCCCTCAATGCCTGCCCATTGGTGCCCTTCGTCATTGGGTGGGTGTATGCGATTACCAATGGGGTTTGTTCCGAATCGATATACAAACTATTGTTGGACGATCACTTCCTGCAGCCGCAGCGCGGATATCCATAAGAATTGAGGGGTTGAAGGGAGAATGGTAGGAGGCTTCATAGGATTTGTGATTCCTGTGATATATTTATATATATATAGGACAGATTATAGTATAGAATATGGTAGATCCCCGTAAAGAGCATCAGGGATTTGGTTTCATTCATGCGCTTTGCATCTCATCTCTCCTGGCACCCAGACTCTTTTTATCGCTGATTTTATTTGCTTGTTTGATTGGCCCAACTCTCCCGTCAGTATCTGTCTCTTTCGCCATGCATAGCCCTCTCTCTTTCACTCTCTCAGTGTGTGTGCGGCAAATTAATTAAAGTTTTAATTGACACGCCATTTGTTTGGCCATTTGCCGCGCCGTGTGGCATCGCTGCTCCGTGCTCCTCGCCAGCTCTCTCTCCGACTGCAAGCTCTCTCTCTCTCTCTCTCTTTCGTTTTTGCTGTTTTTCTGTTATTCTGTTGGCATTCTGCTCTCGTTTTCTGATTGATGTCAATTATTGTTATTAATTAAACAATTATTTATTTAATTATTGCTAGTTTTATTGCCATTGAGCATTAGAGAGTTGTGTTTTTAGGTGCACTTCTGTTGCTGTTTCTGTTGCTGTTTCTGTTTCTGTTTCGATGGCATGGCCCTATTTTAATGTAAATTATATGCAAATTCATTGATTACTTCAATTGCTTTGTTTACGTAATTGACCGCAGGCATTTAGTTATTCAAACACTTAAATTGACTAATTAATGATTTTGAATTGCATGTTTTCATTAGTTCCATCTCCCAATACGCAATCCTTCCCTTACGTTCATCAGTTCTTCTCGTAGTGATTAGATATCCCGTTTCTTTCTACCAGTTACCAGAGGGTATCCCAAGGATCTGGCGTTAATCATGACATATGTACATATATCGTTTCCATTCTCTTGGTTTCGCTTCGGAATGTTTCCCTGCTTTCCCTGGACTGCGGCAAACTTTAAATGTCTTAATCCCCCGTTCCGGGGCCCCGACCTGTGGGCAAATTAATCTGCAGCGTCCGAGCCACTTTTAAACTAAAGCCAAAAGGCTTAACTACCCCTACATGTCGGACGGAGGGGGTGCGAGTAGCTGTGATAGTGGTAGTTGGGGAGGGTCTATCCGTAGCCGTTGCCATAACCGTGGCCAAGGTCCTAGTACTATTGAAATCCCTATTGCGCCTTCTCTGTTGCTCCTGTTTCCTGCCTCCAGCCCCGACTGCCCCCCGTCTCCTGGTCTCCTGGTCTCCTGGTCTCCTGGTCTCCTGGTCTCAGCATGCTGCATTACTTGCCAAGGCAACCTGCAAAATGCCTGATAATGGATTATTCCATGCCATAAATGCAAATGCAGGCCAGGGCGCATAACTTCTCTCTTACCAACTCTGCCACAGTCGCAGAGCGGGGGGCGATGGGGCAAGAGCCATGTGGCATGGGGCACGGGGCAGCCAAGAGCTCAGCAAAGAATTGCCAACGATGACGCCATTTTGTGTAGCAACAGTTATATGGCTAGGAAAAAGGAAACAACAAAGAGCAATGGTTGTGCGAGTGGAGTAGCTGCTGGCACTACAAGGGCATGTACGGGGGATGTAGGGGGTGTGCCTGTGGCGGGGGTGCGGGTGGAAGGCGGTAGCTGTGGCAAGCGGCAGGTTTTTATGGCCACGGCAACTGCAGTCAACAAAGACGCGTAAATTATTTTAGATTTACATTTCTGCATTTCATTTGTGCTCTCTTTCTACACCTATCTCTTACTCGATGGCCACGCCCCCCCCTTCTTGCATCCCCACTTCCTGTTTGTTGTCTGCTACTGCCGCTGCCCCTGCTGCCTGCCGCTGCCGCTGCCACTGCCACTGCCGCATGCCGCCGCAGGCAGGCGTTAAGCAAGACGGCGTCGGCACATAATTTATGCAATTTTTATGATTATTCATTATGAGCCGCGAAGCGCCTGGCAAAGGGACAGTGGGCCTGGTTCTCGGTCTGGATAGCGATGGAACAACCCCTTCCGATGGCTACACTTTCCGCCGCCAATAGCCCCTGCCACAACCACTGTGGCAAGGGCTACTGGCTGTCATGTCTGCGCCGCATTTGTTTCATATTTTATGCATTTATACAAATTTCTTTTTTTGCTTCAGCACCGAAAGGAAATGCAACAAAACGTTGGCATTTTTTCCCCTCTCCCCCTCAACCCCTCACAGCTCCACCCCTCCTTGGCACTGCCCGGACGCTTGGCAAACGACTCTCATATATTTTTTAGCTAATTAGCATTAATTTAACCAACTGATAGTCCCAGCGGCTTACTACCGCCCCCAATCCGACGCCCACTCCCCCACCCACTCCCACTCTAGACCCAGTCCCAGATCTAGCCGCTGTTCCAGTTCCAGTGCCAGTTCCAGTTCCGTTTGTGGCCCCTGCTTGCTGGTCATGTGAACGAATGTTAAGTGCTGGGTTCTTGGTCCTTTTCCTCCCTCTGGCCTGGCTCCTGCGCTTTATTGTTGATTGCGTTATGGCCAGAGTTAATAAAGTCATTTGCATCTCGGCTTTAAGTGGATCAGTGGCAGGTAGTCTGGACTTGCAACAAGGAGCAGAAAGCTGCAAGTATTTCTGATTAAAATCGTAGAGCTAAAGCTACAGATGTGCTGGGATTGGGATTGGAACTGGAACTGGAACTGGGACCCCGTCTAAAAGTAATCCCAAGGAAATGCTGACGCAACTTTTCAAATGAAACAGAATCAAAAATTGGAAATCCCATAAACCGATTTGGCCAAGACCCCACCCACACCCACCGCCCACAGATCCAATACCCAACCCAAACCCCAACCCCACGAGAGCAACCCCATGTGGCATGGCATTCATTTTTGGTGGAAAGAGAAATAAAATATATATTTACGAAACATAAAACCCACACAATGTCGCTGCTGCTGCTGTTGCTGCTGCTGCACACAGAAAACGCCGCGTGCAACATAAGAAAATGTCAATCTAATTGAAATTCTAGACAAAATCTTCCGCAAATTACCTTCATTGACAAAAATCTCTAATCCCCGCAGAGAGCGGAGCAGAGCGGAGCAGAAAGGCTAAACGAGATGAAACCTGAAGACACTACCGACTCCTGTCGCTGTACCTGTGCACCACCCACCCACCCACCTACCCAGCACCCACCTACCCAGCACCCACCAGCCAGCAACCACCAATCTCGACCCCACCCCATCCCCATACCCCACCAATAAGTTATTCTTTGAAATGGGGAGGAAACATACTTGAAATCAAGCTGAAGCCAAAGCAGCCCGGCGGAAACGGAAGTGCAGCAAGGATGTCTTCAATGTGTGTGTGTTTGTGTGTGTGTGTGTCTCTGTCTGTGTTTGTGTGACAATTGGGATGCAGGTGGGATCCTTGAGCTGCTTCTTTGGGGTTGCGCTCGCTGATGTCTTCATGTATGTTTGAAAGGCAACCCCCAACCCCTTGCGCCAAAAAAAAAAAAAAAAAATAGGTAAATACTTTGCGGTCTTCGTTCTTTTCGTCTTTTGTCGCCATTACGCTGAGTGCACTGTCCCCCGACCACGCCCCTCTCTCTGTCCACAAAAGAGCTGATGATGATGCTGATGATGACGTTAGAGGAGAGACGGGGTGGGTATCTGTCTCTCTCTCTCTTTCTCTTTTTCTGGCTGCACATTTCATAGCCTGCAGCTGCTTTAGCGATTTAATTTAATCAACTGAAAGCGCATTTGCAGCTTTTGCTAACCGCACACACATACTAACACACATACACATACAAATACAAAATAATAGACAGCGACACAGATGCACTCACACTCACACCCACATTCACACAGACAGGAGTCGAGTCGTGCATTATCCTACTCCTTTCTGCAGCTGCTTTTTCGAATGTGTTCGTTTTGGGACATCGCTGTCATTCAATGCTCTCCCCCTTTCCCTCTCCACCACTCCCTCTACATCTCTCTTTCTCTCTCAGTCTGTTTTCTGTGGATTTTCAGCTCATTGCCAATTCAATTTTTCCTCCTTTGGCTTTCTGTTTTGATCTCCAAGATATTGATTCTCTTGGTTTTTGGACACGACTTGGCAAGTGTTTTAATTGCATGACAGTGTCTCCTTATCATTCTCCCCTCCCCCCTCCTCCATCCTGCTGGCAACAGCCACCCTACACCATATGTACATATGTCACCCATGACTGATGCTCCGCCTGCAGCGGCCACAGAGCCATGCAAACAAAAACAGGGCGACACGCAGATTTACACCTCACTACACTGCACAGCAAAGTTGTGCATGAGACAGAGCGAGAGATACGGAGAGAGACAGAGAGAGAGAGAGAGGGAGAGAGAGTGAGATGGAGTGGCAGCAAATTTGCCTGCACATTACCAATGACAACAAGCCCCAAAGGGTATTCCAAACTCCGTCCTGGGGAGTCCTCCGAGATAATAATGATCCCAAAACACCAGACACGATGCGGGGCCAAACAAAAAAGTGCCAGACGGGGGGGCGGGACGGGGCGGGGTAAAAAACTGCAAAAACAACTTCAACAAAAATGTGGCAACACTTTAAAAAGCGTACGCGTGGGATGCCAGTGCCCACTCCCCACCACCCTGGCCCTTCTGTGCCCCCCTACCCTCCACTTACCACAAACGCAGCTCTCACTGCTAGCGGGGGAGTTTTCATTGTGAGAGCAGCGAAAGATAAAGAGTGGGGGGCAGGGAGAAATGTTGCTGTTGCAGAGCGCCAAAGTTGGCCTAAGGCTAGCAGAAAAAAAAAATGCTATATGATGGAGAGCCAGACAGACTGACGGACAGACAGAGAGACAGACAGACAGAGAGAGAGAGAGAGACAGAGGGAATCCCTCTCTTTCCCCTCCATCTCCCTGTGGGTTTATAATTTGTACTATTGTTGCTGTTGCTTTTCCTGTAGTTGATGTTGCGGTCTGTTTACAACGCCCCACTCAACCGCCACCCCCACACCCACACCCCCACCCCCACCCCACACACCCTGTCAGTTTTTCCTCGGGTGTAATTTTCATTTGTAAGCGCGAGTAAAATTTGCACGCATTTTGAAGTCTAATTTGACATTAATTCGGCGCCCGCGGAGAGTTCTGCATGTATTCTCTTTGTGCCTATCTTTTGCTAGCACTTTTCTCCCTCAACCACCCACACATCCACCCACCCCTACCACCCCTACCACCCCTCTGTCTTCTCCAGTGGCAAGTCTCAAGTTTTTTCGGGGGAACTGAACTTTTAACGGGCTACTTATTAGGTTACTATCGAAGTTTTCCACATGAATTATGGTTCCGTTCATCTGCCACTCTTTCGAGCCATTTGGGGCCTGCTCCTCCTCCTGCTCCTCCCTGGAAACTCATTAAAATTCAGCTGAATGAATCAGGAAAGCAGTAAAAAATAGACAGAGAAAGAGAGAGAGAGAGAGAAACATAGCCACCAATTAAACTGGATTCGTTTCACAACAGATTTTAGATTTTCTTTTATTGCATTTTCTCTCCATTCTCCTTTTCTTTTTTCGCATCCCCCATCCCCCAACCCCCATCAGCCACCATCTGCATAACCATAACCAAATTTATTTAAAAACTTGAAACACGAAAACGAACTAAAAGAAAAGTAAGAAAAATGTTGCACAAATGCTGCCAATTTTGGGTTAGATTGGACGCTGGACAGAGTTGAGCTGAGCGGAGCAGTGCGGAGGGTGGATGGGATTGGGGGATGGCGGATGGGAACGAAGACCTTGCCCCACAAAAATTTCAAACAATGAAGCTCAGAGTTGGCTCTGGTCAAAGGCAAATACCACTGATTGTGACAATCAGCATGACAATAAAATTGGCGCCCAGGAGCAGCAGGATTCGAATGCCATGGATTGGCATTGGCACTGGGATCCGGATTCGGATTCGGATTGTGATTCTGATTCGGATTTGGATTTGGATTGAGGCTAAACGCTGGCAACAGCTGGCAGCTGAGGGGAAGAGGAGTGGGCGTGGGCGTGGGCGGGACAGCAGCAGCAGCTTTAAAACTTTGACAATTTCCATAGCAACGAAGAGCGAGGAGAGAATTTTAAAATTCCAACATGTCAGCCGGATGTGAGAGGCAGACGGGGGGCGGGCCAGAGGGGGTGTGTGTGTGGCCAACAAAATGACAGCCCGGTGACACGCACAGACCAACTGTCACACCCGCTGAGCATGTGTGTATGTGTGTGTGTGTGTGTGTGTGTGTGGGCCTGTCCCCCTTCACCCTCTCGTTGCTGCGGGGCTGCTGCTAACCCTTGCACAAATCTTTGCGAAAGTAAAAATTTATAAAATTGTCAGGGAAAAAACCGAAGGATGGCAAGAAAAGCAGTTGCTCTGCAAACATTAAAGGCACACAAGGCGAGAGAGATGATGACTGTGCTACCCCAGGGTGGGTGCGAGGGTGGGTGGGGAATTCTCCCCCATTTCCCCCAGGCAGTGGGTCCATTCCGTTGCTGCTCTTGTAACATTATCTAAGCTAACAAATTGTCAACACGTACAAATGCGTTCACTCAAACGTAAACGGGGTAATAACCATTTTTCGTAATAATTTTATGTCACAACAAATCTAGGTTATATAAGCGTTTCTCTCCCTCCCTCCCTCTCCCTCTCTCCTGCTACCTAGATTCCCAGAATTTCTGTTTGCTCCGCCCCGAGAAGAAACAGCCGCAGATGGGTCCTGTCAGAGGACTGTGTTGTCCTTGCAATGGTAATATGACATTGAAGACACCAAACAGGCTTAGGATAGCCATCAGCATATGGGTAGGGGGTTGGGGGTTGCTGCTGGTTAAGGGTTAAGGGGGATAAGCCAAAGTCTGAAGGATTTACACTTTCCCAGCCAGGATTGCCCCCCCCGCCCCATTGAAAGTCCATGGGAATTACTCGTACACGCAGCCAGGGTTGCCATCATGCTGCACGTTGCATAATACACTTGAAAGAGTTGCCATTGCTCATTGGGACAAATTGCTGGCTTCCTTCTTTCAACAGCTGCTGTTCGTTCGCCATTGCCATCGGTAAGACGAGTCGGCCGGGCCTTTGGACCTCCATTGTCCTGTCTGGTCCTGTCCTGTCCTGCCCTGCTATCCTGTAGACCCTGTCAGGCAGTCGACCAAAAGTTCTGTCTGCCCGCTGCATCGCGTTAAGATATAAACTAAAGTTGTCACGTAAGCAAAGTTTATGACCAAAAGGAAAAACGAAGCAGACGAGCGCAAGGAACAAAAAAAAAAAAGTAGTTGCAGATAGACGGATGGGCGGGAAGGGGAAGGGAGGGGAGGGGGGGAAAAGCGAACAAACCAGCTCAGATCCCGACGATTTTCCAGCTGCTTTTGGCAAATGACAGCATTTCGTTGGACACGCGCCATGCCACCAAATCATCTGCAGACTGCTCCCCGATCCACTCCCATTCCCAGTCCTATTCCCCGTCCCATTCCCCGTCCTATTCCCAGTCCTATTCCTATTCCCGATCCCGCCAAGACGTTTTGAGCAATTGCGTTTAACATTTAGCTGCCTCGCTGAGCTGCAGTTGCACGGCCACGAAGGGAGGAGGCGTGGCGTGGCCATGCCACTGATTGACCAAATGATAGACAGACGACACAAGACATGGACTTGCCTGGCCCCCGCCCCGCACCGCACCGCCCCACCCCGCTCCAGCCCCTTCTGGCCATTACTTACATCTTGCAGTTTTGCCTTTGATTGCAAGTTTCTTTTTGCCCATTTAGCACGTCCTGGCATTCCGTCGATTCTTGTTCGCACTCTCGCACTCGCACTGGCACTGGCACTGCCACTAGCTCCTCCTCCTTCGTCCTGCGTCCTTCTTCAGGCTGTTAAATATTTCAACGACGCCTGGCAATTGCGCAATTTGTATCTTTTCTAGCAGTTGTTGGCACTTTTGCCTCGCTTTTTCCAATGCGGGAAAACGAAGGAAAACTAGGTCGCCTGCTCGCCGCTTCTTCGTTCTGTTCTGTCCTGTTCTGTCCTGTCCAAGGCTCCTCTCCTCTGTTAATAATTCTGTAATTGTTCATTAATATTAAATGGTGGAAAGCAGTAAGCGGATTGCTTGCAGCAGGGCGGACACAAGGCAGTGGAATCTTTTCCAAGAATTGTTTGCCAAAGCTTCCACTGTGAGCGGATGCTGGAGAATCTGTCGATTGTGAAGATCCTTTCGCCATCTACATGCACATGGCTGGATGGCTATCCATCTCATTAGGATGCCCTGCCCGCAAATATGGCAGGAGCAGCGCAACGCCTAATTGGATTTTTGACAAGTGGGCGGCGTTTGCGACAGCTTCGACAGCATCAGCATCAGCATCAAGTGCAGGGCGTTTCTGCATTTCTGCACACATTTCTGCGGTTCTGCATTTTCCATTTTCCATTTATATGTGTGTGTGTATGTGTGTTTGTGTGTGTGTGTGCAGAGGCGAATGTGCAATTTGGCAAATTAATTGCGAAATTAGCGCAAAATTTGTGCCGAAACATGAAATTAGGCAAAGTAAGTTTTACTAATTAAACGACGTTTCAATTAAGACTGATTGGCAGAGGCCCTCATCCGTGCCCCGTGCTCTCTGCTCCGTGCTACCTGCTCCCTGGCTGCTCCTCCCAGGGGGTCCTCACGGGGTCCAAGTGTCTGTTGGCAGTTCATTAAAGTGACGGCAAAGGCAAAGTGTCCCAAAAGGTTTCACCTAATTGAAGGCCACCGCAAATATTTGAAATTCGAAGGAAAGCGACGCTTTGTCCGAATCAATTATTAAGAGCGCAATTGATGGGAATACACCATACCATACCATACGACCAAGCACCCAGAAACCACCCACCAGGCAAGCCTTCTGCGTGGGCAAGTGCAGCGCTCAGATTGGGATAATATTTGCCCATAAACACGTGGCCCTGGAAAAACAAAAACCCCAGCCAGTGCCTGAGCCTGAGCCTGAGACTGAGCCTGATTATATTTGCTCAGGCAAGGAGTTGATGGGGATGGGGCACGTGTGCGGATCTCAAGTCCCAGTCCCAGTCCAAGTCAAATATGTGTGTGCAAAGGGTGCTCTCTGCTGGGGTATCAGTTCTCCCTTGCGCGGCCAGACTTCCTCGAAAACTTAAACGCCCTGCCCCTGCACCGGCACCGGCACCACGCCCCTTCCAGGTAAGCGAAACAACTTGTTACGCAATCAAAGAGAGATTTGTGACAGACAGACAGACAGAGGACCAGTCTGAAGCATCTGGAGGATATTCGTCTGGCTTGAAAGAGAAATTACCTTTTTTTTTTATAATTAAAATCCAATTTGTGCTAATTTAACGCGTTTGTCTCGCATTACGCCGCCGGCCACGCCCACTCCTAGGACAACGCCTTGCCTGACAAATATTGCTGCTGGATTGTAGAGATTTGTGGAAAGGACACCGAAGCTGGGAAACCCTTTTGGAGCTACTTATTCGACTGTCTCAAAGAAAGCCATAGATCGTAGTCCTATTCAGGGATATACTACATATACATATACACATACATGTATGTGTATGTACAACTCATGGCTGGGATTATCTACATCTACATCTGATATCTACAGCACCCTTCAGTTGAAAGGGTATGCAAGAGCAGATAGAGAATGAGACGACGCCTTATAACTGTAGCTAATTACGGGCCTAGAGAAGGAACAGTCGAATCGCAGATGGAGATAAAAACAGTGAGAGAGAGAGAGCGAGAAATGGAGTTGGAGATGGAGAAAGTGGGCGAGCGAGTGCGAATGCGAGTGCGGGAGAAAGTTGCGACTATGAAAATTAATTGAAACGCTTAGACAAAAGTTAGGTGCGACAAGCACTTAATGCATTTAATACAACTCTGAAAGGTGGAGACGATGGACAGAGATGGCAGCATGTGGAGAGAGAGAAAGAAAGAGAGTGAGCGAGTGAGAGCGAGCGAGCGAGCGAATGAGACAGCTTGGGGAAGTAGCGAGAAGCAATTTAAATCTTACTAATTACTTGGGCGACAAATTACGCAGGGCGACAGGATACGACACACGACTGGAGACGGGCGCGGCGAGCAACACGAGGATTGAGAGCCTGCCCAGGAGACAGGCAGAGCAGAGCAGAGCCCAGACACCAAGACACCAAGACACCCAGACCCAAGGATCTGTCTGGCATCCAAGGAACAGGTGTTGGGCCTCTGTCGTCGACGACTATTTTGAAAAATTAAGTGTCATTTGGTTGTCTCATGGGTTCATTGTTTTCAACGTGTCTCCGTCTAGGCAGATGCTCCCTGGGCTTTTCCGCTCTCCCCCTCTCTCACTCTCCCAGTCTCCCACTCTTTCTTACTTACTGTTCTTTTCTTTTCAGTTTCTTTTCTTTGGGGCTTGGCTTGGCTTGGCTTGGGGTTGGGCTACATTTCCTTATCCTTGGGTGCCGCATGTTTAATTCAGAGTCCTTGATTCGGCTTCAACCCAGCACCAGCTCCAGCTCCAGCTACGGCTACGGCTACGGCTCTGGGACCAGCACCAGCTCCGTCGCTGGCTTCTGCTCCTGACAATGACGATAGTTAAGCGTAATTACCAAGGCGGCAAAATGAACGAATGAGTGGGAGCGAATGGTTGAGTGAGTGGATGAACGAGTGGATGAGTGGTGTGGATGTGGATGTGGATGAGTACCTCTATTCCGCCATCCCGGGAATTAAATATTAATTTCCCTCCCTTTTCATTACTATCCCGCATTGGCGGACAAATTGAGTTGCGACCTTCGCCTTTCTGAATCGAAATTGGATTATGAATTCATAAGAAGAGACACACCACCCCCCACCCCCTCCACCCCTTGGCCATGGGATTGGAGTCCAGATCCCTGGAGTCTAAGATCCCTGCATTTGGAGATCTGCCACTTGGCCATGTATGGCCCATGTTTGGTCTATAAATTCTTTGGCCAACTATGTATGTCACAGTGGAGGAGAAGGGCCTGCTTCGGGGGGGAGGGGGGTGTCTGGGCAGCTGGCAATAAATTTCTAGTTTGTCGCAACAAAAGTTCATTATTTCTGCAGTTTTCGGGGGCAAGTTTGGCTCTGGCTGGAGAAAATAAACAGCAGCCGTTGCCCGGTCCGGGCTCCTCGGAGAACAATTGAAAATCTTTTTAAGTAATTTCCACACGTAATCCAACATTATTGCAGTTTTTCCAGTCGGTTCAGAGATGGGACGAGGGACGAGGGGGGAAGGCGCAACTGAACCCGAAAAAATATGGCAAGCGGCGGCAGGCGAATGGCGAATGCAATGTCCGTACTCTTCCTCCGCTTTCTCTGCGCCTTTCCCAGTGCCTTTCTGTGGTCCTGCCCACCGCCGCTCCTGCACCCATTTCCATTTCCCATGCCCGTTCCCGTTTTCATCCTTGTCTTTGGTTGTCGTAACAAATTGCAGATGGCGCATGTTTTTAATTCATTTCAACAGTTACTCGAGAGGATTCCATTCCATTCCATTCCGTTTCGTTTTTGTTGTTTGTTATTCATTCTTCTGCCTCTGCATCTGCCCCGCTCTGTCTCTCCCCCTCTCGTTTTCTCTTGATTTTTCTTCACGATTTTCTTTATTTTTCCAGTAAAACAATAAATGCTGTGGGTGGACTGTGGGGGGCTGTGCCAGGCTGGGCTGGGGCCGGGATAAGCCGGGTATTCATATTGAGTAATGTGTGTGCTTATATGAATGAATGCCGAGAATTGCATAATTGGAATCGCTTGAGATGGGGCAGGGGGTTGGATCGATCGAACGGAATCGAATGGAGTCCCAGCCAGAGCCAGAGACAGGGAGAGGGACACGGACACGGACAGGGACACGGACAGGGACTGGGGACAGGGGACAAAGACTTTGTCCAATGTCCTTCCACGGAATCGGAGATTCGGAGAGTCGCCTGCCTCGCCTGTCCGGCGACTGAAATCAATTGGAAACATTTAGTTGCCTTTGAATAAATGATTGGACAAATAAGCCTCGTCGACGATTGGAAACAATTTCCACAACAATTACGCGGCCAAAGTGAGCGGCAAATTTTCGCAAAAGGGTCCGCCACGTCCTCGTCAATAATTGATGAAAAATAATTTTTGAAATATTCCCCAACCCCAACCCCAATCCCCTCTCCACCATTTGCCGACCGCTGTGCAGTGCTGTTGCAAATTGAATTTGCAAATCATTCGGCAGGGGCCAGGACCTTTGGAAGCACTTTGCTGCCGGAATTATTGGGTTGGAAAGCAGGACTTAGCCGCCTCATTATGAGCTGCTTATTGCATCCCATAAATATCCAAAAGCCTGGCAATAACTCGGCCCCCCTCCTCCGCCCCTCCACTCATCCGCTCCTCCACTCCTGTCTTCCCTGGAGCAACAGTTTTTCTTTCACCATTTTTTGTTGCTTCTTTTTTTTTTTTAATTATGCGCTAAAATCCGCGAAAATTAAAACATAAATCCCGTGCGCTCACAGAGAATGCAAAAACAAAAACAAAAAAAAAAAAGAAGGAAATTCCTGAGCACCAAATGGCGTTGAAAATTATGCCAAACGCATGCCAGAGAGTAGGCGGTGGGGGGGAGTGGCGCTGGTGGGTTGGGGAAAACTGCAAACAACAGCAAAATGTGTTGGATGTGGCGTTGCCGTTGCCGTTGCCACTGCCCCTGCCCCAGCCCCAGCCCCAGCTCATTTTAGCCAAGTTAAGCTGCATTCATTAAATTCTAAACTATGCTTTATTTGCTCAACTTTTTTTTTTTTTTTGCAGAGCACACGCTCTGCTCTTGGTCCTCCCGCATCCTTCCGCTTGCTCCCGCATCCTGCTGCTGCCGCTGCCGCTGCTGTTGCTGCTTTTCAGTTCGAGGTTGTACAACATTTATTGATGCTTGGCTTGGCATTATAGTCGGAACAGAGCAGCGGGGGGATGGGTGGGGATTTGCACTCGGGATTAATAAGCGACGATGCAGCATTTCCACACAGAATAAAGTCAAGTCGAGAGTCGAGCCCCAGAACGATCCGAATCCGGATCACCAGACTCCACAGCCAGTACTAGAGTCAGACGATGACGATGACGACCACTTGCAACTTTATTAACTGCGCTTTATACCTTTATAATGCTCCAGGGGGTGAGGGGGGAGAGACCACTCCATGGGCTTATTAGTTTTGTCCTCCGTATTGCCTCCGAAGTTGCTGCTTTAAAATGCAGTCAGCGCTCGTTCGACTGCATTGCCAAGTGGCTCAAGAACAGCTCAAGGACCGCTCCACGGAGAGCCTGCAGAGCCTGCAGAGCCTCCTCCCAGTACCCCTTTTATCCCCTTTCCGCACCCCCCTAGCAAAGCACCGAAAAAGTGATGGAAAAAGCGAAAAGTTTTCCCGCTTGTTTGTTTGCCCGCTCGCTGTTTGTCGTTTATTATTATTATTTCGGTTTTCTTTCCCCAGTTTTGCCGTGGCCGAGCGGCGCTTTATTTAACTTTGGGCAGTTTGATGGCAGGAAATAGAATTTTAATGGATTTTGTAATATCCTCTGCAACGGCAATAGCGACGGCAACGGCGACGGCGACGACAGGGAAAACTTTACTTTGCTTTACTTTACGTCTTCTTCCGTAGTTTTTCGCATATTTTCTGCCATTTGCCTTGTCGCAAGTCGCGGGTTTTGTGCTATTGACATTTTCGGAGAAGAAAAACCGGAAGAAAAGCGAAAAGTGGGCGGATTAATTAAGTTGTGGGGAAAAATGTTATGCATTTGGTATTTGTCTGCATTTGGCAGAGTTGCTTAAGTAGTTCTCGAGTTGGCCGACAGAGAGAGAGAGAGAGAGAGAGAGAGAGAGAGAGAGAGAGAGACAGCGTGTGACAGCGAGAGAGAGCGACAGCTCTCAACATGACCATGTTGGGCCAGAAAGTCGATTATCCCCGTCACTTATCGGACCCACACACATCCTTAAGCACTGACTTCCATTCACTCCTTAGGACTTGGTCAGCAATTTAACGTTTCATTAAATTGTTGTCCGAGCAGATTCGTTTCCACTTGTCGCTGTCCATCCATCGATTGGGCGACTCCTGGACTCCTCTTCCTCGTACGCCGCATCGATTGTGGGTCGGCGGGCGGGGGGCGGGGAGCGACTGTCGGTAAGAAAAGGAAGACAGGACTTAAATTTTATTAGCGCAATTTCTCAACTTTTTACGAAGCAAAGTGCAGGAACCGGAAGACGTAACTGTTCTATTGACAGGCCCTGAGCGAAGGACGAAAGACGATCGGAGGCAACTGTCAATGAACAGTTAATATTTTTGTGATGACGCGCAATATGTCAATGACAGACGACGGGAGGTCCTTTCCCCCATCCGCATCCGCATCCCCATCCCAGGGGCTGGCGAAGACGCAATTTAGTTTATAAATTACACGGACGCACTCATGTCAAAGGTCGCCGCCATCGCCTGACACGGCACTTTCTGTGCGAGTCCACCCACTAATCGTCTCAATTAGGCATGGATCTCTCTCACTCCCCACTCCTCACTCCTCCCTCCCTTGCGATGCCCTAAAAAATTATCAATAAATGTGAAATGGGGAAATCAGAGCTGGAGATGGAGCAGATGGGGATGTGGCTTGGAGGACTCGCGAATGTGGGGTGTAGATAAAATTGGCAAAAGACCCGCAGCAATTTTCCGGTTTCAATGTCGGCATTGACATTGTCATCGTCCCATCGTAACGTTGCGTTGTGTCGCGTTTCGTCTATGTCCCCGTCCGTCATTCATCAAGGTGGGGACTGGATGTGGATGTGGGTGTGGGTGTGGCTGTGGCAGGACTTCATTGCTTCGCCCAGTTCCATCCCCTCCCCCGTTTCTGGATGGCGGAGTTGCCCGCAGCTTGTGGGCTGCCTTTGATCGTTCAGCTCATATTTTGTTCTCCACCCACGACCACGCCCCCGCCCCTAGACGCATTGTCAGCGGCTCCATCTTCTATGCCTTCTGCAGCTCCCCTAAAAAACATTTTTTGCTACTGTTTTTTTTTTTATATTTTTTTCTTTATATATACATTTTTTTCTCTTACAAACGCGCCGCTGTAGGAAGGCGAGGGTGGGTGTGTGTGTGTATGTGTGTGTGTGTGGGTGTGGGACTGACGTTGATGATTTTTCATTGCTCGAGTTTTAATTTTACACTTGAGTTGCGTCCGACGCCGCACCTCCTCCGACTTCCTCTTGCCAGAAGGAGAGCAAAAGTTAAATGCATGAAAGTCCTCCCCAGATATACATACATACATATATAGCAATCAGTAAATTAAAGTGTATATATCAAGCAATCGAATCGATATGCGGAGGAATGTTTGCTGACGAAAGGTAGCTTTAAAGGCACCCCCCACCATTCCCCCTTCACTTCCCTACCCTTCCACCGGCTGGCAGTTTCGAGTTCGGTGAACCTTAAAGTCGTTTTGGCCAAAGAGTCCGCCGTCCTTCACTTTAAAGCTTCCTCTCCTGCCATGGCCGGACTGGCGGCTGGTGATTTATGGCCTCGTCGCGAGCTGCTCTGACACCGTCCGACATTTGACAAAAGCTCTGCGAGGACCAGACCCAGAGCCAGAACCAGACCCAGAACCAGACCCACTCGGACCCACTCGGCGGCGGCGGCGGCCGACGCTCGGGCAAAGTTATGTAAATGGCTCAAAGGCTGTCCTGTCCCGTTTTTGCCTCGCTTGTTTAGCAGGTTGCAGATAATTCATCGCTGACATTGCGTACCAATTTAAGGGTTGAATGATTCGCCCAGCAGAGAGCCACAGCCAGAGCCAGAGCCAGTCGAGGGGTGGAGCAGTCTGGGGGCTGGCATGGGGCTGGCGTGGGGGTTGTCTAACTAGGAGCGGCGTCTGAGTCTGGTCCTTCCTTCTTCCAGCCAAGGGCACTGACAGTGGCCCTGATAGCCCTGAGAGCCCTGGCTTTGTGGCTAGTGATTTAGAAAAAAAGGTCATCCGGCAAAAGTTGTCCGGCGAGCTTCACATGTGACATGCGCCACCTTTGACCCTTCCCAGGGCTGCTTAATTAGACACGTGAATGGAGTGGGGTGGTGTCTCCCTGTCTCTCTCTCTCTCTCTCTCTCTCTGTCTCTCTCTGTCTCTCTCTTTCTTTCTGTGTCTCGGAGTTGAACTTTTTAAAGCATATTTATGGGTGCCATCCACTCATGTGGGTTGTTCTTAATTGCAGCAATTGAAATTAAGTGTTTGTCCTTTTTGGCCAACGGTGGAAGGGGTTGGCACTGTCACTGTCATGGGGCTGGGTCTGGGTCTGGGGCTGGGTCTGGGCCTTAGGGCTTTATTAGTTGGGAGACAATCGCTGGAAACGTTTATTACCTCGTTTCGAGCTGTCAGAGGTGGCAGGAGCACAGCTCTGACTCTGGACTAAATGGAGAGGGATTACAAGAGTTTTGTTCTGTCGCTCGCAAATAGTCAACTGCTTTGAATGCTAATGAGGCCTTGGTCTTGGGAGATGGGCAGATTCGAGATTCAATGGATTATGGGATTAGAGAACGAGGGAGGGGATGGGGATGGAGATGGGGATGGGGACACCAGCATGGGGACATTCATTTGGCGAGATGGAAACAACTGTCTTCCGCCATTACTTTCAATTCTCAACTTTCTGTGGCACTTCCTTGGGCTGCTCCAAAACTTTTCGCATACCAGCTGCATCCATTTCCGGGAACTGTAAACCATGCCAGGTAATCACCTGACTGACCCCCCGCTGGGGTGGGCCGCTGGGGGATCTCCGGCCAAGACGGGTTCGAGCATTATGTTAGTTTATTCAACTGCCGGCCATTGTGTGCAGGAAGTTCGCTGAGAGCCAAGTCAAATGCGTTCTGACAGGCCACCAGTAGCCACTGGCAGCCACTGGCAGCCACAACCCACCCCATCCCACGAGCCGGCATTCCAAGGAAGCTCTGAACCCAAATCCGGGTGGACAGAGACGTGGTTGGAGACGGGGACGGGAACGGGGGCCCATTAAAGATTGACACGTGACCGTGCAATGATTTCCAGTTTAACGTTGTCACATGCGCCGCCCGGAGAAGTTGCTCTGCTCTGCTCTGCTCTTCTCTGCTCTGCTCTGTGTGTGACATAACCGAAGCTCTCATCCGAGGATGCTGCTCTGCGCTGGTCAGCCAGCCAGGGAAGGTCCTGCCTGCCCGCCTGCCCGCCTGCCTTGTTCTCTCCTTCTCCTGAAAGAGTCTCTCTGTGTATGTGTGTGTGTATTTGGTTTCAGCAGACGTGCAAAGCTGCCGTTGATCCTTTTTTCCTCCTTAACATTTTCTTTACTTTTCCTTGGGGTTGCCCCAGCTCCCGCTCCATCTCCATCTCCATTCTCTACCTCTATCCGTATCCGCATCCCCATTCCCATCTCCATCTCCATCCGCATCCTCGGCTGCTGTGGCATTTGTTGTGTGGCTCGGATTACGCGCTTCACTTAAGTGTGCTCAGTGCTTCCGTTTCCTTTGTCTCCATCTCCATCTTTCCAGCTGGCGAACGGAGATGGAGATGGAGATGGGGGGCTGAGTCGGAGACGGAGACGGAGTCGGAGTCCTTCTCCCGTGTGCCCCTGTCTGTCGCTTTGTTGTGCATTCTTGGGTTTCGCCGCCTTGGATGCGTATGGATTTCCACGCAAAAGGGAGACCATCATCGGAACGGGAATGTCTTCATTAATCGCTGCTATATGACAATTTAAATTGCTTCACCTTGATTGAAGCTGACGCACAATTGCAGATCGTTCCGGGATTGATTCCAGTTTTGCGACTCGCTTTCGTTGCGAGTCACCCTCATGGCGGCGTTTATCAGAAAATCCCCCGACGTATGCCTCTAATCACTGGCATCACGATGCCACACGCCTTGTTAATGCGTCTTCCCCACCCCCCATCCGCCACCACCCAAACTCCCACTCTATCGTGGCAGCTAACGAAGCTCTTCAAATGTTTAACAAGGCCAGCGGCCACTGGACGCCGTTTCACTCCCCATCTCCCTCTATCTATCTCTCGCTGCCCCCCCCCCCCGTACACTGGTCTGGTCTGGTCTGGTTTGCTCGTCCATCCGTTTGGACATGTGCGACTCATTAAAATGGCGTTGGCAAAAAAAAAATGAAAAAAATCGAGAAGAGTGGAGAAGGAAAATGTTGTCCGAAACTGGCAATTGCAGAGCTCCGGCGCTGACCATGCCACCGGAGGACGGAGTGCAGCGCTAACACGGGAGCAGCAGCACAAATTCCGGGGTTGCAACGTAATTTTGTGTCGAGAGAAAGAAAACTAATTTCAGCGCAAATTAGTTTCGCACCTCATAGAACGACGACACGACAAAGCAATTGAATGGCAAACTGAATGCCATGCCCCCGTCCGCCTCCCCCCAAAACGGATTGATGGCAGGGTTCAGGATGGGTTCTGGTTGGGTTCTGGTTGGGTTCTGGCTGGGCTCTGGCTGAGCTCTGGCTGGGCTCTGGCTGGGCTCTGACTGCGCTCTGGAGAGAAGGAGGAGAAGGAGTGGGAGTAGGAGAAGGCTGGCTGACACGCTGTATGCGTGTGTGCACTTAATAACCTGATCGAATCGCCAACACACAAAAACCCATTGAAATGCCAAAATCAACAAGGCACTGTACTCCACTCTTCACTCCACTCCACTCCACGCTTCACTCCACTCTCCACTCCACTCTGCGCCTCTCCTCCCTCCAGTCCAGTCGAGTCCACTCCAATGCAGTCTACTACAGCGGATTCGAATCCACGAGGCAACGGCGACTGGTGACTGGTGACTGGCGAAAGAGCAAAATCAGTGAATCACAATAATGCCTCAATTTCCGTTGGTCCGTTGGTCCGATGGTCCGATGGTCCGTTGCGACGAGTGCGATGGCGAGTGTTTGGAACGAGCAGGGGGCTGGGGGCAGGGTGGCCGGGTGGCTGGGGGCAGGATTCTCGAGTCCGTTCAATGATGGAGGCGGTTTGCACGGCGATTGCCAATGCGAGGCATCGGCGTAATGAAATCGCATTCAATTAAACATAACACAAGCGGGAGAGGAGTGGAGCGGAGTGGAGTGAAGTGGAGACGACTGGCTGTAGGCAGAGAGACTTGGGGGCTCGGGGGCTGACTTTGAAGCACTTTAGCCATGGATCTTCCTTGCTCCTGCTCACTCTATGCCTCTCTTTCCTGTTGCACTTGTCCAAGCGACGGCAAAGCGGCCTTTTGCCCACTGCCTTTGTGGCATCTCTGGGCTAGGTGGGGCAGGCATGTGGGGCAGGAGAATGACGTTTTATTTTCGCACGTTTACTTTCAATCTCTTTTTCACACAAAGAAAACCAGCCAAAACAGAAAGAAAAGATGAAAAACGATGGGCCGAAAGGGCTGGACAGCCAGATAGGTTCCGTCTTCTCCTTTTTTTCTGTTTTTTTTTGCACCTCAACTGTTTTGGCCTCAGGTGGGAGATGGAAGATGGGAGGTGTTAGGTTGGAGATGGTGGAAGGCTGAGATAGTCTTCTATTGCTCTCAATTCGATTCGAATCGTGGGACGTGGCAAGTGGGGTGGGATGGGGAGGAGTTGAAGGCAGGGATTGACAGTCTTAAATGGTTGTGGGTCAGAAAGGGACTGACAGTGGCCCAACGGGATGATTGATCCATGTTAGGAGCTTCGGATGTTCTCAGGCAACTGCTTTAAACTGTCTCCTTCTTTAGTGTCTTTTCGTTGTCGCGGGGGGGTTGAGGGGGTGGCAGAAAACTCGTCTTGGGGCGGAAAATTCTGGTGATTTCATTCGCGCGAAAACTCATAAATATTAAAATGGGAAATTTTACGTTTTATTAATTTAACGGTGGCAATGTAACGGCAGCAGTCAGTCCCCACCCCCCCCCCCGGCCCCCCACCAAAAAGGTAGCTCTGTAAGTGTAACGGTAGTTTGGCCGTCAGCCATCTTGTGCTGCCTCAGCTTCCGCATCCGCATCCGTATCCGCATCTGCAGCCGCTTCCGTGGCCACGTCTGCCGTCTTCTGCCGTCCTGTTCCGTCCCATCATTCTGTTAGGTGCAAATTATGCATAAAAACAATGACACAAAATGGCGTCGCCTGGCCCCTACCCGCTGAAGGCCGAAGGCAACTACTGTGCTGTACCAGGGAAGGTGGAGGTGGAGAAGGAGGAGGAGGAGGAGGAGATGGTGGAGGAGTCGTCTCGTGTCCATGTTCTATGCGGATGTTGCTTAGTTTTTGGCCAAGGATTTGCATAAATTTGCATTTGTGCCGCCTTAATTGAAAAACAGTTGCGCGTTCCCTCGACTTGTGACACTTTAAAGAGAATCGCATAAATTATGCAGACATGAGGGGGGGCGGGAGGGGCAGGTGGGGCAGACGGTCGGTGCGGAGCGGTGCGGATCGGATCGGTCTGCCTGGCTTATGATTTACTCGACGCCTGGCTGCAACTAAATCATTGGCAAATCTGTTGCATGGTCGCCCATCCTTAAGCGGCAATCGAATGGGTCGGGGTGGTGGGGCCACATTTAGCCACTCAATGGCCTCCTCCACCTCTTCCTACTCTTCCCTTCTTCTGGCTTCTGCCTCCTGGTTCTTTCTGGCTCTGCTGGGAATGCCACCAACTGGCTGCCACAGCAAGATGTCGTCTTGGCATTAATGAGCTGCCGTTGCCGCTGCAGTTGCAGTTTCTTTTTTCGCTCCCAGTTCCCGGCTCTCTCGCTCTGGCGGAATGTAATTTTAGTTTGGCAGCAGCGACGACGCGTCGCCCCTCTGATGTCTGAGAAATTGCAGTTTTCACACGTGCTTCCCATTAAATGAAACGATTACAGCGCGATACCCAGTCATAAGTGAAATTTATTTGTGCAACGCACTTGCAACGCGCTACATTACATGCCAGTGCTCCTGCCAGTGCTCCTGCCAGTGGCAGTGCCAGTGCCCTTGCCAGTTCATGGTTTTATGAGGCAAGTTTTGCCCCTCGACTGCTCCGCGGAGTTATTTGTGGCAGCGACTCCAATCTGTGGCACTTCACATAAAGAAGTTTGACATAAATTATGGATACTAATGAGCTCTGTGTGCAGTCATAAAGCATCTTCTGTTGTCTGTGATTTCTATAAACTCGGCTATCCGCCATTTCCCAGGCTATCATTTGATGCATCATCATGCTGCTGCTGGTGTCCTGGGTGCACTCTGGGAAAGCAGAGCTGAATGCTGAATGCAGCTGGAGGAAAAATTTTAATTGGCTGAGGCGGCAGACGGTAGTGGATATTTATGGGAGGCGGAAAATCAAACGGCACCTGCCACTCAGATCGGCTCTCCTTGTGGCCCTTTGCTGCACCTCCTCCACTTGTGCCCGCTGCTGGCTATGTGCCAGCGAGTACTTGGCTTTGTTTCGGTTGGCCGTAGTAGGTCCAGTTGCTGGCTAATTAACAGTTAACAGCTATCGAGAGTGGCAGGCCAGGACTACCCTCCATCTCCATCTCCATCTCTTTCTCCCCTCCTCCTGTTCGTTCTCTTTGGGGCTGGATGAAGAGCGGGTTCAAATAGTTCAAAGTGAGAATCGGTCTGTAGTCGGGGCCAAAGACAAACACAGAACGGACCCCCAACACAGAGAGAAAGCCAAATTAATTATGCATTTATGTCGTTGCAATATGTTCCCCACAAGCACACCCATACGCACACCGATACACCCATATACTGTTACACACACACATACGCATGCAGAAATTACAACAATGAGGCCTTCGTCCTGGCCGCAGGACCAAAAGACAATGGACGACCGTCCTGCCCCGGCACATTTGACCGCAAACAATAAATGCTTGCAACTAAATGCACTTTAGGGGGTCGCCCTGTGTGTGTGTGTGCTGTGTGTGTGTGTGTGCTGTACTGGACGCAAATTAAGCACGACGAACACACAGAATTCACCCCACTGCCCCGCCCCGCTCTGGCCTGCCACCGTGCACCTCCCTTAGCTACTCGACTCGAGACATCAGCCCAACCAAAACGTGTCATGAGTGATGTTGTTTCAATTGCTGATTTAATGCGGCGCCCCCAACGAAGGGGTGGGGCAGAGAGCGAGAGAGAGAGAGAAAGTCGGTGGAAGGAGCTGTGGATGTGGATAGTTGATAGGTTGGGGCCCATACTGAGACTCTGAGACTGAGACTCTGAGGCTGGTGAGGCTGTGAGGCTGGAGGCCTGCACTTTTGGCAAGACAAGCAACATGCATCTTCTTGACAATGCGACAAACGATGACGACGACGACAGGGACAAGTAACATGGAATAGTCGTACGTACCACCAGGGGCGATGGGGATTGAAAGGGGGTTCGAGACGAAGAGGGAGACAAACAAACAAGCAAGCCCAGCGACATATATCAACGGGTATCCCCTAACCCTAACCCTCTCCCTTCCCTAGCAGCAGCAGCAGCAGCAGCAGCCACAGCATCGATGCATCCCACAGCCAAGGCAAAGTCAAGCAGACCATCGTACATCAGACCATTTGCTCGTCTGTCATTCTTGACTGCACTTGTTGTGCCCCCACGGGCAGGCAGGCAGGCAGGCAGGCAGTCGATGGTGGTGGTAGTGATGGTGGCAGCGGCTACGACCACTGCACAGTGGGATGCAACATTGAATTTAGTCATCAGTTGCCATATTCCCAGATCATTGGATCTTACCAGCTCCAGCTATCAACCACTGTACTGGGGCTTTGTTTTAAGTTAACGATAATGCAGCGACGTCGGAAAGGGTTAACCTGATGTTTATGTTTTAGTTGTAGTTGTTGTTGCTTTAGTTGTTGTTGTTGTTTCTGTTACTGTAGAGGATGCTGGATGCCCTGTCTTTTGTTTAAAGA
This sequence comes from Drosophila azteca, assembly GCA_005876895.1. NCBI lineage: Eukaryota > Metazoa > Arthropoda > Insecta > Diptera > Drosophilidae > Drosophila > Drosophila azteca. The sequence goes on from VCKU01000073.1 coordinate 428,143, forward strand.
TGATTAATAGCCAATGTCGCTGGCTGCAGAGCTCGATGCATTTCCATTATCATCATCATCATCATCGTCATCAAGGAGTAGAGAATGAGCAGGCACTACCACTACCACCATCATCATTATCTTGGTCTTCAGTTTTTGGGTAAATTACTCAACACTCCACTAAAAACTGTGCAGCAGAGAAGACACTTTCGCAGCAGGAAAGACCAAGCAGCAGTAGTTGGAGGCATCCTCCAGTCGGTAGCCAAGTCAAAGTCGTTTGCTATTCATTAATACCCTTAGTTTTTGCCCGCCCTTCTGGGGGGGATGGGTTATGGGGCATGAAGAATGAGGAATGAGGCATGGTCTGTTTGCCCTGGCCAGAGAGTTGTCGAGTTCTTCTTGTTGCCTGATAATTAGCTGCACTGTCTGTTGTTTCTCTCGTTTCGACCGACCCTTCTGCTTCTGCTTCTGCTTCTTCTTTGCCAGGGGTTCGTTCTTGTTCTCGTTCCCTTTCCCTTTCTCGTCGTTCCCTTAGTTCAACTTCTACTTCTGAGAGACCCACTAGTCTTGTTGCAGCTTGTTTTATGTATTTTGTGGCTGCATTACTTCCGTTGATGTTTATTCTTAGAGCTGTTTGCATTTGACAAATGACATTTTTGGCATTGTGCAACGACAACGCCGAGTTGCCACAATCTTTTTTTCCCTACCCTCTACCATTCCCTACCCTTCCCTCCACTGCTCTGCTCGTCGACTTTTCCTGCTTTTCCTCTCTGGGAACTTGCAAGGGAAATCTAAATTATTTTTTGAGTTATTGCAGTTCTGCCAGGGAAACTTTTTGCCGGGCCCAAGCCAACGACAGATCTTGATGTCTGTCTCTGGAGTGGCTCTGGCAATTTGTTGTGTCCTGACAGAGAGGACACGTGTAATAATTAATTTAACAATTTGCAAAGAGAGCGAGCGAGACAGAGAGAGAGAGAGAGACACAACTCGGATCTTCTACAACTCGCATACGGAAGTGTTCCAAAGATTGGCAGCGGAACAGCGTCTAGAAGAATGTGTAACTATTTCGAGTGTACCCGAAAGCATCCGCAAAAATTATTTATAAAGCCATCCAAGTGGAGTCGGAAAGTTTTCGCCTTGTGCTTCTACTTAGAAAACTTAACTCATAATTTGCTGTTATTTAAAACCATTCATTTCCGCTCATTTTACTATGACTTCCTGCGGAGTCGCAGCCCACCTCCTGCCTCTCCCATGGTCTCCATGCCTCCTCCTCCTCCTGCATATTCCCCTCACAAATTGGTGTCTATTTTTTGACGCGCTTTCTCCCATCCCGACCCCCAACCCCCCTCCAAGCACTATCGAACGGTGGTGCGGGTTCGGGTGGTTCTGTCTGTACCCGCTGCTGGGTCCTGCTGAATTCCATTAAAAGTTTTACACGAAAAATAGTTGCACACTAAAAAGCTATAACTGTAAAATTACAGTGCCCCAGCCCCCCCATCGCCCCATCAGCCCATCACCCAACCCCAATGCTCAACAAAGTTCTCCGCTGCTCACTGCCAGCAAATAGCAACTGCAATAAACTATCAAATGGGAGGCGGCAGAGTCCTTGGTTCTGCTCTACTCTACTCTGCTAAGGGTCCTCGTTTCGCTGGTCGCTGGCTTATTAATAATTTTTAATTTCCTTGATGACTTCCAAGTTATTAACAACTGCAGGACCCAACCGGAATGCGGAAAATGGTGGGGGGGGGGGATGGTGCTGTGGAGGTGTGGAGTGGGGCCAAGTCCAAGTTTTTGCCACTAACTTGCATTGGGTACAGTTGTGCTTGCTGTGGGTGCCGCTGACAGGGAAAGTTCTCACTTGATGATGACTTTTATGCGTATTTTGCTTACTTATTTCTATAATTATTGCATCGGCACAACAGCAACAACAGAAACAGCAACAGCAACAGAAGCAATCGGGGATTGCCCTCTGGCCTTGTTTCAACTGTCCTTTCGTTCCTCGTTTGCTGGCTTGTTTGTTTGGTATTGGTTTTGGCCATGTGCCTCGTGTCTCGTGTCTCGTGGCCCGTCGCTGTCGCTGTCGCTGTTATGTTTTAATGACAGCTGTCAGCATTTTGCGCTGAAGCTACCGTGCAATAATTGCGCGTAATTTGATTGATTGGCACAGAGTGCGGGCGGGCGGGCGGTTGGTCGGTTGGCCGGTCAGGTGGGCGGCCCAGTCCCTATATTTTAAAGCGACGACAGGCTAATATGCATAAATGCCCCGCCAGGCAGCCAGCGGGAGGCTCCTCGAGGACAGCAACAGCGACAGGGACAGCAACAGGGACAGCGACTGACAGCCCGCAGTTCAACAAAGCGGCATTCATGGGTGTGAGTAACAGGCTTGGATAACTGTCTGTAGGTTGATTCGCACTGATAGCGAATGATTGATACCCAGCCGGAACCACCCTCGTGTCGTATACCTGGCCAGAAACAGAAACAGAACCAGAAACAGAACCAGAACATCTGGAAAACAAGTCCGAAATCAACCCACAGCCCCCGGCCGGAATGAAGAAATGAATAAAATGCAGTTAATAAATAAACAAATAAATTTAAAATACATAAACGGCCGCTACCCCCCTCTGCCAGGGTTGCCAAATGCATATTTGACCCGGCTGTTGCCCAAAAAAGAAAGCAGAGCAAAAAAAATTCAGTACGAGGACTGGGATCTGCAGGGGAGAGCTGTTTATACACACAGTCGGTCTATAGCTTGAGGCAATGTTTATTTTTGCAAAATATGTTGGGCACATATTTACACAGAATACATATGTAAGCCCCCTTCGCCCGCCCGCCGACCCTCATCCATGCACGAGGTATAGAGCCATCATATGTTGCCTTCCATTCCATTTTTGGGTGTGGTGGGGGAGTGGGACTTTCCCTCTGTCTTCTGGCCACCCTGTCGTTCTGTCTCTATGTCTCCCCCTGTCACCCACTGTCTCCCACTGTCTCCCCCTGTTTCCTGTCTCCTTTCTCTGTGTGGAGTAAATTCGTTTTGGCATTTTGGCCTCGGCTTTAAATTGCTTTGGCACTTAAGTGGTTTGTGCTCTGTCGCATCCCTTGGCTTGCCTTGGCTTGGCTTGGCCTGCCCGGTCCTCTGCTCTGTGGATCACCCTGTGGACCACGTGTCGTCGTTTTGCCGTTAAACGAAAATTACAAAATGTTTGTTTAATTAGAACTTGTGCGTGTGTGCTACATCCATCCATCCATTCATACATCCATCCATCCCCTGACTTGACCTGCGCACAGCTCCAGCTTCAGCTCCAGCTCCACCTCAAACTCAAGCTCAAGCTCGAGTGATTATTTTAAGCTATTGAAAATATGAGCAAGCTATCCGTACCGGCACGGTACCCTGCTCGTTATACACACATCTCAATCCTCAATCACAGATATACACACACATACGCCCATACTCACACTCCCACCTCCGCCCACACTGATGCAATGCTGCTGAAGAGGTCGGACCGGCAAAGCCCATTAAATACGGTCAACTTAACCGAAGAGTGGCCTCTTGTGCGGTTTTTCCACGTGCATATTTCACCCAGAGTTCACTTCTACTCCCACCCGTATTCGTATTCGCATTCGCATTCGTATTCGAATTTCGTTGCTGTACACGTACATATTTGTATAATTCAATTCGTGTTTTAATTTAGTCCGATCGAAATCTGCTAAAAGGGGATGGAGCTGGTGCTGGGGCTGGTGCTGGAGCTGCCATGGGTCCATGGAGTGTGCGGTCCTGCGGTCGTGGCTCGGCTTAGCCAGAAGTGTTGTGTGGCTTTTTGAGTGCTGTGAATAAAGCTGAGACCGGGGCGGAAAGGGCCGCTTCGAATGGCATTAGGTGAGGCTCGATGGCACTCGAGAACATTCAAGTACGAGTATTTCGGCCCGTCAAAAATTTGCATTGATTAATTAATCGTTTTCAAGTGCCTGCCTGAATTAGATGTGCGGTCTCCTCTGCTCTGCTCTGCTCTGCTCTGGTCTGGTCTTCTCCTTGCTGGTTAGCCACCACTTCACTTTGCCCCCCCAATCATCGCGAGTCTCCGCAAATTCTTCAGCGTTGCAGCTGCCTCTGCCTCTGCTGCTGCTGATGCTGCTAATGCGGCGTTAAAAAACTGACTTTCCGATTTCCGTCGGCCAGTGTCAACAGGAAAGGGGAGCCGTTCCAGGCCCCCAAGCAAATGCAACGCGGCGCATAACGCGGCATTTCCGAGCCAGTCCTGTCGTGTCCTGCCTTGTCCTGCCCTGTCCTGCTCTGTCCTTCCATCCATCCGCCCGCCCGCTGTTGGAAACTTTTCGAACAGAGTGCGCAAACATTGAGCAAGTTTTGATATACTTGCCAGGACCAGAACAGCAGGTCCTGGGCTGTATTTTTTTGTTGGCTCGCTTTTCTGGTTTCATAGGTTTTAGGACGAACTCCGTGCGGAGTTTTTCTGCTTGCTTTTGGAGATTTGTAATAGTGTGGATAATGTGCGGGCTACTTACTAATGATTGTCTTGGTATTTTGTATCGTTTCAGGTGAGTTCAACCGATAAACACGTCACGATACGTACGATTGGGCGTATCCAGAAGGGTAATGTAGGCACACTTTTGCATGCTTTTTCCTTGTAGGCTTTTTTTTTAGCTTTTCATTTGGCACGTTTGTATTTTTTCCATCCGCAATAAAAACCCCATAATGCTGCCAATAAGTGTACAAATACAAAGTGCCCTGCAATACGAAGAAAAAGGAGAGAAACCCTACAGAGAGTGTACTGTCCACAATGGACCTTAGTTTTCGACGTGTTTTGGTGTGCTGGGGAGTTATATTCCGATTGAAACCGTCCAAAACTGAGGCCAACTGTGAGGCGTGAGCATCTAACCATAAAAAACCGAAAACGAAAAACCCAAAAAACCCAAAAATATTAATAATAATATGAGATGAGAATATAAGAAAAACGAAACGCGTTCGCTCTCATTTGATTAACTTTTAATTTAATTTTGGTTTGGATTCCTGGTATCCATAGTTTCTATTTTCCATTTAGCATTTTCTTTTGGTGATTTTTATTTAATTCATCACGCAGTCCAAAGATATTTACAACAATATTCCACCACAACCACAACAAGTATACAAATGAATCATGGCACGAAACGAAACGAAACAAAACAAAAAGAAACAAAAAGAATATAAATACGAATACGAAAACAATCCACAAGATACCACAGAAAACAGAAAACTGAGAACAGCAACAGCAAAAGCAAAAAAAAAAAGAAATGCTAATTTAATTTCGAAAATAGAAAACAACACTGCAAACAATTTCCCGATATATATTTATGTATGTATGTGTATCCTTTTTTTTATTTTTTTTTTGTTTGTTGTCTTTCGTTTATTATCGGAACTACTATATTTATTCTCGTTTTGTTTTATGATTTATTAATGGCATTCCTACTCCGGAGCGTTTACTTTGTTTGCCAGCGCTTAAATTAGCGTGTCAACAGTGTCCGGATCGTAAAAAATATTCCCTATTCCGGCGTGCAACTTACGGCAAAAAGTGTGTCTGTGTGTGTCTGTGTGTGTGTGTCCGAGTGATGATAAATTAGCAGTGCAAAAGAGAGTGTAGAGTGTAGAGTGCATATATCGTGTGTGTACAGTGTACAGTACAGTGAGGTGGACAGTGAAGTGTACATAGTACAGTGGGTTCACGCATGAATCGAACCGAAACGGGTAATAAAAGACAAACCCATTAACGCTCTGATTTATGCATTTTACAAGCTATTTACTTTAATTTATGTATATGCATTCGATTTATCAAAATGTTTCTGTTTGTTTTCCTTTCATATTGCCCTTTCCACTCCCTCCTGCCCTGTTCTGCAGTTTTTTCAAATGCATTTCGGTTTTTTCCTGCATGATTTCTGTGTGTGTCCCCGTTTTTTGGTTTGCAGTGTGTTCGAAAATCCTTTTGCATCTCCCAGCATCGATGATTGAAATTGTGGCAAACAAGGCGAAAAAAAGCAAAAACAAAAGCAAAAGTAAAAACAAAGCAACTATGATTTTGTCCTCAGTGCTATGCTTTCATTTGTCTACTGGTTCCGAGATCTGCAGCGATAAGTACTTCCATCTATCACTTCTTCTGTCTTATATTTTGTATATCCTCTTTTGTTTTCTCCTTCCAATACTTATAGAAGCCGTTCTATTCGTTCTATTCGTTCTACTCGGTTTTATTCCATTGTTCCATTTGGCATGCAGAAAAACTATCGAACAGCCATAATATCCATAGTAATAATCATAATAACTGCGATGATCGTAAAAAAGTGCATTCGTCTGTAATTGCGGGGAAATACTCGTCGGTCGTAGCATTGTAGATTTACGATTTCCATTTCTTTGCCGCCTTTTTTCACTCCCCAAATGAGTCATGGCATTATTCTGGATTTGAATGAGATTTTAATAGAGAGTTACATTTCCTGATGGCGATTGGGGGGGGCTTGGGGGAGCCCCTCCCCCTCCTTGCAATCGATTCGAATCGGTCAACTCCTTGTAATCCCGTAAACTGTGACCGCTGGCAGAAAAGAGTTTGAAATTATGGCACAAAGGAAAATGTAAATGCATTTTTCTTTGCCAAATTTATTGCCCAAATAAATTATCGTAATAATATCAAATAAAAATGGAAAAGAGAGACACGGAGCAATGGAGAGGGCGAGAGACAGAGAGAGGGGGAGAAAGATGGCACGCACAGGAGCCAAAGCTAACGGTTATTAACATATGCACGAGCCAAAAGACAGCCCCCAGAGAAAGAGTGGAGAAAGAGAAAGAGGAGTGGGTGGATGGGTGGGTGAATGGGTGGTAGGGGGGGTGGATGAGCAAGTGAGGAATTTGCAGGCGGCTAAGTGGCACAGAAGGAGAGCAGAAGGATGAGAGGCGGAACTTGGGAGTTGCCGTTCTGGAACAAAAATCCTCTGCATGCACAATTTAAGCAGGATTTATGGCTGGCAATATTGCGAAAAGGAAGATTTTTCCCCAAGCTCTACTTTCTCTCTCTCTTCCTCTCTCTCTCTCTGTGCGTGGGTGTGCGTGGGGTTGGTGGTGGTTGTGGAAAGTGTAGAAAATGTGTGTGGGAAAGCACTGGAGCGAGCCGGTCGTCGATTGTGCGTGCGAGAAATTAAATTGCCAAATGGCCATTACCTTGGCGCACAAGGGTTAAGGATGCTTTTGAGGTTATGAAAATGGCTAAATTATGTTAATCCTTCGTATGCCCGCATCCTTTATTTGTGGGTGTGAATATTGAAAAATTGTTTGGCCCTTTCAATTTCGCAACTTTAATGCATATTTTACCACCACCTGACACCTGAAACCCCCCACCACCCACCATCCACCCCCATCACACACTCACCCCCCCACCGCCATTATCATTATGTGTCGGTTGTCCTCAAAATTGATTGAAGAATTGCCAAACGGGTCAAAGTGTGTGCCGTGCCGTCTCGTATGTGAGAGCGAGAGCGAGAGTGAGAGTGAGTGAGAGTGTCGGCCTGGCTAAAAGGCAAGAAAGTAAGGAAAAAGCCCGAATTCTCCTCTTGATTTTTGTGGAGGCAAGCAACCAACCAGCCAACCTGTCGCCCCCCGCCCACCTCCTCCAACCTGTGCCCCATAGCTCTTTGTTCGGTGACCCCTTTCTGTCGGAGCTCACAGAAAAGTTATTGCATTAGACACAACAATGGCAACCCTGGCAGAGACAACGCCAAATGTACGAGTATGTATGAGTGCCTCGAATATTGCGCTTTGCTGTGTTGTGTGCTGTGTGCTGTGCTGTGTGCTGTGCTGTGTGCTGTGTGCTATATGTCGTGTCTCTAAATATTTAATATATATCGTTGCCATTGGCACTTGCCCGGGCCGGAGCTCTGAGGCACAGGATGGGGGCGGGATGAGGCCAGGTTGTGCCTGATTCAATTTTCTTTGGCCTGCTTTGGCATAGATTTATCGCTTATTAGAAAGCATACTCGTGCACAAAGAGACAGAGAATGGGACAGAGAATGGGACAGAGAAAGCGCCAGAGAATGAAAAAGAGCTGGGTATTAAGAGCATGCAGGAGATAGAGAGAGGCTTATGGGATAGAGCAAGCATTGCTTGAGGATGGGGCATTCTTATCCTGATCCCCTGATGATATGCTAAATTAAACCTCTTTAACAATCAAAGTACAGCTAATAATGATGGCAACTTTCCTGCGCCAGCCTTCGCTGTCATTTCAAAGTCAAAGCCAAGAGCTCTATTAGTAATACAATCATAAACTTCTGCCAGCAGACAGCAGACAGGAGCATCGACAGGAGCAGCAGTAGCAGCAGTAGCAGCAGCAGCAGCAACTTCCTCTTACAATATCCTTTGAGGACGGGGCATACAAATGAAAGGCAACCAACCTGACAGCAGTCCGTCCTCATCCTGGCCATACCTGGCTATTATTATCATAAACATAAAGGAGTCTCAACTTCCTGCCCATACCCATACCCATACCCCAGCCCTGCCCTGCCCACTTTTACCATTTTCCATTTCCCAAGTTCTGCTGCTTGCCGCCTGTCGTTTAGGCCATTGAAAAGTTAAGTCGCGTAATCGATTGATTTGCCTGGGCGGTGATTCCATTTTCCATTTTCAAGGTGCGTTCGAGGGCTATAAACTTTTCGCCCTTCCCCATCCCCATCCCCATCCCCATCCATCCCCTTGGCCATCCCCTTTACAACCCCTTTTGCCATCGTTTCAGCCTCGTCCTGCTCTTGGCCTTTGTGTTTGAAATTGAGATTTATTGCAGAATTTGAATTATAATGCAATTTATAATATAAAATGGCAGCCGCCTCTGAGATATTGAGCATGATAATGATGATGAAGCTGTGCAAGAAGGGTTTCAACGGCTCGTATTCGAGGATTTCTCTCTGTTCTCTCTGTTCTCCGTTCTCTATACTCTGCTCAGAGTGCCGTTCTCTGTGGAACTTCTCTGCGGATGAGTTGAGGTGGTCTTTTGTTGCTAATATTGTTGATTCAATTTGACTTTTGCTGCAAGGATGAATCTCTTCTCGTTCTCGCTGCCATCGCTGCTGCCTTTGCCGTCATCATCATCATCATCATCATCGTCGTCTTGCACACAAAAGCCGTTGGAAAATCGTTGGGATTTGAAGACGTATTAAAATGACAAGCACTTGGAATTAATTTTGCATTGTCGAGCGTAGACGGAGGCTCTTCCGATTTTGACTTTGACTTTGACTCCGGCTTATTTCTGAGGCTATTTGCATGATTATTTTCTGGAAAGGGAAGGAGTGTCTGGTGGCAGGAGGCATGCGGCATGCGGCATGTGGGGCGGGGGTAGAGCTTTTGAATCAGCTTTTGGGGATAACACACGAGCACTAAAAGTCTTAAGAGACCGCTTAAAGAGCCAATAGCTCCGAATAGTTTCGCAATGGCCCTGGCAACCCGTTCCCTTTTCTCCCTCTCCCTCTCCTGCTCCTGCTCGGCAACGACAAAAAACAGAGCAAAATTTAACTGTAAACACTAATTTCCTGTAGTTAATTGCAAATTTTCTAAACATTTTCCAACCCTCCACCAAACGAAAAACAAAACTTTTAAACAGCAACAATAACAGTAACAGTAGCAGTCGGGAAAAGGGGGAATCCATCCTTGAATACACCTTTGAATACACTCATACGTATATGTACATTGGGGGGTTCCTTCGGTGTGTGGCAAACATCTGATGGGGACCGAAATACCCGTCGGAAAAAGGGTAGAAACAACAGGAGTGGCTCTTGAGGCTGAAAGTTTGGCTATGTGTGCTCTCGTTTCGAGTTTTTCGGTTAGCTGCTGAGAATTCAATATGTAATTTTGATTGAAATATGCCTGTTTACGGAGCACACACTCAGGAAAACGAAAACACAAACAGGGAGGATGCCGATGCCGATGTCGATGCCGATCCAGATCCACATCCAAGGGAGGGGCTTGGGTGCAGAAGACAAGTGCTTGTGTTTAGAGAATGAATAACTTTTTAGTTCTTCTGCTCACCCCCCACCCTACAGACCACCCAACTGCACTGAGAGAATGTTGTGTACAGCTATATCCCCTACTGCCTGCCCGTATGGCATGCGTTTCTCTCAGTGCATGTGGCTGGCTGTGTAATGAAGTGTATGCGTATGGCAGACAGGCTAGGCTCCCGCCTGCTCCCAAGGATCCCTCGCACCGAGGCCAGCCAGCCAGCCAGCCAGCCAGCCAGCCAGCCTATGTTGCGTATTTGCCAAGTCCTTCTGCTCAGCCCTGAACCTCCCTGGCTCTGGCTCTGGTTCTGGCTCTGGCTCTGAGCTGGTGTCTGTGTCTGCTTCTGTAGCTCTAGCTGTAGTTGTAGTTGTAGCTGTATCTGTGTTTGTGTCTTTTTGCTTGTAAAGCAATATTTCAATCAAAACAAGAAATAAATTACAGGCTTCACTAGCAGAAGAGACAGAGAGAAAGAGTCGAGAGACTGGGACGGTGGACGGGGGACGGGGAACGGGGACAGGAGTGTAGAAACTACCGTAAAGTAAAATCCGTAGAGACAGCCCACTGAGTGGAGGAGGCAGGGGGATACGGGGCATGGGGCATGGGCCAGAAGGAGTGGCAGCAGGACATGGCAGCAGGCAAAGCGTTCGTTGCAGTCAAAAACAATGCAGGCAAAAAAGTTGCGGCAACATTTTTGTGCCCCTCTGGCTGCAACACGAAAAAAAGAAGAGGAAGAACAAGTTGGAGGCAAAAGAAGAAGAAAGCCAACTGAAAAGTTCAAGTAGAAGTAAGTACAAAACTATTTTGTAAGCACGCACGCACACACACACACACTTACACACATACACACACGTGTAGGAGGGGTGCATGCAACACTCGAAAGTTGCAAAATGAAGTGCAGCATAGGTAAGGCACAGGAACAGGCACAGGCACAGGCACAGGGACGAGACGAGACGAACCCTTGAGCCTGCCTGACAGCAGGCGGCACTCGCAGGCAATTCAAAACGTCAGTCTGTCGGTTGGCCCAGCAATTCAGAGGAGGAGGACAAGGAGACGGAGTGAAGGGCACTACTTACACTTAAAAGCAGGGGGAATGGGATAAAAAGTTTTCGGGATATCAGGGTAGCAAGGCAACAGGGTGCAACGAATACTCTACACTCTTTGGGCGGCCTAAGTCTCTGTTTTCCTGTTCAATTTGTCACGAATTCCACCAATCCGAGGAGTTACCCGGATTTTCACTCTCTTTAAATAAGACGGCAAAACATAATGACCACTCCTAGGAATCGAGGACAGCAGCAGCAGTGGCAGGAGCTTGTATTGCGTGGTCTGCTCCAGGCACGCACCGTAAGAAGAGCTCCCAGGACACTCACACACCACACTGCGTGTCCCTGTGTCTTGCACGCACACAGAAATGAAGGAAAGACCAGGAAGGGTAGGATAGGGTTGGGTAGGGTTGGGTGCAACATGGCAGCAAATAATTTAAATAAGCTAAACAGTCCGCCTGCCCAAGAATGCCTCAAGGCGCTTTCTCTGTTAATGACTTGGAAAAAGAGCCGCCAACCAGGCCAGAACTCTGCTACGAAATCTTTCACATCTGACTGGCAGTAGTACTCCATGGCCCAGGGCTGGACTGCTGGTCCCTTTACCAACCTTTAAACGGATTGCTGCTCCGACTCAAGGCATTATTTCTTCTTAACAGCTTTAAAGCCGTCTGCAGGACTCAGCATACGAATACGAATACGAATACGCATTCGTGGATATAAATATCAATTTGTACCTGCAGCCCAAAATCGAATAAAACACACACCAGTTACATACATAAATACCAGCACTCGGCGGGAGAGCGGTGTGGGGGTGGGGGTGGGGAATGAATGGCTGGATAGGCGTGGCAGGGGGCTTTTCTGAATGTCCCCGCTGCAAAGGGCACATAAAATGCCATAAATCGGTAAAAAAAAATCCATTTTAAATATTATTATGCGTTTCAGACAGACGATTCGCGTTTCCTTTTTCCATTTTTTATATGCTTTCCACTCTATCAAAGGGCATTGTAAATATAGCAGAGAGCAGACATAAAGCGAAAGCTTTTTCCAATTGGTTCCATCCGAAAGACGCAATTTATGGCGAATTTTCTATTCACATTTTGGGCTTAAAGTTAGCCTGTTCGGGAGATGGCAGGACACGCGTCTATAGTGGTCCCTGGTTTTCCCATTGTAATGCCTTGTAAGGGTATTACTGTACTTCGACTGAGTAAACGTAGACATCCGTTTTTTGTTTTACATGCAACTGAGATTTTGCTTTTATTCGCCTTTTGCCGCTTTTTGCCGCTTTTTGCCGCTTTTTTCTTGTGGCTGGGGAAATGTAAATGGATACGAGTAGTTAAGGAAGGGCCGGTAAGCACATCTGGATAATTTAATTTAATATTTGCGCAGGATACAAAGAGCGGGGGAGAGTGGAGTGGAGTCTGGTGAAACCTTCGACCACTAGCATGGCTTCGATATCCACTCTGCGTAGGCCTCTCCGGGATCGACTCGGGGACATTGGAGGGGCAATTTTATTATAATTCATAAAGCGTGTAGATGAGACACAAAAGAGCGTCTGACAACTGACAGAGCCAAAGGATGCACGCCTGGTCGGGCAGGGGCTGTGGCTGTGGCTGTGGCAGGGGCTGTGGCTGGGGCTGGGGCTGGGGCCAGGCGAAACCCTGAAAGCTGAAAAAGGGAAAAAGAATGGGGAGAAAATAGTAAACTTTTTATCAAGTCAATTTTCTACGTTGACTGGAAACCACAACGGCAAGATTTACAGACAGGCCAATGACATGGCTAAGGAAACTGCACGAAACTTTTGCTGCCATGTTTCCTTGTCCCTTGTCCCTTGTTCCATGCTACTGCCTCTACCCCCCCACCGCCTCTCTCTGTCCCTGCCCCTGTCCCTGTTCTGGGCTGTCCTATTCCATACCGTGTGCCGTCCGTGCCATCCCGAGCAGACCAGACGGCGACTCTAACCTTTGCTGGCCATATTTTCGCTTCTTTGACTCGTCTCGCCCCGTCTCTTGCCCCTCTCTCCTGCCTTGCCTCTCGATTTTTATTCAATTTCTGCTGTCGCTCTTCGATTGTGGCTCAATAAGCCGGAGTCAAGCCGAACGGATTAGAGCCCAGGGAGTTCTAGGGCCCGGGTCTCGGTCTGGGTCTGAGTCTAGGTCTGGGAATTGGGAATTGGGAATCGGGAAGCCCTTGCATCAAATTATTATTCATTGCAGTGAGAGTTTACATAAATTATGCATCATTCCTGGCACAAAAGTGATTTCCCTTTAAACTATTTTGCCATAAACTCTGAGGCTCTGAAGCTCTGAAACTCTGCAACTCGACTCGAGCTGTGCTCCTGACATCTCAGTTAGCAGTTCCGTTCCCCTTCATTGCCTGAATGCTTGTCAGTTATTCAGTTAGCAGGAAGCAGTTACCAGTTACCAGTACCCGGTAGCCAGCAGCCAGTAGCCAGCTATGAAGCCGTCAACAATCCACAGCTCACAGTCGGCATTTGGCTACAACTCTCAGCAGGTGCCGAGGTGCTGTCAACTCTGGCCAACAGCTTCCCAGGCAGCAAGCCGGAGACTGAGAGTGTTGCGTCTGACAATGGCCGCCAGGTGACTTTTCCACTTCTACAGAGATGCTGCCGAGATGCTGCCGAGATTGTTTCACATTTTGCTGAAATGCTGATTTGGTCGAGGAATCCACAATACACTCTTACAGTGTAGACTGCTCTCAAAGATCTTGGATCTGCAATGCGACCGATGAGTGGGAATGCTTTAAATGAAATCCGCAAAGTGTGTCAACGAGAGGCTATCGTATCTATATCTGTATCTGCTGTGTATCAGCCCCCACTCACCGCCATCCCATCACATCCCACTCCACCCACATCCCACTGCTCACTTTCTCTCCATCCGGTCGGGGGTCGCTCTCTTTGGGTCGCTTGACAACTTGTTTGACATAATTCAACACGCAGTTGGCGGTGCGGTGCGGTATGGGGTGGTGCGGTGGCGGTGCGAACCTTTCTGACAGCAATTAAAAACGCATTTCCATCCAGCAATGCGATACCCGAGTTTTTCCTGCTGCGATACGATGCCAGATCTCTGCTCTGCTCTGCTCTGTCTGTATGTATTTCTGTCTGTCTGGGATGCTCATTTGAGCTGCTCAGCGCTCTCCCTAAAGGGCTTAAAGTATATAATTTACTCTAGGACAGAGGCAGTGGCATTCGGGTTGAGGACTGAGGACTTGTGACGACTGGGGAGGGGACTTTTGTTAATGCTTAAAACAAATAATTGCAAATAAATGCTGTTCATTGGAGAGAACAATGAGATGTATTGACACTGGCGCGCCCTGTCAGATCCATATATGTATGTACGCATGTACGTTCCAGGGCATCATCGCATCATCGTTCTGGATCTGCTCTTAAATATGAAAATTAAAATTACAAAATGCACAAATTGCACCGAAGCGAAGTGAAACGCGACCAACTGAAGTGCAACGAAAATCATATTAATAAAAATAATGAGTTTGCCGCTTCCGCCGTTTCCTGTCTCCTGTCTCCTGGCTGCTGGGTGCTGGCTCCTGGTGGGTGATAGGGAAAGGGAAAGCAGCTCGAAAAACCCGATTAAAAATTGAGCAGCCAGCAAGGATGTTAAGTAGAAATGTCAATATGACAGCTGACAGATGGAAGAGGGAGCAAACGAACTGTTGATGACTTCAACTCAATGTCAGCGATGCACATTTGATGATGATGATGACGATGCCGCTGAACGGAAACCATTTCCAATCGAGGACTTGAAGTTTGTTTGCTAATGCTGCAATATCCCTGTGAGAAAGAAGGGTCCACAATGAGATACGCGATTACCGAATGAATTATGAAGGTGATGGAAGGGGGGAAGGCAGGGCATTAGCGAGTTTTCAATTTGGGATCAGCTCTGCTTAAGGCATAGCCCCTAACCCTTCTGCTGACTGACTGACTGTCTCACCCTCAATTGCTTCCACTCATTAGTGGAGCTTTCCCTTTGTCCAAGCTGATTGGCATTTGATGGTTTTCCCCAGCTCCAGTTCCAGTTCCATCTGCAGCTCCTGCTCCTGCTCCAGCTCCTGCTGCTCATCCACATATGTACGCTGTCTCTCTGTGTGATAGATGCGGATGGATTATTATTGTGGGAATTATGATGAACCACCAGGCAGTCGGACAGTCAGCCCGCCAGCCATTCAGCCAGCCATTGTTTAGATTCCCATTTCACTTTGACTTATTGAGCGGAAAATTTGCAATTACAACAGTTTTCCCCCTTAATAGCCAATGGATTAGAAGTTGAAATGGATCGGCAGCATGGGGCAGGGTTAATGGAAAGCTTTAATGGATAGATAACTTGTGGAAATCGTAAAACTCTTAACGTTTCTGTTTTCCGCCGGTTTTCCCCCGCGCGGACACTCCCCTCGGGCACGCCCCGTGGCCAATTTATGGCAGCCAATAAATTACCAGCGACAAAAGCAAATTATTTTCTAATTTCTGCTTACCACGCGTTCGTTCCCCCGGATTTGGGGGATTTGGGGTATTCGGGGCCAAGGCGTTGCTTTAAATCGCCTCCGTTCCAGTTCGGTCTTGGCGGCTCCTGGCTCCTGGCTCCTGGATCTTATCTATCTATGCCGTCGACGTCGACGGAGCACAATCAAAGGACATTTGACATTGATTAGTTTTCGTGGAATTTTTAATACATATTTTTCTCGAGGTGGCAATCAGACGCCCTGCACGTCAGTCCATTAGGCGGGCCTGGCCTGGCCTTCTCACTGGAGTTGCGTCTTGCTGCTTGCCGCTTGCTGCTTGCCGCTTGCCTCTTGCCTTTTGCCTCTGCCACGCTTCATTTACTCATTTCGTGCAATTTCCCAATATCAATTTTCTTTTGATTTTCGGTCGCCGACTTGGCAGACACGCAATCCGCTGTCCTGCGGAATCCCTCACTCGCACACTCGCACACACGCACACACAACTCCGGCGACGCGAGTGTCCTGACAGGGAATAATTTGCCGTCGTTTATATCGGTCCCTCACTTCGTTCGACTGCCGGGTACGGGCTACCGGGTACCGTCTCCCGACACCCAAACACCCAACACCCAAAACCCGACTACCAGCTTGGCTTTTCCTCCATTGTTGTGGCAGTGGCACGTGGAAGGTGCGCCTGGCTTCGTGACGTCTCATTGGAAGGACAAACTAAATTATAAGCAGATTTCACGGTGGATGCAATATATCATTATGAGTCTGTCGTTGACCCCTCGAGAAGTTTTCCTCATGTCATGTCCAACTCCAACTCCAGCTCCAATGGAGGTGAAATATTCTCCCCCCAGTCATCTTCCCAGCGTTCTTTATTAATTTTAATGTTGAATCCTGCGCCTATCCTGCCCCATTCCGCTTCAAGGCAACAGACTTCTGGCAACGACCACTGTACTGACATGTCCTTCGGGCCTTCTTCTTGCTTCATTGCTGGCAATTAAAGGGCATTTACTCGCATCTGGTTATGTGCTCTGCTCCACTTATGCCAAGAGTCTGCAATCTCCTACCAAATGAAAATTGTTTATGAAAAGCCTATCAATGATTCCTCAACTTCAGTTGTTGTTAATCTGGGTCTGTGCTCTCCATTCCTTGAGAAGTCGGAACAGATTGGGGTAGAAGTTAATTATGAACCCAGCCAGAATCGAACTCTCTTGAGAGTCCATTTGTAGACATTATTTATGCGGAAAAGCCCGCATTCAGGATTGCTTGAACTATTTGCATGCCACCGAACCTTCAACAACATCTGAAAGCGGCACAGCACTCAAACTGCGAGCAATATCAAATAAGGCAATATCAAATATTTGGAGGCCTCCGCACCCACACACACCCACACACACACACACTTAAGTGCCTGCCCCATTTCCGGCCCCAAGCCCAACCCCACTCCGCAGATGCCCCATCGAGATGCCCCTCTTCGTAGATGGTCGCAGATCCCCGACTGAGGCATGCTAATACAATTAAAAATCCACCAATTTTCCCAAACTATGGACCACGGCTCCGTCTCCGCCTCCGCCGTCTCCGTCCTCGTTGACGTTACTTGAGTGCTGCCAGAGGCTTTACGGGGTTGGGGCTGGGGCTGGGTGTCCCGAGGCTCTTGTTGATGCTGCGGTTGCTGCTGGCAGGAGTCCGGAGGAGGAGTCCAGGACCGCCACCACCTGATGCCCTGATGCCATTAGGCGTAAGTGGCATTTTCCTTTTGATTTTGGTGGCATTTGACTTTATTAACCGAAACTACTCTGACGCTGATTCTATGGCTGAACCTGAGGCTGAGGCTGAGGCTGAAGCTGAGGTCTAGTCTCCTCTGGACACCTGTCCTCCTTCTCTGGCTGTGCGGCGGTATTGGTATTGTGAGTGGGAGAGTGGGAGAGTGCGAGTGTGTGGTGGGGATTGTCTGTCTGGTGGCATCGAAATGGGTCAATATGTGTACGCGCTCGATGGCGGCGGGCGGGTGTGGGCTCATGTAATATGTATTCGGCCAGCCCGTGTGCCCGTGCGCCCGTGCGCCCGTGCGCCCGTGCTCCTGTGCGCCGATGGGCCCTCCAGCCGCAGTCGAGTGACATCTTCTGAGACCTCAGAGCTTGTGTATGTGTTTGCATTTGGTTTATGCACGCGACGCCTTCATCTGCCAGGAGCCCCACTAACCTTTGTATGAGATTCACCGGCTCCATCGGCTGGCCGTGACAGAGGACACGAGCAGGACGAAGGAGGACTGAAGGACTGAAGGACTTGAAGTCTCCATTTAATTCTCCCGGCGCTGCTCAATCATTCATTTCGCCTTTGTTTATTTATTTTGCTAATGGAATTATTTCCTACAGCACTTGTCTTCCATCTTCGGTTCTTCGGGGCTTGGCTTTAGTTTGTCAGGAGTCCGGTGTCTGGAGTCCGTAGTCCGTAGTCCGTAGTCCGGAGTCCTGATTCCTCAGTTGCTCGTCATCTGCAGGTCTGCTCGGTGCTGGTTGTTTGTGTCATATGTCTTTTCATATTTGTTCAACGTGTGCTCGCTCCCTGCTTCTGTCGTTGTCCCTGTCCCTGTCCCCGTCCCCGTCCCTGGACCCATTTCTTCCGCTTATGGGACGTGTCCTTTGTTCGCCATAAGTTTTATTTGTCGATCTCCATCGGCATCCCCATGCACGAGTACGTTCCAATTTGTTCCGTTCGTTGCTTTTTGTCTAATTGATTCTGCTAGTAATTGGCGTTTTTTGTCCCTGCTTGTATTTGCGCTTAACTTTGGCACACGTCTTGATTGGCTTGGCTGGCTGGAGTGAAGAGGAGTGGCTGCTGCCTCTCCAAGAGACATCACTATGTGTGCTTTGGGTGGTGGTGGTGGTGCGCAGCTGCTGCTCTCCAGCTCTGACAATGCTCCGTCAGCGGGTACATCATTTGCAAGCTGCGATTGTCGCCTTTTCCATGCATTGGAAATATGTCAGGATCAGACAGTCAGGCACACAGTCAGGCAGGCAGTCAGTCGAAAGCCAAAGCCGTCACCACCTGCCTTCACTGACAGAAAGGCAGGCAGTGCCGTGCACTGCCAGGGGCATCGTCAGCTGTAAATCATGTGACACATATTAAAATTACAATGAAGCCAGCACAAAGGCCCCTTCGATTGATAATGGTTTGCATTTGTATATGTGTGTGTGTGTGTGTGTGTGTGTTGGGGAGGGGGAGGGCATTGCCAACGGCAAATTTGAGCATTGCCAGCATTGAACTATACACATGTACACAGAAGAAAGGGGGGGCGGAGAAAGGACTTGGGAGATGGAATTGTAATTTTGTCTTTGAATGTGCGCCAGAAGGGGTTTCATTCACCGCCTGGTTTGGCATTCCTTCGACTTAATTCGGTTCCTTTCTTTTCCCTGGCTTTCATGCACGAATATTCCAGTCAATACACCTGCGTCCTGCGTCTTGCGTCCTGCGTCTTGGCACTCCTCACGCCATGTACTGATTCTCGGACCGCTTCACTGCGCAAATACACTTAATACAATTTATTATTGTAACATAATAAAAGCAGAGAAAGCAGAAGGACCAAGGGCCAAGCCAGGCCAGGCCAGGCCAGGGCCCCAGTCGCAGCCAGAGGTCGTGCCACTACCACTGTGCCACTCTGCCACTCTGCCACTCTGCCCGTGCCTCGGAAATCTCATAAAAAGGAGTTAAATCAGAGGAATTGTCATTGAAGCGAAATTGAAAGTAAATTCGTTCCCATACGTCCTTCATCTTTTATTTTATTTGTCCGCCTCTCCTTGTGCTTTATTGCTGCACTGCGATGTGCCCTGCCTCCTCGCCTCCTTGGCTCTGGACTCGTGCTTCCGCTCCTGCGCCTGCTCCCCCTTCTCCTCCTCCGTCTACAAGTATGTAAATCAATTTAACGTGGAATTTTCTTTTCAACTTTCGCCCGACTTCGTCCTCGATTGAGGCTCACTCGTGGCACGTACTTGCTGCAGTTGAGGCCTTTGCTGAGATGGACTTGAGATTGATTGAATCGGCAGCTTTCGGCCCCCTTTCTATTTTTCGGGGAGGTTTGGGGAGGAGTGGACTGGAATTAGGACCCCCCTGACTGAGCAGTCGTTCAGAAAAATTCAATGAAACTATCCAAAATTGTCAGATGCTATTCCAAATACTGCTGCTACTGGTCATTGCCGGGCCATTCAATGGGCTTCACCTCCCGAACCATGACGACGGAGACTGCGAATATCTCCACAAGATCCGACTGATGCGCGTCTGCAAGGCGACCGTCTCGAAGAGGATTGCCAATCTGTACGGCGACGTTAGGGCTCCCTATGGCACTCCATACACCCTGTGGACTGTGCCGAATTCCTCGGATATGATCCTTGCCGCCTTTCACAACTCGCCAATGATGAACCGCATGTACCTCGAGATCATAAACTACAAACTCGATGTCGACTTGCGTCACTCGGACCTGCACTGCCTGTCCAACCCGATGGTCTACCACTCCCACCTAATGGCCCATTGCAAGAGACAGAAGTTCAACGCCGAGGATATATGCCAGAGGCCAGTTCTCCACTATTGCATTGAGGGTCCGGACTTTTACGACGCAGATTCCGCTTTGCAAGTCCTTGGAGATTTGCGGACGCTCCTGCTAGCTCTTCTCCTCATTCGAGTGTGTTCCATCCTCGGCTTGGATTGATGTGCGGCCAGGATTGAGCAGTAATGTTTGTGTTGAAAAATTCTCTGTTATTACTATTCCCCATATACTTAAGTATGTCAAGGCCACACGAGCCGTAGTGCCAACTGGAGATTCCGAGAGCCGTTCAAGCCACGCCAGCTGAAGGTCCAGGGCGGTGGGAGTCACGTATCCACTTCGGCGTGGCTGTGGCCATCTCTAGTCATCCGCGTGCTGTAAACGATTCAGATTGATTAAAAATTTCAAATTGATGGGTTAACGAAAGACACGGAAACTTTGCGAGTTATCAGTTTTATTCATTAGCCCGGCTTATTCCATTTGTCTTCGCACGTCCATTGGCACGTGAAAGTAATCAAAGTCGAGAGGTCCAGCTGTGAACCGGGGCGTATATGTATGTATGTTGCGTTACATTTGAAAGAGATTAAATGCTGGAAATACTCTCCTCTTTCATCTGCTTTCTCCCCCACCACCCCTCCCCTCCCCTCACCACAGTCAGAGTCTCCGTATGTGGGTGAAGCTTTTGCTTTGTGCGTATGTGCTTGGAAAATGAAATTCATTGGAAAACCTTGCAAGAATTTTTAATTACTTTGATTAATTTGAAACAAGTTTTCCATCGTCGTCGTCGTCGTCGTCTCTTCTCAGGCTAGCAAAAGTTTCTCCAAACTTGCTCCGAAAGTTCCCCCTGGCAGGTCCTGCTGAATGCCAGTTAGAGTGAGCGTAAGAGTATGAGTAAAGGAAAAACTCATTCATTCGTTCGTTCGTTTGGTTTATTTGTTGAATATTGATTTGCGCATTTGTATGAATGTTGATGAAAACGAAAACTTTGCCCAGAAACCTTCCCCCTCCCCAAGGACGCCCTCTGGACGCTCTCACCCTCACCTAATCTCCCCCTCTCCCCTCTCTCTCTATCTCTCTCTCTCTATCTCTCTCTCTCGCTCTCTATCCGATCGATAGGGTAGCCCTTGAAGATTCCATCAGTACGATTTGTACTTTAAACGTGTGTTAATTCGGATGGATCTTTCTTAAATTCAGTATCTGTGTACAACAATGCTGCTCCAGTCGCTGGTGCCCATAGGACTGCTGTATGTGGTGTGCAGACTGTGCCCAGCGGAGGGTCAGGCCAACACACGCAACACTGGGAACTGCCACTACGCATCTGGAAAGAGCCTGGAGCTGCTTTGCACTGGCATTGTGAACAAGGATACCTTTCTGCGGTGGCGGGACTTTCGGGCGCCCGCAAATACGCCCTTTGGCATTTGGTCCGACGGGGAAGTTGTCCTGGTATCGTTTTACAAGTCGGACATGTTTAAGTATTACAAGGTGAAGTTGTCGGCTACGGGCATGTTTCTAGCGACGAACAAACAGGAGAAGACTGTGGCACTGGTCTTCCCCTACGGGACTGTGCATTGTTTCAGGTTCGGACTCCGCTACCTCAGCGAACTGCAAAACATTTGCAAGGGACAGCGCTACGATCCGAGTGCGATTACCGATCTGCCGGTCTTACACTACGCCGAGGACTCATACAAAAGGCAGGCCATGAAATCGAATGAGCCGACTCGTCCCATGGAGCTAATGATCGTGCTGTTGGTAGTGCTTCTGCTATCGGATATCCTCTAAATTTGAATGCTTCTGCTGCTATACGTATTACGATTAAAGACATACACATACATATGTACATACATATATGCTACTTTTACTGCCGACGGGTGTGCAGCGATTTTTCAATCAGTTTGCTCGACTATTTTTGTATCCTTCGACCAGAACTTCATCTGCTTCTGCCCCTCATACTGTCTGGTACGCTGGCTCTGCTGTTAGGCCAAGTGCAGGGAACGCCTCAAAAAGGTCAACGCGGACAGCGAGAAGACGCATCGAGCAACGAGCTGCTGACCAGAAGACCACAACCACAAGTCGCCCCTTTGCGATTGTGGCCCGATAGCATCTTCAGTTGCAACGCCATTTCACCGCTTCTCTGTGTACGTGGAGGAGCTGCAAAGGGAGAGTGGTAAAGCCGATTTCGTGGCCATTCACTAGGCTGCATGGTATCGGGACGCTAGTTGGACTGAAATGGTCCTTGCGGAGCGCCTGCTTGGTGTTTGGAACTGTAGTTGGAGCTGAGCTAACATTCGGATTCACTTATTTTACTTTTCGTGTTTTTAGTGTCAGAAAAAATTCTCAAAAAATGATCATCGCATCATCGTGCCAATAGGCAATGCCAGTGGGCTCACAATGCGCTCCAAGATTGTATGCAAAAAGGATAGATTGCTCGTGTTTGAACCTTCTGCTGCTGGTGGCGCAACTGCTCCTGCTGCTGCTGCTGCTCGGCAGGCCGATACCCGTCCAGGCCACCAACGAAAACTGCTCCTTCATCGACGGATACATTCTGCAGTACCTCTGCCAGGGCAGGTTCGATCGAAACATGCGACTGCAGTACAAGGACCGCATACCCTCCATGAACGCGCCCTACACCATCTGGCAGCGTTCGGACACCATTAATCCCGTTTACTTGCTGTTCGCTTTCTACGACTCGCCCATATCCAGCTGCTTCACCCTCATCATGGACCGTGAAAGGTTCTACTGCGACGGCCGGAACTACATTATAAAACTGCAAGGAACCACGGAGGTGCACTGTCTCGCCTTCCCCTTCGACTACGCCTATTTGCTGTACGAGTCCTGCATGAAGAAGGAATACCCCCCGAACTCTGAACCCCTTTCCGTGGCCATGGTCTATATGAAGAACAACATTGTCGAGATCCTTAGTTCGGCGCCGGATCTGAGGGCCTCGGCGGTCCTTGTGCTTTTTTCGGCGGTGAGTTGCTGGACCTCACCATTTGGGCACTTTTAGACGATAAAAATAAAAATGAAATCTGCACGATCAAAGAGAAAGTCTTTTTGTCCTTTCGTGTATGTTGTGTATGTTCTCCACCCTCTCAGCGGGCAGCCAGATGGCTCTGATTGCAGGCAATCCCTGATGCTGCTGCTTATTATGTTTGGATAAACAAAATGTTGGCTGTAACGCCCCCAACTACTACTCCAACTCCAACTAGCAGTCTGCCAAAGTTCATTGTAGTTTGGCCTGAAACTTTAGACATGCCAACAATGGCGGACAAATGCAGTTCTCTCGACAGCAACACACACACACACACACACACGAGCACAAGCACACGCACATATACGGGATGAGTGTGCTAAATCTACAGTCCGACACACACACACACACACACACAGTAAGAGGGTTGGGGTAGGTTAGGGGTAGGATGGCGTAGCATTTCATTGTCATCATTGTCATTGGCGTTGGCGTAATTTATGTTCTCATATGGACTGCCCAGCCGCCATATTGGCCTGTGGTCATCCCACAACATTCAACGTCGAACATTGACTGCTGTCAAGTGCTGGCCAGAAACCCGAAATGACGGCAGCCCAGAGATAGAGACAGGAAAAGGGACAGGAACACAGACAGAGACAGAGACAGGGAAAGGCTTTAAGTGAACACTATTAAAGAGCTTTCAGATATTATCCGCAGTTTTCCCCCATTATGTATTCTTTAGACAAAGCTATATACATATATATACATATGTATTGGTATAAAATATGGTCAGATTGTCTTCACTTGGGCAACAGTTTGATAAGGTGACGGCAAAGCTCTTGGTTTTGTCTTCCATTTGAGGGATGCGACAGGGCGCGTCGGCCAGTGGGGTCACAGGATGCCTTCATCGGCATCGTTCTGCCTGCAAAGAGCTCTTGGCACCGTCCACCACTCGTCCTGTCCGGTTTCTTTACCATATGAACAAGTAAGAAAACCGAACAAAAGGGCATTTTGAGCCAACTTGAATTTAGAACTTTATGCAATTACAAGTGTGTGTGTGGGTGTGTTTATGTGTATGACAGGCAAATCATTTCGACAGACGATCAAGTTTCAGCAGCAGCGCAAGAAAACGTCCTAGAAAAGGTCCCAGATGGCGTTCCGCCCCCGAACGCAGGCCCAAATCGAACTCGAACTCGTTCTGCGGCGCGCTCCAGCGGGATACTGCTGCATAGTGCACTGCCGTGTATCCGTTCACAGTGGCAAAGTTTCGGATTCTCGGGCTGGTGCACTCGTACATCAGGTCGTCGATGTAGCTCATCTGGTAGATTTGGCAGTAGATCATCGAGCCGGGAATAGGTAGGGGGTTCTGGTTATCCCCGCAGAAGATGTCCAGGTTCTCGTCCATCAGCATCGAGCTGTTGCAGCACTGCAGCGGAGAGTCGTTGAAGGAGACCAGCAGGAAGGAGGTGCCTCCTTGGTTGCGGTAGAATATCTTGTATTGGCTATTTATGACGGCCAGTCTGTCCTGGTACCTCAGGAAGATATCGCTGGTGTAGATCCCCCCGCAGAGCAGCTTCAGGGGTCTGTTCTGGAATGGGAGGCAGCTGCGGTCGTGGGGAATAGCCTCAAGGGCCGCCGATGTTCGCCAGAGAGCGGCCAGGATCACCAGGAATATAGCGAAAAAGCCCGAATGCAGCATTCTGAAAATCCTTGGACGTTAATTTGAAAATATTTACAAAGCATATATTCAACGTTCGAATAGCAGTCTAAATGGAATCCAATTGACAGCAAATACTGAGTGCTTATCGAAACATTCACACTCAAATGCCGATGCACACTGTGTCCTCTTCGCAGCACTGATGATGGTTATCATTCAATGAGGGATTTGCAGGATATGAAGGAGGATATGAGGGATACCTGGCCATCAGCTCGAACAGAGCTCGAACAGAGGATTGTCATCATTAGTTGGAGAAGGCTAAACGCGAACAAAGCCCCTGCCCACCCCACTCCACCCCTCCTCAAACGCTCATGTCCTGATTTTCACGCATGGCTGATAATGCACACACACACACACACACGCACACACATACAAACACTAGAGCTCGGGCGGGACCCAGAAAAGACACACACAAAGCAAAGTGCGCATTTGCGTGCGACTTTTTGTGGCATCGTGTTTTTATTTGGTTGAAGCAGCCTTTCACTTTTCAGAGCACACAAATGCGCTGCTGGAAATAAAATATACTCGTGGAAATGGGCACAAGTGTGTGCTAAATGTGCCAGCAAGGACGTTCTGCCCTGCCCTGCCCTGCTCTGCTCTGCTCTGTATGGGAGGCCATAAAGGAGGCCAGCCCCAAAAGAGCCGCATTGAAGCATTGAAAGCAAACTAGGAAATGACTTTTAGGCAGCTAGAAAGAGCCAGCCATCAGCCATCAGGCATCGTGCCCTCAAAAACACACAAAAACCAACAACAGTATCTGCGATATACGACTTAACCGAATGGATACTATACATGGAATATTGCATCACAGCCCCGGCAATAGCTAAGAGTCAAATCTGCCTGCTTTTCTCTTTTATTCCCAACGAATATCATACGAGTACGAGTAAGAGTATATCCCTCCCCCCGGGTGCTGTCTATCTTTGATGTTTAACCTAAAAACCAAATCTGTCAAAGCAAACAGATTTGATTCGTTTCAACATCGAAATGAAAAACTCAATGAGGACTCTTTTTTGCTTTAATTTGATTAAACTTTGATTGAATTAAAATTCATAAAAGGGAACGCTCCCCATAACGGACGTAAATTTAGTTTGCCCAGCTCTGCACTTGCCCTACCCCAATCCCAATCCAACAGCCATCCCTCCACACCAACACCCCCCACCCCCCCCAACCCTCTCGACGTTGTCCCTTGTCGACGCTTTTTGAGCAATTAAAATTTCTCTGTGCTTTTCTGTGTGCCATTTTTGTTATTGCTGTGGCTCTGAATGCATTTTTCAGCACTGAATGTTTTTCTCTTTCTCCTCTGCTCCTCGCTTTTTTTTAGTTTTTGTTCGCTTTTGCTTGTAAAATAAAAATTACGTATACGCCAACAACTTCAAATGGCGCAACATGGCGTATGCGTGATGTCGTTTTTGCTGTTGCTGTTGCTGCCATATTTCGCTGCACACCGGCTGCCATTTCCGCACCAAACAAAAGCAAACAGACCGAATGGCAGATACAACAACTGCCCTTCCACCTCACCCCCCCTCTCGCCCTATGCCGCTTGCCTCATGCCACTTGGCACTGCCCTTACTCCTGAAAAGGGCCGCGCATACGAGTATCTATAAAATACGCAATTACAACATGTTGCCGCAGTCGCCGTTGCCGTTGCCGTTGCCGTTCGCGTTGCTGTTTCTGCTCTCGTTGCTGTGGCTCGCTTTATGAATTTATACATAACCCGCCGCAGCTGCAACCACCCGCACGGTCCCCTCCCGTCCCGTACCGTTCCTCTCTTACCATATTCCCCGTTGAGCGCACACGCTTTGTTGCATCCACTCAGCAGTTGCCATTAGCGGAATGGAGAGTGGTGCGACTGCGACTGTGACTGTGACCCAAAGTGTGGCACTGCCGCACGCAAACAGATATCTTTGATATGGTAATACCTAGATGCTCTAAAAACGTACTCCCTCGGAAGCGTCAGATCAGCGATATATCCATATGTATATACATTCCTCAATCGAAACCAATTCAAACCGAGATCTGCTCTCTGGAGATTCGATCTCTTTTCTTTCCATTTGGATGCGATGCCATTCCCGGAAGGGTAGGGAAGGGAAGGGAAAGAGTAGATGGCAGACCATGGCACCTCGCAAGCCACCTTCAGGGCTGCCAGCTCGTTAGGCATTGGTTGTGCTGTGCTCCTCTTGGCTCTTTTTATTGTCACTCGTTTTGTTTTTGTGCAGTCAGCCCCACCTCCTCCGACGAATGGCAAGTGCCGCATAGGGTGCGGTGGTGCACACACACAGGGGGTGGGGGGGGGGCACGGGCACACCAAGGTACTCATGAGTTATGCTCCGCGATATGCGCGAACTAAGTTAGTTTTGTATATTTTATGTGCAGTTAAGCGTTTTGCATTCTGCATTCTGGATTCCGCATCCTGGGAACAGGTGTCGAGAGGGGGCATGGGCATGGGCCTGGGCCTGGGCATGGGGGGAAAAAAAGGGAAAAACTCTGCATAAAATATCTCTGCGAAAGAGTGCGGCTGTGCAAGGGGTGCAAGGGGTGGAAGGGCTCCTGCTTGGCAGCATGTGATTGTGAGTGCTTAATTGGTATCAAGTTGTTGGCCCAGGGACTGGAGCCGCCGTCAAGTGGTTGGCAATAGTTTTATGCATGGCAGGCACTCAAGGATTGCTGGCAGGATATATGCTAGGCCTGTGTGAATGGGCGAGTGGGGGCTTTATTGATCCTCAAAAAGAAAAGAAAACTGAAGCCTCAGCCTCTTGATCAGCCAATATATTGCGGGGAGAAATCAGCGAAAAGTCTGCGAACCAAATACGATAAATGAAAACAGTCAAGAGTATGAGAGTGGGATTGGGATTGGGAAACGGAAGGAGAAATATTAAATCTACTCGAGTGCCACGAGTGTATGTGTGCGCTGTGTGTGTGTGTGGCAGAGAAGGAAGGCGAGTAGTACATGAAGTAATTGGAGCAATAAAACCAGAAAACCGTGTGAATAAAAATAAAGAAAAGCTTCGGCGACGACGAGGACGAGGATGGGGACGAGGAGGATGCCTGATGGAGGATTCTGGGGCCAGGTCCTGCTGTATCCTGCTGCATCCTGGCAGGTAGTAAAGTAACAGGAATCAAAATAATAAATCAAAATTGTGTGTGTGTGTGTGGGTGTATGTTGCAACAGCACCCAACAGTTGGCAGGCAGCAGCGACTTCCTCCTTGCGCCAAGTGTTGCAACTACACGGACTGGCACAGAGATGCGAGCGTGACTCACGCTGGTGCCACACAACCTCTTGGCAGCGGCATCTCGTGACAGAATCTCTCGTTCATGCGTCCATCGCCAGGATGGTCCTATGCATCGCTGGCTGGCTGGCTGGCTGCCTGCCACTACGACGCTGCCTGCATTCCCCGCACAACTTTCAAGTTGTTAAAAATTGCAAATAAAATAAACGGGGGTGGAGACGGGGAGTGCGCTCTGCCGCTGCCGTTGCCGCTGCCACTGCAGAATGTGGCACTTGATTTACGTTTGCAATTGCTCGAAGCTGTTAAATAGCGTTGCTCCTCCACTGGAGCCATCCCGGCATCCTGGTATCCCGGTAGGAGGATGCCTTGCCCCCTCGCCTCCATCGCTGCTCGCTGCTCGCTGCTCGCGGTTCGCTCTGTTAATGATCAAGTGGCGTCCTGACTTGCTTGTGGCTCGGTGTGGCAGGGGCGGTCACCGAGGCAGCTGCGGTGGCTGGCAGTTTAAAGTTGTCGGTTAGTTGCCTCAGACCTCGCTGAGGCGTCGCCGATTGCCATTGCCGTTGCCGTTGCCTCCCAAATGTACAAGCAGCTAATGGCGTGTGGAAATCAATGAGAGTCGAAGCGGAATTTCATAATTTATGGCGGCGCAAAATTATGGGTTATTTTCAATGGAAAATAAGGGATTTTCGTGTACTGAAATTACACAAAAACAAATACAAAAACAAAAAGGGACCTTCTGATCCGCTGCGGCTTTGCACATTTCACTTTCACTCTCGCTCGCTCGCTCTCTCTCTCTCTGTGTGTGGCAACACTCGAAATATTTTTTAATAATTCCACAGGCATATCATTTTGATTAACCATCCGGCGAGTGCATCGCAGCGGAGGCCCGTGCACGGTGTCCTCTTGGGGCTTGGGTTTCAATGGCAGTCCTCGACATTCTGGTGCATGCATTCCCCCGGTGGAAATTAGCGTTTTTTTGCCGCTCCGCTCGGCTTACCGATGAGCGAGCGTGTGATGCCTCTCATGTTGCACGTATGACAGGTTCGGCCTTTGGCTTGTGTTGTCGGTTGCATGTTTAATTACTCACTAGCGCTCGAGCTAGCGCTCGCGCTCGGCTGGAAAAGTGGGTCAGGAGCAGGGTGGTGTGCGCATTGTACATGTACACATGTACTCGTAATGCAGAGCAGCGCAGAGTGTTGCATAGTTGCATAGTGGCAGACGCGGATGCGTGGCATTACGCCTGACAGGCCATAGCATTCGCAGCACTTAAAACGCCATAAAGTATGCAACAGAATGCTGACAAAGAGCGAACATCGCAACTGTCGAGCGTTTTTCCATAATAATTCAAATGAGATTTAAAGCCTTGCTCTGGCTCTGCCACACTCTGCCACACACACACACACACAAACACACACATACACACACTCACACATTCACATAGTTAGCATTCACTCCTCTATGGACGGGGAGGGTACACGGTGGCGGCGCCGCAAAGTATGCAACGATTTATTTAAATAACAGCCAACGTCTTCCTCCGCTCGATGTTTGCTGGTGTTGGTGTTGGTGGTGCTGCTGCTGCTGCAGTGCTGGTGCCGCAAATATAAGCACTTCTCCGAGCACAAAGATAAGCAACACAATGCGCCATTTGGAGGATTTTCGCCTGGGACAGTACGCAGTACTCCGAGCAGTGCACACCGGAGGGTCAGAGAGAGAGAGACGGGGCCAGAGTCGAGAGGCAGCCCTGCAGCACAAGCAAACAACAAAGACATGCCCCGATAGAGGAGCACACACAGTGTGGCAGGGGGAAGGTGCTCTGCCTGGCACTAGAAGTGCCCCTAATGATGTTGCCCCAAACCCAGCACAGAAACACCAAAACGATCTCGAGTCGGGTCGGGGCTGAAAGTGAGCTGTTCTTAAGCGGGATTATGAAATGGCAAATGACATGGGTAGAAACAGGGTACACGGAGTTCCATGTGAATAAACCACACTTTTTATTGGCATTCCCCAATCCTGAAACTATTAATATAAAATCCGCAACGAAATTGAAATCACATTCCCCATTTCATGGCCTTCATTATCCATTGGACCGCACCCATAAAGGGGCGCGCAATGGCAGCACCAGCAGCAGCAGCAGCAGCGGCAGCAACAAAGCCATAAAACAACATTTCAAACTTAACTTAATTAACAATTTTTATAGCCAGCAAGCGAGCCAAATTTTTACATCCGACAAAATCCAAAACACAGCAAAAAAAAACGAAAAAAAATGAAAACGAAACAGAAACAGCCAGAAAAGGCAACCAATTTAAGCGGCTTACGGGCCCGGCCAGGGCATGGAGCGAACAACCAACGGCATTCGACTCGATTCCGATTCCGAATCCTAGAGTCCAGGTCCAAGCTTGCCACGATTTGGGGCAGGGCAGCAAGAAACGCGGGAATAAAAAGCCTGCGCCATCGGCGTGTACCGCAATAAATACCGCACAATAAAAGCAAATCTATAAAAAAAAAACAACAACAAGAAAAACCAACAAGGTACTGGCTAGACAGCCAGGATACCCTGTAGACGGAATGGGCTTAGCATCTGTCGCATGTTGTTGATCGGAGCGAGCAAACTCCTCTGCGGGAAGGGTGATCGGAGGCCAGGGGTACAGCTCCCACGGATCCCACACGTAAAGCAAAGCCTGATTTTTTACCCAAAAGTTTTTCAATCGATTTTCGCTCCGCGTTCCTTCCCTTTTTTTGCATACTTCACACCATTGACGAGCCTGCGGGCCCAGCCATGCCCAGTCCCAGTCCCAGTCGCAGCACCAGCCCCAACCCCAACCCCAACCCCAACCCCAACCCCTTGAGTTTTCCCGCAATCTGAGGCAAACCAAATGGAAAGCGAGCGAAAATCCCCGACACTTTATTTTATTACATTTTAGTGGCGTGGAGCGGCCTGCCCCGAAATGCCATGACACGGCCATAAAGGGGGCGCGACAGGGCCCGAGATCCTCTTTTGGCCAGAAATTGGGTATTCATTAGTTTGTTTGTTCGGTTTTCATTAGCTGGCGATGCTACCAATGGAGCTGAGATCGGATTCACCACACTACCCATGGCTGTGCCTGGCTTCCTGGTGGCAGTGCCAGTGGCAGTGGCTGTGTGGCAGTGGCTGTGTGGCAGTGGAAGGTCTGCACGTTGCTAGTCATCGATTTAAAACTAATTAGCAATAAGTTGCATTCTTATGGCCGAAAGGCAGACGCAGACGTAGACGCAGATGCAGACCCGGCAGACAGGCACAGTGGTTCGGCTGGTGGAAGTTGGCGGAGCAGGAGCTCCCATTGAAGCGTCTGGCAGTCAATGGTCCCACTGTGGCACTCAACTAGTTTCCGTTATAATTGCAGCAGACACATAAATAGTAAACTGCAATAAAATGCGAGCGCGGGGCAGGCAGGGCCATAAAAAGCGTGAGGGCGGCACAGGGAGTGGCCTCTTCGCGAGGGGTCAGAGGTCGGTCTGAGAGGTGGCTATCAAAAAAGTTGGTAGCAGCGCTTTTGGCATAAAATAAAAGCAAAATGTTGTAAAACGATTGCAAAGTGAGATTGGAAATTACCGACACATAAACACAGATACACACACACACACCCACACACATGTACAGTGCCTCTCCCGCCAGGAGGTACACACATACACACATACACCCATACTCGTAGATGAACGTGCAAAAATTACATCAGCCTGACATGCAAACAACGTGGCAGGAAGAAGGGGACTTAGATGAGGCTGCTGCTGCTGCTGGTGCTGGTGCTGTTGCTGGTGCGCTGCTTCTGGTGCTGCCTGTTTGGGTGGCAGACACTTTGCACATTACAATGCAATTATTTCGGGCTGCTTGAACTGGAAGCAACCACCAGTCCATGACGTGCACTGATTGCCAGAGTTGTGGAGTAGCAAACGTCCACCCCAAAAGACCAGGCCAGAGTCAGAGTCAGAACCAGAGGCAGCAACAGAGCAGGAGCCGTAGCCGGAGCCGGAGCCGGAGTCAGAGACCCAGTCCTCGTCAAAGACACCCTCACACGAAGGGTTAACGATCGACGGGAAATTAAAGCGAAACTGAACGAAGCGAAAATGTAGTGGGGCGTCACCCCATCCACGCCAACCACCCCAACCATCCTGCGCTCCTGACGTTCGTTCGAAAACTAGCAACAGCCACTGTGCTGCACTTTGAACTTGACTGACGTGCTGAAGAGCGGCCCAGACTCGACTTGACTCGAAAAGAAGCGAAACGAGACGAGACGAGAGGAGTGGAGTGGAGTGAAGGGGAGAGGTGAAGAGTTGGTTGGCCGTATCGCGTGCTCGAAATAATTTTCGAAAAATGCCTCGTTAATGTTTCTATTAACGGATTAGAGAGAGTGCAGCGAACGTTGGCCACGTCAATCAGGCACACGAGTGGCGCAGGGGATCCACGAGCACCCTAGTTGACTTGCCACGTTCGTCATTCAGTCACTCCCTCAGTCAGTCAGCCAGTCAGTCAGTCAGTCACCGCGTGTTGGGGATTTGGATTATTTTGTGCCTGTTGTTGTTGTTGTTGTGTGTTTTTTTTTGAAGTTTTAGTTTTAGTCACACGTTAGTCCGTCGCTCGTTTGCTTTTGTTGTTAGCACATTGACACGTTTTGCATAAATTTGCATTCAAATATGTCATGCCGCATAAATTGTGGAATGAGGTTTCATTCTTCGTGTCTGATTGAAGGCCGTTCCGCTGCCTGAAAAGTGGAAAAGCTGAGAGAGCTGAAATAATAATCATTTCCAAGTTTTGCCATGTTGCATGTGGGGCATTAGTGGAAACTAGCGATGGTATACGTGGCTACCTGTGTTGCCTGCGTTGCCTGTGTTGCCTGCGTTGCCTGCGTTGCCTGGGATCTGCTGCCGGATCTGTGGCATGATGAGTTCTCCGCTGTAATCCATTTTCATAATCTCGGGGGAAAAACTCAGGGAAACCTCGGTAATTAGCACAAAATACTTAAAACAGGGAGCATACAAATGTAAAGCCATTAAAAAAGAACCCATTTAATGACAGTTTTACTGCATACCTTGGGGCGCACGGCCCAGGTGGCGGTGGCCTGAACCCTGGCTGGCCCTGGGCAAGGGTCAACGTCAACTGCCAGGGGCAAGAGGTTTTTGGGGCCGGGAGCGAAACGAGAAAACATTTGCATACTTTTTGGCAGTTTTAAATTATTCAAAGAGTGCACACAAAAGCCGAGCAGAATGTGGGCGGCATGGGGGAGGACCATAGGCGGAGGCGGAGGCTGAAACAGAAACAGCAACAGAAGCGGAAAGAGGCATCAAAAGCCGGCAGTGGCACGACCACGCCCAAGCGCCCCTAACCGTTGGCAGTGACAATTAAGCTGCACTCAAATTGCTTTTGGCCCCAGTTCTTGCTCTCTCTCTCTCGCTTTTCCCTTTTCCTTTCCCTTTCCCTTGCCCGATCCCACTGTCACTGTCTCTTTTTCGCACTCTTCCGGCTGCCGCCTGTGCGCCCGTAAATATGCAACAAGATTTTTATTTAAATGCCACTCCATTTTTAAATCAAATCCCGACACCAGGCCGCGAGCCTTGCCCGCTTCCTCTTGCTCTCTCCACCCCTCTCTCTCTCCATGATTCGTTGGCTTTTCTTTTGTTTTTTTTCTCTGCTTTTAATTTTCATCTTGTTTACTTTAACGTCATTTTCAACTCTTCGGTGTTTTCTTGAGCACTTTTCGCGCGTCCTTTGTCCCGGCACCACTCTTGGAGCCCATTGTCCCATCCTGGTCCTCGTTCTCGTCATTTTCGCTCGCGTGTGTCGTCTCCTTCGTTGTCGTTGTCGCCGTCGTTGTCGTTGTCGTCGTCGTCGTCTCCTTCGTCGTTTGCTCCTTGCGCTGCTCGTGAAGTGGCACTCATCCGCACTCTTAAGCCCTACTGAATTCCTTTTATCCCTAAAATAAATATCTTCATCCACAGCACGCTGCTCAGCCGCCGTGCATCTTTGTTGCTGCTCCTCCTGGGGGTTTCCCCCCTACCCCACCGGCAGTCAGCGGGGGACCCCGAGAGCTGAGCCATTGTCTGTCTTCTGTGTTCTGTATTCTGTACTCTCTGTTCTGCCTTTCAGTCCCCACTTCATCATCTGCTTTATACTTGAGCGCTCTAAAAGATTTTTAATAGAGTTCCAAGGCGACACTTTCGATTGTCTTTGTGTGCAGCTTGTGTGGAAATTAAGCCTGACGAGAGCTGACTTGAAGACGAGCTGGAACTGATTTCCCTGGACCAGGACCAGGACCTGCCCCTGGACCCTGGGGGAAACCATACGTAATACATATACGAGTTCTCATATTAGCATCTTCTGTCAGTCAGTCAGTCTGTCTGTCAGTCTGTTTGTCTGTCTGTCTGTCTGTTTGGTTGTCTGTCCGTTGCATTCCAATCGCTTCATTTGTGTTGGCCAGAGAAAGGATACTGCTGCTACCCAATCCTCACCAATTGATGTAATGCTTAACCCGATTTCCCTTCCTCTCTTTCACATACCAATACCAATGACATTATAATGATGACAATTGGGAGGCAAAAAAGGAGGGAAGGAAGGAAGGGTTCGGACCTAAAGGGATTCGATTCTGTCTGTTTGGGAAATCAGAAAAGCACAAAATGCCAATGAAGAGACAAAGCGAGTGGGAAGCAAATCAAATGTACCGCAAAACTGAATGGAGTCAACAGAGGATGCCAATGCCAATGCCAATGCCGTTGCCGTTGCCGATGCTGGCTCTCTGGACTAATGGACTGAGAGGGAGATGATGATACCAGGAGCGAGAAGCGAGCAGCGAGGAGCGCACAGGACATGGGACACGAGGCAGGCAGGCTGGGTATACCCAGAGTCTGCCCCGAGGGTCGAGTGAGAGTGACAAATAAATTGGCGATTCCCATGGGTACAGCGCTACCGGGGACCGGGGACCGGGACGGGGACTCGAGTTCGTTTTGTGATTGGGATTGCAGCACTTTTCATTGTTCTTGTATTTGGGTGTTTGGTTGTTTGCGAGTTTTGGGTGTTGTCGGGTGTTGTCGGGTGTTTTTGGGTGTGCTGCCTGGTACGAGAGATTGTTAAGCACATAAGTTGAAATATTCCAATTGAGTAACTTTCATTATTGCAACAACAACAACAACAACAACAACGACAACAAAGTGCACATTTTGTATAAATAAAACAATGACAACGATTTCAACTCATTTAAATTCTGTGCTGTAATAAATTTGCCTGCATAATTTCTATAGATACCAAAAGTTCCATTCCCTCTCTCTCTCTCTATCTCACTATCTGTATCTCTCTCTCTCTCTCTCACTCTTGCTGTCGGCCAGGACATTGTTTAGTTTGTTTAGATGTAGACTCGAAAGTGCCGGACTGAATTTTCAATATATTTTCTGCATTTTAAATGATTTTCATGTCACAAATTCTAAATTCATTCGCATTCGCATTCGAGCCGGGGAAGGAAGGAAGGAAGGTAGAACCCAGTTTAAATTACAGACAGCTCTGGGTTGAACTCTTTAAGGGCGCAGACACTGGCTGGAGGCTGGCTCTTCCTGGACCATAAGTCAACGATTACAAATTACTAGCTGCCCGCTTGGGCTGCTCCATTTTCCATTTTCCATCGGGAGGAGTCGGACTCGGACTCGGACTGAGACTCGGAAGAGGCATCGGCAGCAGCATCAGCGTCAGCATCGGTATCGGTATGGGTGCCAACTAATTAAAAGGCTGCAAACGCGCGTTGGTATTAAGCACAGAGGCAGAGGGAGAGAGAGAGAGAGAGAGCAAGAACAAGGACAACTAAACAGGGACGAGCGGAACACCAGGCTGTGATTTAATTAATTTCAATGCATAACGTCAACTGTGAAACCAGAACCCAAACTCAGAGCAGAACCCAAAACCCCATCGTAGAGCCCCGAACCCGGACCAGACCCATAGCCATAGCCATCGCCATCGCCATCGCCATCGCCATCGCCATAGCAGGAGCCAGAGCCGGAGCCAGTCAAACTTGACACCAAAAACCAGACCCGAGCCAGAGATAGAAGAGCCAGAAGAGCAGAACAGCAGCACAACAGCAGAACAGCCTCGATTGGTCGGACGGAGGAAGGACGATTCCAGAGCCAGCGACCAGACAACAACTGAACTGGAAAATTAAATCGAGTATAATTTTTTTCTGGTGACATTCTGCTTTAAATTTTGATGCCATTAACAACGAAAACAACGCACCAGCTCTCATAGGGAAACGGCAATACAATCCTTAAAGTTTTCCTTCTTCCCTCATGACCCTAACCCTGTCCATGCCCATACCCCCTGCCCCTGCCCCTGCCCCAGCCCCTGTCCAGGGCTTTTCCCCAGGGCTGTAAACATTTTTCCGCAACATTGCGTTCTGACTTTAATTAGCATTTTTGCATGACCAGAAACAAGAGAAGGGAAGGGCTGCTGCTGCTGCTGCTGCTGCTGCTGCTGCTGCTTGTTCCTGACTACTGAGCAGGGCTCTGGTCTTCAAGTTTCCCTTCTAGTGAGATATCGTGCCGAGGAGAAATTTACATTTTCCATTATGCCACAACTTGTGTCGGTCTTTATTTAAAGGCAAACGATGGACTAGGCTCCTGCGCCTAGCACAAGCCATTCCAAAGTGACAAAGGAAATATAAATGACTAGGGGAATTAGCTGAGACCACGCGTGTCCTGCCTGGAAAGGAACTGTGATGGAAGTGTATGAGAAATGGGATATACAACAGAGTCCTTGATTCTTAAAATCACAGCAACATATTCGCATTCCTTCGATCAGAATCGGTACACCCCGAATCCCTGCGAGCACTGGGGATTAAACTTGAAATTTTCAGTCCCTAAAATGACTCAAAAGGTTAAACGAAGTTCGTGTGCCTTCGGCTGTGCACTGTAAACAATATTTAAGAAATATTTTGTTCTTATTGGGCACAAAACATTCGCTACATTTATGTACATATCTGAAATGAATGAAATAGCATGTAAGAGTAACGGACACATTCTCTGTATATCAATATAAAAAACCAACCACATAACCAGCCATTCATAGGCCGAGTCGTCATCCTCTAAAGAGCTATATTCAGGGACTGCCAACAGTATAGAATGCAAATATTAAATAAATAAATTAATGTGAAGGAAGACAAAATGGAATATGCCAAAATTCTTGTTTTAATCGTATTTATATTTCCCAATTTATATAGAAAAAAATAAAATATAAATATTAGTTTAAATTTCTATTGAAAAAATTAAAAGTAATCCGAATTAAACATAATTTAACCAATAAAATTCTAAACAATTTCTAGAGTGCTATTTTTATTTTAAAAAATATAACATTTACAGTCCCTGGCTATATTCTATACAAAAAATATGGTATTCCACATGTAAAAGTGTATTTAAACTGTTTGTTAAACTGATTTTCACATTCAAATAAAATCCAAACTAAAATCTATCATATTTTTTATGTACTTTCAGGTAAGTGACGATCTTCATTCGAAACGAAACTGTTCTCGGAGTAAGTGAATAATTGAATTAAATATAATTATAAATACCAGAGAGAGTGGCGACAGGGGCATGTTCTTTCCACTGGCTGACTGCAAAATGTGGCATTTAAAAATATAGAAAAAAATAACAATAATCACACACTGCCAAAAAATCAGGCCCAAAAATCGCCTTTTCGGCCAAGTCAGCGTAACTAAATGCCTCAAGTGGGCGGTTGATTTTTGAGCGGGGGCGTGTCCCCTGACTGGTGTTGACACCAACTGCGTGGAGAGGAAATCCAACACTAATAATGCCTAATGGGACTTCCCCTGCCCACTACCCGCTACCCGCTATCCCCTAGCCCCTCTCACTGCTCATCCCACCACTTGCCATGTAATTTATTTTAAGCAAAGCTAAAAAAAACAACAAAAAATGAAAAGCAAAAGCAAATTTCATGTAAATTAATTTTTTCTCGTCTTTTCCTCTTAGTGTAATTTTTGTTTTTTATTATCTTTGCGGCGAATTTGAGCTGCGGCCTTGGTTTTATGGGCCTCCCATCCAGAACCCGGATCCAATTTTTGTCCGTCTCTCCCTCCTCTCCTCGCTCCCTGTTTTTTTTTTTTCGCTTTGAGTATATTAAAGTACATTTTGTTGAGGATTTTTGACTTTCGTGTCATTTATGCGCGAAATTTATCACCTAAGTATTTCTTTTATCATCTCTGGATGTCGGCCCTGTTCTAGGGCGTTGATTTCATTACTGGTTACTGGAAGATGGCGGATGGTGGATGGTGGACGGTGGATGGTGTTGCCCCTCCTCAGACTGGGGTCTTGCTGGGGTCCAAACGATTAAAGGAAAATTGCTGGACTTTCGGGTCATTAGCAGAGGCTCTCATTTTCCCCGTTGCCGCTTTGCTTATCTTTAATTTGCCCTCCTCGCTGGGAGGGAAAGCGAGTGAAAGTGTTTTCGATGGCTTGCGGCCATTCTGGCACTTCGGAGTGTGAAAAACCCTAAAAAACGTAGAGCGGTAAGGATAATCCCTGCTAACAAGCCTTTGTGCTCGCTCTATCCCCGTTTCCAATTAAAAACTACAGGGCTCACACATACACACACACACACACACGCACACATCCATAAGATACAAATTAAGAAAACCTGTCGCAATAATTCTCTCCACGAGCTGGCGACTGTAAGGATGTGCAACCCCCCGGCAGGACACGCGACTCTCGGGATGTCTTTCGAAATTCGACAAAAGCCAAAACCGTAACAAATCGCATTTAAATTTACCTGCCAGGGGGGTTCTGCTGGCACAGCAATAGAAGTGGCAGAACAGGACCAGAACGGGAACGGTTTCGGGGATCAACCACCAAAAAGGATGCGATAATTTATAGCGTTTCATTTGGTTGTTCGCTCGCTCTCCTCCCCGACACCCGATTTTGCTGTAAATTCTAATTTAAATTTCCCAGCGTGCCAGCAACAAGGACCAAGGACGAGAATCGCTGCGACAGCGACAGCCTGCAAAACAATAAAAAATATATTTTTATTTATGTGGCTTAATTTGTAGAGCGTGCAGAACAACAACAGCAGCAGCAGGAGGAGCAGCAGCAGCAGCAGCAACGTCTATAGCTATGGCTATAGCGCTGCTCATTTCAGATTAATTTCCATATCCTTGCACTCCTGGCCGAAGGCGAGAACAACTGAGTGCGCCGCAAGGTAGGAGGTTCGGACTATCGGATACCCGCCAACAGGGTCGTGGGTCCTGCTCTACCCCTGCCTACCGTGGACTGAATATACCTTCTGGTCGGGGGTATCACAAGCACCAATGTGCAATTGCCCCTTGCAAGGATTTCTCAAATGTTTTACACACAAAAATGTTCATTCCCTGCTCTTTGTTGCGTACAATTAGTTTGACAACAACAACAAGAAGAGCAGCAATAGGGATCGTGGGGGGTTGGGGTAAAGGTGCTTCGGATTCCCCACTGCAGTCGCATAAAACAAAAGCGAATGACAATTTGAAAAGGGACAACGGAAGGGACGAAAAGGGACGCAAAACGAGAAAAGTCCCTCCACCAAAGGTGACTTTTAATGCCTTTTGTGTGGCTGTTGTTGCTGTCGTCGTTGCTGTTGTGATTGCTGCTGGTTTGTCACACAAACACAAACACAACAAACACGTGTAAGGGTTAAGGGGGTGACAAATTGAAACACACCCAACCCCATCGCCATCCACCCCTAGCTGCAGTGGCAGTGCTTTGTCATGGCCTCGATTCCGTTGTTGTTTTCGTTTTTCATTTTAATTGTTAAAATTATTGCATGCAACAAGGCAGAAGAGTGGAAAACTGTAACAAGCTTGCTAGATTGCACATCAAGTGCCCCTTCAGGTGGCATGTGGCATGTGACTGCAATAAAAGTTTTTCCCACAGCCCTACAGTTGCCGATCTGCTGCATGGGATCGCAAAAGAGATGACCGAGTATCTCGGTATCAGCTATGGGGCAATATTCAAGCATTAATTCACTTAGCTCCAGATATGATTGGGGAGTGGGGTAGCCCCTGAATTAGTCAATGCCCAAATAGGAGTTTCCCCCCCAATAGTCTGCCCCTCTGCAGAGCTCCTCGTGACATACTGAAACAATAGAAAACCTGTTGTAATAACAGAACTTTTCTAATCAACCTGCTGGACTTTGGACCTGGACCTGGTCTCCGGCTCTCCGGCTCTCCTGCTCTCCTGCTCCCCTCTTGGCTGATGCCATGTAAGTTTATTAAAATGATGTCCTGCAGATGTATGCAGACACTCGTCGTGAGACAGAAGGACTCGAATGGATTGGATGGGATTGGATTGGATGGGAATCAAATGAAACGAACGTTGTGTCGACTAATGTCCGAGCTGACAATCGAAGCGGAGAGCATTAAAAGACTAAGCCGTGCCCAAGGAAAACTGTCAAGGCAAACAAAATGGAAATTTGAATAGGAATAGGAATGGGAATAGGAATGGAGGAGTATGGTATGGGTAAAGGTTGGGTAAAGGTTCGATTCGATTCGATTCGATTGAAGCTGAGTGGAGACCATATACCGGGGACCGGAGACCGGAGACCAAAGACCAGAGACGAGGGCGTCAAGCTGACAAATCAAGCAAAGTGAAGAGCCAGTGTTTCCTCCCCTTGTAGTTCTCTGTTTTCCCACTTTCCCACTCAAATGAAAATGCATTTATTTATAAAGCAAACGACAAAAGTCCCAAGTGCCGGGGACAGTGACAAGGACGGGGACAGGAGCTGGGACAGGGACAGGGACAGGGAGAGGGCTAGGGCTGGAGCAACAGGATGTACGAGTGTACGAGTATCTGTATCTGTAAATGTATCTCTGTCTCGTATCCGTATCTCGTACATGGCACAAATGCAAAACTGCATTTGCTAGTTACCTATTGGCAGGACACACCCATCGAGTGCCTTTCCCCCTGCGGTGCCCCTTTTGGCAATTTTATTGACAACCCTACAGTCGTGGGTGGAGCTGGTAACCCTTTTTTCCACTGCCCCTCCTCCTCATCCTTCGGCCGATGTGGATCCGGATGGGGTTCGGTTGCATTTTGTGACAATGTTTATTTAGATTTTGCTGCTGCCAATTGCTGACATTGCAATTTCTATTCCACACACACACACACACACACAAACATACACACACAAAATCAAACGCACACAGATAGGATATGCTGCGTGTGCAGTGTTCTGTGTGCAGCGTTGCATTTCATTATACACTGGCAGAAAACACTGGCAGAGATGGCATGATTAGCGATGGTGAAATATTCCTTATTCCTTTTCCGAGTCGCCTCCAAGGGCGTCCCATTTTGTGCGAGTTTATTCAAGTATCTTAACATATGCAAGTGCATCAGTATTTGTATGTGTATCTGTGTCTGTATTTGTATCTGATGTCCTTTAGCTCTTTTCGTTTCTGCGGTCTTGTGTGTGTGTGTGTGTTGTACTTTTTGGCATTTTAATTTCAAATTGTCAATTGGATTTAAGTACACTTGACAGCAACAACACCAGCAGTAGCAGCACCAGCAGCAGCAGCAATGGCAATGGCAGTGGCAGCATTACGGGGCAGAGACATATACATACATACATATGTGGCCTCTGATTGTCTTCATCGCTCCCTCAACGCAAATTTGGGAAAATTGTTTGCCTATTATCAGAGACCAGAGAAACCAGAGGCAGAGGCAGAGTCAGCCGCAGCCGCAGCTCGGAGGAGGAGTTGGCCATAAAATTTGATTTTAAAATGTGTCAAAAGTGCTTTAAATGTGACAAAATTTGATTATGGCCTTTGTTGTTTTGAGTCCTGGCATCTCTGGTGCGAGTATATGGCATTTTGATTGCCAGGCGCCACTGAGACTCCACTGAATGGGAATTACTTGGGCATTAAGAGCATCTGATCCACACACACACAGAGTCAGTGGCAGAGGCAGTGGCAGAGTCAGTGGCAGAGAGGTACATACATATGTATGTACGCAGCTCCAATTAAGTTAATATTATTTTGCCTGTTGATGGCCTGCCATCGAATTTCAAATCAACGAATTCCAGAAATGGAACCATAATCTAAACAAAGCTTAGCTGCCAGACTCAAATGCAATTGATCGAACATTCAGTGCTCTGAATGGGCGGGCGGGGGGTGGAGGGCCAAAGCCACAGCTGGAGCTGCATTGGCATCTGAAAACTGGCATTGATGCTGCCACTGACGATTCTGCAGCAATTACTAGCGCCCAATGTTTTTGCAGCTCTTCGCCGATGGTGTCCATTCATTTGTTGTCCGCCCTGCCACCCGCTCGATAATCAGGCAGCTCACAGCCCACAGCCAACAGCTGTACCCCACACTCGCCGGCAGAGAGGGGAGAGAGGGGAGAGTGAGAGTTGCCAGGGAAGTATTTGCAATTAGTGTCAATTAGCCGGGGGTTTTTAGTTATGGCCCAGAATGTTTGTGCAGTTGTGCAGTAAATACACAATGGATGGATGAGCGAACGAATGAATGAATGCATTCTCTGGTCTGATTGTGGAGGCTTCGAGGGGTGGGAGGCCTGCTTTTCTATTCCCATCACATCCGAACGGTGTGCCCATGTGTGGGGGCTTTCAGAGTTATTTGTGCCATTTTATGATCTATTCGCCAAAAAATTAATATACCAACTCCCCAGACAGGAGGGATTTGCGTAGTCCTAGTCCGGGTCCAGGTCCCTCCCCCAAGTGCACTCATTATATATGCCAGGAGCATGCTGAACAGCTGACGCATTGCTGCCGGAAGAGGGACCCGCACCCGGACCCGGACCCAGACCCACACCGTACCGAAAATCGCATTATAAAGGTCTTCTTCCAGCGTTGCCGAACCGAACCCTTCGGAACAGAGCTGTGTGCAAAATATGCGCTCCAGGACGAGCACAGGAGTCTGTGCCCTACCCCATGCCACATTTGCCATTTGCCACGCAATTTGAAAACTTGCCAAAAGGCAGAGACGAGGAATAGAACGGAGACGAGGTTGAGGACGAGGAGCGACCAAGGATGAGGACAACAGCGAAGGATATTTTGCAAACAAATAATAAAAATCCAATTTTACATTTAATCACGCGCTCAGTCAAACAAAAAAAGGGAACTGAAAAGGGCAGAAATAAACTTTCGACAACGGCTGCCGTGTTGTCGCCCAAAGGACATGCTGCTCTCAAGCATCAACCCTCACCCCAACAGCATCCTACTCGCACTCGCACTCGCACTCGTACCATCCCATAGCATCCCCTTCCATCCTTCCATCCATCCATCCATTCATTCATTCATGCAGCCCCTTGCTCGAGGTCTCAAGGATCAGGGCTCAAGGCTCAAGGCTGAAGGTGACTCAAGTATTTTGCTTAATTTATTGCATTTTCTACGCTAAAATGCGCAAAAACTTTTGCCCGAGCCCCTGAAAATTAGGCTGCTCAACGGATCCGAAATGCCCGCCGACTCCTGTGTTTCCTGTGTGCGCCTCCCTCCCTCCTCCTGTGCATCCTGTGCGTCATTATAAATTTAAAAAGCGTGTTAAAAGGGGTGCAAATGCCAGCCTCCTGCCAGCCCAACCCCAGCGCCGCCCTACCCCGCCCCGACGCACAATAAATTTCATTTTTCATCATTGCAATTTCTGCGCGTAATTTTTCGTACATGTCGCACATAATTCATTCCCCAGGCAGAGCGCTACAGTGCGCTGCGGCACCGTGCGGCACGGTGTGGTACAGTGTGGTGTCGGCTGCGACATATGGATTAAGTGCCGTGAAACGGTCTCCTTTTTGTCCCAATCTCCGTTGAAAAATTAACACTCGCTCTTGGAGTGCTTCAATGGGAACGTGGCACTTGTTTTGCATTAGCTGCAGATCCGATTGGATTGCCGGAATGGGGATTTCGATTACGATTTCATTTTCATTTTCCGGGTATTTCCGAGCATCTTTGCAGCAGCTTAGCCTTCAGTTTGGTGTAACTTTCTGTGGAAAACCTTTCCGTTGGGCTTTCACCATCCAAACGGTGAATCCGATTCCTCGATGGCCATGATGCAAATGTCATCACAGTCTGTTGAGTGAATGAGCGACTGAATGGATGACAGACTGCTTTGTCTGACGTCACCGAACGAAATCATGACGCATATGATAATGACAATGATTGCAGCCTTCCTCTGCCCCGCCCCCCCATCCACCTAGATGGGGCACCCCGCTTTGGTGGGGCAGTCAGGCGAAAGTACGAGAAGGGGGCGTCATGTGTGATGACTATGAATGGAGATGGACAGACTGAGCAGAGAACTATACAGAGGTGGAGATGGTGGAGACGGCCAAAGCCAAACGAGACATGGATGTTACTTTTTACTGTCAGCCCCATCAGCAGCAGCAGCAGCAGCAGTCGTAGCAGCAGTCGCAGTGGATCCCAGGGAAGGACTTCCCTGTGACAGTTGTACAAGAAATACAAATTTGCAAAATAAGCAAGGACCAGGGCCCAGACCATTGTGAGATAAATGACGACATGCTAAGGGAAGTGTCAACTGATTGCGCTGAGCTAGGCAGGCGTAAAAAACACGACTACGACTAGGATAAGGGGGAGAGA
This sequence comes from Drosophila azteca, assembly GCA_005876895.1. Taxonomy (NCBI): domain Eukaryota; kingdom Metazoa; phylum Arthropoda; class Insecta; order Diptera; family Drosophilidae; genus Drosophila; species Drosophila azteca. The sequence continues at coordinate 472,679 of VCKU01000073.1, forward strand.
CGAGGACGAAGAGGAGGATGGGGATGGGGATGGGGATGAGCTAGAGGACGACGACTCCTGCACGTGACGTATACGCCTCGTTGTGCGTGTGATGAACGCACAGATCCCGCTGAAAAGGAGCACCGGGAGCAGCAGCAGCAGCAGCACTCCGACAATAAAACACAATAAAAAGAAATTATGAATAAATAATACGCAAAGTAGCAATAGCTACAACACCGAAAAAAAAAGAGGGGAAAAAAAACGAACGCGTCGGGAATTCAATGCAAAGCGGCGTCATCTGTTTATGATTTATATATTTTTTAATATTTGACTGAGCGACAGGCAGACAGACGGAAGGACAGACGAACGGATAGACAGCCTGGCGACGCTGTTTTTTTTTTTTTTTTTTTGTTTTGTTTGGTTGGTTCAAAGGGAAGCCCCCGACATTTGCTATTCATGGGACGAAAATCAACGCCAAACAAAATCAGCCACCATTTGACAAGCATTTGTTCGGCAATTCCAGATTTAGCTCATTTCATTCTCATCTCCTTCCTGTTCCTGCTCCAGCTCCAGCTCCTGTTCCACCTTCTGCTGCTGCTGCTGCTGCTTATGTTCCTGCTCTTGTTCCTCGTCCAAGCTCTCCCATTCACCTTCTCGACTTCCTTTCTATTTCTATTTCTTTTGCTAAATTTAATTAATTTTCACGCCATTTCCGCAGTGTCTGCGACTGCGACTAGGACTGGGCACTGCCTTGAAAGGATTCTCGCGGCGCAAGGCCAGAAATTTCTCATTAGCAGCTGCTCGACCCAGAGAAAAAGCGCACAAAATGTTCTCTAATGAAATGTTTGCTCGCCACTCGTGTCACTCGCGCATCCGTTATGGTCCAAGCGTTGGCTGCTGTGGGAGGGTGCTGCCGGAAGTGGCGCTGAATGGAGCGCATTGCCAGCCGAGCTGCTCCACTTCCGGCCAAACTCTGCGCCTTGATTAGTCTTAATTAGATTTCACCTGGACGACGCAAAGCCAAAGAGTTTTGTGCCCCCTCCCCCTCGTAGACCCGCCCAAAATAATACTTCGAGGACTCGTCTAATGGTCCTTTAATTCAAGTCCAGTCAGACATCGTCCCGAATGAGGGATTTTATCCACTGCGTGTATTCCGTGAGTCGGGTGTAGACCAGAACCCGGTTCTCACGGCAGTCGAGCTGGCTGGCGAAGGAGGCCACGCCAACGATCACCTGGAGGTCGCGCAGGACCAGGGGACTGCCCGAGTCCAGGAGGCAGCTGTTGTCGCCCTCGGCCAGGGCGGTGCACATCATCGAGTCGATTATGATCTGGCCGAAACCAATCTTGCGGCAAAAGTGGTTGGACTTCGCCTCCACCTGGATGAGGCGCAGCTGGTTGGTGTTCATCTGGGCGATGCTGTGGCGCCCCCAGCCCGCCGAATAGGTCCACTCGTCGATGTAGGGCAGGCGGATCTTCTGGCTGGGCAGGGATACGGCTCGCACCTTGTCGGAGAACGTCACATAGCCGGTGCGGATCAGGGACAGGTCGTGTTTGAACTCCTTGTTCTTGGGGCTGTTGTGGATGGCCCTTCTGCTGACGTGCTGCGTGAAGAGCGACTTGTCGCGCTGGTAGGCGCCGTAGTGGATGGCAACGTGGGACGCTTGCTTGGTGCACGTGGCCACCGTGACGATCCAGCAGTGGGCCAGAATGGCGCCCGCGCAGAACCAATTGTTCTTCATTCCCCTAAAGTCGATGGCCACCACGAAGGGCAGATCGGTCTCCAGTACCTCGAAGCCCGCCTCGATCTCCTTCTCCTTAAGATTGAGCAGGGGCACAAACCGTAAAGACATGGGCTTCAGGGCTGGCTCCCCATCAGCCAACGCAGGCAGCCAGAGGCTCACCACACCAAAGAGCAGCAATGTGGCCTTGTCCATGCTTGATCGACCACCGACGACCGACGACCGACGACTTAGGCCAGCCAAAGGCCTTCTCTTGACTTTTATAGCTACTCGGACCGCCAACTGGCCGACCAACTGCCCATAGACACGTTCGGAAATTCGATTCAACTTTTGTTTACTTCTGCAGCCAGACGGCGATTTATTTGCTGTTTGATTTGCACTCGAGGTTTCTGGGAATTGCATCAACGGTCGCCGCAACCGAACACAACGATTCGAGGTTCGTGGATCGAAAGCAGAGATCATGTGGAAAGCAGAGATCTGATTCCTATTCTAAGCAAAGAGTTTTCCATTCAAGCCAAAATGCCATCACCTTAGGCGACCTCTCCCCCATTATCCTCATCGCAAAGGTGTCCTCTGGCAGCCATGGCACCGCGCTAACTCCAGCCATCTTTGTGCTGGCGCAAAATGCAATAAACACATCCGTTTGTATCTCCTGCAGCTGTTCCTCGTGGAAGCCAGCGAAGGAAGCCAGCGTTAACCCAAAAATTATGGGCTTCAAATTAAATTTTCCGACTCCGATTGCCTGCCTGGTGTGTGGCGCTGGGGGGGGGTTCTGCTTCTGGTTCTGGTCTCGTGTTGTTTTTATGGTTTATGAAGTGTTGCGAAAGTATCTACAGATATAACTGAAATAAAACGGAGTCAAGATACACACACACACACAACACAGACACATAGAGAGAGTGAGCACATCGCACTCGCTGCATCAGCAGAATGGACGGAATACTCGTACGGATTGGGGCTGAATGGAAATCAGGGTGTGGCATGGGGCACGGGGATGGTTGGCCACTTGTGAAACAACATGCAAAAGGATTTTCGTCGATTTTCGAGTGCTGTACTCTCGTATCTGTGCTCTTGCCACATGTGCTATGCGAACTGTTTCAGCCCCTCCCCGCCCCCCATCAGCCCCATCCTGTATAAACATTGCTGCCTCCTTCTCTCGTTCTCGTCTGTTGTTTTTCCATGGCTACTTGCGACTTTTTCCGCATTTTCCTTTCTCTGCGCCGCTGGCTGGCTGCCTGGCTGGCTGGCCATTTGGCACTTCTGTTATTTTGTATTTTCCTTAGCAATCCCCCCCTTCCTCCAGCCACCATCCACGATCGTCCATCCTTCGTTTTGTTCTGTTGTAGTACTCAGCGGCATTTATTGTTTCTGGCGTCAGTTGTTGCACTTTTTTCCACTGGCGCTGGCACTTCCACTTCCTTTTCCTCTTTGGGGCTTGGGCACATCGCGCGTTCTCAGCATTTTTAACAGTTTATTTGGCCAAGGCATGAAACTAACCAGCAGGCACTAGGCACTAGTCCTGGCACTACTGGCAATACAGAAGGATAGCTCCAGGAGTACACAGATAGAGAGAGAGAGAGAAAGCGAAGGAGAGCGAGGGAGAGAGAGAGTTAGAGAGAGTTCTCAAAACTGTTTCGCATTTCTTTCGACGCAGCCATAAATTAAACAACTGACAAATCAAACTCCCATCAAATGGTCCATGTACACAGTGTTTCAAGGGCTAAAACAACACAGCCACACAGCCATACACCCACAGTGCCTGTAGAAGCACAATAAATCCGTACGGAATCCTCAAACAATTACATGGCCACGACAGGGAATACATACATACATATGTACATATTTGTATGTGTGTGTGTGTGTGTGTGTGTGGAAAAGACTAGCCATAAAAAGGCTCAGACGCGGGACAGACGCGGCATTCGACAGATCCAAACTGCAAGCGCAGCAATGCAAACAGCAAGGAATCGCATAGCACCGGATTCGTTGCACAATTAACAAAATGAAGGCAACAAGGCGGGAGGGTGGGGGTCGGTGAAACAGGGTTGATGGTGGTGGCACATTTTATGAGATTCTGATATGCCGCTCAGCTTAGCTGGGGGAGAAAGGACAAAACCACAGGCAGGCCAAAAGGTATGCTCACATGATGGAGGTGGGAGGGAGGGCTGAAATACGGGGCCAAACCGCTTAAAGTATGCAACAATAATTTGCGGCTCTCACGCGCCTTATATCTGCGTCCCAGCAGGCACCTGACCAGTCAGCCAGCCAGTCCTCCTCCTTGTTGGCAATTTTTCACTCCCACTTCCCATTCACTGGGCATAATTTTCGGCCCTTTTGGCATCTATCTCTGACCGGTTCAGGTCCAGGTTCAGGCCCAGGCCCATACTCCTCAGGCTCTCAGCCTTTTCGTCCTTTCCCAGTGTTCCTTTTTCTTCTTTCCCCGTTTTCCCAATTTTTGTTTTTTTGTTTTTCCCTTCTTTTTTTTTTTTGGCTGCTGCGGCAAATATTTTATATGCGTTGCATTGCTCAGTGAATCCTTGGGCTGCCTTTTGGCCAGTTTTATTGCCATTGCAGATGATGGACATTTGGCGTTGGCGATTGGGTTCTCCCTTTCATGGACCGCCCCCCCCCTTTCTTCGTTCCTTCTCGATTCTGGGGCCCGTTTTATGTGCTGATGTGCTGTGCTGCCTGACGAACTTGATTGGAAGTCAGCGAATTCCTCTCTGTGTTCCGATCCCTTTGCTTTTCACCCGGGCTTTTTTCCGTGTCCAGTCAAAGGGCACTTCACTAACAGCTTTGAGTGTCCACACAAGCCCCCCACAGCGAAAGAGAAAGAGAAAGAGAGAGAGTGAGAGAGTGCGGAGTGCTCTGCAGAGGATGAGTTAAGGATTTCTGTGCAGGAAGAGCGTGTTTGGCATCTTCAACTGGATGTTGCCACTGCTGATGTTTCTTGCTGCTGCTGATGCAGCACTTGGTGGAAGAAAAGTGAGAGATGGGAGGGGATTGCATACTCCCTACTACTACCAATCTGACGCATGAAAATCTTAGCTGTTTCAGTCATGGATACTCGCAACTTTGTGCCGCAATAAAACAATTTGACCGAATTAATTTTGCGGTCATCGGAGGAAGGAAATCCTGCAAGAGTCGAGCATACAATTTGGAAAATATGGCCTTTATCTGTCTCCGTTTGTGCCACACATTGATACCCGACAAACTAGCAACCTGCGGCAACCGAAAATGACATTTCAAAGCCAAACCGAAAACATATCTCGCCTACAACATTTTCGCGTATTTTAATGAGCATTTTCGTGGCCGCCACCGCTGGCGGGTATCTGGGAGCTGGGAGTAGGCCTGTGTGGTGGATGGAAATGGAGGTGGCAGCCATGGGCGGAGGAGGGGGGCTCGATGGAGGTGATGCAAATTATGCATGCGGCCATGACGACACACGGGTCGTATGTGTGATAAAAACCCCCAGAGCATTTCGAATGCGGTTAGGCTGGCGACCAACTCCCTATTTCCCGCTCTCAGGGTGGCTGCAGAAGTCCGAACCGAACTCCGGGGTCTCTGTGCCACAACATCATCTCATTAACAATCAGGCCAAGCGAGAAGAGAGCCAGAGCCAGCGCCAGAGTGAGAGCGAGAGCGAGAAAGAGAACGAGAACGAGGAGCAGATGAATTGGGGACAGGACATTACGTTCGACGTACGAACGTGTCGGGGCTCAAATTTCAAATCAGTTTTCCGTGCATCGTTTGCCCCTCTCTTTTTGGGCAGGCGGTTACCATTCCCCCTGCCTCTTGCCCCTTCCCTCTTGCCCCTTCCTATTGCCTTGCCAAGCGACCATTATTTAAATTCAAAAAAGCGATAACGACCGGGTAATGATGAAGTGCAGCAACAGCAGCATCCGCCGCCAGTATTGGAGCTGGACACTGCAGCAGCCAACAAACGACTGCAACAGAGGACACTGCAACGACAACAACAACAACAACGAACAGCGAACACCGAACACCGAACGTTGCAGGCGTTGGCCAAAATTGGTTACGCGTTTGGGTCAACAGATGCCAAAGTCCTGGGGGGCCATAAAGAGTGCGGAGGCTGCATTGGTTCGGTTTTTGTGACAGGGTCAACATATTGGCAGAAGTCCATGATGAACGAGGGGCCGCGTTTCCGTGCGTTTCCGTGCGTTTGCCCGGACAGGAGCGTGTGAAAATGAGTGACAAAGTGAAGTGGTCGAGGCAAGGGTTTTCCATCGTTCCACCGAAACACTCTTTAATATTTCTTAACCTGCCCCACTCACACACACACCATCTAACCCATCTGCCATCTGCTGTAAATCCGCCTTGTCTGGCGGTCACATAAAAATATCTAAAATATGCTCGACAAACGCATCGTTTGTACACCACCCCCTACCCCACACCCAATGGCCCGCTGATGTCATATAAATAACAGATTTAGTGGCCTCAGTCCTCGGTCTCTGGTGTATTTTGTTTGTTTTTAGCCCTGAGCCTTTCGACCAACAGCCAGTAGCCAGTAGCCAGCAGCCAAGAGCCAGACAGCTGATAACAGAATCGGGCTTTGTTGTCGTTGTCCTAGACTAGGCGTAGTCATGGCTCTGGTTCTGGTCCGGGTCCTGGTCCTGGTACTGAACCAGTTGCTTTTTATGTGTCATAACACTGGCGACAATGGCCGTGAGTGCGAGCCTAGACGTGGATGTGGATATAGACCGGGATGTGGCTATGGACGTGTCTGAGGACGTGGCTGAGGACATGGCTGTGGGCTGTGGGCCAGGGACTGTGGACTGTGGACAGTCGACAACGTTGGCGGCTTTTAATGGCTGGCCAAACTGGCGCAAAAAGCAAACAGGAGCCGCTGGACAGGGCGGAGAGCAGGGCAAACAATGGCCGCGCCATCATTGACTGCGTTAATTGCTGTCATTCATTTGAAAAGTCATACGCGCGATTTTTGGACCCACCCGCTACCACCCCATGGGCGACCTTCCGTTCGTCCTTCCTGCCGTTAAAAGTGATGATTATGCGTTCACTCTTTCGCTTTCGCTGCGGCGTTTGGGAGCTTTGGGCCATTCTCTAGGCTTCCATAACATTTAACGGGGGGTTCGGTTCAGTTCGGTTCGGTTTTATGCTCTCCCTGGCCACCCAGCCAAAACGCTGTCAAACCCTGCCGCCGCCTCCATCATTGCTGTCATCATCGATGGTCGGCTTGGTTCGCTGCAGATCTTAATCCCCCACAAGGGACGGGGCCAAAAACAATCTGCGCTTTACTCTTACTTTTATGAAAGCCCCAAACCCAATCCCAACCCCAGCCCCAGCCCCAACCACCCATTGACATTCCCTTTCAGCCATGGTCATATTATCTGCTTACTTAGACTCGAACCCCGAGCCCCAACCAATGCATTGGTACGCCCTTTTCCTATTCCCATTCCTATAACCCGATCTGAACCGATCCCTGGGCAAATCCAATTTGGCTTCTAAGCCCCCGACATTTTTGTTCTCGTTTATTGATTTTGGCCCTCCCGAATGGGCAAACAGATGAAAGGGTTACAGGAAGTACCACGTACTGTGTGGCTGTCATTATCCCAGGGAACCTGGGTGGTAGGGGGGGGTTGTGCTGGTAGGTTGAACGGTTGAAAGGTTGGAAGTTGGCTGGAAGGACTGGGTGTTATGGCAGTTTAATAAGCATTTTAAAAACTGTTTCATTTTTTGAGAGCTTTCAGATAAAAAGGGAATTCCTCTTCCCCTTCCTCTTCCCTGCCTCTGCCGCTGGTTGCATCATTGACGTGTGCCACCGCCTGGAGTGGAGTGAAGTGGAGTGGAGTGCTGTTGCACTTGGCTTGAACAAGGGTACCCATGCTGAAATTTTAATGCAACGCTCATCTCGGCCAGAACGGAACGGAACGGTACGGAACGGAACTGAAGGGATGCTCGGATATACTCGTACATAAATTCCGCTCGTGTGGTTTCCAAAATGCATTACGGCCAACAGCTTCCTCCTGGTCTTTGGCCCCGGCTAAGCTAATCAAGGGCTGAGCCAACAATTTACTTAGCCCGGCACTCACGACCCCCCAACCACCGATCCCTCTGACTCCCACATCAGGGAGGAGGTGGTGGTCTGTGGCCATTTCCCGCCGGTGTTTCCATCATATCAGCCTCGGTCTCGCTGGGGCAGGGGCTCCGTTTTAGTGTGAAGTGCCTTACATCCTTTCGTTTCGTTTCGTTTGGTTTGGTTTGGCTGCGTCTGTCCGACGCCTCATGCATAAACCAATTTGCTTTGCATAAGCCAAAAGCGGTAGAGAGAGAGACAGACAGACAGAGAGAGAGAGGAGGGGGGTGCACCCCAAGTGAGACCTCTCCTGCAATTGCTGCAATTTTCCGACTTCGCTTTATGCATTTATGCGCCTTTGTCTGCGGCTTCGGCTCCTATTCGGCTTGTCCTCTCTTTTTATTTGCGAGTATGTTGGGTTTTTGTTTGTGCTGCTCATCGTCTGCGGCGCTGGGTCATTAATTTGGGAGCGAACACCTCTTGAACCACCCCGTGAACCCCATGGAACCTTCGGACCAGGCCAATCAGTCGGACTGCAGGGCCTGGGCCTGTGCCTGGGCCTGGGCCTGAGTCTCGGCCTGGCCGGTCGAGTGGTCAGCATGGTTGTGGGTAAGGGAGGGGAGGGGAGGGACGCCGTCTATGTTCTTAACGGCATTTCCCTAGTGAGAAATTAGGAAATTGCATTTTCTGGCAAAACGAACGGACAGCAACGTCGTAACGGAATTTACGCGATGCACTCCAACAGAGGCACGAACACGGACACGGATACGGACTCAGGGCCGGAGTCGGAGCTGGAGTTGGAGTTGGAGTCGGAGTCCGTTGAAGATTTGCTATCGGCGAATGCAGCCAGAACTAATGGAGGAGGCAGTCAGCGCCGGCGGCGGCGGCGGCGTTGCACAGCTTCGACAGCTGGAAATTGCCAAAATGTAAATTTTCATATGCCCAAAAGTAGGCGGAACGGGTCGAAGGGGGAGGTGGTTGGTGGTAGATGGTAGATGGGCTTCTGCGAGGCATATAAATTTATTGCCCGCGTACGCGAGACCCAATCCCGTATCCACACCATCCTCATCATCATGATGATGATCATTGCTGTGGCAATGGCAGTGGCAGTGGCTGCTCCTAAAATATTCATAATCAACGCGGCATTAGCAATGGCTGCGTTTTCATTTCGTTTTTCGTCCCTGCTACACACACACACACAAACACACATAAGCACACACATAAGCGAGAGCGAGAGAAGCGGGAGTGCCTCATCAATGAATCAGCATCGGAGCTTGTGGCATAACTGGGGCTATGTTTTAGTTATGAGCTGCGCCTCCGTTGGGCGGGTGGAATAGAAAAGAGAGGCGGCGGGATGATTGAAATAGTTGCTAATTTATAGCGTGGCAAAGGAGACACCACATGCCACATGATTCCATAAAGTTCTGCCTGCCTGTTCTCAGTGTGATTTTAAATCAATACAAATCGAATGCCGAATGCCGGATCCCCGACCTATACAATACGTTCTGTCTTGTCTGGTCCTGTCTTGTCCTGTCTGGCGCTGTCCTGTCTTGTCTTATGTCCCCTCTCCTCTGTCAGGCGGTCGGGGACGACAATAACAGCCATTAAGTGTGGCCAACACGTAACCGGGCAATAAACAAGCGTGACAAATGATGCTGCTAAATGAAAGTTGATTGCCAGTTGACGGCCACACCTGTTTCGACTGGGTCCCAGCAGCAAGGAGACCAGAGCAGCTCAGACCAGGAGCAGGAGCAGCAGCAACAGCAGCAGCAGGAGCAGCAGCAGGACATCCTCCATTCAGCCGGGCCAACAATCAAAATTGTCAGAGCCATCGAACAAAAAAGCCGGCAATGGAAGAGCCGCGAAAAAAATCACAGCACGAATGCCACGCAACGGAAGTTAGTATCGCATCGTCCTGGTTCTGGTCCTGGTCCTGGTTCTGGTCGTGGTCCTGGTCCTGCTTCTGGTTCTGTCCTACGTTCTGGGACTGCCACTGTGACTTGCTCTGGCTCTCGTCCTGTGCCAGCAATATTAATAATGATGGCGGCGACAAAACGCAAAATGGCCGCCGCACAGTCGTCCCTGTGCCCGTGTCCGTCCCCAGCCCATCCTTTAGCTGTCACGTGTCGAGGCTGCGTGTGATTTCTACGACAGGACATCGAAAACGGAAGCGAATTCCATTCCATTCCGCACCAAAGGCGAGTGCTGAAGATGACAGGGAAGGAGGAGGAAAATGGGTTGTTTTCCACGATTGTTGCTGCAAGATCTCTCTTGTCTGCTGTCCTGCTGCTTTTCATTCAAATTGCATCGTTGCAGGCGCCCTTTTCGGGAGCTCCATCTGTCACATTGTCACTTGGACTTGGGCTGTCTTCCCTGTCGAAGGATCCCCGCCTGGCCTGTCGATGAACGGCTGCCCGTTGCACGTTGCGCCCTGAATGGCTGAAGGCTGCATGCTGCATGCTGCACGATGAACGATGAAATAAATAAGTTCACAGCAGGCAAAATGGAAATGGAAATGGAAAACATTAACGATGCATTGTAAAGTGTCACATTAATTTAAACAAATTGAAAAAGAATGCCCGAATGCGAAGCTGCACGGCACACAGCTTTTCCCGACGAAGCAGAGCTCTGATTCCGCACTGTAATCTGCCACAACTTTTAGATTAAAACAATGCCAATTGGCCAGCCATTAAACGAACTTGAGCCAGTCCTGGCTCTGCTTGCGGTGACACTGGCTCTTCTACTCCGACTATGGCTATGGCTATGGTCATGGCCATGGCCATGGCTCCACCCTGGACAATTTAAAACTCCCTCAGGTTGTCAGGGACTGGTGCGGTCTAGTGTGGTCTGGTCTGGACTGGTAAACCGTTCCCTAGCCATAGCCAGGCACCAGGCACCAGCAAGCAAATTACTAATTGGCAAGCAAAACGCTCTGCTTGTTGTCCAACAAACAACGACAACGGAAAGGCAACGGCAACGGCAACGGCAATGGCAACGGCAACGAGGAGGAGTCTCTGGACTGCGACTGCGACTGCTCCAAAGCAGCAGGATGGGTAACTCTACGAAGGTGGCACACATGGCACACAAGCTTCATTAACTCAAACTATGCTGCATTTTGCGATTATCAAATTGTCTTTACACACATGAAGCCAACGATTGGAGCAGTGTGCACCCAGGGCAGAGCAGGGCACTGCAGGGCAGGGCAGGAGTTAAGAGAGAGAGAGAGAGAGGTGGAAGCAGAGACACTGATGACTGCTGATGGCAAATAGCAAGTGGAAAAGCTGGCCAGGAGTGGAAGAAGGACAGCAACCGCAGAAATATGAAGCGCATGTTGCAACAACGCCAACAGCAGCAGCAGCAGCAGCAGGAGGACCTGCTGGAGGAGTGGCAAATCCCCGAAATGCTTTGGGATATTTTGTTGAGCAAACAACCATGCAAAAATGCAGCAGACGATGCGAGAACGATGTAGTCTGCACTCCTGTACGATGGATGCCTGATGCCTGATGGCTGATGGGAGTTGGATGAGTCGGTTGTCCGCTTTCGGCGGAAGGGCGATATAATGTGGAGTGACAAACTGCCCGGACTGGTGCCCGGCACCAACACGGACCCCGACGGGCCGTATTAACACACCTGACGGTGATTAGAGAGATACACGGATTCCCGTCTGTGGTCCGTTCGTCGTGGCCTCTCTTAAGTTTGCTCAAGAGTTGCGTTGAAAGCAATTGATTGAAAGTGCTTGTTAAACGGCTGCTCTGATTGATGGCCGTAGAGACAGAGTCAGAGACAGAGACAGAGTCAGAGTCAGAACCAGATCTGATTTCCTGCGACTCTACATAATTCTAGTGGCTTTACTTGGCCAAGTCTCAGCTTTAGTCTCAGTCTTTGGCTTAATGAACTCCGCTCAGGCCGCAAATAGCTCCGATTCCAACTTGCTCGGAAGAGTCTACGCCCGCATCTGGCCTTCTCGGACAAACCAGAGCGAAACAAAAGTTTCGCTAATGCCGGATTTGGGTCACTGTGTTGGATTGCAGCTAAAACTTTCCGAACCCTATCCCTCGCCCCTGGCCCCCTGGCCCCCTGGTCCCATTCGGATGATGCGATGCAAATATTTTCCCATTTAATTAACGCACGGAAACTGCGAGGAAGACAAGGGCAGGCAGAGAGACAGAGAGATGGAGAGGAGGGTCTGGGGGAACGGAACACGGGCTAGTGTGGCAGGGACTGTCGCAGCAGATTAAAATAAATTGCATAGAAATTTATCATTCGAATCTCCCAGCCAGACAACAACAACATTTTGACACAGTTGCAAAAGTTGGCAAGAAAGTGGAGCTTTGGGTCAGTTTCCCTCTGTGTTTGTGTCTGTGTCTGTGCATGGGTGTGCGTTAGCCACAATTAATCATAATAAAACCAGGGAGAATCTGGGATAAGGAGAGGGAATTAGGTAGAGAAGGAGCGAAAAAAGAACCACAATTTTCTAGCATTTTCTTTGCCATCAAAATAAATGAGCCAATTAAGCGGCGGCCGATGCTACTCGTACCTCAGTACCTTCTTCCAACCATACCCATGCCCATGCCCATTCCCATACCCACAACCATGCCCATCCACTATCCATCCTCACCTGATGAGGGTGCCAAGTCCCGCACAAATCCCCAGGCCAGGCCGGGCCGGGCCACGCCAGGCCAGACCAGGCCCAGAACCGGGTCCAGGTGTTGCGCATCATCATCAGCCAGAGAGTCGGAGATGGTGCGGTCCTTTTCGCCAATTTATACCAAGGCTCTGGAAATTTATTTATATCTCTTTTTTCTCTCCTGGGGGACGAGGGCTAGAAGGAAGGAAGAGGGGGGTGGCGGGAGCGTTCAGAGTCTGCGGCCGCCTTGTTGACTGAGGTTAAGTCGTTTGAAAATTTGCTGCTAATGAAACTAAAAGAGCCGCTAATTGTTGGCCCGTTGTCAACGACGATGACGTCTCCGTTTCGGTTTCTGTTTCGGGGGTCTTACGGTTCGTTTCGCGAAATTAGCTGCGGCTGCCAATAGAAATCAATGTGTGGGGGGAGGGAGGGGGCCATAGAATCCAGACTCGACTGAAACTATGGAAATATTTGTAAATGATAAGAGAGGGTCAGGTGGGGGTCCCTTACCCCTTCTCAAAAAATAGAACGCCACTAGGAAATCACTCAGAGAAAAGTGGGGACATAAAAATTCCCATTTTAAATGCCAATACAACGAAATTAAATATTTAATTTCACTTTTAGTTAATCATAATATTTACAAGAATTTTAATACAGCCCCTATTTTAATCTGAAAATATACAAATAAATACTTTTTATAAATGAAAAATATAATTATGAAAAATATTCATTTAATAATTAAAAAATAATCAATTTAGATAGGAAATATATTTATTTTATATATGAAAATATTTTATTTAAATAAAAAGGATATTTGTTTTAAACATGAAATATATTTGATTAAAATTAAAAATATATTTAATTTAAATATGAAAATATTTTATTTAAATAAGAAATATATTTATTTTAAATTTTATTTATTTATTTTATTTTAAATGTAATTTATATTTCAGTTTAAATGTATTGGTATAAATGTGAGTATCTTATTATTTGGGGGCTTTTTTCTCTGGGTGCACTTGCCGCATTCACTAGAAATCTATTTCTGTTCTTGAACACAAAGCAAACAGAACACAAAATTCCCCCACAAAAGACGAAAACAGCTTTATTGTACATAGATGCTAATTACCAGATTTGTCTGTATTGCGGGACGGCCAAGTGTTTTTGGCAACTGCGTTGACAAAACGCCACTCATTCCACGGAGTTATTTGCATTGTATTAGGCATTTTATGAGCAGCAGCCGAGGGGAGAACTCAAGTCTGATGCCAGGGGGGTGCGTGGGGAAATTGGTAGCTTGATATTTTAGCTGTGAAGCAGAGACAGGGCAGAGACCGCAAGTGCCAGGGCAAAACTATGATTGTTGTGCAACGTTGAACCTCATTTGATTGGAAGGCTGTCCGCTAATCGTCAGTTTTCCACTAGATCGGGCCTTTGATCGATCTTGATGTTTCCAGTTTCCACCGACTTTCGGCGCAGGTTCGATTCATTGATCGGTTCATAATGGGCTGCTGCTGCTACTGCGAATACCTTGTGCACATAACACTTTGGAAAAGCAATGAAAGCTTTGTTGTTTTAAATAACTTTTAAATTTACTGCCAACTGTCGCCTTAACTTAACAACTACGAATCGCATAGCTTAAACCAAACCTCAACTAATTAGAGCTCTGACACGTAACCTGGCACAAATCATGCGCCAGCTGCTGGCTCTTCCCTGCCGCAGTGCCAACTCCGTCTCCAACTGCCCCTGCCCCTGCCCCTGCCCCTGCCCCTGCCACTACCACTGCATCTGGCTCTGTTTGGCCCTCCTTCTCATTTGCATTTGCATTCGCATTCGCATTTGTTGCCACCACTCTGGTGGCAGTGTTGTGTCCCTCCTCGAGCTTGGCCGCCTGGACGACCACAAAGGCAGTGCCGGCGCCCAGCAGCGAACCGGCCACAACATCCGACCAATGGTGTTTGTAGTCCATGACACGACTGATGGCCACGAACCAGGCCACACAGAGGCATCCCAGCTGGAGGACGGGCCCCAGAAGACTGCCCCTCAAGGGCCAGCGGCGGTGACGCAAGTGAAGGGCCAGGAACACCAGGCCGTAGAAGGCCATGGATGAATGCCCGCTGGGGAAGGACACGTGCAGGCTCCTCAGCATCTCCTCGGTGGCCCCCGACAGCTCGGGCCGGCAGCTGTAGGCCTCATGATAGACCAGGCCGCCACGATGCGCCTCATCCGAGCAGCTGCCTCCATCCGGAAACTGCGGCTGGCAGACGGCGAAAAAATGCGGCCTCAGCCTGCCGATGGTCTCCTTTCCGATGCTCTTGAGGAGATTGTTGAACACATGGCCGTAGAGGAACCAGCGGACGGTGTTCCACAGCGACCAGAGGTGACGCCAACTGGAGACATCGCCCCGACGCCAGGTCAGGAAGCTCTCGAGCAGGATCAGGAACAGCAGGGGCAAGTGCACTCCCAGCCAGTGCAGCAGCTGGGGGCTCACGGTGCTCTCGCGATAGGGATACATCAGGGACTCGTCGTCGCAGAAGAATCCCCGCTGGGTGGTGGGCCACCAGATGCGCTTGAAGTTCGCCGAAAGGATCAGGAGCAGGGCCAGTAGGGCCACGTCCACCAGCAGGCGGACCGGAGTCCGAAGTCGTAAACTGAAGCTCATTTCGTCCGGCCTGTTCGAAGTTCCACGCGTCACTGAGCTCCGTCTTGGATCGGATCGCAGTACATATTTGAATTATGGAAGCCCCAAGCCAAGCCACAAGCCCCCAGCAATCAGAGCTGGCGTCCGATTTGGACGCGCTTGATTCGTATTATTAATAAACAATTCGCATTGTTATTGCCGCCGCCGCCGCCGTCGCCGTTGTTGTATTTATTATTTATAGACACCCCAAAGCCCCATAGCCAGAGCCACAGCTAAAGCCAAAGCCAAAGCTTAGTTAGCAAATATTTTCCATCCATCGGGTGGAAACCCCGCACCAGTGTAAGCGCACTGATCTGAACTCTCCGGAGCGGTGCTGCTGCCCGGCGGTGCTGCTGCCTGGCGCTGCAGATAAGCCACGCTCCTGCCTGCTCTTCTGCTATGGCTGTTCTGTTGTCAAGGCACGTGCTGGCGTACTGTCTGGCCCTGGGAATGGTCATCAAAATAACACGCGAGTAACTTCGTCCGACTGTCCGCTGACGTACATGTGCCACATACCGCAGCCGGATCGATCGCGTATCGTTGCTACGTCCGATGGAAGCTCAGTCCACCGTCTAGTGCAAGCCCAAAGCCCCGAAAAGCTCTCCGAAAAAGCTCTCATCACGATCCGCATCATCATACGCTTGGACTCTCTTTGAAAATTATTAATTGGTGGGTCAGAGGTCCATCAAAATCAGATTAGCATCGTCTGATTCACGGACTGGCTTGGGTACGCTATGCAGTGCTGTCTACTGGGAAATACTGGGAAATACATGGCTATACGGCTATACGGCTTTCTCACGATCATCCGCAAAGAGGTTCGGAGCCTCTTGCTGATGCTCTTTCTGCTGCGTGCCTCTGACGCAGCAGAAACCCTTGCCCCATTACCCATCCCATCCCATCCCATTCCCCAGTCTCGTCTCCCATTCGTATCGAATTGTTGATGCGTCATGCGGCCAACACAACATTCCTACCAATGTTGGCACAGTCAGTCAGCCAGTCAGCCACTCAGCCAAGTATGACCCCAAAAAAACACTGTGCGAAAAATTGTGTCAATCGAACACTTTCGATATATGGAATGGAATGTGTGCAGTGGTGTGGCGGGGTGGGGTGTTGTGTTGTGGGCTGACATTGAACAGAGAAATTTCATGTACGAGTAGAACAAAGCTGAAACACATAAATGCAGATAAGCGACCACCGCCAATCAAACAATGGAAGGGAGCGTACGAACAGGTGAACACAACAATACAGCGACAATGAAAAATTTCACGGAATTCTTTGGAGTACTTATTTATTTATCCAATTAATACGCAAATAATACGAGAACTTAGACAGTATGTATGATGGCTTTGACTGGACAATCAATCGTACAGAGACATATTCATGGGAACTATACAGATGCAGGGTGAAGATAGGTCTAACAATATGATTCTAGAATGAAGGTGTAGATACTACAGATTCAGATTCAACTCGAGCTGAATCTAAGCTAATCGATACTTTATCTTATTCAGGCCTAGGCCTTTGGTTGGTTGGTTGGTTGGCTTTGGAATGTTCTTTATTGTAGTACATGACCTCTGATCTCCGATCAGACCTTCGAGCAGTACTGATCCTCGTTGTAGCTGTTATTCGCCGAGTAGGGTGGCGGGGTGGTGGGACACACCTCCTCTTGGAGCGTGGCCGAGGTGTTCTGCCTGCGCAGGCCACCGCTCAGGATGCCCGCGACGCTCTCGTACGGCGAGTCGAAGAACCTCGCTATGTAGCTGGCCGTGATGAGGGCAACGGCCACGCCGATCAGGGAGCCGGAGAGGACATCGGACCAGTGGTGCCAGTAGTCCATGACGCGACTGAGGGCCGTGTACCAGGCCAGCATTACGAACAGGAACTGGAGCAAGTGGCGGCTCAGCTTGGAGCTGCGCCACGTGAGCTTCCGTTGCAGGTAGAGGGCCACGTACACCATGGAAAAGAACACAAGGCTGGAGTGGCCGCTGGGGAAGCTGAGGCGCGACTGGCGCACATCCGCGACGGCGTAGCCCTCGGCGGCGCACTCGTAGTTCTCCACGTAGCGGTGCAGGTTGGCCGGATCAGAGCAGAGGGTTCCATCCGTCAGTTGGGGCTGGCACACGGCCAGGAAATGCGGCCGAAGACGGCCGATGGTGTACTTGCCCACCTCGGTGGCGTCGAGGGTGAGCAGCAGGCCGAAGCTGAAGTAGGTGACCTGTCGGAAGAGCTCCACATACCAGGTGGACATCCGCCAGCCCATCAGGTGGACAGTGGTGGCCAGCTCCCCGGCTCGCATGTGCCGCACGTACTCCACGAGCAGGAGGACTACGAGAGGCAACAGGCCGCAGATCAGACCGAGCATCACCGGCGTCACTGTGTTGTCCTTGAAGGGGTAGCCGATGCTCTCGTCGTCGCAGAAGAAGCCGCGCCGCACCGGCTCCACGGCGAACTCGTAGATGCAGATGGGAATCAGAAGCACCACCATGACCAGCAGCTCCATGAGGATGCGACGGGTCAGTTGTCGGTCCTCTGCCTGCCTCTGGCTCTCGCATGCCGTTGTTGGGGTGGCGGACGCACACGCAGATGCAGATGCAGAGACGGAGACGGAGACAGAGACGGATTGATCTTCATTCGAGTTGCGCATTTTGTGGATGGATGGCTGGCTCCGGCTCCGGCTATGGCTATAGCTTTGGCTTTAATTAGTTAATATTCCGAATTGTTTTTTTATGTTGGTTTGTAATTATCTTTTCGGATCGTTTCTGTTTCTGTTTTTGGTTTTTGTTGTGTCTGTGTTGGTGTTTGTGTTTTTTTTTTGGTGTATACCCGTCGCGGATGTCTCGGTTGGTTCGTTCGTTTCGGGTTCGTTGTCAGTGGCTGACTGATCCGGCGTCGTTTGGGTAACGTTCTTTTAATTTAACGCTCATTTGATGTGGGGTCTCTCTCTCTCGCTATCTTTCTCTCTCTGTCTCTATCTCACAGTCTCTGCCGATATTGTTTTAGCTCTCTGTTTCTCTATCTTTTGCGGCAAAGCAATTTGTTTATTGCCTATTTTATTGTTATTAGCCGTCTCCGAAGCTCCAGTGTTCAGTGTTGCGGTTCTCCAGATTAGACAAGCGTGCGTATGCCTCGTGTTGCACTGGACACTGCAACAAAAAGCATAGCATAAACGATTAACAGATTCTCCAGATAGGGACTTATCATAAATTCTCATTAAGAAAAGACACCAGAAAAACAGGGAACGGTGAGACCTGATCCCGATATGATCTTTGAACCCCTCTACCAGGAAATCCGATCACCTTTTCGTACAGTGCAGCGTGTCTCACTTGCTCAAACAAGCTCAAGATCATTTTGATAAGATAAATTAAAGTGTTCCAGATAGCCGCAAAAGCTCTGCCCGTCAGGGGTCTCTCCTTAGTGCCAAATCACTGTAATTCAGCGATTTTCGTGGTTGTTTGTAATTTGCTGTGACGTTCCCCAGGCAATCCCCTAGATCTTCACAGAGAATACCACGCTAATCCAGCTACGGCTAGTAAAGCTCTAACGATAAGGAAGCAGCAGACCGGCAGAGCAGCAGCTCCCTGGGTCAACAAGCCGGGCAGTGACTCACAAGTCGCATACCCGGGAGAGTGGTTACCTATTGTTCATGGGCAATGATGCATCAAATAGGAGCGTCAATGCACGCACTCCCAGTGATTTGCACTATCGGAGACGGAACCGAAGCAACCCAGAGCCGACTGCAGCGCCGCCACTAATCTCTGGCCCAAGAATGGCCTCCATTGTGCATACATATATGTTCATATGCGTGTACATGTGTATCTTTCCCTTTCCCTGTCCATCTGTAGCTGGTTTGCTCCCCATCTGATCTGTGTGACATTAAGAGCGGGAGAGGGGAAGAGTGGAAGAGTGGGAGTGGAAATGGGAGTGGAAGTGGGAGTTTCTGCTGAACATGTGCACAAAGTTTAACTGTCAATTATATTAAAAAATGGAAAACATTCAAAGCGGGCTGCTGCCTCCACTCGCACTACTCGCATTCGTATTCACAGACGCATTCATAGTGGGACGTCAAATGGCGCGACCTTTAATTGAATGAATAAGCGACATTTGATTGAATTAAGGCGGCCCGGCCCCGTCCGCGGCTCCAACCCCGATCCCTGCCCCTCTCTGTGAGTGTTTCGCTCTGTAGCTGTGAACTTTATGCTGGAAAATGTGTCGGTGGCACTCGCTTACGGAAAAGACTCTCCCTGGCGCTTACTGCTTCTGGTGCCCCTTAGCATGGTGTTTATTTTAGCATTTGTCTGCTGGCATTTCCAACTGCACTTTGAACCTAGCTCGAAATCGAGTTTAAATGCAAATTATTCGAACCCATCAATCCGTCTGTCTATCCAGTGGCTAGTGGGTGGGTGGGCGAACGCTAACCCAATTATTCGTACAGCTCACTCACTCACTCACTTTTTTATTGGACCCTTTATGATCGCATTATAGGTTGATATCTTCACGTTTATGCATTCCATATGGATGTCACGTAAACAAAAATTTGTGCAACTATACGATCGTTTTTGAACTTAACGACTACCGTACCGGAATCCGTACCGATCTGTAAACTTTTGAGCGCCGCTTACCGATCGCGACTGAGCGCTGCGCTGCGCTCGCCTGCTCGCTTGGTCGGTCGGTCGGTCGGTCGGTCGGTCGGTCGGTGATCGGTGTTGACTTTTTGTAAACAAATCCATGGAGTTTTTCTTGTACTACTGCTGCCGATCATTAACGAACGAAAGAGATGAATGGGTAGAGCGAGAGGGAGAGGGTGATAGTTATACCCAGTCGGTGGGTTTGAGTTGAAAGTGAACGTGACTCGACACTTGGATACCCGGTAGTCATGTTGATTTCGGTATCTATGTCAAGATACACTTTTCTGAAATCTATTAGATGGGTATTATTCTTTATGAATCTGAGTATTTGGTTTTCTTGTGGTTATAGATTTGTTCCCATTTGAAAACTCAACCCTTGTCTGTTACATACGCTCACACCAACCCAGTATACCCCCCCATACACTCTTGAGTGTCTCTACTGAGTATCAAAACAGATACAGATGAGCACACGAATGAGAGCGAGACGGAGTGATAGTTTGTGTATGGACTGCGGTCAGCTGGCGCTTATCAGTGGATGGCGATCGCCACCACTTGTTGTGTGGATCGAAAGCTGTGGTTCGGAACTTGACTAAGGAACCGTCTTCGTGTGGGGTTTCGAAAAGCTTTGCCCCTGGCAGCAGTTAAAAAAATTCAAATCAAAATGATTCCAATAAATAAATATCGTTTTATTCCATCTGTGTATCAATATCCATAAGTGGCCCGATTGTAGTACCCCGCATAGCCGTAGATCTGCTCGTTCCGGGGCCACTGGCGCCGCTTCACGCGCACCTCCTCGAACAGATGGGCCACGAATACAGTCACAAAGAAGGCCAGCACACCACCGAAGGCGGCGCCCGCCGCCACGTCCGACAGATGGTTCTGGTAGGTGGAGATGCGCTCCCAGCACACGACGAGGGCCGCCGAGCCACAGGCCAGCTGGAGAGTGGAGCGCAGGAGTCTCAGCCAGGGAGCGAAGAGCCTGGCCTGGGCATAGAAGATCAGGAATGCCATGGCATACCAGGTGGAGGTCACAAAGCCACTGGGGAAGGAGTGCCGCACCAGGCCGAGCAGGTCCTGCGAGGCAGCAAACTCCGTGCAACTGAAGTCCTCGATGTAGTGGGGAGTGTAGTTGGCGGGCAGTGAGGGGTCGGCACAGTTCTCAGAGCCCTCCTCGCCCCAGGTGGGCTGGCACACGTCGAAGAAGTACGGACGCAGACGTCCGGTCGAGTACTTGGTCAGCCGGATGACCAGCAGGGTCAGCCCCAGGCCGAACAGATACACGCCAATGACCTTGTAGCACTCGCTGATGAAGCTCGGTATCCGGGCGCCCACGAAGACGAATCGCTGCTTCAGCTCCGCCGTACTGGGCACGAAGGCGGCCCGCAGCATCTCCACGACGAGCACAAAGGCGGCGGGCAGGGCGACGACGGCGATCGTCAGGTGGACTTTGGTCAGCCAGGGCTGGCGGTAGGGGTAGCGGAGGCTGGGGTCGCTGCAGTGGAAGCCCCGCTGGACGGTGGCCAGCTGCTGGGGCAGGACCACCAGCGCTGCCCCATAGACCCCCAGCAGGATAAGGAAGTCGATGATGAGCCGCGAGAGCAGACGCGTATTCGGATTGCCGCACATTTTCACACTGAAGATCGGATGAATGGATGGTGGCATGGATGGACCGTGCTGGATGGGTTCAGAGCAGAGCCAAGCAGAGAGTTCTTTCAGCTCGGGCCACGGCTCATTTGCATTTCGATCGCTACGATCGGTCCGACAATGTTGGAGGTTAGTGGCTACCACAAAAACTTGTTTCAAAAACCTTTGTTTGGCTCAGAGTCTCTGCTTTTCAGCTTTTCCCACTGATCTAGCTCTGGCTCTGACGCTGGCTATGGCTATGGCTCTGGTTGTGGCTCTGGTTGTGGCTCTGGCTGTGGGCTGCTGTTTATCGATTGCTCAAATATGCTAAGGTCTCAATAATTTATTCCTAATTTCTAAAGTCGCCGCAGCTGGAACCCATTTGTTTGGATGGGGCGGCGCGGTATTCGCCTGGGTCTTGGCCTAGTCTCTGGTTCTGTTTTCTTCTTATTTTGCGTACTCTGAACTCGTTCTCTCAGTCTGGACAAAAGGAAAAGTAACTGTAAATGTTTGCAACCTATTTTATCGATCGAGGCTACGATTGATTCTCCCCCTGTAATAATATCTCTGCTGTAACACCTCTGGAATGTGCCATTATCATAATCCCCATTCATAGGATATCTATTCTAACCAAAGTCTTTATGTTTTCTCTCTCTCTTTGCAGGTAAGCCAGATCTCCATACACACTCAAGATTTCAACCCAAGCCAATAATCTGGTTGGAAGTTGAAGGTTTGTTTTGGGATGCCATACGACAACTTTCAAATGTTGCCAAATATTCGATCAATCGATTAAACACTTTCTACTCGCTTAACCTCTGGAAAAATAAAACACTCTGAAACCATCTTCGTGATACGATACTTTAATAGATTTTATATATTTCGCTAGAATACAGACAACAGACAAAAAAAAAAAACAGGAATATCGTGTGCAAGTCTTTGTGTGATGCATATTTAATTGTGTGCATGTATGTGTGTGTTTGTGTGTGGATGTGTGTGTGTGAGGTTTTCTAAGTTGAATCAAGCACCCATCTGCCTCCCGCCCCACCCCCAGTCCGATCAGCGGCCTTCGCTCAGGGCACGTATCCGTAATTGTGATAGGTTTGAGCGTACTGCGCCTGGGCCGGATGCGCCGCCAGGTAGGGCAGCGTCCCAAAGGTGTAGGCCGGCAGGGCGGGCGGCTGGCCTGCATTGGAGGCGGCCGTGGCCGGGGCGCCGGCGCCAGCCTGCGACTTGGTGGAGCTCTTGGGCGAAACCTGCGGCTTGCGCAGAGTGTTGGCCGAGTAGCCGTTTTTGGGCCAGCGCTTGAAGGCGAACAGATCGGCCACATAGGCGCCCGTGAGGCAGGCGATCAGGACGCCCATGCTGGCCCCGGCCAGGACATCGCTCCAGTGGTGGTGGTAGTCGGTGATGCGAGTGAGCGAGACGTACCAGCCGAACATGACGAACAGGAACTGGAGCAGGTGCTTCAGCAGCTTGGAGACGCGCGTGCTCAGAGCCGCCTGCAGGTAGATGGCCAGGTAGAGCATCGCGTACATGATGAGGCTGGCATGGCCGCTGGGGAAGGACTGGTTCAGCTGTCGGAAGTTGAAGTCCGACATGTTGGCGTTGCTGCAGGTGTAGCTGTCGATGTAGCGTCCCTGGTTCTGGGCGTCCTGGCAGGTGCTGCCGTCCGGCAGCATGGGCTGGCACACGGCGTAGAAGTGTGGCCGCAGACGGCCGATGCACACCTTCGAGAGCATCGTGGTGAACGCGACCATGGCCAGTCCGAACAGATAGAAGATGGCCTGCTTGTAGAGCTGGCCCAGGCGGTGCCCCAGGCGGCAGCCATCCCGCTTGCCGGACGTCTCGCGCAGGGCGCCACCCGGAAGCTGCTTGAACAGCTCCACCACCACGATCACCGAGGTGGGAACGCCGAAGGCGATGGCCAGCACCAGTTCGTGGTCGAAGCTGCTGTCGCGGTAGGGATAAGCCAGTGACTCATCTCCGCAGAAGAAGCCGCGCTTGAACGGCTTCCCCCACTTGTGCAGCAGCAGGCTGCCCACACTGAGCGCAGCCCAGATCAACAGATCGCAGATCCCGCGGGCCAGTTTCGTGTACTTGGACATGGCTGTGGGACAGTCGAATAGTCGAACAGTGTTTCTCCAAAAACAGAAAACTACCGACGACAGCAGCTGAAGCAACAATAAAGATGACTGCGGCGGTAACGGTGACGGTGACGGTGTCGACTCTACTGACTGACAAACCGCGCTTAACTAACCGAGCGTCGAGGCATGAATATCTTGCCTGCCTCTGAGCTGCGAGCTGCGAGTTGCGAGCCGCCAGTTCTCCAACTTGGCCGTGATTTCGGTGGCTCTCACTCACTCATTCACTCACTCACACTCACGGTTTTCTCCCTGTCTCTGAGCAGCTGTTCTCAACTGTTGGCGATGGTTCTCTGCGGTCCGTCAGTCACAAGTGGGTGCGTGCCACCGCCGTATCCCCAATCCCCAATCGCCCATCACCCATCGGTCGTTGGTATTGTTTTGTGGGTTGCTTTGGCAACGGCAAAGCTTCCCATCCATCCACCGACATGCCATAAACGTTTGTTGTTTATTTGCCTTTTTTTTTTTTGTTTCATTAATTACAAACGATTTTTGTATGCCACAGCACAGCCATTTTTGCAGTTTACAATCGAGAGAAGCATTCGGCTAATTCGCGGATAATTGAAAGACGAAACCCATTCGAGCTGGGAACAACTTGTGTTTCCCTCAGGGGACCGCGAGCTCATATTTCATCTATTATCGCTCAAAATTCCCGAAAAACTATCAAAATAAGCACCCCGTCCCCATCCTCGAAGAGCAGACCCCATTGTACTTTCATGAGAAACTGGTTTCACTTATTGCTCATAAACCAAGAGAAAATATTTAGCAAAAGATAAACCCCCCTCCGCCCATTCAGAGAGAAAGAGAGAAAGAAGGAGAAGGAGTTGCAAACTGGCTTGCTTCCACAAGAGATGAGGAGAGAGAGAGAGTCTTTGGTTCTCGCCTTTCGCTGCATCTTGTGCAGTTTTTGTATTTTTTTGGGGTGCGTGTGCATAATTTCCTAGTGGGCATCCAGTGGAACCGAGCCAAGAAAACACACACACACACTGGAATGGAATGGAACGGAATGGACTGGACCCAAAGTACGAGTATAGTAGGTGATTACTCAAGTGTGTTAATTCGGTTTGCCGCTGGCTAATTGTTGCCGCTGATACATCGCACATCGATATCAGTGCGGCTGAGCTGGGCTGGGATTTTCTCTTTTCTTCTTGACTTGAGAATGGGTTTGCTTTGGGTATTTTCGGTGGTGGTGTCGATGATTCACGCAAAGCTTTCGGTTGAACCGATCAGATCGGATTGCAGGTGATTCGGCCGCAGCAACAGCAGGTGTACTGCACTGTGACGCAGCTGCCTGTCAGCTGTGCATTCTTCGGTCTCCAACTTTTCTGTGACGCCTTCGAGAGCTTTAAGCTTCGTCGTGGGGATCGTGATTGTGATCGTTGGGGGGGCGGTGCTTTCCGGAGCCTAAGAAAAGAAGAAACTGGTTTTGGCCTGGAGATTCTTTCCGCTGTTTATTTGGATGGCTTTGCTAATTGAAACGGCCAACAGTGGGTGGGGGAGGGGGAGGGCTGGCAGGCGTCGGAACATGGATAATTGGCTTTTAAAATTAACGTCCCATTTTGGCAATAATTACGTGTTTATTTCAACGATTTTTGTGGGTTTTTGTAATATTTACTTCATAATTTAGTCATTATGATAATCCAATGGGAGACATTTTACACGCTTATTCATGGCGAAGATTGGCAGTCAGAAGGAAACTCATCATGGGTGTTTCATGGCTTTTGTTCCAGTTAGTTCTATAAATATGAAACATAGATAAATCAGAAAGTTGACGTCACACCACTGCCAGTGCCAGTGCAACCCGATAACCCCAATAGGAGCCCTAAATCAATGACTAATTGCTTTGATGAAAACTCTGAACGATGTATGTGTATTCCAGAGGAACGTTTGATTAATTGCGTTTCTGGGACTCCCGCACTTCGGGTGCATTGCACGTGCAAGGAATTAAAATCAATTCAGATCGATATTTGCGCAATTTCCCTATCCGCAGTTCATTCACAGTTGGGATAGGCTCGCAGAGACCTTGAAGAGAGAGATTGTTTTATTTCTTTCGATCTCGTAGCTGTCAGTTCTGCTACTTGTCCATCGCTGGGAGTATACTTTCTGTCGAAACTGTTTATTCCAAGCGATGCACCTGACTGAGTGCCAACCACTCCACCAGCCGCCCACTGGCTTAAGGAAGTACGCCTATCGGCAGCTTTAACTGATTTCCCCTACCTTGGTAATCGGATTGGCGGAATGCTGGAATGCCGGAATGCCAATGCCAAGTGTCACAATGGCGAGCGGCACGACGACACTTGCTAAACTCCAGCGCTGGGATCGTTATCAGTAGTTCCTCATTCGCATATTGCGCGGAACAGCGGGACAGCGGGACGGCGGGGATTAGCTCGGCAGCGCGATTGCACACTCTCGCTCACACCTCGCCTAATAAATTCTTACACCTTCCGCTTATCAGTCAGCGACAGTAGCCGTTACCGTAGCCGCAGCCATACCTCGCCAGGAAAAGTGTCAAGAACAAACAAACAACAGTTCCTGTTGCACCATCGCTCTGCTCTGCTTTGGTTTTTTCACTTTTTGGCTGCACAGGAAGTTCTCCTCAGTTTCGCGGAACCTGAACTGCGTTCGTTGAAAAACTGTCGACTCAGATCTGGTTGGTTGGGTGGTTGTTTACCGTCAGACAGGGAGGGGCCGCAAAGCAGGGACTGACTGGGCGAGTATTTATGCACACATACCTATGTATGTATGTATAGTGTGTATGGAGCTTGTGCAACACGTGAGTGAGATTCACTGCATCTGCGTATTTAACAAATTATGTCAATAATAAATTGTGATTTAATGTCTGTTCAATCGAAGGTGTCACTAATGAAGATCCCACTGTCATATAAAACCAGAAACCCCTCGATCTCTCGATCTCTCGCGGCTCGACGGCTTCTTCTCGTTGTGGTTTTTGTTTTTCCGTTCACGATGATCATGAATACTCGTTTTTTTGGCGCGTGCTGCGGTCGTTCATTGATACGGCTACGTCGTAGATACAGATACACGTACATACATACATACGTACCTACGCACAGCACAGCACAACACAGTGGACATCGCGCCAAGGGGGGGCGTATTTCGCAGTGCCGTTGCTGTGCGCGGATCGGCTTACAGTGTTACTGGGTTAGCGGTTTTCCATCTGAACTACTTTGCAATGCTTCACATATTTGGACCAAGGCAAGGCACTCGCTGGTTCTATACTTTCGGAATGAATTCTGTGTAGTCTCGGAACTATTTTAAATACAAATGAATTACGCATTCTACACTAATTGCAAAGATATTTTTGAAATATGTATTCCGAAATATACATAAAACCGTGCAGCTTCCGAAAATGGAATTGGAAATGAAATACACATTTGGAGTATCTCCGAAAATCGCATAGAACACCCTCAAATCTAAAAATTTAATTGAATTCACTTTCGGAGTAACTCGGACAATCGCAAAGAATAACCACAAATTAACAAATGGATTTAAATATAAATTTATAAAGATTTCGGAGTAACTCCGAAAGTCCCATGGCACTTTAACATAAAAAATTGGGATTAAATATACTTTCGGAGTAACTCCGAAAATACGAGGATACCCACAAAAACCCACGATAATGGAATTATTATGAATAAACTTTCGGAGTAACTCCGAAACTCCTAAAGCACATCAACGAATAGATTTAAATTAGTAAAGATTTCGGAGTAGCTCCGAAAATCCCATGGAACACCAAGAAATCGAACATTTGTTTTCAAATTCATTTTCGAAGTAATTCGGAGTAGCTCCGAAAATGCATCAGCACACAAACATAAAAAATTGGAATTAAATACGCTTTCGGAGTAACACTGAAAATCCGAAAATGTAATTACTAAAAATTACAATGTTGGAGTAGTTTCGGAGTAACTCCGAATATCCCACTATGCCACCAAAACACGACGGCTCTGTGTTCTGTTGTTCCGCTTGCACATTTTTCAGTTTAACCGCGGGGCACCATTGTCCCTCCGATTTCGAGTAATTTCCTTTCATGGCGACTCCGAAATTAGCATAAATTAACAGAAAATAGTCGCAAGCAATGCAATTCCCCTGTAAATTGAGCAGTTGAAAATTGCCATAAAGAAGCTCGATTCGTAGTGTAAACACAAAGTGGCCATAAACTGGCTACAGTTTATGCACTCCACTCCACTGCACTCCACCATTCGGGCTTGTGTTTGCCATCGTCTCCATTACCGCACAGCCTCTGAGTCCGAGTCCGAATCGGAGTCCGAGTCGCAGTAGGAGTAGGAGTTGGAGTTGGAGCAACATTGGGGGCCCGAGCAACGACCTACATCAACAAATGCCACAAAGGCACGCAGCAGACCGAACGGAGCGCAGGGCAGGGCAGGGCAGGGCAGGGCCAGAGCAAGTGCCAACCGACTTAAGTCACGTTGCAATGACCCACTCGAGTGGTCGAAGGAGACGGACCAAGCAGACCAATAGCCTGGTCCACTCCTCCACACCCATCTGCATCCGCATTTCGAGCGAATGCAACTCTTTCATTATGCGCAAATGCCAAGTCCCAGACAAACAAACCTAAACAAACTGAGCAGAGTATACCTTGAAACAATTCAATAGTTTTCTCATTAGCAACATTCGAGCCCCGCCAGCAGTGGCAGCCTCAGCATCAGCATCAGAGGCAGCACCACCAACAGTAGGCAACAGGAGGCCGGAGGGTGGGTGTCGCAGCGAGTGTGGCCGGAGCAGAGTTAAGCGAAGAAATACGAGAGCACTCACTCAGTCACTCTACAACTCACAAGCAAGAGAGTCTCCGACGTTGCTGAATTGATAAGGAATAGTACAATTCCCCTTGAAATTCAATATCAATGCGAAATATACAGAGGCATAGCCATAGCCATAGCCATGGGAATTTTCGACGTCGCGGTGGGTTCTTCAGCTCGAAGACCGTATACCGTATACCATTGACCGTAGACCGTAGATTGTGTTTACCGTGACAGACACAAGAGCTTGTTAAAAAACAAAAATCGACGGTACGACAGCCGCTACCGGCAGCTCGGCGGCAGCGCAGCGGCCCCAGTCTCAGCGAGCGAGTCGCATTCGTCGCCGACGATCCGACGATCCAAACAAAACGCCAGCGTCGCCACAGAGCGCTTCATAGACCTCGAGCAGCGTCCGGACAAAGCGGTTGGTTCGTTGGTTGGATCGCTGCCTGGTTCATGGGTTGCGAGGCGGCTAAGAGAGCGACAGCGACGACTTCGACTTCGACTACGACTTCCCACCGCGAGTCACTGACTGACTGACTGACGGACTGACTGTCAGCCAAACGCTCGTGTCTAAACTGACGGACAGCTGGTCTGGGCCATAGCGTTAATTTATTTAATTCCGCTACTCCGAAAATCTCGCGCGCGAAATCGGAAGAGCGAGGCTGCTTGCCTGCTGGCCTGCCTGCCTGCCACAAAGGAGAAGAAAATCATCTATGAACTCGACTCTGGGAAATCGTGCGCAGATTTTTTTGAAAGCAACATTCGCCTTGATAAATGTTCGGGAATAAATAAATGCGCCATTTGTGTGACAGCGGAAAATAAATACACCGAAAATACACCGAAAGTGAATGAACGAGTGCAAAATTTGATTAATCTATTCCGAAACAGAAACAAATTGCTACCCACAAGAAAAAACAAAAACAAAAATCAAGATCAGCTTGAACCCGGGCGATAAGAACGCTTCTAATAAAAAGAAAAAAACAGCGACAACCAAAAATAAATGAATTCAAGTGAGGCAAAGCTACTCCGAATTGACTCCGAAAGTGCAATATCCAGCATATCCACCATGCGAACATTCAAGCGAGGCTTCTTTTGCTCGGACCTGACCATCCGCTATCCCTACCACGAGTGCACAATCACGGTGCCGATGCTGCTGGTGATGATGCTGCTCCTGCCGATGCTCCTCATCAGCGTCGTGGAGATCATGCGCATCTGCAAGCGGTTCCGCATGCGCCTCTACCTGCGCAACCTGTGGCGCTCACAGGCCACATTCAGCTTCGGCTTCATCGCCACCTTCCTAACCACGGAGCTGGCCAAGCATGTTGTGGGGCGGCTGCGGCCCCACTTCTACCAGGCGTGCCAGCCGCGCCTGAACGACGGCACCAGCTGCTCGGACCCCCAGAATGCGGACCTGTACGTGGAGCAGTTCTACTGCTCCAATCGCAACATCTCGGCCCGCCAGATCCGCGAGCTGCACGTGAGCTTCCCGAGCGCCCACAGCAGTCTCAGCTTCTACTCGATGTGCCTGCTGGCCTTCTACGTGCACAGTGTGTGGCAGGGACGGGGCAGCATTCGGGTGCTGCGGCACATTCTCCAGTTTCTCCTACTAATGGCCGCCCTGTGTGTCTCGCTCAGCCGCGTGGCCGACTACTGGCACCACTGGTCCGACGTTCTGGCCGGCGCCGTCCTGGGCGTTGTCTATGCCGCGATCACCGCCATCTATGTGGGCGACATGCTGCGGCCCCAGCGGCCCCGCGCCGGGACGCCCTGCCCGACCGCGCTCGGCTACAGCAGCGGCTGCCACCACCATCACCTCCATCAGTTGATGGCCGAGAATAATAATTCAACCACATCCACCAAGGTGCACTTTCTGGCAGCGGCTACCTCTGCCACGATGACAACCACCACGCCGCTGGACGATATACACCATTCAAATTCCAATTCCAATTCCAATTCCGATTCCGATACCGATGACAATGATGATGATGATGATGTCTATAAGCCGCCCACATCGCGGACATTGACAACGCCGTCACCTTCTGCACTCGACTTGCCAAATGTCGTCTAAGCCGACGGGTCGCCTGAAAATCCAGTGAGGGAGAACGAGAAAGAGAGAGACAGCTGGAGAGCTGGAAAGCTGGCGAGCCGATGTGATTAGGCTTATCGTCTCGCATTGGGCCTGCCGGCTGCTATTTCGACTATTTTTTCCATTTAGAAATCGAAGTAAACAGAAAATATGTGATAAGCGCGCGGCGCACTCTTTACCTGATATGGCACCTGCCCCCGCACCCGGCTCGCCGCACCCCGCACGCCGCCACACCGCACTCTGCACCCCTCTGGGCGATTTACGAAATCCGAGGCGACAAATTGTGCAACGAGCAATGCATCAATTTGGTCCGGCATCGATATCGGCAATCCAACGTCCGCACAGTGGGACAAGAACCACATAGAACTAGGATAGCGATGCACTCGAACCCTGTAACATTGAATCGTTTATCCTATCCCCGTGTTCCTTGGCCAGAGTGTCGACCGCACAGTGGAGCAAGAGCACATGGGAAATCGGATGATTGATCGACTGTGTACCTGAACTGCGAGTGTCAAATCGCTTAAAAATATCTAAGCACCGGCGTTTATCTGCTCTACGATGGATATAGGCACTGATAGGACTCGACAGCACAGTGGGACAACCCCCATATCACCTCCATGGGAAGACCATATGCGGCAAAAACTCGAATATCGAATCGGTCTTTAAGATATCTCAGCATTTCGGAAGCACTTTCGTTTATCTACTTTCTGTCCATGGTCGCCGGCTGATACCACCATTCGGCCGTTAAGAGTAAGATCAAGCCGCTGTGTATCTTGGCGGTGGCTACTGGAACTCCGACACCACCACCACCACCACCCGATCCCGCGTACCCCTTCTTCAACTTTGTTTTTTTTTTTTTTTTGTTTATTTTTTTGTAAACAAAGCCGCAGTCACGTCGCCGTCGCTGCCGCTGCCTCAGCTACCGCAATTGCTGCTGCTGCCGCTGTTGCTGCTGCTGCTGCTGCTGCTGCAGTTGCCGCTTTTGAAGTGGGCAGACCGCCAACGTGGAGCTTGCCCCAATCAGCTGCGACAATCTCTTGGCAGCGACGTCGACCGCACTGCCACCGCACTGGCCTGCTCGCTGCATAGTTTCCAGTCCGATAATGCATTATAAATAATGTTAAAACGAAGAAATCACTACAAAAATAAATAAAAGTATTGGATGAATGCGAGGCGCAAGATTTATGAGCAAATCAATTTAATCAAGTTTATTGAATATTATTATTTGTTTTATGTTAATTATGGCTAGCCCTTGACAGATTTTGTTTAATCTAAGTGTTTGCTCTCGAAGCTGAATAAATATTTATTACCAAATTGATTTACGGAATGGCTGGTGCGGTTTGGAATGGAGTGGAATATTTTCATCGTTTCGCTTGACCAAAAACATTCCACATCGATTGAATTTCTACAAGTACTGCCCCCTCCCATGCCGCACGTTTCCAGGAAGCCCCCCTTATCGAGGCACCGTCTTATGGCACCTTCTGGCATAAGTTGTCCATAAACAAAGGCCAGAGATAAGGCCACAGAGAGAGAGAGAGCCCCGCCAGCCCCCTTCCGATACAAGCGGATAGATAGCAAGATAGAAAGATAAATAAATAACTGTGTAATTGTGGTCATAATACCCCGTGTCTACACTCCTGGCCAAGCGAGAGGGAGAACAAAAACAAAGGTCTTGGGGCTCCCCCAGCGCACTAATTGTATATGTCTAAAGTGTGTGTCCCGTATCTAATCGATGCTATGCCATGTATTTCATAATCGCAAAGGCTCCCGCACCCACG
The DNA here is from genome assembly GCA_005876895.1 of Drosophila azteca. NCBI lineage: Eukaryota > Metazoa > Arthropoda > Insecta > Diptera > Drosophilidae > Drosophila > Drosophila azteca. Next base: position 504,778 of record VCKU01000073.1, read on the forward strand.
TCCCCCACATACACACAAATAACACAGAAAATAATCGCACTGATAGGAATGTGGTTTCTTAGTACGAAGACTGTGAGTGTTTCGTACGATCTTAGAGGCGCCAGCAAAAGGCAGCTCCTAATCGCAGGGATTACCGAAAAGGTGTTCTCCTAGGCGGTGGCGATACCTACGTACATATACCACCAGAAGCCAATCAATCATGATACGCTCTATTCAATTATCGGGAATTTTCTATATCTCTATGTCGAACGTTATTGATTTGCCTTTTTCAATTAAACCGAATTTTGTCTATTTATAATTCGCTATTTTCGCCCCCCTTCAATCTGTCGCTCAATGCACAGCTTCCTGTCGGTGACCTCCACTGGATGGCATTTCGCAGAGACCCCCCTCTCCCTCCTCTCCCCACTCGACAGTGGCTGTCCAATCAAGCGGCTTCCTCGTTTATATTGATTTTTCCTACCACACACCCCCGTCTCCATATCCAAGTCCATATCCATATCCGAGCATATTGATATGCAAATGGGGGCTCGATTGATGTCTTAAATTTGGGGCACAATTGAGACCCATTACACAGTCACCTAGATATGGGATTGGAATTGAGATTGGGATACTTAGCTGCAGATACTCGTACCCGTACTCGTACTCGCACAGAAACCACTCAGCTATCCGTCTTGGGCCGCTTTGAACTACCTACAACAAAGGAAAAGGCGGAAAATTCTTCTCTGCGGCTAAAGCAGATACCACTCGCACATACGTACATACATAGGGATACATACATATGCATACGAGTAGCAGCCACACCGCAACTACTACAAAAGAAAAAGCCATAGAAATAAAACGCAAAACTAAAGCCGAGCAATTTATTTTTAAGCACACATATCGAAGGTATGTACAACCGAAACCGAAACCAGAACCACTACCAGCACCAGTACCAGAACCAGAACCAAATCGAACCGAATCGGCGGTACTGAATAGAATCGAAGGAAACCCAGCAACCAAGCCATACCGAGGCGGATCCAAATCACTTTGCTAATACAAAACAATTGTGTGCAATCTTGCAGATACATTTCGGTGGGGTTGGGTGGGTGGCAAGCGAATGGGATGTGGATGGGAATGGGTATGCCGACGGGTATGCCGATGGGAATGGGTAAGAATGCAGAGCACTGCAGCAGCTGCATCTTATATTTTTCCAATTACAATATCGATATTTTTTTGGCTTTTTACCTTTTCCTTCGAAGCATGCTCGTTTTATTTATAAATGCCAAAGATGCCATGCCATTCCGTGGTACAGTGGGGCTCGGCAGGGAATCAACAATGAATGGCATTGCATTTTCCCTACCCAAAAATATCGATCACTCTTGCCCCACTGCCCATTTCAGAATCCCCTGCATTGTTTAATCTGAGCAGAGGGGATGAACATCTCGCAAGACTTTCCGACTCTCTTCGGAGAATAGGGAGTACTTTTATCACCCCTTAAACATCAGTTTCGTTCCACTGTGCTGTGCAGACTCCCTCGCACATTGGAGCATAGTTTGTCTCCGCTTCTCTATTGACATTTCCTCAAAAACTTTTCTCATCAATTCATGTCAGTGTGTGCGTAAGTGTGAGTGGGGGGAGCCTGAACGTGGGGATGCCTCTATGTTCGAGTGCGTGTGTGTGTGTGTGTGTGTGCGGGTACTTGTAAATACGACAACGTTTATTGTCATTGGAATTATTATTGCCATATGCGAGTGGCAGGCAATCCCCAAGCCCAAGCCCAGGCCCAGACTAAGACCCAAACCCGAAGGCAGTCTCCCTCCAGGCAGGCGGGCGGGCAGGCAGGCCTCCCAATCTCCGAATCTCCTCGAGCTGGGGGTCCGTCTTCATTGTAGTTGTAGGTAGACATCACAATGGTTGCCAGGGGAAAAACCTGTTCTTCGGTTTGGCTTTTCTTTGCTCTACCCCCGCCCCCCTCCAGCCTGGTGGGTGGGTGGTTGCTGCTGCGGGAAGAGCGGGCCAAGTCTTGCGTATTTGTGTTTTTTTTTTTTTTGCTTTTTTTTGGCGAATGCGAAAATTTAACGAATCATGAAATACGATAATTGAACCATGCACAAGAGTTCGTCGTTGCCGTTGTCGTTGTCGGTGGCATCTTCAGCGGCAGCGGCAGCGGCAGCTCCATCTTCGTCTGCCCCATTGTTTGCACGTGTGTGTGTGTGTGTGTGTGTGCGTGCACGTGTGTGTGTGCGTATCTGCCTCTGGCCCCACTGTTGGCTCGTTGCGTATGTGTGTGGCATAATAAAATTTTATTGTAGCCAAAAGTTGGCTACCACTTTTTCCATGGCACTGAGGCCGTAGTTTTTCGTCTCGTGTAATTGTTTGTGGTGTGCGTTGCTAGTCCCCTGGGTGGCATGGGGCGGGGGAGCGGTGAGGAGGTTGGGTGAGAGGAGGAAACTGGGACAAGAATGAGGCTAAACGCCCACATAGTTAGAAATTAGCGTGATGTGGGAGGAGAGAGAGAGAGAGAGGGACTCCAGCTGAGGTGGATGCTGCCACACGCGCAACAATGTCGCATCATCATCATCATTCTCCTCCTCACCGTCATGATGGCGGTCTTTGATTTCGGTTCGGCAGTTACTTTTGTGGCGTTTGCTGTTTTATGGCATACTTTCGGGCTGTGGGTTAAATTTTATGGAACCTTTTGGAGCCCGAAGAGATATGCATCTATATCTCTCTGCTAAGAACCCCCCAAAAATCAGAAATAATAGATTTCGGCTTAGGGTTTGCCTTATTTATTTATCATCTTAATTCTCTGTCAATTTTCCTTCGGCAAGGTGCTTACTAGATGGCAGTAGTGATAGTGGTAGTGGTAATGGTTAGTTCCTACGTTTCTGCATACTCTCGGGCAGCGGGCTGGAAGCCCACTACTGCTCCCAGCCGACGCCCGAAGCTATGCAAGCTCTTGGCCCCATCCGGACCCCCCACCTTTCAGCGTATCCGATTGCGCGAGCCCTGGATGTTCTTCAGCTGCTTCTCCACCTCCTTCAAGTACTTCTCGGGCAGGCAGTTCTCCCGCATGGCGGCGATCTTGGAGCTGATCACCTGCTTGATGTTGGCGTCGCGCTGCTGCTCCTCGTCCAGCCACTTTTGGACGCGTCCGGCCTCGATTTTGGCCAGGCGACGGCGCTCCTCCGCCTTGTCGGTCATCTGCTGCTTGAGGTCCTTGCGGTAGACCTGGCGCTGGGAGTCGCGCTGACGATCGATCGCCTTCTGCTTTTCCTCCTCCGCGCGCATGCGGTCCATCACCTTGTTGAACTCCTCCTCGGCGTGGGCGATCTCCAGGGCGAGGCGGTGCTTCATCTCCTGGGCCTGCTGGGCGCGCGACTCGAGCAGATCGCGCTCCGTTTCCCGCTTGGCCATGGCCGCCTCCTTCTCGCGCTGCCGGTACTCACGCTCCACACGGTCGCGCTCCTTCAAGTACTTGAGCTCCTCGTTGGTGTGGCGCGTCTCCATGGCCTCGGCGGCCACCGTGAAGATGCGCTGCTGTCGGCGCTCGAACTCCTTTTTGGCCAGCCGCTTCAGCTCCTTCAGCTGGCGCTCCTTCTCCTGCTTCTCGCGCATGTAGGCCATCACCCGGAGGTCGGCCAAGCGCTCCTGCTCGGTCAGCATGGTCTTGAACACATTGGACATGTCACGGATCCGCTGCAGCTCCTCGCGGAAGCGCTGCTTGCGCACGTGAACAAAGTTGCGCTGCCGCTCCTCCTCCTCGCGCACAAGCTCCGTGGCCTTGCGGATGTCCTTGGCCTCCTCGGCCACCCGCTTGGCCTCAAGGTAGCGCCGGTTCTCGCGCTCGCTCAGCTGCTGCCGGATCTCCTGGGCGTACTTGGCCCGCTTCTCGATCTCCAGCCGCTCGCGCTCATCCTCGGCGCTCAGGGCCTTGCGAGCCTGCTCGTTGACCATCCGAGCCAGGCGCTCGTCGTCCTCGCGCAGGGCTTTGGCCAGCAGATGTTTCTCCTGGATCTGGGCCTCCCTCACCGCTTTGCACTTGGCGTCGAGGATCATCCGGTTGATCTGCTTCACCTCCTCCTCCTGCTCCTGCTTGGCCAGAAAGGCGCGGCTCAACACCGAGCCCTTCTCCTCCAAAATCTCGCTGTCCACGCTGCTGATCTTGTCCTCCCCGGCCATCGCCTGTCGCGCCTTATCGATGGCCTTGTAGCGCTTCCTTGTCTCCTCCACCAGCTGCAGCTGCTGGCGGTGCAGCTCCTCCTTCTCATCGATCTCCTGCAGCTTCTCCTGCACCGTCACCACCTTGCCCTGATCCTTCAGTCGCCTCAGATCGTTCGGTCGCAGCACGATTTGCTTCGATCCCTGATTACGTTTCCTTTCGCGCTCATTCTGCTTCAGCTGCTTCTGATCGTAGGCAGCCGACTGATCGAATGGCCTCCGGAAAGAGACACAGGCATGGCTGGAGGTGGAGGGTCGAAATCCGCCCGGCGGCGGACGGTAGGCGGCCGTCTGCGCCCTGGCCCGAGCCCGCAGCTCCTGGCACTTCTCCTTCAGCTGCGACTCGGCGCTGACGAAGCGCACATTGGAGGCGGAGAAGCACGGCATTTCGGCCCAATCGCTGGTCAATGATTAGGCAAAACAAAAAAAAAAGATGCAAAACTCTGCAGAAAACGTGAGCAACGAGCACTGAGAGCTGAGTGTAGAAGAATGAGACTTGGAGCGGCAGGGCACTTGGGTCCCTGTTTGCCGGTCGTTGTGGCAACTCTCTCTTTGGGGCAGGCCCCCAATTTGTTTGCGTAACAAGCGATGGTCACCCTGGCAGCGCATCGCGGGTAGCGATGGCAACTCTAAAAGGTGCGAAACTGTTTTGGAAACACCTTACGTAACTATAGAATGGAAACGCGGTTGGGGTTTGGCTTTAGCTTTGAGTTGGAGTTTAAGTTGGGGTTGGGGTTGGGGTTGGGGTTCGGGGAGGGTCTGGGCCTAGGGAAGGAAAGGCAGATAAACACATCCGACATCTTTGAATTGAAATACGATTTCCGTCCAGTTGTTACTCTTGATTTGCTTCCCATCGAGGATGGGACCCTTCCTCTCCCCCACTCTCTCTCTCTTATCTCTCCTGACCACTGGTCGTCGTTCTTTGGGGTGGGGGGTGGTGTGAAGCATCAAAAATGCAACCAAGCATAAATTTCGGGGCTCTGCAGCAGCTCTATGATTTATGCGTCCTGCTCAAGGACAAAACGTCGAGCACATCCTTACACATGCGAGCCTCAGACCGCACACCCCCTGGGACCCCATGGACCCAGGACCCAGGACCCAATCCTCTGACCAGTCCAATGATGTGTGTGAATGTGTGAAAGAAGTCAGCAATTATGCGGCATAGAAAAGCAATAAGCCAACAAAATTCACACATTGTGGACGGAACCCAGAACTGGACATTTGAGATATCAAGAGGGGAAGGACGCCCCCCTTCCCCGACCCTGCTCCCGTTTCTCGGCAGACCATTCATTCAGGCATCCATTCAGGCCATCCATCTGTCCATCGGTCCAGTTCCACCCACACCCACACCGACACCCACACCTACCCACTGGCCAATGGGGCGTGTTGGAAAGTCTAAGCTGGCAAAAGTTTACGGCCACACATACAAATTAACTTGACCAGAGCAACAGACGAGAAAGTCCAATGCCACGCCCACATTGTCAAACACACACACACGCACACACACACACAGCCATACTAATGCACACACGCACAGAGAGAAATAGAGAGATAGAGAGAAAGGGAATCAGGGCACAGGGATCAGGGCTGGCGTGTGGGAGAATGGAAATCCAAAACCAAAACGAGTTCCAACCATTTTTGCTGACTTTAATAAAAAGTTTTCCTTTTTTCCTGATGCTGCCCAAAAAAAGAAACCGAACAAAAAAAGAAAAAACTTTCTCCTACTCATCCATCGGACGCTTCTAGTTGGGTGCATTGAGGCGTTAAAGTCAACTTAAGCTGGAGCTGGGACCTGGACGGGGGACTAAGGATGGGCCAGGGACTTGGACTTGGACTGCGTATGGTCCGGGCTCAGTTTCCCCATTTAGCGGCGGCGGCGGCACACCAGGGGGAAATGCGTTGGCTGCCAGTCCGCAAATGTAAATTGACATTTTCGAGTGCACGATTGAGCAAATGAACGCTTTTTTCCTCCTCCTCCTTCCTGCTCTCTCTCTCACTCTACATCTCTATGGATCTATGTCTCTGCTGCCTTCTCCGATTCCGATTCCGATTCCAGGGGTAATGGCAGTCAAGTTGTTGGATTAGCACTGCGAGCAGCCTCCCAAGGAGACGCAGACACAGACGCAGATGGAGGTGGAGATGGAGATGAAGATGGAGACGGAGTAAGGTCATGCATGGGCTGCTTGATTATATGCAAAGCATTATTAGCCAGGCGCTGAAAGCTGGTAGGAAAGCTGGTAGGAGACATAGACAAGAGACAGGAGAAAGGAGCCTTCTCGAGGGCTCGAGGACATCATTAGCATTCTTAAGTCCGAGCTCAGGCCTTAATTTATGCGCTCAAGTTATGTGTCCGGGCCAAGTTTAGTCCGCCCTCCGCCTCCATCGTTAATTAAACCCGACATAAGTCCGCCTGTGGTCAGGGATTAGTCAGGGCTGTGAGGGGGGCGGGGGAGGCTAGATTAAGTTATCGCATGTGTGGCCAACGACGATTCTAACATCTTTTTATATATCTCCTTGCAGGTGAGTGTCCATATCGGGTGTGTCGCCCCCCAGTTGTATCCTATTTGGTAAGATACGGGTAAGGTAAGGGTAAGATTCGAGCCAACTGCAAGCAAGACAAATGTTTCTGCTTGGTAAAAATCTTGGAAAATCATCTGCCAAGTCACAGAGATCCAAGTCCGGACGGAGATGGAGCTGGAGATGGAGCTGGAGACCGAGACGGAGACAGAGACGGAGACGAAGACGGCAACTGAAATTGACAGCCCTCAGACTCGAGCAGAAAACTTTCTCCTCAGCCATAGCCATGCATTTTCGAGTGTCTAATGCTGTGTTACGCATACGCCATGTTGCCATTTTACCATTTCGAGGCAGACCAAACCAGGAGTGAAGTGAGAAACTGAAGGAAGTGAAGGAGGTGGTGGACCCAAAGGGCCCATTACAAAAGCTTGAGGCCTTCAAACGCCTTTTGGCATATGATTCATTTGGGGTCCGTCCGTTCACTAGGAGGAGTCTCCCAGTGCCAGACACACACCGACTTTCCTCTGTGTGTATGTGTGCGTGTGTGTGTGTGTGTGACTTATTTGCATAATTTACAGAGGAATGAGTAAGCCACTAACCATCGCTATTTCTATCCTACACTCTCCCGATTTCCCACTGAAGTGAAGAGTTTATAGAAATGTTGTGCCCTGACAGACATTCGATTTCCGGTTGCATTTTCATAAACATGCTCTGGAGAGAGATTTTTTGTTGCGAAAAGCTTTGCATGAAATATTGATCGGATGGCAGGCAGGCAGGCAGGCAGGCAGGCAGCTCTCAAGTTCAACCCCACCCCCACACCCCGCCAGAAGCAATTTCATACAGTTTCCTGTCATCGTCTGAGGCATCGCCCAGGACAAACAACATCACATTTATATCACATGGAGGAGGACTCCAGGACTCCAAGACTACAGGACTCTAGCACTCATACGCACACATGTTTCATTCCCTTCTTGTTCCTGTTCCTGTTCTTGTTCTCGTTTTTACTTCTGTGAGTTTATTTATTTGCCCACATATTTCGTAGTCGCACCGTTAAACTTATGCTTTGGTCAATTTTTTATTGCAAATCCCAGCACTTTGCATCTTTTCGCACATTCGCATTTTCATTGCGAATTAATTCTGCTTTTCCTATATTTTATGTGCAACCTTTTTGCACCGTCCTCGGCCCTCCTGCCTCGGCCCGTCTCTTGATTTATCTGCGGCATATTTCTGGGCCAGAACTCATGCTAACCCAAATCCCTTGATTGATTGAACCAAATGACACACAGAACTCTCGGATAGGCTACCGCTGCTGCTGCTGCTCCTCCTCCTCCTCCTCTCGACTGGTTTATTTACTTGAGCATTTGGTTCACAATCAAATCCAATCCATTCCAATCCAATCCAAAGTCTTCGGTCTCCGAATGGAGGCAATTATTTTGCCCTCTTGTGTCAATGGGTGGACTGGGAGGGGGGCGGCAGAAAGGGAGAGGGGACTAATTAAAATACTCAAGTGCCGTGCTGCTGACAGTCGCCGGCAAAGAAGTCATACATTTGACTTGATTCCATATATAGTGGTACTCGTATTTATTATCAATCAAGCATTCCCTGACCCAGATACCCATGGAAATCTATCGGGACGGGGACGGGGACGGGGGTCCGTGTGTGGGTGGTAGGCATGGAGGCTGGCTGGCTGGCTGGCTGGCTGACTGTATTGAGCAAATGCAAATAGCTTCCATTTCCCATGATGGATGGAGTCTTAAATCTTCCACTCTTTCGCCATAACTCACCAGAGAGTTCCCATCGGCAATTGCAGCGACAAACAAAATTTCTTCGGAATAAAATTTTAATCATTGCGCAGACCAAACGGGTTCTGTTCCGTTCCGTTCCCCCTCTACCCGCCTCTCTGTTCGTCTCCTCTCTCCAGGGACGATTCACTCCTCGCATGGACGACGACGGCACAAAAATATAATTTATATTTAATCCAGCACACAAACAAGTCATTAAGCATATTTGGCCAGACCAAGGACCGGAGGGACTGCTGCTGGGTGCTGGGTGCTCGGTGCTGGGAGCTGAGGCCTGGCCCAAAACCAAGGGCACTGACATGGGGCCGCCGCATGTAAAAATGAAATTTATGAAGACTGCAACAAAGAATTACGGTGTCCCTGTCTGCGATGTCCGACCAGGTTGGCCATGCCGCGGCCATGCCACGGAATCGCCTGTTTGGTAACTGTAGTGGATGTCCCGTGTACCGTCCCTTTCCCTTATTTATGGCCATGTTGATAAGATGTCAGGTACTCTGGTTTGTGAGTCACTTGGTCCACATCCACAGTCGACAATCCACATCATTGATGCGCAATTTGTCATTAATTTTTGCGGTTCTTAATAGACTCGATTCCCATATATGGTACGTACGTACGTTCATATGTCTGTAAGCAGTAGTATAAGCCAATAATTGGCTCGATTTGAATTCACTGCACTGGCCGCCGTTCGCTGAATCAACTACGAATTCGCAGAAATTCAATTGAAATGATTTGAATTCATATTCATAAGGCATAGGCCAGAGAACGACCAACACACACACACACACACACCACACACACAGAGAGAGAGCGGGAGAGAGAGTGGCTGTCCGGGAAACCACATGCGTACGTGCACTGTTCCATGGAGAGAGATCTGCCGTCATGTCCATGCCATGTCAGGTCTGGCGCCGCCCGAACCTCGAGCTGTGGGCCAGTGCCTCAGAGAGCCGCAGCAGTCTGATGACGATGACGACGACTGCGACGGCGACTGCGATTGCGATTACGTGATGTTTTAATCAATTTTTGTTTGCCGCATTTGCAAATTGGCTGCAGGAAGGGAAGGCAGCGGATACGAGGAGGAGCAGGAGTACATATACATAAGTACAGAGGTTCGAGGTTCGAGGGACGAGGGACGACAGAATGTTCCATGTAAACAAAGTGAAGCTGCCAAGTGCAAAAATTATGGCAGAAGCGCCGACGAAAATGTTTATGCAAATTTGCAATTGTTTTAATTGATTAACGACCAGCAAAGTGTGCCGGGGCAATATCTCTCTGTCTCGTTTTACCCCTCTATCTCTCTCGCTCTCTCTCTCTCTCTGTCCCTGTCTCTGTGCACTTTTTGCGGCTGTCATTGCATATTCAACGGAAATATTAAAAATTCTTTGGCTGTAAATTTGCTTGAAGAAATATTAATTGATTGTCGAGCGGACAGCAACGAAGCGATTACTGAATTTTAAGTTTTGCTCTCTTCAATTTACTCTGCAGCTGATTGGGTTTATATTTAAGTCAGATACAGCTCCGAGAGCATCTGTATTTGTAAAGCAGATGTGTCAGAATCCTTTGGTCCAAGATCTGTGGATATTCAGTGAATGCTTTGCAATCCGAGCTCTCTATTATTTTCAACATTTTGTCGTGCCAGAATAGATCTACCAGATCTTGAAATATCTTCAAAAAAAAGCTGATTAGTTATTTGAATTTCCTGAAAAGGAATACTTGAAGATGTGGCTATTTTGTAGAGCATTCAGTGGAAAAGAAGTGAACATTCTCTGGCATCCGAAATGTAGAGTTTGACTCTCATTAACTTTGGATAGCATCTCGTAAAGGGGAGAAATTAGGCTAAATGGAAATCGGGGAAGCTGTTTTCATCTTCTTTGGGTAACCTCATTGCCGATGGAGTCCGGCCGTAATCCCTCTTTGCCACAGCTGACGCCCTTCTGACGCACGGCTGTGGTCACTTCACTTCACTTCGCTCCACTTCACTCTCCAGGAGCCGGGACCGTAGCAGGGGCTGGGACTGGGGCTGAGGCCGGGTTCCGACGTCTCTCTGGCCATTAAAACCAAAACTCAAACTTGACCGCCAGAGCCAGCCACGTCAAGCGCTTTGCAGACACACAGAAGCAGCACACACACTCTCCAGGAGCGACCATACTGGAGAATGGAGAATGTTGATTGTGGAGTAGGGAGTGGGGAGTGGGGAGAGCGGGTAGGGACTGGGAGGTCAGGGCAGGACAGGACTCAAACGACGGAGCATAAAGCCCCCAAGTTGAAAAACCAATAAACAAAAACCGAAGCCTGCGGGGAAGGAGAGGTCAGGAAACGCACTCTGAGGACTTGGCCGGGTCCGCCGAGAAATAAATTACATACAAAATAACTGCAATACATGTAAATAAAAGTGGGCAGCCCATCAACCCCACCCCCCACTTCACCATGCCACCATGCCACCATCCGGACCCACCTCAGTGGCTGCCAGGGCCACAGCCAGTGCCACCCTACCACACGGTTGGAGCCTTGGGTGCTCTGATGCTCTGATGGTCTGATGCTCTGCTTGGGTCTGCTCTCCTGGCCGTGTCTGGTCGACGTCAGCGTCTCATCAACTGGCAGCCGAGTAAAAAGTCAGCTCAGGGAGCAGTCAGAAGGCGGCAGGCGGTATTCAGCCATTGTCCTGGGCATCCTGCGTGCGTGTGTACGTGTACGTGTGTGTGTGTGTGTGTGTGTGGTGGGACCAAAGGACTTTCAAGCTTGCCACATGGCTGCTGTCCGGGGTAGCGACATTTTGACGGCCCCCAACCATGGGGCGAGGCCTGAGGCCCGAGGCCAGAAGTATCACTTGTCAGATTAATTTACGTGTTTGTCCTGCCGCCACAGCGGAAGGAGCCACCCAGGACTACAGCTCTGTCGCACTCTCATTCTCTTTCTCTTGCTCTCTCTCTCTCTCTCTCTCTCTCTCTCTCTCTCTCTCTCTCTCTCTCTCTCTTTTCCTCTTTGGTGTGTCCTGACAAAGAAATCAGCTGCTGCCTCCGCTCTTGCTGGCACTACCACTGGCACTGCCACAGCCACTGCCAGTGCTGCTGCTTCTGTGGTGTTGCACATGCAAAAAACCGGAGCTGAGGCATGTCGCCGTCGCATTTACTTGGAGTAGCCACCCCGCAGACCAACGCCACTCAGCCCCCGACGGTCTATGCAAATGTTGTGTCCTTTAATATGCTCAAAATTTAAATGGACAACGCAGGCAGGCAGGCAGGCAGGCGGCTCTCCGCCTCTCCGGGCTCTCCGACCCTCCTCCCCACGGACGTGGAGTGTTTTTCCAGGCCGTACATAAATGCAACATGCTTTAATATTACCGAGGAAGTTTCTGGCTGGACGACAACAACGACAACGCCCACCCGGAGTCGCCTTTTGCCTTGCTGCAAGCCCCAGCCTTGTTATTTGGCATTTTTCAATTTGTAGCCAGAAAGGAGCCAGGGAAGGGCGTGGGAAGGAGTGGAGTGGAATGGAGTTGCCATGTGCACTTGGGGCAAGAGATGGACACAATGGGCTCAAGACGATTACCCCTCGATACATGATAATGGATGCAATACGATAGTCGTTAATTGAGCAATTAGCAGAATTCATCAGATATTTGATCATATCGGATGCTCATTTCTGACTAAAGTATCCATGGAAATGGAATTTGAGCATATTACATTTTCTTGTACAGTCTCACGCATGAAAAACTCAAGTGTCAGGCCATTTTCTACCACAATAAAGCCCTCAAGGAATGCATCAGCCACTCGAAGCTATTTGCAATCGATGAATGATTCAAGAACTTTAAATAATCTACGATATACGACCAGCAGAATCGTTTGTCGATTGCCGATTGTCAGGTGGGCTTTGCGTTAAGCCAATTTCGTTTGCCATTCGATTTATCTACTTCGCTTCCACTGTATCATCTCGTCCCCTATCGCCCTCTTTTCGCTTGATTTTAAGTTTTAATTTATGCAAATTGTTGCTATTTGTTGTCCTTGTTGCTGTTATTTTTACACATGTGTGAGTCCCGTTCCAGTTTCAGTTAAAGTTCCAATTCCAGCCCCACCCCACACCACATACACCCCACTCCCCACTCCTCTTGTTTGTGTATTAATGTTTGCTTTAGACGAATTTAAATTCTGTCTCCCATCTGCACTCCCAGTTGCTCTCCCATTCCTCGTCCTGGTCCTGGTCCTGCTGCTGCCATAGCACACACACACACACACAGACACAATCAATTGCTGGCTCCACTCTTCTGCTCGGTTCGCTGCCATCGATAAGGATAATGGAAAATTTATTAGTTTAATTGAATTTCTAAGGCGGAAGTTTTACGTTTACGTAATGATATCGTCCCCCGCCCCCAACGCGCCCAACGCTTGTTCTTCTCTCTCGCATGCTGCCAGGACCCGGACTCCTTGTTGTCGTTGGTGGCTGCAGCGGTTTTGTGTACATTGTCTCCATCTCCAGGACTCGTCCTCATTCTGCTGGTATTTTCTGTTCTCTGTTTTAGTTTGAGGTTTTGTATGGTCCGATAATTTATTAATGAATGCATTTGCCTACCACTTTTTCTGCTCCTCTGCCTCTGGGCACTGCCCCTGGTCCCTTCCCCTGGCCCTGTCTGGCGGCAGTAAAGAAAAAGCAGAGATTGCCTGGTTTTGTCTTGTGGAGAGCTTTCCAATTAGGAAACTCTTTGTGTGTGTGTGTGTGTGTGTGTGTGTCTGGCTTCGCATTCCCCGATCAGCTTGATATATCGCAGTTCTTATCGGAGAGCCCATGCCCCAAAGCCCATGCCCCATGCACCATGGCCAAGAGTTGCCTTGGCCGGTGTACTTCCGCCTCGAGTTCTCATTTCCGCTGGCCCTAAAAGCGGGCTAGACAAATTTGTTCTTCCTCTAGTTTACGTCTAAGCCCGCTTGTTTATATCGAATTTTTAAGGGCATCGAGTTAATGAGAAGAAACATCAACTGCAACCAGCGGTAGTCGTCGCTCGGCGGCACAAGCCAAAAGCAAGAGCCAAAACAAGGGGCTTAGGTGGCCCCTGATAGACGGATATCAGACCAAACAAAACACTTTGCTGGAGCTGCTTTTTGCTACGAAAGCCACCAGAAAAGCGCTGACTGAGTGACCTGAAGCGCGGCACACCATCACAGCACAGCAGAGCAGTGGAACAGCAGGGGGTGTGGCAGGTGGCGGCAGGTGGGGCAACTGCATGGCAAACGGTAGCCAGTAGCCGGCCAAGTGGCAACCCCTTTGCTGCTGCTGCTGCTGCTGTTGCTGCCCTCAAGTGGTCAAAAGTGGCGCCCTAGCGCAAATGGCAAAAGCCAAAATGATGAAAGTGCTGCGTGCTCCCAACCCCATCCCCACACCTACCCCCTGCACACACCCTTCTACCCAGTCCTAGAGTCAGTCTCAACCCCATCGTCCTCGAGGTTGTCGTCGATGTGGAGCGCACATCAAAGGTGCAAACGGCGCTGCAGGGATTGGCACTCGCTGGGGATGGTGTCGATGGAAGTCGGGGTTTGGGTATGGGCTTGGGGGGCATGGTGCAGGACCTGGCTCCTGGTGCGCCACTTTGCATAAATGACGGGGGACGAACGGCAAACGGCGAACGGCGAACAGCGAACAGCGTCTGAAAATAATAAACTAGGAATACGCATCTAGAGGAAAGGATGGGGGCAGAAGGGAGGGAGGGATCGATGGACGGTGGGTGCTGTCGCTCCTGTCGTTCCTTTCGTGACCTTTTAATGTGGTTTGCCAGGCAGACACCCCTGCAATTTGCAATTAATCAGCAAACAGGCAAACACGAGTCCTGCTCCTGTTCCTGTTCCTGTGCTGCATTAACTCTGGCCCAAGTCCAAGTCCTCGTCCCAGACAGATAGAAACATATACCCGCTATGCCCGCTATGCCCGCTATGCCCGCTATACCCGTTATGTTGCAAGTTGCACACTTTCGGGCGCGGTGCATCAAATGGAATGGAATCGTAGTTGCAGGCACATAAATTAACACACGTTGCACTCCTCGAGGTCCGTCTGTCTGTCTGTCTGGCTGCCAAGGGGTTAATTTTGTAAAATATTTTAATAGCCCTCGCCATGCGGCCATGCGGCCATGTGGCCATGCGGCAGGCAACCCTTCTTGCAGCGCGCCTCCTGCTGGTGTCCCTTTTAATTTATTTCGCATTTGGCAGCTCTAAATTTCGTTTTGCACATTAGAGTCAATACGACCAGGAAACTGCATTATCTGCATAATCCAGTGGATATAGCCCACACCCCCCGACAGGGGAGTCTCGCCAGTACTTCAGTCCTTCAGTTCTTCAGTCGGAGACTTGCAGAGTCGTAAAATGAATTTTAAATGAAATACAAATTTCTGTTCGCTCGCGAGAAGATAATTCACAAAAATAATAAATGACAATTTTATGGGGCCTGGCCAGGGGCGGGGCGGAGCTCCTCAGTAGGTGTTTGTCTACTTATAAGACAGAGGACACCACCCAAAAATCCACATCTATATCCAGCTTCAGCATCAACTTCTGAGCCGAGCCTCCCCTGAGGAGAGCCTTCTTCCTGGGCACATGTGTGTGTGTGGAATTTTGTTGCCAAAAGGCAAGCCGAGAAAATAAGTCATTAAAATGCGGATTACCAAAAGCGTAGAAGTGGATTTCTGCATGTTATTTGCGCGATGCGGTGCAGACTTTAGACTTTGTTAGGTTACATTCCCTGGTCTCCCTCGTCTGGCTTGAGACTCTGTGGGTCCCGTCACTGGAGCTCAGCCGTATGACTGACAGAGGACCCGGCAGGCACAAGAACAGCGAGAGAATCTGCTAAGCCCTCTGTCTCTACCTCCTCCTGCTCCTGCTCCTGCTCCTGCTACTCTTCCTCCTACTCTTTCTCTGACAGCTAGGCGGGAACCGAGACAGCGACTGGCATGGGATGCCATGAGGCAGGAGTGGATTGGATTGGAATGGAGTGTAGTGGAGTGGAGGCGAGCCTCTGCAGCATGCTGGCGGAATATTCATTAATGATCCTTTTTAAGATTTTGCGTGGCAAGACAACATAATTCATTTCACCCATAAACCAAGTCAGCGCCAGAAATAGTTGCTTCATAACTGGGGAAAGTGATCTATGAAATGGGAAATATTTATGGCCCTGAGCAACTATTTTTGCCTCTCACCTCGCACATTCTCTCGCCACTCGACTCGACTCATTATCTAAGCATCTGAGAATCTAATAATTCCCCGGATAAATCTCCCACATGAGCGAACCCTTCGAACCCTCGTTACATAAAGTGGAACAGCTATCCGGAGAACGCCTTTAAATGCCAATTAATTTTGGCCCGCCGCAAACTGTCAAAGTTTCGGACTTTTGCTGCCGCTGTGGGATTCTCGAGAGGAATTCCGGGAATATCGAAAACACACACTTCTCTCAGGCATTCAGGCATTCGGGCATTCGGGCTGGCAGCAGGCAGTATTTGCGTTTTTTTATGTGGATTATTTTTGCATCTTTTGGTGTCTTTGGCTTCGTATTCTTTAATTTTAATTTTTAATATCAGAAACGCAAAAAAGAAACATAAAAAAGCGAAGCCGCCCCAAAACCCACGCAGCGGCTGTCCAGGTTTTTGTCAGGGGCTTTTGTTTACGATCTTTTAAGCCTGGTTTATGACACCGCCGCCTCGATCGATTCATCCGCAAAATGTTGTTATTTTATTTGCCTCGAAATTAGCAATTAATTTTTGTGGCCAGCCAAGAAGATAAAGGGGCGTGACGCTGGCCAGCGATGACTCAGCGCTTGGCTGAATGAAGCGAGTGGGAACCGCCGGGGCTACGGCTGGGGCATCAATGGAATGGATGAGAATCGAGGTGTGGCAGCAGACCGAAGGAGGAAATTAAATTGTGAGCAGCACCGCACATCAGGTGCATTCCACTCCACACTGCCAAATGTGGAGTAAGGTCAAGCATTCCTTTACCGCTCTCTCCCTCTCTCTCTCTCTGTCTCGTAAATCCGCTGAGCAATGGCACTGCATAAATATCTGCGAATCTCTTAGGTTAATCAGAATATGACAGCTAATTTTTATGGCATCAAGAGTGCATGTCGCTGTCCGGGTACCATGGGCATGGGAAAGAGGCTAAAGATGGGGATGGGGTTGTGGTTGGGGATGGGGATGCGGTTGGGGATGGTGCCCTGCTTTCAGCACGGGACCTAATCCCCATTTAACATGCATACGCGAATGTGTCGCGCCTTAAAGACGCCATAAATTTTCATTTTCAATAAAAATAACGAGGAAATGTATAATTTTTCTTCTCTCGCCCCCTCCACTACCACCCCATATGGCAGCAGAGCGGGGCAGAGCAGGGCTGGGCTGGGCTGCAAGTGCGTAGAACAAAGACCCCCGGTGCCAGAGATTGGAGCGAGGGGCCGTGAAATGCGTTCAATAAATTTCGCAGTCAAATCCGCCACGGATTCAGAGTCAGTTTCAGCGTCAGAGTCCAGGAGGGAAGGAAGGGGGTCCACCGGGCACTGAGCTTCGGGATCCGGCGACAGTTATACGCGCATTATTTTTTTTTCCAGAGTTTCTTTTTTGCAATTTTAATGCGAAAACATTTCCCCATAAGCGATTTTTCACGTAAATCAAAAGCCGGCTCGATGTCGTAGGCGGGGAGGGGGAAGAATGGGGTCGACTGGGGGCTTGGATTGGGGTTGAGAGTGGGGACTGGAGACTGGGGGTCGGGGGTCGGATTTCTCCTCCCTGGGACATGTGTCGCATGAGGCCTTTGCGCCAGATCTGGGCCCTGCTATAAGATTAATTCATTTGCTTTTTGCTCGAGTGCAAATTACAAAATTACTTCATTTCCTTTTGACATTTCTCAATTTCTGTTGAATTCCACGCTATGGCTGCATTCTGTCGCCAGTATTCTCGCTCTCTCTCTCTACCTCTCTCTCTCTATCTACCTCTCTCTCTCTTTCTCTATCATAGATAGACGCTTTTGTTTTTCACGTGAATTTAAATGTATAAATATTTAAGTATTATGATAGACGAGAATGGGACAGCTGCTCGTCGCGTCGCGTCCTCGTCTCCTCTTGTCCTCGTCCCATCTTCCCTTTGCCACGTTCTGTCTGCAGGTTGTTGGGCAAACAGAAACGAGAACCAGACCAGACCTAGACCCACAGCCACAGCCAGAGACAGCGACAGAGACAGAGACAGCGGCAGAGCCATATCTATACCCATGGCCACATGGATGCCCATAGCCACAGTCATAGCCAGAGCCAGAGCCAGGGCCAGAGCTGGGCCAGACAGTCGAGTCTCTGCCGCAGCCTCAGCCTCAACCATGATAAAAATGAATCTTTGATGTCATTTGGGTTTTTGTATGGAAATTTGTTTTAATGAAAAAAGGTTCCAGCAACTGTAGTGCTGCTTTTGTTAATGAAATTTGTTGTAAAAGGAACGGGGCATGGGGCATGGGGCATGGTGTACGGGGAACGGTTACGGAGCAGACTTGGCTTTATTTGCTAAAAATATTAAATGCTTAAATAAATCATGAGCCACTGTCCGTGATCTGGCAAGGGACTTAAGTTGTTTGTGGTTTGCATTCTCCAGTTATCTGGCACGAGTTGGTCCACCTTTGATTTTGGATATTTTGGTGGAAAAAGGTTGGTAATCGTTGAACGATTTTTCAAATGATATGGCCAACACCTTACCTGTTGCATCCCATCCAATTAACGTCAAAATAATGCCACATACTCGTACCACAAGCTATCGCAGCGGAGGCACAGAGAGAGAGTGGAGTTGGGGCACACAGAGGGGGTTGGGGAGTCGTTTAATAGGCGCATCAATCAGTTAGGCGTACTCATAAAACACCAGAGCCCGAGTGGAAATAAAACATATACACATGCATAGGCATGCGGAGGGGGTAGGAGAGGCTGGGTGGGTTGGCTAGATGGGGCAGCATCCATGTTGCACATGCACATTTTCATCTTTCGTTTCGTTTCTTTTGAAGTGGCAGCCGCCAGCCACACCACACATGTATCTACAAGATACAGATAAAAAGCGAACAGCAAGCAGCGAACAGCGACGGGCTACATACCCACCCCACCCCGCTACCCCCCTCCCCTACTGCTTCTCTGTTCGACTGGCTGTCTAGGCCCCGCGCTTAATTGTTAAGACAAATCATACGCTAATGGCCATAAAGCGAAGTGAGCAACGCGTATCCATGAGATACGTGTCTCTCTCTCTCCATCTCCATCTCCAGCTACAGCGCCTGCCTGCCTGCCTGGTTGCCTGCCTGGAGTACTCTCATACTCGTACTCCACTCTCCTCCAGTGAACACATTAAAAATTAAATAAACAATTTGCTGCAGTTTCATTGGAAAATGTGTGATTAAATGCGGTTCGTTTCGAGGAGTTTTCCAGTGTCCCCCCCCCTTTCCCATCCCCCCACCTTCGCGCCCTTATTTTTATGGCCACCTCCTGTAAATGTTGTACTTTGACTTGGTTCTTTTTCAGTTGTTTTGAAATGTACTTGTATTTGAAATGCATTTTCTGGTTCGGTTTTGGGCCATCAATTTTATGGGAAACGGATGTGTTATGGGTTCCAAGTATGCATCAGTCACTGGCGGATGGGCAGACTAGAATGGGATGGGATGCAGATGCAGCAGCAGCTCTCCCCCACTTTCCACTTATCCACCGCATGACTTTCCCATGCAATTTTCCACCAACCCCCCACTACCCCTACACTACACTACACTACAGATTAACTGAATACTCGGCCAACAATTTAGGCAAATCATCTTGTCAATCCCTCCACTAATTGGCGACGACGACGACGACCGTTCGCCGATTTCGGATAGGAAGAAATTGTGGCCGCAGGACATGCCTAGGAATCTGGCCAAATCAAAGTTAATGCAAGTGCCAATTGCCATGCTCCCATGCTCCATGGCTGCTCCATGCTCCATGGATCGATGCTTGGGATGCTTGGATGCTTGGGATGCTGTCAATCAGCCGGTCGACTGTAACCCGTTTTTATATACGAAATAAAGTCTTCTTTTCTCAAGTCGTAACTCTCGGAAATTTGTTTCCGCTTTTGGTCCTGAAAGTGGCAGGCACTCCCTCATTCCAGCCCATCGGTTCGGTTTGGTTCGGTTTGGTTGTCCCCTGGTGCGTTACCAATTTTAAAGTTGGCATTCCTCCTCGGCCCAGGCGCCGCCCTTTGCAGCAATTACCAAACCGCACAACAATCGTTCAATGGCAGAATAAAAACGACTTAAAAATAGACAAGGGAACAAGACACCAGAACCCTCTGTGGATGAGGTGGAGAGATGGAGGTGGAGATGGAGGTGGAGATGGAGATGGGGGCGGTAAAGGCGATGGTGGAGTACGTACAGACAGGGGAAAACCCAGAAAATTGTCGAATGCTCTTGCAGCTGCCTTCCTCTTCCTTTTCCTGCTGGCTGTTGGTTGGTTTGCTGACTGGCTGGCTGACTGGCTGGCTGGCTGGCTTCAATTTCGAGACAATCGCAAATTGACAATCAAAGTCTTCAAAGACAGTGAAAACTGCTGCGGCAAGGCAACAACAGCCGAAAAACATCTGAAAAGAGCCAGCACGGCATCTTTCTCTTAGATTTTCTTCATATGTGTATATGTGTGTATCTGTGTGTGCCTGTCTGCGACGCAAAAGCATTTGATTTAAATTGAGTTTGCGAAAATTTTCGTTGATTTGATTGAAGCAACTAAACTTGCACCAACCGAAACCAACTATGGCCCCCACAACGAAACAAGGGAACCATGTACTGTGTGGTGAGGGAAGGGGGAGAGGGTAAAGAAAGGGTAGAGGGTGTGTGTGTGTGGGGCAACTAACTCGCGCATAGGTGACTTGTGGGTTTACTTGTGGAAAGAGAAGTACTTGCAACTGTGGTTCAGGTTTCTGGGAGAGGAGAACTTTTCCACCGCCATAGCAGGCAGCTTCTGTTTGCTTAGCAGTTTGTTCCATTCCACTGTTTTAATTGCTCAATTAAATAACTTAACCTCACTCTTATAGGCCACATGTTCCACTAGAAGGATATGAAAACTTTACGCCCCCATGGAATATTTTAATCAGTTCTTTGGTAAACCTTTTGCCAGTCAAAGTACTTAGGGCTCTGTGAATGGCAAATGGCCAGTCACATGTAAACGAGGAATGATAAATCTCAGTTAGATCAGCTTTCATTCAAAAATGAGCCTAACTTGGACTTTAGATGGGTCTTTTTTGGTATATCTCTAGGATCCCTGTTCTTTCTTTCTTTCCCTTTCATTGACTTTTTATAATTGCGCCAGCATTAAGGACCACTAGCCACTTTCCTCTAATCTCTAATGCACCCCGGCCACTCATAAACATTTTTATGCCACTGCCGATGCCCGACGCCCGACGCCCGATGCTTATCTGCGGCTTTCACCGGCTCCAGCCGCAGGCCGCCGATGGTGGACAGAGAACCAAGAGGCTCGTCGCGTCTTAATGCAAATCGGAGTTTGGTCGAGTTGGCGGTACAGCAATTTTGTCACCTCTATGATGAGCGTCGCCGGCGTCACATCATCATTATTATCATTTTATTGTCATCCAGTTTCGGTGCTCAAAGGAGCTGCGGCTGCTGCTGCTGCTGAAGATTGTCGGAGCAGCTCGTGGGCAATCTGGCACCCACATGCTCCGCGCCGCCAACTCCACCGAACTAAACGACCCGGCGAGTGGCTCATTAAGTCGTAAAAACATTTTAATCGCCACCATCGCCGTCGCCGTCGCTCTCCAGTCTCCAGTTTCCAGTCACCATCTCCCAGCTCTGTGGTCCAAGACTCACTTGCGAATCCATAAAGAGTTAATAAAAACACACAAAATCACGGCATGCCACGACACTGGTTATAAAAAATAAAAAATAAAGAAATTTATATTCCTAACTTCTACTTCCACCGCAAATCGTCCCTGTCGACTGGGTCGCTGCTTCTCTGGTTTTTTCTTCTGGTTTTTAGAGCCCATACCATGGAGACGTTTCATTGCTCATCGAGAACGAATGGAGGGCGAAAGACATCCGCGGAATATGTCTGTCTGTCTGTCTGTCAGTCGGTGCTGTCGGTGCTGTTCTGCTCTGTTCTGTTCTGTTTGTAATATGAAATGTCTCATTATCATTTGTCGGTTTGTTTATTTTGGGATTTGGAAGCGGGACAAGGGCCACACAAGGGCTCGAGAGCTACATAGTGAGGTTAAGCGCAGCGGATCTATGTAGAACATATATCTACCCATTTAATAGCCATCGATTGTCGTTGTTAACATAAACTTGAGCTTGTAGACAACCGAACAAAAAAACTTCTACAACAGAAATCCATTTAAAAACCCAATAAGTGAGAGAGCGAGAGCCAGAAGAGTCTTGGGGACTTGGGGGTTTCCCCCTCAGGTTGCTGGCAACCTCAAGCCGGCACGGCACGGCACAAAACCTTTCAGTTTCGATTTCTGTCGACGCGTCCGTCGCCGCCTTGTGGCCCTTTCATATAAATTATTGCGACACGAGTGTTCATTGCGAACACGCCCCCAGAGGAAGGCGATCCTGAACTTTTGGGCATCGCTTAATTCTCGTTGAATCGTGTCGCGGAATGTTTCGATTCTCGTACTCCATGCAAAGCGCAGTGTCCCCAAGGTGCGTCCCGAGGCAGGCTACCCTCCTGCCCCCCGCCTCTCTGCCACCATTCCCGTTCCCGTTCTGTTCCTGTTCCTTGGATAACTTATCCTTTGTCTACGCTCTCGCTCTCGCTTTGGCTGTTGGCAGTCGGCATTGTCTGGGGCTCGACGTCTAGACTTTTGGCATCCATGTCAAGGATTTTGCCAAAAATGTAATTTTTATTGTTTTCTGCGCATTTCTGGGAGTCATTGAAAGTTTTTGCCTTTTGGAATGAGATTTTGCAATGGAAAGGAATGGAAAGGAAAGGAAGGCCATTGCCATTGCCATTGCCATTGACAGGCCTCTGCCATTTGTTCGGGGGCAGATCGATAAGGAATTTCGTGCTGGAAAGGTGGAAAATCTCAAGCTGGACTCCGGACTCTGGCTCTGGCTCTGAGAGAGATCAGCGTTCGAGAGTTCATTACATTCCATTAACCATTTCAGACGGGACAGACGGGAGAGACGGGGGCAGACGGGGGACCTTCACCCATGCATCATTTCCTGCTGGTGCTCCCCAGCTCGCCCATCTAATCGCTACCTAGGCAGACAGACACACACACACATACACACACATATGGACATGTCCATGTGCCAGGCCCAGGCACAGTCGCAGGCAGCCAAGCAATCAACTGGCGACCCCAGAACACACTCGAGGCTCTGCCCACACTCTCTGACCAGTTTGCGACTCCACTCTGGGTTCTGGGGTCTGGGGTCTGGGGGTCTGGGGTCTGGCTGCAAGTGCAGCCGAAGAAGACAGCGCCGATTCGAGACTTGTGGTTTATGTTTTCCGCATGGAGGGATGGATGTAGCATGCGGCATGCGGCATGCGGCGGTGTAGATCTTGCCGCAGAATAAAGATCTCATCAAGTGCAACATGCATCGTGCGTTTTGGAGGAGCTCCTCTCTCTGCTCCTCTGCAGCCTCTTTTCTTGGGTTATTTGTGTTGTCCTTTTTGGCTTTATCTGCGGCCTTTAATTTATTAATATTCTCATGCACTTCCCACTCGGTTTTGCGCATCTCACCCTCACCCTCACCCTCCACCTCCCCTGCCCCTGCTAGTATGCGATTTTGCTCTCTCGGTATAAGTTTTTCAATTTGCGATCTTTGAACTGTAGACAATGAATTCTTTATAGCTTAACCTTGTCTACCGCTTGTACAACATCGCAGCAGCAGCAGCAGCAGCAGCTCTCTTCCCGCTCCCCTCCCCTCAGTGCCGCAGCATTCTGTTGCACTTTGCGCCGCAGGTGAATGCTGGGGCAGCCTCTTTCGGACACAAAAACCAACAAACATTCGTATGTATGTCTCTGGGATGTGGCCGCCCGGCAAAAGTTCCTCATTCATTTCTCATATGCGATTTCCTGTGCCCCTCCACCCCCATGCCCCATGCCCCATGCTAACGGTAACCCCGAACTCTCAGGGATCTCTCGGGGATCACAGGCAACTGCTGAGAGGAGGGGGAGGGACCTTCCTGTCTATGGGCAGTGTGTCATTGACGACCCACTTTAATGTTTTATTGAAATTAAATCTGATAACCGAGGGAATAACAATTGGCCAACACGAATTGGCCATGAACTTCTTGCCAGCCACAAACAAATTGAAAAGCTTCAAAGCAGCAAAGCAGCAAAGCAGCAAAAATGATAATGAACTTTTTTTCGCGGGGTTTCTTTGGGTCTCTTATTTTTTGGCGAATGAAAAACTAATGTCGCCCCAACACGAAACCGAGTAACTGCCAAAAAAATATATACCTATAAAAAAGAGAAGCAAAGCGAAGCGAAGGAAACAAATCAGAAATCCGAAATCCGAAATCAGAATTCCCATAGCATTGAAAAGCGACGACGGTCAAAGCGATCACGATGCTATGCTGACTGCCTGGCTGACTGGCTGCCTTCCTGACTGCCTGCTTCTTGGGTCTTGTGGCTGGAGGAGAGCTCTGAATTTATTGATCATGATTATTGGAACGCCGCAGCACCGCACAAGTCGTGGAAAGCAGCCAGCGAGAGCCACAGTCAGAGCCACAGCCAGAGCCAGAGGGCATCCCAGGAGGAGATGCGCAACCTGTTTGCCCCTTCTTTTGAGGCTGCGACCCGGCAATTGCGCAATGATCGGTGGAGACACTCTATAAGCCCCCCCAATAAGGCGACACAGAATGCCCAGGAGGATCACTCTCTTCAGCCTCAGCTTCAGCTTTCGGAGAACTTTCGCATCAGCAGAAGGTATCTGATCAGTCGAATCGAGCAGCCGCAGTCAACAGTCAACATCTGCAAGTCCAAGTAATTTTCAGACAATTTAAGGCGCATGGGTGGTGGAGTCGACATATCTGCTTGGCCTCTGCCTCCTGCCTCCTGCCTCCTGCCTTCTGCTGTGGAACTGAAATCGGAAATTCATAAATAAACTTTGCCTTTTATTGATAAATCAAAGTGAAGTGCAGCCACAGCAGCAGCCAGCAGGCGGCCCCAGTCTGCCTCGTGTAGCATGCGGCACATGTGGGCAGGGCATTGGCATGGGCATCGGCATGGACGTGTAGCATTTGCATGACCAGATGGACCAGAAGGAAAAGTAAAAACATTTTAAGTAAATTCAAGTTGACAATCGCCGGTAGTTGCGGAAAATGTTGATCCTAGAGTCTTTCAATCCGAACCACAAGATTTTTTATGGCACTGGCGCTGGCTCTGGCTCCGGCACTGGCGCTGGCTCTTTCTCTGGATCGCTGATTGGAGGCCAGCAGCAGCTCTTTCTTGGCTGACTCACTCACTCACTGTTGACCACATCAAAGCCGCATCGAGTCGAGTCAAGTCGAGTCGAGTCGTCAACTGCTTTACGACTCTTTTCCTCTGGGCAATCTCTTTGCTTTGCGACAATCGACAAGCGGTCCAGTCCAAATATTTACTCGTACAAACGTTCGAATATCTT
This sequence comes from Drosophila azteca, assembly GCA_005876895.1. Taxonomy (NCBI): domain Eukaryota; kingdom Metazoa; phylum Arthropoda; class Insecta; order Diptera; family Drosophilidae; genus Drosophila; species Drosophila azteca. The sequence continues at coordinate 529,871 of VCKU01000073.1, forward strand.
TTACAATAGCTGCCCATTTAATGGCTTATTAGATGGTTCAGGCCGGACAAAAGACGCCTTTGTTGCATTTTCTACCAATTTGAATCGAAACGATTTTTTAATTCCGATCCATAAAACGGCAGGGGGGGGGGGGGGGGCAGGGAGGGCAGGGAGCAGGTAGGGGGTCTGATCGCTCTTTATGAGTAATCTACCCGAAAACGAACATCGGAACAGCCCAATAATGAACTCTTTTACATCATCTGTGTGTCGATTATTCAATAATAAACCCGAGAGACCTTAACACTTGGTGCGCGTCAATCGAGGGATTTGCCGAGTGACAAAGCCCCTCCCGCCTCACCACACATCCCTCATCTGGGACTGGGGCTGGGACTGCGAATGGGACTGCGACTGCGACTGACACTTTTCCCCGAGACGAAAACGGAGATGGAGACCCTTTGGAGCATATGCTAATCTGGCTAGCGGTTCGGGGAAAATCAATCAATGCGCCCCATGAAAGGCATCAAAAGGTGGTCTACAGAGGCGAGAAGTTGTGTAATCTGATAGGTCTTATGTACCATTCCGTTGCGTAACGAAAGGGATAGATGGGAAATGAAAGTGTCTGCGAGACACTCTGATGGGAACCAAAAGACCCCAGCCAAGCCCCGCCCTCTCTCCCTCTCGCTCTCTATTCAGGCATCCTTAAAGACACCCCCCTCCGCCTTTCGTTGGAGGTCTGCAAGTTTGGGCATACCATAATCTCATCAGTAGAGCAGAGGAGCCTCCGCTCCTCCTCTACTCACACCTGGCGGGCGGGCGGGCGGGTGGCCAGTGGTGTGGTCATGTCAACGTCCGTATCCATAACGTTTCATTTCGCACTGCAGCTAATGAATACCGCAGACAGTTTTACGTCCAATGTCCGACACCCAGCTCCGATGCCAGTTAAACGACTCCAAATCCATACGAATCCCACTCCGGCTGGCCATTTGGCAATTGGATTGCGGTCCAGGCTGCCAACTCAACTTTACGGTCTCAACTTTTGGAACTGCGACAACTGCGCAATGCGAAATTCGAAATGCGAAAAATCCCCAACAACCGACACCTACAACCAGACCAGAGACCAAAGACCAAAGACCAGAGACAGACCATACCCGAATAACAGAAAGACAGGGAAAGAGTGTTGTGTATGTGTGTGTGTGTGTGTGTGTGTGTGTGTGTGTGTGTGTGTGTGTGCGTGTGGAGCGGGACGCCACGTCCCGTCCAGAAAACAAAAGTCAGCGTATAATGAGATTAAAACTTGAACTTTTGGCAAGCCCAGAAAAGTTTCGACAGCCAAGAGCCAAGAGCGGCAACGGCAACGGCAGCGGCAATAGGAAATGTCGAAGAAGGTGGCCGGAGAGGGCGGGGGGCGGAGGCGGATGAAGGAGCAGAGCAGGTAAATCATTTTACGCACCCGCAACCAAAAATGAACTTGGCCAACTTTTGCAATATGGCAGCACCCTCTGAGTTATGGATCGAAGTCCAGGAGCGCCACCCCACCCGCCACCTCCAACCCTTAGTCATTGCATTCATTTCTCATTATCGACATTCGATAAAAAATGCAAGCAAAGTTTTTATTAAAATATTCCCATTTTTTTCTTGCTCTCTGAAAAGGTATTCCTTTGGTACATACTCTATCCCAAACAAAGCCATGGGGTATGTGGATGTTGTAGGGGATTTTGTGGCGATTACAGTGGAGTTTTCTATCTACCAATTTCTCAGTCAGCTTTCTATCGAAACAAGTCGGAGAAATCTCTGTTTAAATAGAACAAATCATCGCGCGTTATGCGGCAGCGCTTCTCGGTCTTTGCTTGGGATCCACTCTTCAGCTTAGGTGTCGCATGGGGTAGTCCTTGATGGGGCAGTCCTTGCCTTTCAACGTCCATATAAACGGCGTCATCCTCTCGTGCAAAAAGCGTATTCAAACTTCGTTTGCTCTCCATCAAATTTGGCTTGTTTTGAATACTTTTTGGCATTTTTCCATTAAGCAATTTGAAATGTGTGTGTTTTGGCTTTTTGGCTGCAAAGTTGCAGCAGACGCCATAAATATCGGGGCACACACCCACGTAGAGTCGTCTCGCCTAGTCATCGTCCTGGCCTGGCCTGGCCTCGCCTGGCATGGCCTCGCCTGGCCCGAACTGGACTCTGTATTGGCTCTGGATTCAGATTGAGTTCGTGATCTACGGGGTATACAGTGAGGTTGAGGTGGAGGTAGAAGGTTGGAGAATATACGGGGGAAATTGACGTCTAACCAAGCGTGTCCAATAAAACGTCGCCTTTGCATTTGTTTTGATTGTTTATTACTGCGGTAACTGCGACTCTCCTCTGGGGCGAGTGAGAGACAAGGAAAAACAAAAGAAAATGGGAAAACAATGACGCGTTGAGATACAGATACAAACGTATCCACAGCTTGTCTGTCTCTCTCTCTCCCTCTCTCTCTCTCTCTGTGTGTTTTTGGTATCAAATTTGTTGGAACACGGTTTCGTGTGGGCCACACGATGACCAGCAACCAGCAATCAGCGACCAGCGACCAGAGCCATGTCTCCATGCAGTCCGGTCCGGTCCAGTCGATTCCATTCCTTTATCCACGACTCACTTTCTTTTGGCTTTGGTTTTAGTTTGATTTGTGCTCTCCTGGCTCCCAGCTTGACAGGATTTAGGGGCGAGTGTGCATCGTAAACCAAAGAAACCAGCAATGCGGGGGCTTCTCTCTATTAGTTTGCCCATCGATGGACAACACTTTGGCCTGTGGAATCAGTTGAGATCATCGCAGGCATATGGCAAGTTCTGGGAACGAACCCAAGGCTGGATTCCGAACTGTCGCTGGCTGTGACTCATTTGCCCCCATGGCGTTTCACTTGTCAAGCTGTCATTTGGGGCGTCAAAAGTGCCCCGGCTATAAAGCATATTCATATGTTCCACATGTAGGCTCTAGCTCTAGAGAACCACATTCTTTTTGGGCTTTGTGCCGCGCAAATTGATTCACAACAAAAGCTACGCTTCCACTCTCGAGCCACCAAAACAAAAAAAAAAGGCACAGAACAAAACAAAAGAGGGAAAATTATACGAGTATCTACAGACGAGTACGCATATTATGCTAAATTAATGCAACGGTGTGAGTGTGCATGACTATTCCCGATTTTCCTGGAAAAGCTGGCAGCACCACGCATTATGTATGCCATGCTTCTGCATCGATAAATCAGTCAAAACTGTCAAATGCATATAAATTATATGCAAAAGCCCAGGACCACCGTATGTATGTACACCCCGCACAGTGGACATCGGACAGTGGACATCGGACAGTGGACATCGGACAGTGGACAGTGGTTGCTGCACAGCGGACTGGGGCTAGTGGACAGTGGGTGTGTTCCACACTGAAAGAAATCAGACAGCACTCAGCATATGCCAGCAGCAACATGGAAAACGCGACACAGCCCTACTTTCTCCGAGTGCATTCGGGACCCGATTCGCGGTTCCCTGTTAGCGTCAGAACAATAACAAGCCACGTATTGCATAAATGCAATATATGTATGTATGCATGTATGCATGTACATATGTGTGCACAAGGAGCGAAAGAGAGGCACATAGGGAAATAGACAGAGAGAGATGGGAAATGTGCGTGGGTTCTTGTTGAGGTAGAAAATGCCCACGTAGGCGGCCAAGAGATGAGCGAACCTATTAGAACTTGTTGAGTGCCATTCGAGTGTGGATGGAGCTGGTAGATGGGAGCTGGTAGATGGAACCTGGGAGCTTAGAGCCCGGCGATGGGATATGGAAGATGGGCTGGGTGATGGGTGATGAGCGGACGTGGGCCATGGCGGAGTTATGTTAATGGGCAATGACTGTTGGGATTTCGTATTAGATAGTGTAATGTGAATGCAGTCCCAGCCATAACAGTTAATGCTTGAGATTACCGCGGAGCCAGGCCGGGCCAGACGGATCCACAGCCATCCACAGAGAGAAGGCGTGAAAACGTTTACGATAATGTGTTTAGTTCAAACTGTGTGTTTGTTTGTGTTTGTGGAAAGATGATGATCCCCAATGGTTTAGCCATCCCCAACCCCATCGCCATATTCATATTAAATTATGCATTCTCCCATCAGCACGATCGCATATCCGTCAAGGAATACTCGTAGCCCTCGCCAGAGCTATCAACCCATTGACATCTCGAGTGCGGTCCATACCCATTCCCGTTCCCGTTCCCATCCATCCCATCCCCATCCTCATCCCATTCAATCCATCCTCGTGGACTAATTTACATACGTAACTCGCTGCTGCTCCTCTCTGTCTTTCTGTCTCTCTGTGGGCTGGCTGACCTTTTCGAGTTGATTTTAATGATGCTGTTCGAGAACGGTAGAGATCATCATGAGCCCCCCTCTCGGCCGTCTGCCGTCTGGCTCTTGCCTTCTTAGATGCATTCTCAACTGATTCCAGGCGATGATATGCCAAACAGGCCAAACGCAGACCACAGACACAGACACAGATGCAGACGCAGACACAGACTAGTCCTTCTGAACGCATTGCAGCTGCAAATACACTCACGGAATTTCGGGTATCTAGTATTTTTCTGGTATTATTTTTGTTTCTGGTTTTACTGGTTCTGGTTTATTTAAAGTATTTTACTGCCATTCTTTGTGGTTAGTTTTTAAATATATATTTTCTAGTATTTTCTGGTAATATTTCCATTATTTTCTGATATATTTCTAGCATTCTTTGTGTGCTTTAATTCTAGTATTTTTATAGCACATTCTGGTTTTAATTTTAGTAATCTTCCTGTATTATTTCCAGTCATTTTTTGTATTATTTCTAGTTTTTTTTTGGATTAATTGCAGTCTTTTTTAAAGTATTTTTCTGGAATTATTTCCAGTTGTGTCTGGTATTATTTCTAGCATAATTGGGTATTAATTCTATTATTTTTCTCTATTTTCTGGTATTATGTTCCATTTTTTTTAGTATATTTCTGGTATTATCTTTAGTACTCTTGGCTGGCTTATCGGAGATCGTTTTATTGATAAACAGTTCGAGCAGAAGATATTGATCCATGCAGGATATAATAGACTGGGAACTAGTCCGGAGAGGTAATCCCTAGCACAACCTCGTAAGGGTATTTCTCAAGTGCGAATACTCCAGAAGACACACAAAGAAAGAGAAGGGTATCCAAGGAAACCACCGATAAAACCAGCAAACAAAATCTCTTTGACGATGATTTGAAATAATGCTGCACCATGATGCGGCACAAAATTCGTGAATAATAAATCAATAACTCCGTGAAAGGGTCGGACGAAGAAAAGCCTCTACTTTTTGTCTGTTTTGTTGTTTTTTTTTTTGTGCGTGATTTGTAAGAAACATTATTATGTAAATTATTGTTTTACACCGCGACCTGCAAGATAGATACGTACGTACGTACGTATTTTTGTATTTTTGTTGGAGCAATTATAGCTGACCAAATATTTACGCAACAATTATGATTTCTATCTCGACGGAGGGGCGATTGAGAGGTCAGCTCTGGCCTGAGAAAGCCATCTCTCTCTCTCTCCCTCTCTGAAAATCTCTATAAACGATATGGGCCTTCTATAAATTCTGAAGAAGATACATATGTACCTCTCTCTCTCTCTCTCTCTCTCTCTCTCTCGCTTGCTGTCTCTGTGGCGCTTCTGGAGTGAAACGGTGGAGGGGGGTGACGTGGTGGAAATCCGGTAAACAGTAGCGACAAGCGGCAATTGACAGCTGCAACAGCTTATGACAAGCTGCAAAGAAACGGCAAAGAAAAAACGAACAGGAAAAAAGAAAACGAAGACGAAGACGAGGAGAAAAAACACAACCGGGCAAGGAAATACTGCATGACGCCAGGAAAAATGCAAATGAGGCATGCGACAGGAGGCGTAGGAGGCGACAAAACTCCCCAAGTCCGCGAGGGAGGTTGAGGATCACAGATCTGTCGTTGGAAAAGAAAGTTCAAAGTCTTTGCATTCAGTCTGCTTTGGTAATTTGTGCCAACTGTCAAAATAATGTAGTCAGCGGCCTGATCCTGGTCGGATCCCTCACAGTACCTCTATTGGCCCATGCCCCAATCCCCCCCCCATCCCACTCTCTCTCTCTCTTTCTCTGACGCGAATCACGCGCAATGAGCAATTAAATATGCGCAGTCGTGTGTGCCACAAACAAAGAAGATGATGAGGATGCTGATGCTGATGAAGAAGAGACCCCAGTGACTGTGCCTCGTCACCATCATTCACATTCACATCCACATTCACATTCACATCCACATCATCATCATCTTCTCCATTGTGATCGGCGCACGAGGCTCGATGGCTGGCTGGGATGCTTGGCTTTCTTCAATTCGTTCTGCTGAGGAAGCTGGGGGGCAGCTGGGGGGCAGCTGGGGGCAGGAGACACAACTGCCACATGACCCGAATAACAATACGAAAGAGCAGTGCAGTGCAGTGCAGTGGATTGCAGTGCTTCTTCGGGTAAAAGTCGTTTGTGGCATGAGGAATGTGTCTTCTTGCATTTGGCGATTGTCTTTGCAGCACAAAAAACCAAAGAGACTCTTCTGCCGTTTGGCTTTTGGGGTTATGGAAAGGCAAATGCAGATGCAGTTGCAGATGCTGCCGAAGATGCAGATACTTCTCCCTTCGCCCTTGAAAATGCATCTATACTAACTTATTTCCATTGCTCTTCTCTCTCTCTCTCCTTGCAGGTAAGCAAACAGAGTACCAAGTACCTAGCGATGCTGATCGTGTAAGTCATAGCCACTAAGTTAGTTCCATGGGCACCACCGATCTTCTGAGAAACCGAGCTGCGTGTGTGATCCAGAGATTGACACGCTTGTTAGCACACTCTCCACTTACAATACCGATCTGTTTGCCTCCAAATGAAGCGTGGAAGCAGGAGGCCGGCGGCAGGGGGCAGGCAGAAACCCCGAAGGAACTCGACCGTAATTTTCAAGTGTTTATGTGGCCTTTTTCACAGACCTCTAATAAGCACCGCCGTATGCCGTCTCAGACGTCATCTAACAGAGCTCAAATGCCTTTGTTCTCACTCCCACTTCCTACTCTCTCTCTCTCTGTCTCTCTCTGTCTCCGAAGGAAACTTTGTGGCCCTGTCTATGAATAGGAAATGCAGCAGAGCAGCGCAGAGCAGCGAAGAGCGGAGGGAAAACTCCTTCGGAGAGCGGGCGATAAAACTTTTCGCACATGCATCTGACGGCGACAAACTTCTTTTGCAATCTTCCCGGCAATGCACAAAATCAAAACATTAATTTATTGCACATTTTGGAGGCAAAAACAGCAACAGAGAGAAAGCCATCGAGAAAGGAGAAAGAGAACTAAGGGAAACTGGGAAAACTGGGAACTGGGGGAACTCTGAGAACTGGCTGCCGCCTAAGTAGCCAAAGCGGAGTCGTCTCCTGATGGAGACAAACTCCTCTCGCCCTCGTAAATCACTTTCCCTACCCAAAGGCAGAGAGAGAGAGAGAGAAAAAAGTTGGCAGCTCATAGAAAATATTTCAATAGTAGGGAAGAGAGCGAGAGCGAGAGAGATGCCGCTGAGAAAAGTGAATCTCCGTCTGGGAAAACTGGGAAAACTGTAAGAAGCTGGCGACAAAAATATTATTGCAGTTGTGTAAATAGTTGTCAAGACGGAGCAGAAGTTCTCCCTCAGTTCCGGCTCCCAAATGTGTACTTAAAATTGCTTGTACTCTCTCTCGTATGCCACATAAACATAACCTCAAACTGTCTACAGTGAAACACACAGAGCCAGACGCGGGGCACAGGCAGAGGCACAGGCAGAGGCAGAGGCACTGTACTCGCACACACACACAAAAAAATCACTGAGAATTTCAAGTGCACTTATGCATATCCTGGCCGCAATTGAAATGCCGGCCAGACCAAGACATCCCCCCCTCGTTTTCCTCCTCCTCCTTGGGCGTCTCCTTGCACACATGTTGTGCGAGAAATTATAATAAAAAGAAATCCTTCCTGCTTTATCCTTATAGCAAACAAGCGACAGTCGGTAGGTCCTTGCATCCCTCCCTGTTCTCCCGTCCCCTGCCACTCTTTCTGCGGCGGCGACGGCGGCACATTCCTTCTGCCTCGCATGCAATTTTTTTCTTCTCTTTTTTTTGGCAGGACTCTCTTAGGTTAACGGTTGCACAGTGGGATAGAGGAACAGGACATAGGCCATAGGCCATAGGCCATGTGTAAGTGGGTTAGAGATCATCGATCAGAGATGGAATATCTATCATACATATATCAAAGATCTTCAGTTTGAAACATGCACAAAGATCTAGCAACCCAGTTTATATATTTCAAATAATATTTAAAGGAATAATTGGAATATAATCATAAATATTAGCAAAAGTGGCAAAGTATCGAAAATTCCCATAAGATCTAAGTACAGGATCCCTTAACCGACGAGCGGTATGTTTCTCTCTGATTTGATCCCACTGTCCTTTGAAGGATACATATACATATGTACATATATCATGCATACAAGCGAAATTCCCTAACAAGCCTGCAATTGTCTTCGTGGGTCCTTGTTCCTTTTTTTTCCTTTCCTTTCGTTTCGCTGCGCTGCGCTGCCCTTTCCCTTTTCCCCTGCGTGGTGGCTCTTTCAGTCCTGAATTATTCCAGTGTAAAATTACACCAAAATGCGGGTCGCACACACACACACACAGGCGCACGCACACACACATACAAATAAACAAACACGGGTCTCACAGTCACAGTGCACAGTGCCACAGTGCCTCAAAGGCGTTCCCAATTTCCCCCAGTTACAGTTACTGGAGGTTCCTTTTTCGCCAGGCTGTTTCCCATCAAAACTAATTTGTTTGTTCTCGTAACCAGACCACTCCCCCCCACCCCACACACCCCCCTCCACCAGCCGCCGGAACTCGGGAAAAAATCAAAACTAATTTACATATAGGGAAACTCAATAGGCACAGCCACGCCCCCGTACCCCTGTGCCAAGCTACGATACTACTTACTTTCTCCCTCACACTCTCTCTCTGTCCCGCTCACTCTGGCACTGCACACGGCTGCAATTAACGTTTCAAGTGGCGTCGATCGAAGAGAGAAATGAACTCAATTTGTGAAAAGGGGTTCCCAGCATTCGCCACCCACCGATTGGCGTATCGAATGCATTACGGGATATTTTGGATATTCGGAAAATTCAGCTGCCAGCTGGCCACAGCAACCCCCACCCCCCCCTTGAAAATGCAGCTGAAAATGCATTACCATTTGAAAGTATCTTCAGAGCCTTCGTTCCTCTCATCCAATATTGTGTGTGTGTGTGTGTGTGTGTGTGTGCATCCCATTTGCTGTGTTTATTTTTCAAACTGCATTTCCATGCGCCTCTCGGATCGGATAACCCTTTTTGGCTACTCAATTATGATTAACGATGCTGAATGCTGGGAGAAGGCGCTTCCAAAATTAGCCAGCGACTGTCCCCAGATCTTTCATCTCCTGCTCAAACAAACACACACACACACACAGACACAGTTTTGTGCATTAGCATTCAACATTCAATCGGGAATCTTTTTGTTGCTTGTCTGTCTAATGCATGAGTACTTGAGAGGGCATGCAGGGAGGAAGGGCCAACAGACCGTGGAAGATGCTCCCCCACACACACAAACACACACACACACGCATGCTCATGTCTCTCGTGTCAATTGTTGATTGATTTCCCTCGGCTGACATTTGAAAAGTAACAAAAATTAGCTGGAAGCTGGAAATGGAAATTGAAATTGGAATTTTGGTAATTTTCTTGGGGTTAGAGATTTTTCGTTTTATTTTTAACGATTTTGGGTTGTAATAATATTTTGAAGCCGGTTCAGTGCAGTTCCCATAAATTCAGTTTTTAATCGTCAGAGCAATTCATATTCGACAGAGACAAAGACAAAGAGAGAGAGGGGGGAGAGTGAGAGACAGTGGAAGAGGGGAATCCAACCAAGCGAAGAGATAATTCCAGCATTGGAGTCTAGAAATCAATGGGCAGGCAGAGAGCATTCCACATAATGAGCCATGACACTCGAACTATAACCGAACCCACAGAGACACAGAAGAGTCTTTGAGAGATAAGACACAGAGCAAGAGGGAGAGAGCGAGAGAGACAGATAGAGAGAGTAATTAAACCATTAACCGTTGTGCGATGGGGGCACACACAGCTACCCCCTCTCCCTCTGTCTGTAAGGGAGGTTTTTGAACCGAACTTTACAGTTTTTGTGGTTAATGCATTTCACTTACGGAAAATGATGATAAAAACTTGGCGATAAAGTGACTACGTGTGTGTGTGTGTGTGTGTGGGGATAGCGGGAAACACGCGTTGTGTCGGGGCGTGTCTAATTGCATTTCATGCTGTCCCCCACTCCCTACCCCGCTCTGTCAATCGTGCCTTTGAAACGTTTCTTTCTTTTCTTCTATTGTCCCGACATTCCTTAAAAAAAAAGACAAAAAATTTGAATTCATTCTTTGTCAACTCTTTTTTTTTTTTTTGACAATTTATTAGAAACGCATTAGGATTTTCAATGCGTTTTTTTCCCCCCCAAAAACTGTACACCGAATGCAGTGTTTTATGGCCTCGTCACGCGCTCTCTGCACACACAGAAAATTTCTATTTATTCTCTGCCGCAGTTGTCCGTCCCACGTACAAAATGGAGATGTTCGAAACTCGATAAAAATGTCACTCCAACCTAATAATGAATCATAATCCGCAAGATTTATGCACTCACCTGAGGGCCGGCATCGGCATCGGCACCGCACTGGACAAATAAATCTTATTACAAAAGCTTTTTGCACATTGTAAATTGGCCCACCCCAACCCCAAACCCTCTCGCCCGCCCAAAACTATGAGAGAGTTCATGAAAATTAATTTTTTAATGCACTTTTTCAATCCTTTTAAAACACATAAGCACACATACAATATATTCATACATATGTATGTGTTTTGTGTATGAATGCATAACCCACAGGGACATAGGGACACTGGGACACAGGGATACAGGGTCAGGCTCACTGTAATAAATTTAATTTAATTTACAGAATTGGATTGACTTTGTGTCCGACAGGCAGCAGCACAGCAACAGCTACAGCTACAGCAAATAGTATGCTGCCAGTCACTAACAAAGAACATACCCATAGTCGTTCTGCTGCTGGTACAATTTATTGCTTATTTTATATATTATTTATCTATTTTTTTTCGGATTTTAACAAGTTTATTTCATGTAGGTACTCTCCACAAGGGGGGCATGGAGGGAGAAAGTATAGAGAGAGAGAGAGAGAGAGAGATGCTACTATGATGTAGATTGCTGGACCGCTGGATGTCGCTGGGCAATTACTCAATCGTATTTATAAGCAAATATAATTCGATCCGAAACCCAAAACGGCAAAATTCAATTAAACCACAGAAAAGTCTCGCATTTCACTCGGTTCGATGCGGGCAGGGGGGATGGCTTGGGGGGCGGGGTGGTAAAAGCCTCAATGAAATTAGCATAAATTGACATAAATTCCCAGCCAAATTGATTCCCCGAAAAGAGACCGGGATACCCGGTATACCCGGGATCCTGGGATCCCAGGACCCAGGACAAAATGCAATTTCCAAGCAAACATGTAGTAAGTTTTTCCAAAGAAAACACAATTTATAAATTAGCCAAACAGGACCCCGAACGAAACGAAAGAAAGGCCCCGAAATATCGAAAGGAAATCATAAATATTGCACGAGTAGGAAAATCGAGAAAAGCGAAAAGGATTTCCAAACAAATTTTCACGCTCCAATGAAAACTAAAGCCCTGCCCCACAGCCCCACCCCGCCATAGCCCTTGGGCGGGGGGGTCAAGCAGAGAACGAGAACGAAATATTATAGAAAACAAAAAGAAGTCGAGGAAAAACAGGCTCGCCCAAGGACTAGGGATAAGCCTGCATAATCAAGTGGTTTTCGATAAATAGAAACAAAAAAAAAGAAACAAAAAGGGTAAAGGAATCGCACAACCCCATCGAACCCCATCGAACCCTCTCCGTCCAACCCCCTCAGTACGAGGGCAAGTTAATCGAATATGTTTGTTAAAAAAGTTTTGAGGCGTAAAAAGGCAAAAGGAATCCCCCACGTCCCACCCCTCTCCCACACACACACACATCTACTTATCCTTGGGCCTGGTGAAAATTTAATTTCGACCGCCTCAGAGACCTTCGCGTCTAGGAAAACTCGCCTTTTCTTATAGAGATGGCAGCGTGAGAGGAAAAGTTAGCTATAATTTCGTTTCCCCGTGGAATCTGCAGAACGATAGATCGTTTATCCGTTACTCGTGAGTGGACACATGCAGTCAGCTCCAGCCGCTAGGCGGTGCCTCTGATAGCCTCTTTGACCCACATTTCGAGTGGCTCTCGTCCTGAAGTCGGTCTCTCGTTGTCGGCTTTTTTAATTTCCTCACCTCGTTCACTTCCTCCTTCCCGTTGCCATTCACTTTAATGCTTTTTGGCTGTAAATTGCATCCTTTCGGCCAGGATCTGCCCGCCCCCCCAGCCTGCCCGCCTGCCTGCTTCACCTGCTTTAGCGCCTCCTGTTGCTGTTGCTGTTGATGATGATGCTTCCAACTTCCATGTGCCATATACAATTGTTGCCACATTTCCGGCCATCTTTTGGCCCAGGCCCGGGGTCTGGCACTGCAGCCGGAGCCAGAGCCGGAGCCGGAGCCGGCGTCCTTCAGACATTTTAATGATTTTCCGAGTGAGAATTCTCACTGCTTCAATTTTCCTGCTTTAAATTGCTTTTTCCTAGTGCCTTACGAGTATTTGCTTTTTATTTAGTTGTTCACAGAGTTTTCCTTGCCCCGGATAGTTTGCGGGGGGAGGTGGTGGGAGTGGGCCCGGGTCCGATCCAGGGAAATGTTAAGCGATTTATCAATTAAGGCTCAAAGAAAGGGAAAACTCAAACCCCCCCACCCTCGAACCCTCACTAATTTAACCCTTAAGCTGCACGTGCCAGGCCCTAAGAAAAAAGAGGAAAATAAAAGAAAATTATAGAAATTCCTGGCAACAAAAGAGCTCTCAGCCGAGCCATCCCCCACCCCAACAAAATCAACCACTTGACAATACAAAAGATAATTAAATAAACAATGAGCGAGAGGACCAAGGACCAAGTGAAAATGCGAGACAAAAAAAAAAAAAAGTGAAGAAAATGAAAAAAAAAAAAAAAATGAAAAAGAAATGCAAATTGAAAAAAATTATACAGCCCCAAAAAAGAAAATGAAAATGAGAGTGTGAAGCCTTGGAAATTCATTGAAGGACCTCAAAGAAAACAAATTCCAGACCCCAAAAGGGTTGGGCAAAACCTGCTCCACACTTTCGGGGTAGAACTAGTTCAGGTAAATGGAGGCGCAACTGGAATACACTCCAATGGGTGGGAGTACTTTAAAAAGTAAATCATATGATGGAGAATTGCACTACCCCCGCTCCCCCACACCCTCAACCACTTGCACTCCCACTCCACCCATTTCCATCCCCATTTCCGCTTATCGCTCTGCCTGTCACAACTTTACCGCCGCCGCTGCCATGAACATCATCATACTCGGCTCTTAATCATCAGAATGGGCCACAGACACAGCCACAGCCATAGACACAGACAGAGCTCTGTGCCTGCAATGCGTCGCGCCTGGGGCGATAGGTTCCACTGTACCAGTAGACGGTATCACTCCTTGCCCCGGAGCATAACAAAAAAAGTTGCACCGCTTCCATGACAATGATGACGGCGTCTGTTTCCGCTTCTGACGACGACGACGACGACGACTACGACGACGACGACTCCACGGCGTAGCCATTTTTCGCAACTGTTACTGCTGCGCGCCGGCCTGCAGCATTTGTCCCGGGCCTACACTCTTGGATACTATGTTAAATTTTAGTGTTTGTCGTTGCAACAACAACAGCAGCAACAGCAGCAACAGCAGCAGCAGCAGCAGGAGGTGCAGCAGCAGCAGCAGCCACACGAACAAGGACAAGTTTTTTAGAGACAAACGTCGCCATCGTCGCCGTTGCCGTTGCACGTTGTGCAAACTTTTCCACTTCATTGCATGATTGCAATTTTTACGCAAAACAATTTTATTTGTTTAGTTTTTGCTTGCTTTCTTTCTCTCTCTCTCTCTCTCTTTTTATGTATGTGTGTATGCATGTATCTCCCACTGTTTGCCGACGAATGTTGCATTGTTGGGCGGCAGTTGAAGCCGATGATTGCCGCCAGCGCCATTCGAAAACTTTAAGAATTTTCAAGGTGCAAAAAGGTGGAGTGGAAGAGGCAAGTGCTTGGAAAGGGATGATAACAGAAGGAGGGGAGGGCCTTAAATTTATATGATTTTTAAGTTCGTAACTATTTTTTGGGTTATTTTAAGGTTCAAACTAGAGTCCTGCATGGACTCCGAATCGATTCGCTTCGCTTAGTTCAGCCTGATCGAATCTTTATAGTTTTTTGAGTTGTTTCTGAGACTGCAAATGACACTTAATGATCCCAATCCAGTGCTTGGTACGCATACACTCAAGTGCGCTGGTGTGTGTAGCAAAAACCCGAACATGCCTGCGGGAGAAATCGGTTTATTGCTTGTCACTGGAAAAAGCAAGAGACTACAGAAAGCAAGAGCCGAAGTCGCCTAGCCGAAGCCACACGAAGGCAGCAGCAGAGACTTTTGCTATTCACATTATAGAGGGCCATGCCGTGCACTGTTTTAATCCGATTCCGACTAAAAACAGGACTCGTAATGATCCAAAATCCTTAAAGAGGCCTGAGTACAGCTTTGATTCTGTGAACACTGTGGCTTCAATCAGGACTCCAGCTTAAATCCGTCCTTCAATCTATTCAAAAAGACACCTCTTTGGGCCACAGATCAGTTACAGGTCAAAGCTGAACTTCCGGCTACTTCGCCATTCAAGCCAAAATTGCTGCGGTCCATTGAAAGGGGGAGGTGAAGTACCCTCCTTTCGCTGAGGGTAATCCGTTTAAATACGAGTGAGTACCCACCATTCGTTGCAGCCTTCTGTTGCATCTCATCTTGCCATTTGTTTAGTTGCATCAATATCCCCCATTCACCACCCCCCACCCCCTCCGCTTCCGTGGCTGCTCCTTGGCTATACTCCAATCAGTTTCATTTTCACACACAATTTTCTTGGCCATTTCTTTTTTTTTTTTGGGTACGCTTTGGCCGTTTATCTATTCGGAACTCTTTCACTTCCAATCCATCTCTCTCTCGCACTCTATCGGCCTCTCTCGCACTCTCCGCCCCTGTCTGTCTCTCTCTCTCTCTCTCTCTAGCGTTCTCCTGCTATCTCTGTCTCTCTCTAACGCTGGCTGTTTGGCCAAAGTGCAAAATGTTGTAAGTTAAATGGAAACAATAATGGGCTCGGTCCGGGAGCTTCGGCTTTGGGTTTGGGGCTTTGGCTTTGGCTTGGTCTGAGGCTGATGCTGCTGCTGCTGCTGAGGCTTTGGCTTCACTCCTTTTTATCCTTGCTGCTGGGAAGGACTCTTGAGGCAGGCACCACCGCACCGTACCGTACCGCACCGCACTGACGTCGCCTCTTGATTTCGATTATTGCCTTGCACTTTTCACACTTCATTCGGAGAGCTTTGTTCCTGCCAATCCGAGTGCTTAGTGCTCTCTGTCCCCACTCGCCTGTCTCCTGTCGCCAGTCCTCTGTCGGCTCTCTCTCCTTTGACAGATGAATTACTTGCCGCGATGGCAGTCTGTAATCGCACTCACCTGGACGGCCACCAGTGGGGCTTCGCCTAAGGCCAGTCGGCATGGGGCATATTTTAATTAAATCCATTCCAAATGGGTCTCCCCCGGACCCCCGGGCCCCAGCAAGTCCTCTGCAGCAATGCAAAACTTTTGCGCAGCGACGCTAAAAAGTAGGCTCTGCAATTGCAATCCAGAAGCCAGATCCAGAACCAGAACCAGGACCAGAGCGAGGACCTGAGCCAGAGCCAGAGCCACAGCTAGAACCATAAGACATGAGCCACTAAAACCGTCCCATAGCAACGCCAACCACAGCAGAAGAACAGAACACAGCAGTGGAAGCCGAAGCCAAGCAAAGAAATAGTTTGGTCCAAAACTATTTGCCAGGCCGCTATTTTCATATGCAGCACAAGCAGCAGCAGCAGCGGAGGCAGCAGCGGAGGCAGCATCGTGGCAAGTTGTGCCATAATTTTATGCCACAGCAGAGAAAACTTGTGCGGTTTGTGCAGCGCAGCGTCTCCCTGCCACGCCCCCCCTCCAGCTGCCAGCCACGCCTAATAATAAGAAATTAGAACTTACGACAGCCACTAAGACTGTCCACAACAGCAGCAGCAGAAGCAGCAACATCCAGAGGAGTCAGAGGAGCCAAGAAGGAGGCAGGCCAGGCCAGGCGAGGCAAGGACTATAATCGTCTTGTAGTTGCCCGGGTAAGGAACTTTAAGCTAACCACAAAATGTCCTGCCAAGTGGGGATACCACCACGGGGGCATCCAAGGGGATGCCAAGGAGAAGGAGATGGGAAAAGGAGAAGTAGTAGTAGAAGGAGAAGGACTCTGGCAAGTGCAAATGGAATCGTGAGTTGAGTTTCTACGGTCTTAGCACCTGAACGCGGAATGGGAACGGAAGTGGAACCATGACCAAAGCCAGACGAAGAAGCCCGATGACAATAAACGCAATGCCAGGAAGGGAATCTTACGGGTATTATGTGCTCCGTATCTGATCTTTGGGCGGCTAGGACAAGCACGGATATCCATGCAGGAGAGCTGTTTCATATTCGATCTGTTTCATTTCATTGTGTTTCAATTTCATGCTAAAAATACGTTTCATTTCAGGGTTTCATTCGTAATGATAACTTATACATATATAAGATCCAATACAAATCATTTTTTTCGTATTTCTTTACTGGTTTTCACATAAAAGAATTCGTAGTTTTCTTCTTGGATTCTCTGTGCTGTTTGCATTGTTTCATTCAATTGATTTCATCAATTTCCAAAGCTCTTCCTCTTTGGTTTGCTTTGTTCCATTCCATTGAGTCCACGTCCAGAGATTTTCAAAGCCTTTCCAGTGTCCTCTTTCTCTGTTAGGGCATCAACTCTTCCGCATTTCCTTGTTGCTTTGATGCCAGCTTCATTTCATCTTCTTCCTGGTGTTTTCCTATTGAGGGGGCACTGCCACCACTGCCGCCACCACCACCACCACCACGAACACCACTCTGCCACTCTGCCACTCTTTCACCCATTTCTGTACTACCCATCCAGAGGCTATTCCCGCAGCGACATCGTCCTCGCTTCTCAGATGCTGTGAAGTGAGCGCAGCGCATTATTTAGGATTTACCTTTATGTTGTTGTCATCGTGGATGTTGCTGCCTGCCTGCCTGCCGCTGCTGCCTGCCACTGCTGCCTGCTTGCCTGCTGGTGGCTCCTTTTGCTGGCGTGTTGCAACGAAGCTGAGGTTCTGCCTCCTCCGTCCTTGCTGTAGTGGGTCGTTTATAAAGGTGGAGCTTCGGTGCTCCGGAGCTCTCACTATCCTCGCCCCTGCTCCTTGTGGCTGCTGTGGATGTTGTCGTCTCGTGCTCATGATGCTGGGTGATGAGAAAATGCGAGGCTCGTGTGACATTTTCATTATCGTTGTGGGATATGCGCTTTTCTGTGGCCAGCCTTCGACCTCGGCTCACCCACGCCCACGCTCACGCCCACGACCTACCGTCCACCCGCCTGCTGGCATCCCCACCACCCTCTCTCTCTCCCTCTCTCTCTTTCTGTCTCGCTCTTTCTCTGTGGGCTTCTGGGCTTGTGGCAGCAACAGGAGGAGATAAGGTTACAAAATTATTAGTTGGGATTTACAATGCTCCAGTTTTAGTGGCCAACTGTGTGCGGGGCAGACGGCCGGGGGTGTAGCTGTGTGGCATATCAGGCAATCAGCTGACTTTGTGGCCCAAGGAGAGGACCCACTGTTACACGGTTGCATGCCACATCTGCCCGATATGGCTTTTGCCATATATTACGCCCTGGAATACTCTCTTTTCGCCATCATACTTATAAATTAACCAAACAAGGGCCATGGACCAATTGGACATGTTCGGATTGTGTAGATGTGCAAAAACCTTGCCACAGGGAACAGCTTAGTGCAGCTTAAAGCTGCATCCGCATCCGCAAGTAGCAGATCCGTCCTTTGAGGCCATCGATTACCCATTTCCGCTCCAACCTTGCAGCCATGCAGCCATTCTGCCATGCATCTCTGGCCAATTCAATAATCGAAAGCAGCTCCTCCAGTTCTCAATTTCTCCTCTCCAAATTGCCATCAATTTATCAGCTCTCTCTCTCTCTCTCTCTCTGCCTGCTCCGCTCTTCTCTCTTCCATTGTGTGCGTGTGTTTGTGTGTGTGTGCAATATTTTCCAGCAGAGAAACTTATAAGTTCAAAGATTAACACAATTTCGACAAATAATGAAAGCATAATGAAGGAGGAATGGTGGAGTGCTAAAGGGGGGAGTGTAGAGGCGGGGTGGGGGACAGCAGCATCCGCTAAGGAAGTGAATCGCTCCAAATAGATGGAAAAGCCAAAGAGGCGAGGCACGGGGACGGTCGGTGGTGGTGCCAGCGATATTTTCCTTTATCATCATATAAATTCCATTTCTGCCTGATAAAGAGCATTGCCTGCAGGGAGGAACGAGGGGAGGGGTGTGTGTGTGTGTGCGGGCCAAGAGTGGAGAAAAATGCAAGCAGGAATTTGAAAATTTTCAATTACGCGTGCAATGAAAATTACGAAAACCCACAAAAGTCATTTTTCTTCGATCGATTCTTTTTTTTCTTTTGCTTTTCTTTTTGCTTTTTTCTTGCGTTGCCGCTGCCGCTGCCACTGCCGCTCCCTTGCCGCAGCGATTGTCCTCAAAAGAATCGGAGGCCAACAATGCCAGGACAGAGCCGAGCAGAGCCAAGCAGAGTCCTTGCCACATCTCCCCCACAAAGGTGAAATGGCGCTAAAGTTGAGGTCCTGCGCGGGGGAATTGGCGATAGCAATGGCGAAGGTAATGGCAGCAGGGGTGGGGGGATGAAAAGTTGCCTCCTCCACGGGCTGCGAAAAGTAGAAAAAGCAATTTCGAAATCCCAAAGAAATTGCAAAATTCCATGCGGCAGCGGCAGCGTCGACGGCGGCGGTTCGGTTTGGTTCGGTTCGGTTCAGCGACAAAGGATGCGCCCAGGACATATCCACAGCCTTGTGGCGACAGCTGATAGCGGCCGCCACGGGCCTCTCCTGCTGCACACCTGCACCATGCAACCTGCACCCTGCAATTGTCTGTTTGCCTCTCTCTGTCGCTCGCTGTTCATTCAGGCCCGCCTCAATCTGCTGATGGTCACATAAGTAAGGTTAACTAAGCAGCGAGCACAAGGGTTAACATGCTCCAATGTTGTCCTGTGCCACACCACACTGCCACAATGCTGACAGCAAGCCCCAGGGATATAGCGACTGGGGCACAGTGGAGCACAGTGGGGCAATCGAAGGATCAGCCTTGGCAGTCTTGTGCCTGGCTCTCATTTGGTTGCCACAACCACTGTGCTACCGTGCCCCATTGTTTGTGTTGACATTTGCCAGCTTGGCTGTGGCTGTGGCTTTGGCTTTGCCTTTGCGGGAGGGGAGAATGTGGGGGAGGATAGTCCGCGCGTATCCTCCTACGCTGCACTTCACTAGATGCTGCTGCTGCTGCTGCTGATGCAGGAGAAGCCTCAGCTTCATCCTGCGTGTTCGAGGCTTATGTCACCTGGCCTGCGACGGGCCTGGACTGGGACTGGGATTGGGCACCACGACTAGGACCAGAGCCAGAACCAGGGCCAGGACACCACAAAGAAAGAACTTCATCTTGTGCATCTTGCCCTTCATCTGCCCCGTGCACCCTTGCTGCTTTTCGCTGCTTTTCCCCCCCCAACCCGCAACTTCTTTTATTCCTCTAGCTGACATAATATTTTCATTTTCCTTGGCGATGGCTGGAAAACACTTTTCATTATTTGGTTTTTCCTTCCTTCATATTTCACATTTTTGTTTGAGCAGTGGGCGGCAGTAAGGCGGGGGGTGGCAGTGGCAGTGGGGTGACGGTGTCTTTGGAGAGCTTTCGCTGATGAGATTGTTGGTGTTGTCTTAAGGTGACTTTCCCGGGGATCCACTTGAGACTCTTGCAGGATGCAGCAGTGACATCGCCCCACCTCAAAGATTATCAAAAGTTTATGATAGCGTAAGGGATACTTTTGGGTTGAGCAGAAGCAGAGCAGAAGCAGCAGCAGGAGGATGGGGGTGGAGGTGGTGGGGATGATGACTCACTTTGGCATCAATGTACGTGGATTTCCACTTGCTGCAAGATGAGTTCTAAATATAAACCATTGATTCAGGCATAAACAATCCGCAGAACCGCAGAAATATCGAAAATGTATTTGGCAATTTCCTCTGAATAAACAAAAGGTGAAAATTTGCGTCAATCGAGTGTTTACAGTGTCTGAAATAAGTATCCCTCTATGGATTACTAAATGAAAATGCTTCAAAAGAGGGCGATAAACCCAACTGGGGAGTGGGAAGGGGGCAGGGGAGAGGCCACACAACAGTCGTCGGAGGTGGACATGCCTGGAATGCCACATAAACAAAAAAAAACTGGACTTACAGCGGCCCCCCACCCCGTTGTAAGTCCACTGTCTAACCACAACAAGGGGCACGGCCTGTGTCTCTCTCTCTCTCTCTGCCTCTGTCCGTCTCTTTTACCCCGCCTGTTGCAGTCTCAAAACTGGCTACGATTAAATCTTTCAACGCCTTGGAACTGAGTCATTGGACTCGCCGCAGCAGCAGCTGCTGTGGCAGCCACAACAGCAACAGCAACAAAAGGTTCATATTCAAATTTGTAGAACGTGCAACGAATTCGAAAATGAAAATGAGTAAACACGCAAAAAAAAAACCAAAAAGAATGCCAGAGTCGAGTGGCTCGACATGCAGATACCTTTCGGTAAACAGATGTATCCGTATCTGTATCCAAAAACGGAACACACTCGAGTCTCAATGAAGAACTACAGGGTATAGCAGCCTCCCCGATGAATGCAATGGGCCAATGGGCAATTGTTTTAACTGTCTTCCCGTATAGTGAATGGTGGGGGGGGTCAAGCGGTGTGTGTTGTCGGCTTAGTCATAATTTCCATTCGAACAATGGAAATGTCTCTTATTGGAACTGCAGCCGGAGCAAAGACGAAGTCTGTCTCTCCAAATGACCTGCCAACCAAATTGATAACCTTCCCCAAGGCAGAGACAGCGGCAGAGACAGAGACAGAGAAAGAGACTGAGAAACAGAGAGACAAAGAGACTGAAGCTGGCGACAACTTCTCTCAGTCGTCGCACAGAGATAACCTTTTGAGTTTCCCCCCTCTGTATTCGCTGATTGTGGTCATTCCATTCCAAAGAGGAGAGGGCGAGGGCGATGGCGAGGGTGATGGCGAGGGGCAAGTAGTTTTTCCACATAAAACCCAAAAACTGTACTGATAATTCAACCATATACTCGTCGAACTTGAGCTTTTATTTCTTAGTGTTTTAATTTTTACGATTTTTCTAGCTGTGCTTTTTAGTGATCGTTAAAAAAAGAATCCCCCGAACGATGGACGATGAGGAGAACAAAGTGCATTCGGTTTTATGGGGGGACATTCTACTTACGGGGATAAATTCCACTTAAATATTATACCATCCATAACGAGCTGTTTAGCGATGATTAAGCCTGGACTTTGGCTCTTGCTATACGATAAGTTTATAGGTAACCGACCCCGACCCTCCCTTCCCCCCTCGCAATCGGTATCGAATTGTTATTGGCGTCATTTATGGATCGCTTCTTTGTTCTCGAAAAAGTCGTTTTGTAATCATTCAATTTGAATGCACCCAAAAGCGGGGCGACTCCAGAATCCAGATCAATATATTACCATATATGTACACATGTTGGGGATAGTTCTGCTGTGGAGAGAGAGACACAACTAGAGTAGAGAGCTGAGTGGGGCCGGCCGGTTGGCCATTGAAGGCGTTTTCCATTGACCATTTATTTGCATTGCAAATTGCATGCTGCTTGCCGCATGCTGCACGTTGTGCCCGCCGCTTGCTGCATATAAGGTAAATTTCCAAATGGACCAACTCGTAAATTTCGCCATACGAGGGCCTGGACAATGGAGTCGAACAATTGATATACCAATTACACCCAAAAGCAGTCCGCCCATCCCCCCGCCCAAAAACCAGACTCAGTCGCAGTCGCAGGAAAACGCCAACACACGCAGCAGCTGCCCACGTTCCAGCCTCCTCTGCTCTGCTCTCCTCTCTCGCTGATACGAGTGCCAATCGCACGGATCAAATCTCTGTTGGGAAATTAGCAACATTAGAAGGTGGCTGACTGGCCGAATGGCTGGCTGGCTGGCTCAAGAAAAACCACAAGCCTTGGTAGATCGGTGAGCGGTGACCACGCAAGGGTCAAGTCGAGTGTGAAGCACTGGACAGCACTGCAATTGGAATTGGAAACCAGAATGGGAACACTACTAAAGCCAGTACCAGTGCCAGTGCCACAGCACACTGTGGCTATCTTTGGGCTCCCCCTCTCTAGGGAAAACCTCGATAATGTTGACTAGTGCCCTGGCAGCGGTGGGGGGAGACCGAATGAAACCCAAATAAATAAATATTATTGCCAAGTTAGAGGCTCAGAGGCTTTCTGGCCAAATGCCAGCGAACCCGCGTGGTCGTGGCCATATCGCTGGCCGATCTGCGCTGCAGTTGCTTTTGCTATGGCTATGGCTTTTGCTGTTGCAGCAGCAGCGCCTCTCCCCCGCTGCGCATGCGCGCGCGGGGCCAAGGGATGGGGAAGGAAGAGCCGATTTCATTGCCGCGATATGGGCAGTCGGGGTCCACCCGGATCCGCTGTTCGCTCTCATCAACGGTCCGCGTAATGAGCCATTATTGCTTCGATGCGGCCTTTATTGCCATCGTCATCATAGCAGTCATCGCAGTCTTGGCCATCGCCAGAGCCAGAGCCAGAGCCCCACAGCTGCAAACGTTGCCCCGATGCCCGTCCGCCAGAGTCTTGGCCTGGCATTTTGGCCATATTTGTCGCCTGTGTGGCATTCGCTCCGCTCGTCGCTGTTGGCTGTTGGCTGTTTGCTGCTGACTGCTTGCTGCTTGCTGCCGACTGTTGGCTGCATTTTCTGTTTGTTGCCAAACTTAGGCTCAGGTTTCCTGCCCCTTTGGTGCGTGAGGCAGGCATTAATTGGCATATGGCTAACATGACAGCCGTAATAACTGTTTATGGCTCTGTTGCTCAACTCTCTCTCGCTCTCTATTGCCATACCAACTCTCCAGAGTCTCCATTTCCACTACAAAACCATTTGATGGACAAGATATAGCCAAGAATTGGGGTTAAACTCATAAGGCAAAGCATATGCCACAGTTGTACCCAAACGCCCTGAAGATTTTCATATTTCAACAGATATTCGATGCAAGCTAACGAAGCTAGTGAGCCA
Organism: Drosophila azteca; assembly: GCA_005876895.1. Taxonomy (NCBI): domain Eukaryota; kingdom Metazoa; phylum Arthropoda; class Insecta; order Diptera; family Drosophilidae; genus Drosophila; species Drosophila azteca. Next base: position 553,385 of record VCKU01000073.1, read on the forward strand.
GGGGTTGGCCACACAAGTGAAGCGATGAACAAGTCCTAGTACATTATTATATCTTAACTATTTGTACAGAATACAATATGCAGATCACTTTTTTACCATTAATCTGACATTCTTTAATTTAAATAAATATATTTTATATTCAAATTAAATATAATAAAATATTTCCTAACAAAATTGATTTAAGAGCTGTTGTAAAAGAGGCTTAAAAATATTTATGTTCAAAATTTAGACGCAAATGTGCGGCTGTTTTTTTCTCACACTGTACTAATGACATTTCTTCCCACCCTTCTTCTGCTTTCAGGTGAGTCTCAACAGCGAAAAGAGTGTCAGCCAGAAGAATTGCCATTGAAATGGGTTTGTTATTAAGCAAATGTGATATTCTATCCGCCACATTTCCCGGTGCTTCCCAGCCAGAACGTACATACATATTTTCTGGGTCAATTTTCACTTCATTAGAGGCAGCGGCTGGCTTACGATTACGACTCACAGCAAAGGCCATCAGCCACACAAATTTGTAATAGTTTTTTGATGGATTTTTACATTTTTCTTTACCCCCCAATCCCCCCGCCCTTCACCCCGATTACTCTTCTGCTGCGCTATCGCGCAATGAGCATGAGCAATGCTCTCATGGTGAATGCTGTAAAATAAATCGTAAAGAAACAATCACCAATCCCCCTCCCAGTTCTCTTCCCAGTTGCATTCCGCTGCGGACTATTCTCTCTCTCTCTGTCTCTCTTTCTTTGTTGATCTTATCTGCTTAAATTCTGTTGTTTTTCCCCTTCTATCCGTCCCCCCCCAAAGCTCACACAAGAATTATGTATATTGAATGAGAGGAGCGATAATATCAACGAATATTAGAGGAGTAGCTTTGTGGCAATTAAAGCCCAGGCCCGGGCATTTGTCAATAGATTGCGGGAAAAACAAAACAGAAAGAAAAAAAACTATCCGTGTCTCGACCCAAAAAGCTGACCCAAACCCAAACGGTTGGCCCCAAAGACCGGGGACCCCAGGCTCGGGGTACTGGATCCCAGGCAAAACAAATGATATTTATCGATATCGGTTGGCATGCCATTGTCTTAGCTTTGCCTCTCTTTCTCTCCCCCTCTCTCTCGCTCTATCTCTCTCTCTGTCTGTCTCTGTTTCTCAAGGGTTTGAGGAGAGGTCTGCTGTGAGGCGGCGGCTGCTTGTTAACCGAAATGCGTCAAATGACAAATGATTTAAAATTTATTATCGCTGTGGCTTTGTTTTGCTGTTGTTTCGTTTGCTTCGGACCCTGGCTTACTGTACCTCACTCCCCCCCACAGTACCCCACCCTCAGTGAAAGTGAAAATCTCGTTTTTACTTTTGTCGCGGTCCCTCAATGATTAATCACAGGGAATTGAGCTGGCGAAAGGAACTGCTGATATTATTTCGAATTTCAACTGTTTTTCAATTCGAACCATTTCCGATGGTAATCCCAGCTATTTCCATATGATTTCCCCTCTATAATTATCCGATAAACACACGCACACACACACATATATAGGTATATATGTACATATGTATATTTTGGATCAATTTGCTCTTTTGGCGTTGGCTGCCGTTGTCGATTTCCGCGTGTTCGATAAACAGCAACAAAAAAAAAAAGGTGGAAAAAAAAGAAAAGGAAAATTATAATCATTTACAATTCGTTGACTTTGGCAATGCGCAAATTTGCCATTTGGCATCGGTGTGTTCTGGCCAAACAGCCAGCCAGGCCGAAAAGCAAATAAACAGTTACGCACTCGCGCACACATTAAACTATCAAAATAAACAGTTATGTGCTGCGGCGGGGGGAGGGCGGGGGCGTGGCACATTCGCATATTAATCAAGCGCATAATTTTGGGGATGCTGCTGCTGCACCACCCCCCTGGGTGGGTGCCAAATGTCCATCCGTACGCTACGCATCCGAACAACGTGAATAACGAGCGATAAAAACTTGGCAAATATAAAATGCAAACAACATTCAAACAGTTAGTACAGAGAAGGAGTGTGGTGGGGAAGGGGGTAGGTCTGAGGGGTGGGGGTGGTGCCACTCTGTAATGGCTGTTAGTCATCGACATATTCGACAGTTGTTGCCTTGTTGCCGGTTAACCGATGAAGAGCCATTTTCGGAGAGAGCGCACGGACCCAAAAATTGTTGCGGCTACCAGGCCACAGAACGGGCTAGAGATGGGGGCACGCAGTGGACACGCAGGATGCGACAGGATGCGACAGAACTCGACAGTACCAGCCCATTAGATAGTGGGACAATGCCAACCAGAAAACACAGAAATATTTTAATTAAATAAATTTAAATGAAATTAAATTAAATTCACTTCGACTGGAACAAAATGGTTTTAAAATTTATTTTATTTATTATTATTTAAAACAGGTTAAGTTAACACATAAAACATAATAACATAATATTATAAATTAATAAATATATAAACAAAAAAATATATAAATTAAATTCAAAAGAATGCAGTTAGAAACTAAATTAAACAGATTTATGAAAATATTTATTTTATAGATGAAATTAAATTATTCGATTTTTTACTTTTATTTTAATTTTATTATACATTAATGTGAAAAATATAGGTGCCAATAAATACGTAAATTTTAGGTGTAAATAATACAATTTTAGGTGATTTTTTTTGGCTGGTTTTAGTAAAAAATAAAAGTACAAAAATAGGAATAAAAATAGTTAAGAAAATGAATATCAAGAATAGAATTAGTGACACTAAAAATGCCATAAAAATCTACGAATATCCCCCATAATCCACACTTTTTGTAGCAGAAGGACATGCAGGACAATCTTGAAATCTAGGACATAGGCAAAACTGAAATATTGAAGACCCTTGCCTTGCAGATAGTTGAGAAATCCTTTGAAAGCCATCAGTTGGAAGTACATAAAAATCATCGAAAATTCTAGCCTTCGTCACGCCTCGTGTCACGTTACCATCTTTAGTCCACACACTCACACACCGCACACTCAGGCACACACACACACAGGCACACACTCTCCTACACACTCTCTCTACACCGCACCCACACACAGAGTTGTATTTGCATTTTGGCGGCTGGTGTTTATTTTCGAGTTGATTTTGAAGTGAACAGTTTGCTTAATTCACGATGCACATTGGCACGTCCTTCCCCCACCACCACCCTCCCCACACACCCTCCGCAACTCCGCATCGAATGCAAAGCAAATGCAGAATTACGCATACGCAACGTTGCCAAGGTTTGCGGCTGGCCACAGAGCCCTAGTACTACAACTCTCTCCCTTTTCTATGTCCAATAATTTCAATAAATGCCACACATACACACACACACACAGACACTGAGAGAGGAAAAGCCTGCCCCAGTGCCGCTGCCTCGTTCCCCGTCCCCCCCATGAGCGTGAGGGTGAGGGTCGTCGGGGACTGGGACTGGAGCTCTTCAGCGTTAAATTGGAAGCACTTTAGATTCACATTCAATTAATTAATTTAAGCAAATTGTTTGCTTCAAATTAATTGAATTTGCATTTAATTTGCGCTCACGAGAGACGCCCCCGACTGGTGGCAGCAACAGCAGCAACGGCAGCAGCAGCAGGAACAACAATGCAAACGGGGCAAGAGTCTCGCTTCCATCTGTCAGTTTGTCAGTTGCTCAGTTTTCCCCGAGTTTCCTCGAGTTCAGCACACCACCTCCCCTTCCCCCTCGTGCCACCAGTTAAGGCCTACTCTGGCGGTATCCCTTTGAGCCTGTGCCGCCCCCCCCGCACAGCCTCCAATTGATGGCCAATTTGCACTGCCCCACTCTCTCTCTCTCTCTCTATCTTTGGCTCATCAACGTTAAATTTATTAACTAACTTCACTTGTGTGCGTGTGTATATACGTGTGTGTGTGTGTGCTTGTGTGTTTAACAGCAAACAATGCAGACATTCTCCAGAGAATTGTCCAAAGCTTTTCCGCTCTAAATGGCCAAGTTTTCGTCGTAATATAATGTGGGTAGTGTATAGAGAGGGGTAGGGGCGGGAGCAGGGGGGGGGCTGGGTCTTGTAATGAATTAACAATATAATGGAAATCTCACTTTAAATATTTATCAACGTGTGTGTAATTTGGCACATGAATAATGCAGAATTCTGCAAATTCCAATGAAAACTATTTATGTGCATTGCTGGTAAATATCTGGACACAACACACACTCTGTGGGGGGGGGGCACTCACTTGGGTGATGGCCACACTTTGACGCAGCATTCCTTGGGCACAGATCCTTGGCAGGCAATAGACAGTGCCTGCGAAATGCTGGCAGCAGCAGCAGCGACTGATTGAAAGGCGTTGAAAAGACTGAAACTGAAACCGAAAATTGCATTTTTGTTTTTTGAATGGAAAGTGTAAATATCGCTGGGAATTGCATCAGGAAAACGAGTGAGGTGAGAGAGAGTGAGAAAATCCCGAGAAAAGTCAATCGACACGACCTGCCCGCGCGACCCTCGCGACCCATGACCAACAGGTTATAATAATTATAATTATAATGCCGGCATACAATAATTATTATACGCTTTAAGCCAATTACGGACTTGGTAGCTGTCGCTGGCAAAAACTGCAGGGAGGAGGGGTGGGGGCGGGGCGGGGCTGGGCTCGGGCCAAGTGGAGAATAATTTGCGCTTTTCACACTAATTAAATGCGAATGAGGGACAAAGCGAGCGAGCGAGCGAGAGAGACAGCGACAGACTGCATGACAAATGAATTGCATTGCATTTCAAGCAGAGACAGAGACAGAGACAGCGACAGAGAGAGAGAGACAGAGAAACAGCGACAACGACAAGAGACAAGAGATAGATGAATTAAAGTCGCGCTGCGGAAAAATGATTAAAAATGTAAATTTTAATTCAATTTCGTTTGTGAAAAACACGAAAAGAAGCGCCAGCAAATAAAACTAGTAGCTGTAAAGTGGTTTATTGTGAGCCAGGACGCAGGACACGCAGGGACACGCAGGGAGCAGCAGCAGCGGAGGACGCGACAAACTTTGCCGCGAGGCAAGGCGTCAAGACAAAGATACAGAAGACACAGCAAAAGAATGACAGCAAGGAGCCGGATAAGGACCAGGACCAGCAGCAGGAGCAGGAGCAGCCCCAGAACACGCTGATAAAGTAGCTTGCCAGAGGGCCAACAAAACAGAGAGCCACAGCCAGAGAGCGAAAGAGAGAGAGAGAGAGCGGGAGAGACAGGCGGTTGAGTTGAGAAAAAATCTCAAGAAGAGACAAATCGAATTTTCTCATGGTTATAGGAAAAGCAAAAACAAGCTCCCCAAGAGTTGTTCAAATTGAGGGGCGGCGACGGCAGCGGCAGCCACCACGAAGCTGGAAACGCCCTAATATGGTAATTATCAGAGGGTCTTAAATCAAACTCATGATATCCATATAGAATGGTTCTCAGAGTTAAACCAAAGAACAGAAATCCTAGCACTGGTTAAAAAGTATAGAAACTGGACTCTCTCTCCTCCAAAACCCTATTGGTAGTTCCTTGAAATCTCCACTCATTTTTCATATCGTTAAGTAAATATTTTTCAAGTTTTTACATGCAAAAATAGCAACAATTTTTAATATTTGGCTGATTAAAGTCGGCTTTAGTCATGGGAACCTTCATAAAATTGTTTCAAAACTATAGAAACGAATGAGAAATTTCTATATCTCAAGTGATATCCGATACGTATCGACCTGGCAGAACCCCCTCTGCACTCTTATCATCCATTTTGGAATCGAAATTCTGTAATTTAGGGATGCTGAAAATGTAAAATCTACTTTTAAAAGGTATAACCTTTTGATTGATTGGAAAACTATATTGAAAACAAATCGTATACCCAAATGATTTATGGAAAGGCTAAAGAGTATGACTGTACCAGACTGTAGAGCACGAATATGATATTCCTTAAAGAGTAGGTCCTTTGGGTTGGACTCTTTGGCTCAAAACTGAATCGATTTGCCCCCAAGATAATGCCAAAATATTTACAGACATTTATTTGCAGACTTCCTCCAAAAGGCTTCCAAATTATAGAAATTAAACGAAAAAACACGCAAATATTTCCAACTAAAAACGAGTAGTTTTTATTGTATAATTTTTTTAATTGTATATTAATATACATATAATATACATATATAATATACATATATAATATACATATAATATAATATATTTATATATTTTTATTATAATATTTTTATAATTTTATATTATTTTATTATTAAAACTAAATTGAAGAAACTAGGAAATAGTATAAAAATGAATTATGTAAAACAAGCCTTTGGCTATCTTAATATAATTAATTTATGATGTTATTATTATTATATTGTTATTAATTTATTATCATTGTAATTATTATATTTTTATAAACACATTCTAATTTTTATTTAATTTAATTATAATTTTTTATGGACCAAATAAAGTAAAGTAAAGTAGAACACCGAATCACACGAATCGATGATCTAATACTCGGAGTTTTCTCCTGCCAGAGAGCATTCAGAGGTCGCCAAAGGTTGTACAAATATATGGGAGGATACGATGGTAAACGAAGGACGAGTCGTGGCTGGTCGGGGCGTCAAGACTGTGTGTGTGTGTGTGTGTGAAAATAATGCAATTTGATGATGCAGTCAGCTCTGCAGCAATTTTAATAAATATTTAATTAGGCCGCATCTTGTTGCCCCACTGCCACATGTCGTCCTCCCTCCGCTGGCTCCGTGCCCTGGCAGGCTGCATGCTGCAGGCAGCAGGCACTGTGCCACCCCTTGGAGCACTATTTTTTTATGCATTCATTCCCTCGTTTAAAGTACATTTGCACGGAAATCAAATGCTAATTGGTTTAAGCGGATTGCAGGGTTCAAAGTTCTACCTGACAATAAATTATCATGGCCTCTAGAGTGGATCCCAGAGAGAGAGAGGGAGAGGGAGAGAGGGAGAGAGCGATGGATCCTGCCTTTAGTTTGGACTTATGGGGGATGGGGGTGTGTGTGGGTGGACGGGGTTTGGGGGTTTGCTGGATAATGAGCTCCCCGTTTATGTGATTTCCGAATGGGTTTCGCCCAAAACCCTCCCCCCTGCTTCTCCCTTCCTTGTGCGGTTTCCTAGGGAATTGGCTGGGCAACGGATTTGGCCTTTGACCTTTTTTCTTTGGCCAAGGCAAACATAAAGCAGCTAAAAGGTTATAGCCAGCCCCCCCAGCACCCCCGCCACGTTTCGCTCTCCTGCTTAGTGAAATGAATCTGCAATTCTATTCCATTTTGTGAGCAAAGAGAGAGGGAGAGCGGGCTCCATTTTTATCCCGTTACTTTTCGTTTTTTTTTTTGTGTGTCCTTCCTCGCTGTGCATTTTCCTTTTTCCTGCGAAAACCCTGGATGGAAGATGATGATGGCAGGTGTGGACTTAATGCGAGTTAGCTGTGGAATGGAGTCGTCCTCGAGGAGTGGGAGGCGGTGGAGAGGTTGCTGTTGCTCCTTTTGCCATCAGCGACGGACGGCTGCCAAACACTTTCATCTTTCGCTAGCAGCAGCGGCAGCGGCAGCAGCAGCAGTTGAGGGAAAACGGAAGTCGAAGGATGAACCCGTCGTTCGTCCTGGGATTGTAACAGATCCCACAGCGAATGCAAATAGCTTGCAACTCCACAAGGAGCAAGGAGCAAGGAGCACGGAGGGAAGTGGAAAAAAAGTGTGTGGCCAGGCGGCTGCGGGTAATCAACAAACGTTTATGCTTGCCACAGCCACTGCCACAGTGCCACACTGCCACTGCCACCGTTCTGTTCCGTTGCGTTGCCTCGCTGATGAACTTGTTGATGATCGCGCGGTTGGTCATTTGTCTCCCTGCAAAAGTCCGGAATATACTTTTGATGCATGTGGCATCATCATCATCCACCCCCTACCCCCTGCCCTGCTTGGATTTGCATAAATATTTGCTACCATTTCACTCGCTCTTCTATCTCTTTCTCTTTGGCGCTGTGCATCTTATGCTAATGGAAAAGTCGAATGACAAACAACAAGCTGACGGACGGACGGACGGGAGGACGGAGGGACTGGCGGGCGGGCGGGAAAGTGAAAATTGAGTTTGGCAAAGAGCGAAATAAACAAATTAAATTATAATTAGTGAACAAAAGCAAAAGGACGACAACACAGCGGGCAAGCACAAAGCACAGAAGGAGAACAGAGAGCAGAGAACAGACGGAGAACCAAAGGACAAAACAAAGGCAGATGACAGATGAGAAAACGCTTGAAAGCCAAATGAAAATTGAAATGAAAATGGAAATTCCGAGTGAGGTCTTTCAGTCAGAGGATTTCTTAGATGATTGCTGCCACCCCCCAACCCTCCCCAAGCTCCTCCAAGAGTCAAGTGCAGTTGGCAATCCCTTCACGGAGATCTCTCAATCCATCCCCCACCCACAACCATCCCAAACCGATTGCTTATCACCTTTGTGGCCTCTGACAGACAGACACATTCGTTAGGAATGTCCTTCGTGCAAAAACCCCGTTTTATAGTTGACAAAATATGCAGCTGTATGTCGTTAACCCACACACACACATGCACACACATCCTGCCACTACGAAATATTTGCCATGATTCGATTGTGTAGACTCTCAACCCCAACCCCCAACCCACAACCCCCTACCCTCTCTCGGCAGGCACTCAATTGAGTTTAGGTTTGGCGCTCGACGCTCGACGCTCGCTCTCTCTGCATTGCTGGTTATTATTATTTCTGATATATGCGGTCTTACTCTGCGGTTGTCACTCACCCACACCATGGCACACCCCCAGACCATGGCACACCCCCAGACCATGGCATACCCCCAGACTATGCCACACCACATACCACACACACACACACTGGAGGCGGACTAGGACCTGGAGTACAGATACTCCTCCTGCTTCAGCTGCTCCTCCTGTGGTCTTTCTCCTCTCCTTCGGCTGTGTCGTCGTGTCATGGTTACATGCAAATGAAGCGTGAGGTTTCCGAAAGGTGTTGAAAATGAGGATTCTTTGGCATTGAACTGAAACGTCTCCACCACCACCTCCTGCCGCTGCTCCTCCTGCACCGCATCCTTGGCATCTGCATAATTCTATGCCCAAAAAAAAAAAATGGAACATTTTCATGCCATCTTTGGCTGACAGGCAAGCCAGGCTCTGGCTCTAGCTGTGGCTCTACTTTTCATACCTCCAATTGGTGCAACATGCTGTCGAAATTGTTTCGTAATTGCAATGTTGACAGGAGCAGCAGCGGCGGCAGTCCACGTGGCAGGTCCTTGGCAGTCAGACGCAGCTGCGATGAGGTGCCACAGAAAGAGGATCGGCGGCAGGTCTCAGACATTTACAGCGGGGGAAGGACATTAAGTTGGAATTTGGAAAGAAGAAAGTCTGGCTGGAATACATAGTAGATTTCCAAGGAAAAAGGCTTGGCTTGGCTTGGCTTGCAGTAGAACTTCCATGACTCATTCCACAGGGAGACAATCCCCATCCCCCGCCCTGTCTCTCTCTCTCTCTGTGTCTCTCTTTGGGAAATCTTCTGCCAAAACAGAACACGCCACAAAATTGCTCAAATGCAGCCAGACATTAACGTGTTTTCAAATTTTACGCAGCCAGCCAAACGGAGCGACAGTTTCCATTGCCCCGCAGCCAAGCCCCCAGGAAAAGCCACACATGTGTGTAATTTTCTTTACGACTTGTGGACGGAGAGACGGGGGGCAGGGACAGAATTGTGGGGCGGGCAAGGGGTAGGGGTAGGGGAGCAAAGTGTTGCCTGATAAACGATGTCTGCTCTTCAGAGTATGTCTCCCTCCCCCCGCCGCCACGCCCCCAGTTCAAGTCCGACTCCAACGAAGATGAGAGGACGACAACGACAACGACGACGACGACGTCTGTCGGAATGGAATGGAAAATTCAAATTTGAAAATATGGAAATGCCAGCAGCGACAGGGACAGGCTACAGCGAGGCAGCTGATGTGATGTGTGTGTGATGTGTGTGTGTGTGTGTGTTCCCCACCGCTCTCATTCATGCACCATTGAGAGTGCAGCAGCAGTGCAACGTTGAACCCCAAGTCGTACCCAAGTCGGCTGAGGTCGTAATTCGATTAACACCTTTCGGAGGTGGAGGCGGAGGCGGAGGCAACTATTGGCCTTTAATTGGAGAGTGGCGTCAATGATGGTTCCTGCAGCATCCACCGCCATCGCCACAGCCACCAGATGCTCCTCTTCCACCCTCCTTCCCTCTGGTAGGGGCGAGAGCCCCCGCGCCGCTTGTCTGCGGCTTATTAGGTGCGGAAATCTTTATTGATTGATGCATTGTTTGTTTTTGGCTTGTGGATGACTCTCTGACTCCGTTTCCAATTCCAATTCCGATTCCGACCGCCCGCATTGCCTGGCCAGAGAGAGAGAGCGAGAGAGAAGCTGCCACAAGGAGAGTGCTGGAATGGAGTGCCGTATAGTGGAGTGGAGTGCCAAGTGCTAAAGTACTTAGCCCACAGATCGTAACTCTTTCAATCAGACATCTCTCGTTGTCCTTGGGCCCCGGCGACACGTGTTTCCTCTGGGGTGTGGATTGTTCCCTCTTGCCCTCTTGGGATAGGGGCAGGCCTAGGACAAGAAAGAGATGCATATCCCAGGGGGATGGAAAAAAGCAAATACTGGGCAGAGATTTTCCTACTTTAAAGGGTTCCAAAGCAGAGTTGGACAGAGGAAAAATGGAACAACAAATCTGAGAAATATGGCGGAATTTCTGGCAGATCTGCGCCTAAAGAGTCCTACTTTTAGATTAGTAAAAAGTTTCCTCTGTGCGGAGGTTTTTCTGAGAAGAAATCGGGGAATATCTGAGAGATACAGAGAGATACTGAGATACCCAAAAGATACTCTAAATATATGTATATTAATGGACTTTTTTGACATAGTTACTGGCTTCATTCTTACTAGATTATAAAAAGATATTCCAAAGGGCATCTAAGGGTTGTCCTTGGATTCATATTTGGGGAGTATCTGAGAGATATCCCAATACCCTGAATGTATTTCTCTCTGCCACATCCCAGGGTAGAGTGCGAGTAGATGCCCTAGAAATATTAGATAATTACTGGCTTCAGTTATAAGATTTCATGACTACTTTTGGCTCTCAGAAAAGGTACAAAAATGATGGGAAGATATTTCCCCTTTCAAAGACCTATTTCTAGAGGAAAAATCCACCAGTTTGGCTGGGGAATTCGTAGTATTTTAGTGACCCTAGTTTTCCAAGGAAGGAAAGTACTGTGACTGCTTTGGAAAATTCAAATTCCAAGAATCTGAGATCTCTAAAATGTTATTTTAGTCCCGTAATTTGAAGGAGTTTAATTAAGAATTTTTTGTGAATAACTAAAGATGATTCATGAAGAATTCTATTTGGTTAAGGCAACTATATTAAATATCTTTAAATTAAAAATAAATGAAGTCTCTAGCATCATTGGTTTATGAGCTTGAGCGATAGAAAACGCATTAAGGGGGTGTCCTATTCAAGTATTGAGGAGTATTACAGAAGGAATAACGGCAGCGCTTTCAGAGTGATGTAGAAGGAAGGATTTATCCTAGATACTGAGTAAATATCAGCCAGATATTGGATATATTTCCAGGCCTTAAGGTTTCCACTTTAATTACCCAGTAAAATCCCACTCTCTCTCTCTGACACTCTGTCTCTCTCTCCTGCCTTTTGGAGCCAACTTCATTTCAAACCCCCCTCCCTGGCATGCAAATTGCATTTCCCATGCAAAAAGAAAAGAAACAGAGAAAGAGAGAGACAGAGAGAGAGACAGTGACAGAGAGAGAAAAGAAATCGCCTTTAATTAGTTCGCCTTTCGTTTAATGCAATCGCGAATAAAAAAAATGAAAAAAGGAGAAAAAAAATACATATTTTTAATTTAAAACGCGTAATTCAATATCTGAAGTAATTTTATTTACCGCCCCCCCTTTTACAATGGGCGTGGCATTGGGGTTGTGTGTGTGTGTGTGTGTGTGTGTGTGGCATAAAGTGCCCAGTGCTGGCAGTCATTGTCGGCCACTTGAAGCGTTGTCCTCCGCGTGTCCTGTTCGATTTTTATGCCCTGCCTCAAAGTTGAGTTCAGAATTTTTGCGTGCAGCATCAATCGATGCTGTACATAGTACATAAGTATATACATAGCCTATATAAAACGTATATACATACATATATATATGTACATTCATTCGATATGTGGATCATGGCTCTTACTGTTGGGTGCTTGGCTCTGTGTGTAAATTGAGGCAGGAAATGCCGTTCGAGGGTTCAAAGTTGATGATTTTCAGGTCAAGAGTTGGTGCTGGAACAGCAACCTGCCACTTGCCCACTTGCCATTTGCCACTTGTTGTTGCCACTACCACTGCTGCCGGTCAGTCGATGCTGCTGCCCCTGCCTCTGCTGCTGCCCCCGCTGCTGCTCCTCCTCTTTTTTTTTTGTTTGCTGGCATTCTTTTTTTTTATTTTTTGCTGCTGCTTTTAAGTGGCGATCAAATTTCTTGATTGAAGCTTCGAGTGCAAGACAACGTGCAGCTGTTTGTCCTTAAACAGGATACACAAAAACAGCGCAAGAGCGTAAGACAGAGACAGAGACAGAGAGAGAGAGAGAGAGAGACGGAGAGAGAGGATTGCAAAAGTAATTGCTAAAAATTGAAGCTGAAAATGCAACAAATGGCGGAAGTTGCCGTGGCCGGAATAGAAATTTGAGACTGCATCCCGGATGGGATGGGATGGCAGGGGGGGAAGTCCTTCAAAAGGACCCTGCAATGACCCAAAAAAGTTACAGAAGCCAAGCAGGCACACATATCCTTTGAAGTACTCCCATCAAAGCGATAGTTCCAGGAATTATCCAAGACAAAAAAGAAAAGTTACATTTTAGATATTTCCGAATTTAATATCTAAACTTATTCTAAAAAAAAACAAAGACTCGATATACAATTGCTATAATATCGTTCAATGTATCCCTAATGTGGAATCGATCGATATCTTCGATATTTTCTAATGCTAATCTAATCGATAAATTATATATTTAAGAATCTAATTCCAAAACATTATGCTTTAGCTATATCTATGGGATAGCTGTGTTTAGTATAGATTTTCGATCAGCTTTAATTGCCAATATTTTCGATAAAGAGTCCATCTTGTTTGATAACATTTCGATAACCACTCATATTCAAGATAATCGAAAAGGGAATGCAATTTATTCAAAAACATTTTCGATTACAAAAAATATAAAAATTATATCTAAATGCAATTCTTTTTACCCTTAGTGATCGTTCTATCGATATTCAAACTAATGTTAACCTAAAATGTTGAAATATCTGTTGGTAAATCATTGAAAACCCTACAATTTATAAACGCATCCGTTCGCTTATGGGACATTTATTATGAAAGCGAAGCCTTGTACCCTGATTGACTTACAGTAATGAGACACACTGTATCTCGTGGCAGCAACAAACCAAATCCAAATTTGTTTGACCTCTCCTCTCTCTCTCTCTCCATAATATGCAATATGTCAAATGCAAACCAGAGATTCTCTAGGTCTCTGTCGCCGTCTTGCTCTCTCTCTCTTTCTCGTGGTCTGGAAATGATTCTCAAACATTTTTGAGCACAACAGGAAATTGACTTTTCATCGACAGTCGAGAAAGTCAAGAAAACGTAGAAGATGAAGAGAAGTAGAGAAAGAGACGTCTGAAGGAGGCGGCGGCAGTGGGATTGGAATTGGTAGTGGGGGTTGGGGTTGGAAGTGGGGGTTGGTTGCCATAGACCATGTCCTATGCAAATACTTTCAGACTTCGAAAAAAAAAAGAAAGAAAGAAAACAAAATTTGCGTCATGCGGCGTTGCCACATTGCGGTAGTCGTCGAGAAATGACAATTTCTTCTGCTTCTTCTTCGGCTTCTTCTTTTGGTGAAAGCTGTCAAAAAAGCTTCAGCAACAACTTCCGTTACATGGCAGAGGTGTTTGGTCGGTGGGAGGGGGTCTGAGGGGGGAGGACAGAGGGCAGGATACGAGCGACCTGCGCTCAAAAGTTAAGCCATTAGCGAAATGTCCTTTACTTTGCTTCTAACGCAATTTTCTGCTTCTTTTCCTCGGCCAGGACCAGGACCAGTAGCAGGATCCTCTCATCCACCCATCAACCGCCCACTGACCATCCCCCTGTCCATTGTCTGTTGCTTCGTTTAGCCATGACGCGGGGTTGGGGGGAGTGGGGGGCGGGGTTTGGGCCAGGTTTGGACCTATCCTGGCTCTGAATGACAACTTCAGTGTCAGCATTTTCGGGACAAAACTTTTGTGCCTCCCCTCGCATGAGTTTTTTGTTCGGATGGATGGGTGGGCGGGGTGGGTGGGTGGCAGGGCAACTTTTCGCCAGCGCTAATGAAGTTGAAGGATATTTTTTCGCTCTGGGAACTTTCCATTGTCCTTATCCGATGTAATTAGCAAATGAAAAACTATTTTCCACTTCCATTACTTTCATTTCTGAAGGGATTCCAGTGGAATTACCAGACCCCACACTTCAGGAACTCTAAACAATCTGAAGATGATGAATATGAAAGATGAGTTCCCATTTTGGGAGTATCCAACTGCATTCCAAATATTATTTTCGAAAATATTTCAAGTTCTGATGAAATTACAGAGCAGCAACAGTGCTCTGTTAACCAAATAACACATCGGTTATGAGTGTTACAGCTCTTACTTTATCATTTAATGGTAGCTATAGCAGATATAGTGTTCAATGGGGATAATTTGGTAGGTTAATTGTATGCCTTTTTTTTATTTCCCCCTTTTATGATGTGTTTCCAGTGGAAGAACAGTTCACAGTTAATTCCAACAATTGCTCTGTTAACAGTCATCTTCCCCCTAACAGTGTCAATGTTAATGGCCTCTGGCATTGCTGTAATTCCCGTCATTGGCACTGTTATTACAGCACTGTATATTCGTCGCAGATAAATTTGAACGAAACTCGTTTGCAGAGCGCGTAACACGGGTAGCCGACTCTGGAGTTCAGTCGCTTAGATTAATTTCCCCTGCTGTTGCTGCTGCTGCTGCTGCCGCTGAAGGTTTTGGCCAACATATTGAACGCACTTTTTAACCTTCAAAACGCAACAGCGCAGCCGACAGACCTTCGTTCAGTTGTCGCTCTCTCTCTCCTCCGTGGGACCAACGGAACAGCGCTGCCGGCGCCGACAGCGACGACATGCGCAGAAATGACGTCGAGCGGTAGCAGTGGCAGAGACAGCAGCAGCGAAGCCGAAGCAGTTAAACGAAAGCACAGCATCGCATCCACATCCACAGCCACCCACGCCGACAACGACACTTGCGCTCTCTTCGCTCTTTGGCTGCTCTCAATTGAACGAAAGTCGAGCTCTCAGTTTTTATCTTTCGCTCTCTCGTCTCAAAATGTTGGATGTTATCGCAGGGGGTGTTAGATAAGGTAGCAGTACAGCTAAGCAAAATTCCTGTTTCACGCTGTATATTGTTACCACCTCGTTTTGCTAGCACACACTGCCGCCAACGACGCTCTCGCTCTCTCCTACGCTCCATTCCGATCACACTTACAGTTGTGCATGGTTTGCGCTCTCGCTCTCTCTCGGCTCGCTTCGTTTCTCTCTCTCGGTTCGCATCGTTTCCCCTCGTTCGTTCGACAAGCGTGAGCGTGTGGCCAACGAAAGAACCGTTTGAATCTCTCGGCTGAAAAAATCCCTTAACATTTGGCATCTAGAGTACAATTTCCCTTCCAGGAGAACAATTTCCCTCACCATTTGGCTTCGAGAGAACAATATCCCGTACGATTTGGCTTCAGGAGAAAATCTCCCATGCCATTCGTGGGACTTTTGAAAAATCTCATCTGAACATGTCGGAACATGTCGCAGAAAAAAAAAAACACTCGGACCGTTAACAACAGCACGCGCATTTTCTGAACCTTTTCATCGGAAAATACGGAAAATCTTCGCCGAGGCAGGTTCGTTGCGCGCGCTCCATCCGTTGTCCGTTTACATCGCGTTTTCGCAGCGGCCCAGCGTCGCGCGAACAAAACAAACGAATTACAGAGATTTACCTCTGTTTTTACACCGTCTTGCGTGTGCCGTGTCAAAGAGTTTTTTTTTCTGTGTCCCGCGTTTCGTCTCGTCCCGTGTGTGTGTTGTGTGTTTTTAGACAAGAATTGGCCAAAAGTCGGAGAATTATTTCCGAGTGATAGAAATTGTTGAAAGCCGTGGCAGGCCCTGGACCAGGGGCCCCCGCGCAAACCCAAAGAATATACCAAAACGAGATGGGAAAAAGCAATGTTATGCAGTGCAGTGCAGAAAGAAAGTGATTGAAGAATAAAAGATAGAAGAAGGGAAAGAAGCAAGAGCAAGAAAGGAGGAATAAGCAGAAGCGACTCTAGGGATTTCGAGAAATCTTTCTTCTCATTTCGGACCCCCTCACACTCTATCCCTTCGACTGCGAAGCACCTCTGCTTCAGGAGTCCTCTGTCCTTTCTGCTTCTCTTCTACTCCGACCCGCTGTCCGGCTATCCGGCCATCCGGGCCCGCAAAAGCCGCCAAGATTAAGTTCTCCAAGCAGCATCCACACCACGCATACCGGCACACGGACAACCTCTACGACGGTGGCACTGACACCGACGACGACGAATGTCCCTTGGAGTCGACCACCATGAATCCCTACGAGTATGAGTCGACGCTCGACTGCCGCGACGCGGGCGGCGGCCGGGGACCGGGCACGCTCCCCATGACGGGTCGCCACACGGCCGGTGGCACTGCCTCCGCCACATCGGTGGCCGGCAGCAGTCAGACGCTCCAGCATCAGAACCAACAGAATCTGCAGGCCGCCGCCGCCGCTGCCGCTGCAGCCGCCGCACAGTCGTCCCACTACGACTACGAATACCAGCACTTGCCACACCGTCCGCCGGACGCGACGGCGACCTTGACGGCACAACGAACACACGGAAGACAAGGTGAGTGGAAGGTTGTGACTCTGCAGTCCGGACGGACCGGACCCTGCAACGGGAGGATAAATCAGTTGCTCTTCTTTCTTCCTTTTTTTTCGTGTGTGATTCAGCAGAGCTTAGTGCTTTGTGCTTGGTGAAAGAAATGCGAAAAGAGGGAGTCGCCAATAGTTTTCGGCTCGGCTCCCCATCCATTTAGTGTGTGGTGTGTGGGGGGAGATTCTGTGAGAAGGAAATTAAAGTGAGAGAGTGATCAAATGGGATATTTCGAAGAGGAAGTTTTTTTTTAATTGTGATTGTGATTTTTTTTCGTGTGGTGCTGAATGTTGTTGTGAATGAAAGACGAATTTCTTGTGAATACAATTTGTTCGTCTGGAAAATGCGTACCCTTTTTGGATGACTGGCGACTGGGGACTCCTGTGCCCATTGTCCGATAAGGAAAATTAAAGAGGGGAGTTGTAAAACAAATGCCCAAGTAAATTCCCTAATTATCAGGCTCCGCTAATCTGCGGCTCGGCTCTCTGCTCCGCTCTGCTCTCACAGAGCGAAAGACGGGCAGAATGGAAAGAGAACAAGTTGCGACAAGTTTGAGCAAATTATGGCGCTTATCGCTGAATGCGGCGGCGGCGGCCAAACATTTTGCATAAATTAAACAAATTAAGGCAGCGCGTCCCAGCAGAGGGATATATGTATGGGTGAGGAGTGGAGTGGTGTGAGGGAACCCCGGGTCTGACATTGAGCTCCCGATTCGACTGTGCTTTCCGTCTCTGTTTCATATTTCATAATTTCCCTTTTTCCGACTGAGCGCGTTCTTTCGTGATTTGTCTGATTAATAAAGCGAGCGAACAATGCCAGGGGGGGCGGGGACCATAAAGCGCATTTGAAAAGGATACTCGTAGTACCCCCTGACCCTCTCTTCAGCTGAATGCTGGCTGCTGCCTGCGGCTAAAGGAGTTCGGTTACAATTGCCTGCCTACTATACTCTGCCCTCTCACTCTCTTTGGGATTTTTATTCTGTGCTCTGCCCTGCCCTGTAGTTGTTGCTGTCCCGCTCGTACTTGCAGTGATCTCTGTGAATGCATACGGCTTTTGTACCCTTGAAGAGGGTCAAACTGGTCCCCTCTCTTGTGGGGAAGTTCTCTCCAAATGGGAGAGAGTATCTTTGGTCGGCTTTGGTTTCTAGCACTCTTTCGCTCTGATTAGCACCTGCAGCGCGGCATAAAGACCTATCCCACACAAAACTCCTACTACTACCTCCTCAGGCTCTCGACTCCCTTGCCCTGCTGCTCCCTGGCTCATCTTCTCTCTTTTCTCTCTTTATTTCTTTTCTTTTGCCTTCTATAACCACAAATAAAGACACGCTTCGACATGTCTCAGTTTTATTATTTCCGACTCTTCCTTTTGCCTTTGCCTCTGCCACTGCACTCTTTGCCTTTTGGTTTTTGGCTTTTTCTTGGCATTTGAACTTACGAACACACACACACATGCTCCCCCCCCCCCCGTAAAACGGAATTTACATAACTTTATTTCGGGCATTTCCTCTTTTGTGCTGCTGCTGCTGCTGGCTCTTCGTTTTCTTATTCTTCTTCATCCTCATCATCCTGCATTCCTCCTACTCTTGCTCCCTCTCTCTCTCAATCCCTCTCCCTCCATCTTTTCATCGTTTCTGTGGTGTTATAAAAACAATTGCCAAAACAATTGAAAAAGCTTTGAAAGGAAATAAAAAATCGAAGGGAAATCGAACGAGAAAAGAACAAGAAGAATATGAGAGGAAAATGTGTATGTGTGTGTGTGTGTGTGCTACCTGGGAAAAACAGAGACATAGAGAGGAACAGAGAGAGGGATATTGTAAATTTACAACAACAAATAAATTTCGTAACTGGCAAACAATAAATTCCTGAGACCCGAGAAAAGACTTGAGAAAATTTCTTGTTTTCCTTTTCTTTCGGGTTTTTATTTTTTTTTTTGGCGCAAGAAATAAAATTCAATCAAGGAGGGGTGGCGGTGGGTGGTGGGAGAGAAGCTCGTAAATTTTCAACACTTCACCAGGCATCCTCCAGCTTTTCCTCCTGCTTTTTCCTGCTGCTGGCTTTCCCCTGTGTCATAAAATTGCCAAAAAGTCAGAACCAGAGAAAAGAGCAAAAAAAAAAGAAATGAAAGGAATTTTCCAAGGCCCCCCAACAGCCCCTGTATCTCTCTCTCCCCCGCTCTGACAGTGTGTTGATGTGTGAAAATTTGTTTGGCAAAAGCGAGCAAAATGAAATTTCAATGTCTCAATGTTTGATTTGTCATCCGAAAACGACGCCCAACCCAACGCCCACCCAACAGCCCACCCAACCGCCCTCCAATTAGCCAAATTAGCCCCCAAGAAACAGCTCCCTGGTTCCCCTGTTCCCCAGGTTCCCCAGATTCCCCTGTTCCCCAGGTTCCCCTGTTCCTGGTTACCCTCCTGGTTCTGGTTTCTGGGCCACTTTGCATTATTAAACGGAAAGCCAATACCCATGGCCAGGACCAACTACTCCTCCAGATGGCCTCCAAACAAACAGAAACAAAATAAAAAAAGAACCCACAAAACCGAAACCGAAAAACCCAATCACAATCACAATCAAAAACCAAAAAAACCAAAAAAAATCAAAAACCAAAAGCGAAAAAAAGAGCGAGAGCGAGCGCGAAACACGCAACTAATTTCGAAAATGGAAACAAACCCCGGGACAAGGTCAGGGCACGGATTTTGGATGGGATTGGGATGGGATTGGGATGGGATTGGAATGGGATGGGATATGGAATTGCCAGGAATCAATCCAGGGCGAGCAGCGAACAGAACGGAGGAAAATTATTTGTAAAGTTTATGGGTGTTAAAACCACCCACACCAAGCCCCCCGCCCCCACCCCACCTCTCATGCTGACAGCTAATGAGGCCACTTTGTTTATTTTTGTCTTGGCCACAAATTTTGCGAAAAGAAAAACAGTTGGCTTCTGTGTGGAGTGGCACTGCGGCAGCCACTGCTGGCTGTTGCCCCATACATACATACATATAAACAAAAGCCAATTCCGTACGGAATTGTTTGGTATAATTACGGGCAGGGACGGGCCGATCGTATCCCAAGGCCCAAACGGAATCGAAATCGGAATCGAAGCAAAGCGATCCCCAAGCCTCTTGGACTCTTTGCCTCTTGGCATGGGCATGTTTCAACAAGTTTGTGCTTGCGGTGTGTACTCCCACTTGTTCTCCAACGATCTACACAAAGAAAGAGAGAGAGACTGAGAGAGAGAGAGGGAGAGAGAATACCACACTCTTTTGGCTATTTTTGGTTCTTCTCGTTTTAGCAGGGGGCAAATACTTATTATTGTACAAGTGGATGGAATGGCTAAGGAATGGAATGGGTAGGGGACTGGAATGGAATGGGTATGAGTAAGTGTGTGTTAGGGCTTCCTGTGTGCGTCACACACACACACACACAGTTGTTGAGTCAGATGCACTTATGCATGTGTAGAACTATCGTTACTAGGGGAAACACTATTCCCATTGCACAGCATCTCGTTGTCCCGTTGTGCCGTTGTTCCTGCCGTTATTCGCTGCGCTTAAGCATCCCATCAATATCACTGATCCCATTTCCACGGACTGAGGGAAAGCAAGCGGCTTTCCTCTCGTCATTCCCTTAGGCTAAGCCGCTCATCGACTAATCCTTCAACAAAAGTCAACCTGAGCAAGGGGCCAGTGCAACGATTCGGCCTCCTTCCCTACCCTCTTCTACCCTCTCCGTATTGCTGTCCTTCCAATAATGACGCCACAAAGCCCCAGCTGTCATACTCGTATCAGCAGGTCCTGCCACTGTCCCTCTGTCGATTCGGCGGGGGCAACTTTACAATTCCGATTCCGATTTCGATTTCGATTTTGCGGCGGGGCCAGGACATTTGTTAAGTGTCTGCAGGGATTTTCGGGGAAACTGTCAAGGGCCAGGGAGCGGGGGGGTGGAATGAATACCAACTTATTACTTCCTGACAGCTGTCAAAAAATATATGCAAAAAACATCCCGCAACAACAACAACAACGAAAGGGGAAACCAGGCAGGAAGGGTGGAAAAGAGAGGGGTGGGGTGGGGTGGGTTTAGGGAAAACTATGCGTGGAAATGTGCGCAGAATTATGCAAATCAAAGCGATTTGTAGAGCCGCAAAGGCCCAAAAATACCGCAGGAAAAGCAGAAGAAAAAGGCAAAAAGGAGTAAGAGAAAAAGGTGGAAAATGAAAAATTGACAGCAACGGGAAATTCAAAATGTCGAGAGCAGAGAGACAGTCAGACAGGGAGACAGAGAGGGAGACGTGAGAGGGTGAGAGGGAGATGGCAAAGCCACTGGAATGCTGGGAAAATTACACGTAAACAGCAGGAGGCCCGACAGCTCTCTCCCTCTTTTCTTTATTTTCGCGAAAGAACACACAAAAGGAGGCAAGAGGCAGGACACAAAAGAGGGACACTCGAAACAGAGAGTGAGAGAGGGTGAAGCGGCAGCAGCGGCGATAATGATGCCTCATCGCACACCGCAAATGAGCAAATGTGCGAAAGAGATGGCAAGAGGTCCCGCAGAGAGCAAGGGAGAGAGGTAGAGGCAGGGGCAAGGGGCACTGGCATAGGTTGAGGCTGCTTGAAAATTTGTTAGGTGCCGCCGCCGCCGCTGACCTGACCTTTTTTTTCGTCTTTCTTTGTTGGTGGAGAGGAGAGGAGAGTACCTGCTGCTTCAACAGGCTGTGTCCCTCTCTCTCTCTCGGTCTCTCTCTACGTGCCACGGCGTTGCATCAGCTGCTGGCTGCCTGAGTGCCCGAGTGCCTGCCTGTCGTTTTGTCATTTTTGGGATTAGAGATGAACGGGGCACCGTTTTGTGTGGCATGCCTCATTTAGCTCTATATTAGAGTTGGCTTTGAAATCCGCTCAAGGCTTAGGGGCATCCTTCTGGACATAGAATACCCTTTATCGTATTCAGATTCATAGATACAGATTCATAGATACATTGTAGCTGGAAAGTATCTCAGGGATACATAGATATTTGTGCCCCTCCTGTTTTATGGCCTTTTCTTTTGGGGAGCATAAAAATGCTGTTGTGGAAATCCCCAAAATGTCTCGACGGACGACGGGCGACTGGCTCATGTGGCACGCACGTCCCCCCCCTTGCCCCTGCCCCTGCCCCGCCCTCGACTTGATGATTGTTGTTTACTGTAATTGCTGCACAATTGCTGATGTGGAAAGCAGCCAGCGAGGGAGAGGGGGTGAGCGGGGAAGAGGGAGTCTGTCGTCCTGCAAGAAATATTCACGCAAAAGTCATAAAAAATATGCGAATGCTCCTTTTTCTGTGACTGTGCTGTACTTATTGCTACCTCACCCTCTCCCTCTGTCTATCCCTCCCTTCCTCCCTCTCTTTCCCTCCTTCTCCCTCTCTTCTCTCTCTCCCTCTCTGTTTTTTTTATTGTCGAACATTAAATTTATTATTTTTTATAGAATGTTTCACAACTGAATGCAAATTTCTGTCCACCCACCCAAACCACCCCCCATACCGCACACCCCCTCCCCCCTACTGATATTTACGAGCACTTTACATGTTTTTTCTCTGCTACTTCTTAATTGCATCAAGAGAGGGGGTGAGAGAGAGGGGGGATAGAGTGAGAAAGGGTTAAAACCGAGGGGCTACCATGGACCATAAAAAAATTATGCTTCTGGGTTCTCCAGAAGAGCCGTAAAAAAAAACTAAGCGTAATGACAAATTTCGTGGCTTTAAGGAATGAAGGGGGAAGGGGGGAGGAGGGTTTTCAAATGAACTCCAGACTCTAGAGTCGAGAATGAGGCAATGATAGAGTGAGAGAGAGAGAGAGAGCAAGTTGGTTGCACTTGCCCCTTCATTTCTATCAACGCCTCCCACTGGAATCGCCCAATCACCCAATCCCCGGGGCAGCTGTCGCTATCGCTAATAAAATATCATCTCTCCGACGCTATAAATACGATGCCACGACGCCACCACGTTGCACGAACCACATTAATGTGTGCCACTCTCCACTCTTCTTGAATGGAACTCGACTCAGGCCGGAGCTCTGAAAGATTTCCATTTATCAGCGAAACGGAAATGCTCAATGGCATAGCTCAACCGCAGAATAGAATCAGGAACTTTTGACCGATATATGTACACATATAGTAGCAGATATATGTACAGTCATGTGAATGATAGAGAGAGCAGAACATAGTACAGCAGGGAACATTCCAGGGAGAATTCATTTCGATTCCAGTTACACATTTTTGTGGCATGAGAAATGGAATCACTGGAAACGAAACACGAGATAAATGTAAAATAAATATTAATATAGAAGAAATAAATAACAACAGAAAATAAATAAATATACAAACATTTAAAAAAAAAAAAAATAAAAATGTAAAATAAATGAAAAAATAATAATAAAAATATAAAATAAATTAATAGTAATAGCAAAGAAATAAATAAATACATAAAAAATAAATAGAAAAATAAAATAACTTAATAAAAAAAAAAATTTCCCCATTTAAAAAAATAAAAAATTAAATAAATGAATAAAAAAATATATAAAAAAAATAATATACAACAAAAAAATAAAAAAATTTAAAATAAATTATTAAATAATAATAAAAATATAAAATAAATAAATAACAATAGAAAAGAAATAAATAAAAATGTAAAATAAATAATAATAGAAATATAATAGAAATATGAAATAAATAAATAAAAATTAAATTAATAAATAATAAAATATATAAATTATAAATATAGTATAAATATAAAATAAATTAAAGAAAATATAATTGAAATATTCCTCATCAAATAAATATAAAATAAATTCCTCCCAAATAGCGTATTCCATTTCCACACATTTCAATTTCCTATAATATTGAAAGATTTACCATCTGTATAAAAAAAAACAGTAATTTTTTTAATATTTCTGAAAATTTACCCGATTTGAATCGTTAAATTTCTGAATAAATTCCCTGCACTCGTTGTAAATGCTCTCTCGGCTTGTGCTCACTCCTAACGAGTGTGTATGTCCATTCAGTTATGAGAAATTTGTACTGCTAAATGCGCAGTTCCCTTGAAAGACATTGTGGAGAGGGGGGGTTGGGTGGAGGGGAGGGGCGCACACAAAACGGACATTTGTCCCAGCCATAAAACCAAGAAAGAAGCAACCAAAAAAAAAAGAGACAAACAAATGGAAGAGAGAGACAAACTTTTAATGCCCCAAAATCTGGCACCTTAAAGCGGCTTACGGGCCAGAAATTAGGCAGCAGAGAGATAAGAGATACACACAGACACACACACACAGATACACAGATAAACAGATACACAGATACATGGAGAAGAGGGACTGGAGACATCTGTCGGACCACTAAAAAGGCACAAAAACACTAATAAAATATTTGGCAAAAGGACGAGACGGAAAAGTCTTTGCTTTGCCTTTTCATCATTAGGCGAAAAACCAAGGCGATAAAAATAGCAAAACAACTCGGAGGCTTATCAGAAAAGGAGCCAAAGAGAGACAGAGAGAGAAACAGGGAGACAGAGAGAGAGAGAAGTAACTCTCGGAAAATGATTTTCATTTTATGCCGCAACGCAACGCGAAGAAAAATGGGATGAAGAAGGAAGGAAAACAATAAAATAAAATTTAAGATACATTGGAGACCAAAACAAATAGGCAGCGAATGAGATACAAAAGATACAAAGATACACACACATATGTGTGGCAGAGAGATAGAGAGAGAGGGAGAGGGAGAGGGAGAGAGGATCGTATCCTCTCCTCTTGTTTTTATGGCTCTCGACGACGACGACACTTGAAGTAGTTTTCGATGCGAAAAATAATGTTCCAGCGGGAGAAACGGAAATGGAAATGGAAATGAAAATGGATCCCAGATCTAGCAGTGGATAAAGACAATGAGCCCTAGCCCCTCAACACTAGCCCCTGCCGCTCCTTGTGTTCCCTGTGTGGGAAATGAGTATCTAATCGCTGTCCTGCTGCGCATCTCGCAGATACTTTTCGGCTGAAGTACTCTCTAGCCTCCTCTAATGGAAATTTTACGATAGTTGTCGTGTTTGTGATGTGGTGGTGACAATTTTCATTTGCAGCCACTAGCGGGGGGCAGTGGTGGGGGGAATACATGAAAATCAGCTAAACAAACACTAAAAGTATCTTTTGCGGGTGACAGCAGCAGCAGCAGCAGCAGGCACATTTTTACGCACATTCTGCAGGATATCAGCTTACAGTGGTCGCAGCAAGCAGCAAGCAGGACGATGCGTCAGGTTACACAGGACCAGAACCAGGACCAGAACCAGGCAACGGCGACGACCACTGGCCGTCCTTTAGGCACTTTTTTGTTGTCTTGTTTTAAGGCATTTTTCTTCTCGCATATCGAATGACCGAAGCGTCTCTGTCCCCTGTCCCATGTCCCTGTTGCCGTCTCCTTGCCTCTCCCCGTCCCTGCTGTCTGTCCGCCCACCCTCGACGCTGTGGCAAGGCCTCTAATGAAAGGCCTTCGGTTGCTGCCGCAAAGAAATGTCCATGCGGGTGCCTGCCTCTTGGAGGATAGAGCGAAGAGCAGAGAGAGAATCGTAAAATAATAATAGTTGCCCCGAAATGTGGCAAACAGGTTTCATCTTTCGCTCGCTCTCTCTCTGTGTCTCTCTCTCTCTCTCTCTGTGCCTCTGGCGTCTATCAATGTGTAAATGTTGAATGTTTTTATTTGATTAGCGTTTGCTACGTGCCGCATTTTCAGTGCCACGCAGCCTGGCCTGCGTCTTGTGCATTTTCCTAGGAATTCTTTTCTTTTCGCTCTCTCTCTCTCTCTCTCTGCCCCTTCCCGCTTCGTGCAACATCTTCCAAGATTAATTGTGTGCAAGCGTAAATTTTCTTTAATTTCGTGGAAAACATTTCGGAATTTCTCATTTGATTTTCCAGCACTAAAGGCGCAGGAGGCAGGGGCAGAGGGGGGTAGGGATTGGGATCTTAAGCTCTCTCGAGTTGCTTTTCAGGTGAATGAAAATGCTTCGATTTTCACGCTTTTCCATCGGATGGCAAAGTGTGTCATTAGGGGATGACAGAATGCGGAATGAAATGAAAGGAAAAGTGAGTGTTCCACCAAACACCCCCACCACACAGCCACAGCCACCACACAGCTACACCCCCAACCCCACCACCACCTTCACCTCCTTCCATATGTGTGCCACTCATTTAATTTTGTGGCAGAGACAGAGAGAGAGACAGAGACAATGGCATCCTTTCTTTTCCACCTGCCAAAAAGGAAGGAAACCCGAACAAAGGACATCCACAAAAGATTCCCCCACCCAGCGAAAGGCAAGGCTTCCCCCCTGCCCCTCTTAGTGCCCCTCCCCCCTCTCTCTGGATTTTTCGGGAATGATTTACTTTAACTCTTTTTTTTGTGTTTTTTTTTTGGTTTTTTTTTTTTGGTTTTTGCTGCCGCTTTTCTTCTTTTTGCTGCTGAAAAAGTTTGCCGCAAACTATTTTCATGCACTTGGGGATAAAAGTTTTGTCCCCGGCAGCTGGGAAGATTTTTGTGCTTTTCTTTTGGGTTTTTCTTTTCTTTTCGACTGTCATTTGATTGTTTTCATTTCATTTTCCGTTTTGGGCCATCAATAAGTTTCCCCCTTCCATTCAAAGGACAAACCAGGATCACACACGCACACAGAGAGAGCTCTCTTTCGCTCTCTCTCTCTCTCTTGCGCTCACTCTGTCTTGCTCACTCGCTTTTCTGTCTCTGGAAACTGGGAAGTTTTTGCGCTTTTAATAAATTCAACAAAACGGAGGCGCCTCCACGCACTTCAAACTGGCCCTCTGCCTGCCTCTGCCGCTGCTCCTCTATGAGGAAAAAACCTAATAAAATATTAATGAAATTCCAAACACTTGGTCCTGGATCTGGATCTGCCTCCCCCCCCTTGCAGGTGGGTGGCTGGGGGGCACCTGGAGAGCCATCTGTTTTTTTTTTTTTTTTGTGCTAACAAAGCACGCACTTGCTTCAAGGTGGGTGGCAGGAGGAGGAGGAGGAGGGGACGACAGCTAGACACCGCACCGTTGGAGGCCACTTGCCACTTCCGTTTGTTGTTGCTGAAGGAGGAGGGGCAGATGTGGCAGGCGGCAGATGTGACAGGACTTTGGTCATGTTTTCGCACCTCAAAAAGCGCTGGAAAAATGCGGAATGGAAATGTGGAATGGAAATGTGGAATGGAAATGTGGCAGCAACACCACAGATTTGGATGCAAAAATGTAATCGAATTTCCCGCCACGCCCCCCAGGCCCCCCAGGCTCCCGAAAATGCAGCCGAAAATCAAATTGCAATTGAAACATGCGAAAGAAATGGGAGAAAACTCTTACGACAGCGCCCACCCCTTCATGCCACAAATTGAATTTGCCCCAAAACTAAAGAACAATCAAAAAACTAAAAAAAAGAAGGGGAAGGAAATCAAAAAGGATTCAGGCAAGAGCAGGGCCAGGCAGGGGAGGCAGGACGAAGGAATACCCGAAAGTAGATGAAATTGATTTTAAAAGTAGGAGGGGGAGGAGATGGGGCTGGGGCAATGCCACAACTGCTGCTGCTGCCGCTGCTGCTGCTGTGGCGGCACGAAAAACAAATTAAAGTAAATTCCCCAATTTCATTTTGTGGCAACAAAGTAGGAAACAAACAAACAGAGAAAAAAAAGAGCTAAAGCAGAACCGAAAAACAGAAGGAAACGCAGCGAGGAAAACAATTGCATTTTCCCCCGATTCGCAAGGGCGGGGGAGGGGCAGGGGCAGGGGCAGGGACTCGGGTAGGGAATAGAAGAAATTGCCAGAGAAACACAAGTTTTCGTTTTTTTTTTGTGTGTGTGGCGTCCTTGGAAGAAAGGAAACTTTTAACGAGAGAATATCCTAACTCGCCTGCACCTCCTGCTCCCCCTTCTGCTCCTGCTTCTCTTTCCCATTGTAGATCATCATAAGATAAACCAAATTCCAGATCTAATGGGCAACCCGGGCCACCCATGTGGCATGTGGCAAGAGTGTATCTGAATCTGGCCTGGGCGAAAACTTTGCGACTCCTTTTAGGCGACTTTCGACTTTAATAAAGTGTGAAAATGCCCCCCAGATGAAGTTTCGACTAGTTTTTTGGCCATGAAAATCGATGTGCCTGCCCCTCCCCCCCAGAGAGAGAGAAAGGGGAGGGGGTTGTGGTGGGGGGGGTTTCATAAATTTTTCAACGTTGGAAAATGTTATTTATATTTCATGGCGAACGGAAAATATAGAAGCAGGAGAACGGAAGAGCCAGAGGGAAAGAGGGAAAGAGAGAGAAAGAGAGGAAAAACTTTCTGGCTCAGGCACGAACGACTACAAATCGTGCGTACTGCCCAATCCAGGGGTGGGAGAGCGGGCGAGGGGGGAAAACGAGAAGGAGGAAACTTTTATAAATATATATATGTATGTATTTTTTTTGGTCCTGAAGGACAGAAGGAGAAGGAGGAGGCAGAGGAGAAGACGACGTCCAACAACGCTTTACGGCTTCGTTTATTACGTGTGAAAAGTGTGAACAGCAGGGGCCAGCGAGGGGGGGGGGGGGGGGAGAGGGGAGCTGCAAGGATGGCATATCCTGCGACAATTTCTTCCTCAGCATCAAAAGAAAGAAGAAAAGCAAGAGGCAGGCAGGCAGGAAGGGCGGGGCAGGACCAGCCTCGGACACGTGCAAATGCCGATTGTCGCCACAACACTTGCCACGCACTTGGCAGGGGGGAGGAGGGGGGTGTAAAGCCAAAAGGGAAATGTCAACACTGTCGAAAGGATACATGTTTGTCCGTCCAGGACATAGCCTTTCGATCCTTTCATGCTTTTTGCTCTTTTCTTCGCTTTTTTCTTCGCTCTTTTCTCTATTTTTTGTGGATTTTTTGTTGCTGATAAATTGATAATTATTGTTGCCTCCCCCCTCCTCGTCTGCCAGGCAATGAATGACCTAGGTCAACCATTAAGCTACTGTACCCCCCCTCTGTTGCCCCTGTCCTGCTGTCTCTGTCCTTCTGCTGACATGCAACTTTTTGTGGAATGGCAATGGAAACCGTAACGAGGTGGCGTCGGGGGGCAGCCAGATACATTTGTTCAACAACTTTAACTTAATTATACGAATGAAACGAAACATTTAATTTGTCCCCCCTCCAACCCCCAACCCTTGACGTGTGTCGAGTTGTAAGGGGGAGGGGGGAGGTGCTGTATAATTAGCGTCTGGTTAGAAGCGGAGCGACACAAAGTGGCAGCACTTTTTCGAGTGTTAATTGAATGAAAGCGCAAAAAAACAAAAACAAAACAAAACAAAAAACACAAAAACGAGTGACAAATACAAAAGGGAAGAAGGAGTGACAAACAGAGAGAGAGAGAGAGGTAGGTAGGGGTAGGGGTTGGGGGGTTGTCCAGTGGGTCAGCCATCCATAACGGATACAAAATTTTGGCTTTTGTTTTGTCTCTTTCTCGCTCTCTCTTTCGTTTTATTGATTTATGCAAATATTGACACATCAATTAATATCCCCTCTCTATCCTCTTTCTGTATACACCCCCCTGTCCTAATGCTAATTGAAATTTGCGGTTTAGTCGGTTATACTAACTATATGGAGTACGTTCTATATTTAGTGGCCGATTGGCTGATTGGGTTTCAGTTTCGTGGCCATGCGGTTAACCCCACCCCCCCCTCAAAACACCCGCGTGAGAAAATGAAGAGAGCAATCCCCTACCCCAACCCCTAACCCATCCAGCGACCACTGACCGCCATCGCCACCGCAGTTTCCTTCTTAAAGATGGAAATAACTGAATGATTTTGATTGAGAATTGAACTGCTGACCGTATGGGGGAGGAGAACAGAGGGGAGAGGGCAGGGTTAGATTATTATCTGTCTTCGTTTTCATTTGAAGTTTTTGTTCCCTGGGAAACGCTCCTCAAAGTCTTGGAATAGCCTTCAAAGAATGAGCTTCCAGAGAGAGCGAAGCTTTCCTTGCTAGCGGCTTCACTCTCTGTCCTCCAAGCTCTGTGCTTCTTTCGCTCTCTGTCTCGCTCACGCCTACGCACTCAGGCAACAACAGCCAGGAGCTTTTAACGTCCCACGCATCTATGATCCTCTCTCTCTCTCTCTCTGAGCGAGCTTCTCTTTGAATGAGCCTCTCCCTGATTGAGCTTCTCCCTGAGGTAAACTTCTCTCTCTCCCTCTTCAAAGTCAGCAAAGAAACAGCCAAATGGCAGAGCAGGAATAAAGCCCATGAACCGTTAGTTGTGCTGCTTCAAGCAGAGCCGAAGGTCAAATAAAAAACTTACAGTTCAAAGTACACTGAAAACAATCATGTTTTGCCCTTCGCAGATAAAGTTATTGCGAAATTTTGCACAATTTGGAGGAAAGTAAGTCCCTTGCTGTGTGACATGTGGCATGGCCTTATCCCCCACCCGATCACCCTTATCTGGGTGGCTCCCTCTCTGGCATCCCTTTACTTCACTTTTTTTTCGGGCCATAAACAAGTGTTTTCATTGTCAAAACAAGAGGCAGGCGGGCGGGCAGGCAGAGGCACACAATGGAAATGTCAACATAAAAACCAAGGGAAAATCTTCGCGGAAAATATGAAAATATCTTTGCATATGTATGTATACGTATGCTATATGTATCTGTATCTGTATCTGTGCTTGTATCTACGTACAATATGTGTGGAGAAGGCAATACATAAATAAGATAAATAAAAATTAA
Organism: Drosophila azteca; assembly: GCA_005876895.1. NCBI lineage: Eukaryota > Metazoa > Arthropoda > Insecta > Diptera > Drosophilidae > Drosophila > Drosophila azteca. Next base: position 584,093 of record VCKU01000073.1, read on the forward strand.
CATAGACACAGAGCGGCAGAGGGGCAGAGTGGGGGAAGGAGGGCTGGGGGGCTGTGTGTGAAAATCAACGCCACATAAATATCTAAAACGAAATGAGACACAAACAAAGAGAGGGCAGAGAGAGAAGCCGAAGCGAAAGAGAGGCCAAAGAGGCGACAGAGTGACAGAGAGAGAGACAGCGAAAGATATTGTCAAAATTTGCTTCGATTTTTATTTGCTTTTTTCTCGACGGGGGGACAAAGGAAGCAAAGGAGGAGCTTTAGAAGCAGGAGGAAGGAGCTCTGTGTGTGTTTGTGTGTGTTTTCCTTTTTTGAGTTGTAAAAATACAAGACACATGCAAATTATGAGTGCCCCTGCCTCTGGCTCCTGCCTCTGGCTCCTGCCTCTGGCTCCTGCCTCTGGCCCCGCCTCTCCCTTTGGGACAGATGGAAATAAAAAAAAAATACAAAAATATCATAGATTTTATATGTATATTCCAACTGTAAAAAACTTTATTGACTTTTTGCCGCCCCAAAGCGAAAGATTGTGAAATCGACACCAAGACACCGCGACACCACCACGACAGGTGGATGATTGGAAGAACACACACATACATACATATATACCGTTCCGTTCCGTCCCATTCCGTTTCTGTTCCGTTCTCTAAGGAATACTCGGGTGTCGTTTGTTTTATGGCTGAGATTTTTACAAATAATTTTTAATTACTTGTGAAATATTCGAGGGGAAAAAGTGAGTCATTTCAGGGGGAGGGAGGAAACATCTTTGTGGATTTATTAATAAATAATACATAAATGTAAAGATAAGATAAAGCTGATCTCCTGTTAAGCTGCTGTTCGTCGCGTTCTGCTGTTGGTTCTCCTGTTGGTACTGCTGTTACTTCTGTTACTACGGTTACAGCTGTTGCTGCTGTTGATCTGCCGTTACTCTGCTGACACTGTTGTTACTGCTGTTGATCTTCGCTTAACTGCTGTTAATCAGCTGCTGTTACTGCTGTTACTTCTGTTATTGCTGTAGATCTGCTATTACTCTGCTGTTACTGCTTTTGGTCTGCTAACAGCAGCTACTGTTGTTACTGCTGTAGATCTGCTGTTACTCTGCTGCTACTGTTGTTACTGCCGTTACTCTGCTACTACTGTTGTTGCTGCTATTACAGCTAAAAAAGTATCCTTTGCTCAATTCGGAAGCCTAGAAATATCTCTAAGACGAGTGGGTTTGAAGGAGGTGACGTGCTGCACTGCTATTTCCATGAACGCAGCTGTAGCTACAGAATGCCTTGACACAGAATGGAATGGAATGAAGATTAGTTACGTTTGAATGATTTGCAGAGGGGAAAACTCTATGACTCTTTGAACTCTCTCTCCCGCTCTCTCTCACTCTCATGTGTGTTAATCTTTTCCCTCGAATTCGAATTGGGGCATTCCTTCTGTTGGCATTCTTCTGCCCCTCTGCTGCAAAGCCAAGTTCTGGCGAAACGTTTAAGAGACCTTCAAGGCTCTACATTTTTCACGGTAAATAATACATACATATATAATGCAACAGAGGGGTTGGGGGTGGTGGTATGGTATTAATTGACTTGTTGGCTTATCCTGCCACAACCAGTGGTTCATGCAACCAGTGTGTTGGTGTGTGTGTGTGTGTATGCAAATTGTGACTGAAAAAACGGAGGCCAGAAATTATTTGTAAAACACGAAGGCACTTTTGATGGAAGAGTCTCGCGAGGGTTGGGAGGGGTGGTAAGGGGAGGGCAGGGCAGGGAGGGGGTTTGAAAAGTACAAGTTTTGCACATTGAAAATTGAAAGTCTGTCTGAGACACCCCCCGGCTCCCTCGTCGCCCCCGCTGCTCTCTGCTGTTTCTATCTGTGCGAGTCCTGCGTGTGGCAATTTAATAAACATAATGATCCAGGGACACAGATACGCAGATACACAGATACAGAGAGAGACGGAAAGAGAGAGGGAGAGAGAGGGGGAGAGGGCATGTCCGTTTCGTGACAAAATGACATTTTGCTACCAGTTAGAAAAAGAAAAGAACAGAAAAAGAAAAAGAAAGCAAAAGAAGAACTCTGTCGGCGCCCAGACATGACCCCACCCACTGGTCGACACAGACCAGACCGCCTCCTGGCCCCAAAGGGGAGGGGGGAGGGCAGATGCCCGCCTGCCTGGTCGACAGTTGACTTGTGCCCGCCCTGCCCCTCCAGTCTCTCTTGTGCCCCATTTCGGTGGTACAGGCACAGGTACGGGGTACAGGGTACAGGTAATGAAGCAACTGACGAAAGCAACTCCAAAAAGGAGAAGCAGCAGCAGGCAGCAGCGGCAGCGACAGTGGGGAAGCAGCAGAAGGAACAGCGCTGGAAGGTTGTTATTTTAAAATTTAAATTTCTGTATAAATATACACACACACACGCACAGTGTGTGTCTCCCTCTATGTCTCTGTGTGTGTGCGTCTCTGAAATGTGCATAAGCATGCCCCAGAGTCAACGCCGTCTCCGTCGTCGTCGTCTTCGACGTCATTAAAAGCCAAAAGGCGGCAACGTCGCCAAAGAAAAACTCACTTAAAATTTCAGCGCACGTGAAGCGCAAGGCAGAAGGAGCCAAAGGGCGGGAGGGGGGTACGAGGGGGAGGTGTAGCGCGTGTGTTCTTATTATTTTCCTCTTTCTTGTTGCTAACGGTAAATGTAAGCAAGTTCCTGCTCATTCCACCTGCCCCCTTCGGCCCCTTGGGCCCTTGAAATTTAAATATTATTTCATTCCATTTCGTTCCATTCCATTCCGTTCCGTTCTTGATACATGTACATATAATTTATGACATTTTCTGGTTGTTTTTTTGGAGTAAATTGCTCCCACACCCGAAATTATCAATCCCGATCGCCAAAGCTTAACTTCCACTTAAGTTCCACCCAAGCGAAGGAGAGACAGAGAGAGAGTGGGCACTGTGGGGAATGTGGGAGAGTGGAACTTGGGTTCTGGCAGATCGATCGGGAAGTTCTTTCGTCTCTCAAACGCGCGACATCACTCGATCGTAGCAGATCTCGGATCTCTCAGATTTGTGCAGGATAATGTTTTTGTTTTTGTTTCGTGATTACTCATTCCCTTTGGATCCGTTTTTGTGCATCGCAAAAGATACTTTTTTGGAGATATTTTGTGCAGGATCATTTATTGGGTGAGTTATTCCTTGGGAGAGGGGAGAGCAAACTCCCTGGCAAACCAGACTTTTACGCTCTGAATCGTTGAGTCTTTGAAGCCCCCTTCCTACCTCCCTCTCCCCCCCTTTTTCTCTCAGTGTCTTTGAAATGGTTTTGTTGTTGTTTTGCACCGTTTTAATGGTTTGTTTTCGATCTTTCGCGGATCTTGACCTTCAAGCAGAGCCCCAGAGCCAGCCCCCAAAGAGACTTCTCAAATTCCTTCTTTGCTTTTGGTTTTTTTGTGTGTTTTTTGGGGGCCAAATTCCGTTTTGGATTCTCTTTGGTTGTCACGTCAGAGAGAAATTTCTGGGCTGCTGTTTGGCTGTTGTTTCTGTCTGTTTTTAGCATTTAAATTGTTTAAGCTGGAAATGAATTCCTTACCCGGCTCCTGGACCTACGCTTAAGAGCCTTTTAGCCACCCCCCAAGCTCCTATTCCACCCCATTCCCCTATTCCTGTGCGCTCTGTAAACAATAAATCCATTGTGGCCAAAGTGAAATCAGGCTCAGTCTCTCTTGAAAGCCACTTCATCGCCCCAGCTACTGCTTCTGCCTCTGCCCCTGCCTCTGTTCCCGCCTGCCACTCCGTGTGGCACTCTGTGTGCCAGGGGCTGGTGGCTGCTTGGGGGGAGGGGGGGTGTGTGCGGAATAAGAACAAACACTTGAGACGTCGGCTGGGGCTAATGCAGGGTAAATGCCAAGGCTGTACAGTGAAATGTTAATCAAGCTGATTGAGTTGTCGACACACACACACACACACACATACACACACACAGCCATCCGTGCACCCATCCACAGAGCCATCCTGCCTCAATCTGTACTCTGCTCCTGCCTCTCCTTTCACTTTCACTCTCACTCTCAAATGAAAGTCTAATTTTAGGCGCTAAAGGCTTTGGCTCTGCTCCCAATTCCCTCATTTCTTTCATTCCTTTTAATGCATCAAGAAAACAGAGAGACAGACAGAGAGACAAACGTTTTATTAACATTTTCATTGAGGCACAAAAGCAGGAGAAAGCAAACGAAAACAGACGAAGGAAAGGTGTGTGCGAAAAGCAAAAAAAAAACAGCAGAAGTAAAAATCCAACAATAAATATGCGTTAACTTCCCAATAGACAGAGAAAGACAGTAAAAGAGAGAGAGAGAGAGAGAGCAACAGAAGAAGGGGTGAGACGAAGAGCAAGACGAAGAGCGATGCTGTGGCAGCAGGGGTTGAGGGGGTTGGCAGCGTGTGTAAAAACATGCAAATCCCCAAACAAACAATTTTAGCCAAGAGAATCCTTAGCCAACGGGGGGAGGCAGGGCGGGAGGGCGGGTGTGCGGGCGTTGTGGAGGTGTTGGTTGCTTGCAAGTTGTGTCTTAAGTGGCACGAACACACACGCCCTGTGATGAGGCAAGAGCCTCTCGCTTCTCGCCTCTCACGGGAGGATAAGAAGCTGAGGAAAATCGATGCGTTGACAGAAAGATGAAAGCACCAGAAAAACACCCACACACCCACCACCCCACTAAAAGGGGGCGCAAAAAATGGACCCAAGGGGCGTGTCTCGTGCCAGTCGTTATTGTTTTTATATTTTTAATAATAAAAACAGCAAAAAAAAAGAAACCTCACAGGGTGGATCCACTGATGATCATTATGATGACATACACTCAAGACTCCCCGCTCTCCCAGGGGGGTTTTCCTACCACTCGCATAGGTTTTGGCTTTTGGGAAAGGGTGGGGAATGGGTTGACAAGGGGAGGTCCATGATCTCTCTTTGCCTAACGCCAGGGAAGATGTTTCAAAGTCCACAATGTTCCAGAAAAAACAGCAGAACGACCATTCGTTCCACAGGAAACAGAAGATAAAGAAGGTTCCAAGGGAGGTCCATGATCTCTCTGTTAGCTCTCTGTTAACTCTATGTTAACTCTCCCTCCACTTGGGTTCCACTTGGCATACTTGCCATAAGCCATGAGTAACGGCACTTAACCATGATCTCTTCGCACTACCCAACTCTCTCTCTACCTCTCCCTATCCCCTACTTCTCCCTACCTCTCCCTCTCCCCTCTGTCTTATGGTGTTCTCTGTTCCACAAACTCCAGTAGGCTCTCTTTCTGATCTGTACTCTCAGTCTCTCTCTGGCTCTCCCTCTTTGGCTCTCCTAGATCGAATTTGGGATCCACAAACAGACTTCTTCTTAGGTTCCACATGCCATAAGCAGGAGCAGAAGCCAGGGGGAAGGGGCAGGAGCCTGGGGCAGGGGCAGAGCTTATTGCTTTTCATTCCCAAAAAAGAAAAAAAAGCAACCTCCATTTGTAATGGAACATTTGTTGTTCTTTGCATAATCTTTGACGCTTAATAATGCTCGAAGAGTTGCTTAGGAGTGTGGGGGGTATATGACAGGGGGGGTGTGGGGAGGACCAGAACGTCACACGCAAACTTGCGGTTTACCTTATGACGATTTCCAGCCAACCCAACCCTCCCTCACCTTTTGCCCCCCGAGCGAACGTGTGTGTCAGTGTGTGTGTGCAGGGAAAGTTTTTGCCCTTCTTAGGCGGGAGGGGGAGGGCTTTTCCTTCAAGTTGTGTGATTTCTTTTTTTTTGTGCCTGCCTCCTTCTTGGTCCTTCGGGCCGAGGGTTGATGCTAAACGCACCATTAGTCTTTGGAAATAGCTTAGAGGCGAAATTTACATTATTAAGCTCTCTCTCTCTCTCTCTCTCTCTCTCTCTCTCTGCCTCCCGCTCTCCCCTCCCCGCTCTCTCTATCGTTCTCTCTTTCGGCCTGAAACCGCCGTGTCCTGCTCCAGCTCCAGCGTTTTAGGTCCTTTGCCTTTTCATTTCCGTCGTTAGTCGCCATTTTGGTTTTGCCTTCGTCCACTGTTGTTGCCACTGCTGCCACATTGCCACAGTGCCTGCCGCCTGCCGCCTCTCTGCGTAATGCTGCGTTATTACAACGCAATGCCAATATTTATTTTACTTCTTTTTTTTTGTTGGCACTGCCCCTGCCCCTTACCATTGCCCCACTGCCCTGCCCCACTGCCTGACAATTTACGTGCAAATGTTTGACGACGGTCGCTGTTTCTCCGTTTCTCCGTTTCTCTCTCTGTTTCTCGAGTGGAAATTAAATAAAATTGGCAACCCCAAATAAGCTGTGAGCCCTTAATTGGGGCACGTTAATGGGTAGCAATAGAGCGCCCGGAGGGGGAACCACATTGGGGGAGGGGGATGATCGATAACTTGAAATATTTTTACTAACATTTGCACATTTCTTTTTTGCTCTTTTGATTGCAGGTATGTACTCGCATTCCACAATACACATGATCCACACGATCCACTCCGTATCTTAAGAGTAGCGTAAGTCCCAAAACCACAAATTGCTTTCACTTTCCACACAAAAAAAATAGAGAAAATACAGCAAAAAAACAGAGAAAGAAAAATCCGTCTAAAGGCAATCACAGCTCTCGTCGCCAAAATGGACAACAAGCCACAGATTAGACCCCAAAAAAAATATAAAGAAGAAATATTTCGGTTTAATTGTAGAAAGTAAAGAGGGGAAACAGAGATGAAGGTGGAGGCGGTGGAGAGATAAAGATTCTCTCAGACAAAAGACGAAACAATTAGCAATTTTTCTCCCTCTTGCGTGGTCTTTCCATTCCTAAAACAAAATATGATTTGAACCCAAACCCCAAGCCAAAATCCCACCCCACTCTCTTTTTGTGGGTCATCAACGAGGGACTCGAAACTCTTTGCACAATAGACAATTTTTGTCTTATTATTAAACCATCAGATGGATCGCAGAAACCACACACACAAAAGAGCGGAAGGGGGAGGGGGTGGGGGGGCCCCAGAGGGGGCCAGAGATGGAAGATGGACTAATTAATCATTTGGTTTGGGGGAGCACAAAACAGCAACAAAACTACTGATGGACCCATGGACCCATTGGAGGAATGGTGGCATGGTGGCAGCTTCTCCTTTTAAATGGAAATTAAATTGCTGTGGCAACTGCTGCTCCTCATCGACCGGGTGGCGGGATAGGTGGGGGGATGGGTTGCCCCCACTCGAGTCATTAATCCTCATAAATGCGACCCAGACACTCTCTAATCGAATCTAATGAAAATGAGCCAACGAATAGATAACTTGATTAACGCTGAAACTTTCAGAGAGACAGAGAGAGCAAGAGAGAGAGAGAGAGTTGATTGTACATTGCCCTCAAAACAAAACACAAAGGAAAGGGAATCCACTTTGAGGAGTAATCGATAAGGCAATCAGTAATCGATAATCGAAAGGCATAACAAGGAAGGCAAGAGAGAGAGAGAGCAAAGAGATCACTTTTTAAAGGCAAAAACAGGCCAAGATCGGCAGATGGGGTTTCAAAGAACAAAATTATCGAAATTTCAATCGATATCGGATATTGAATCGATTATTTTTGGGAATTTAAACAACTAATACGAGTATAGAAATATATTTATCTATTTTTTTTGTGTTTTTAAGGTTAAAACAAAGAGAAATGTTTCCATTTTGTGCTTATGATCGATTAGTGAATGTATAAAAACATAAGTGAGTAATCGATATCAGTAATCGAAAGGCAAGCTCTAAAGGAAGAAACAGCAGAGAGAAGAACACTCCATGCTCCCAAAGTAGTTAGGAATTCAATGAAGGACAATTTCCCATAAATTCTCTGCATGAAATCATCAAAATTGTGCGGAATCGGAATCAGTAATCAGCAATCGGTTAATCGGATAATCAGTATTCTATGATCGTGGCCAGTAATCGGAACATGTACTCGTATTTGGAGAGCCATTGGCTCGGTCTGGCCTGGCCTGGCGAATAACTCAATCGATCAGAACCGCTTTCGGTCTGGCCAGCACTTAAACAAGCCATAAAACACACACCGACAACAAAATAAACACCATCCAAAAGATCTTAGGACCATCTATGGGAAAATGTGCTAAATTCTGTTTATGTTTTATGCGATACCCTGCCAGAGGGTGTGTGGGGTGACATGATTTACAGCAGATGTTTGCCACGAACTCAATGAAGCACTTTCCACATGGATAGAGGATAAAGCACAACACAAAAAAAAAGAATGTCATGCACACCACATGCATTTGGTTGTTGCTTAATCAAGGTCTGCCTTTGGTCTGGCTTTTGAAGTATATTTTCAATTATGTTTTTGCAATCTCGTGCAGTCTCTTTGGCACTTTTCGCTTGTGCATCTGATTCCTTGATAAATCTATCCATAATTCCCAAATTCCAACTTCAATCATCGCCTGATTATATCCTACATATGGCACCGATCGATCTAGAGGGTATCTATAGATTCTACTTCCAAACAACAAAAACAATCCACATTTTCTCGTTTATTTGTGGAACAAATCGCGCAGCGCCCAAGTTGAGAAATAATTCATCAAAGAGCCAAAAAATTTGTGAGATATTAATCAGCAGCAGCAGCAGCAATAGGGGGCAGGCAGGCAGGCAGGAGCATAGAGCATTGGGGCACACACATGTGCCACACTGTGTGTATGTCGATATGCCAAGAGCAATAATTTGATGGCGGCGCATTTCAAAGGCTTATGTGAGTCCGACCCGCTCTCCCGCTCTGCTGTTCCATGCCGATCTGTGGCCTTTTTGTTTATAATTTAAATAAATCAGCGTATGCCCACGCAGCCACAAGAGGGGATAGAAACGAGGGGGATGGGGCGCTGAAGGTGTGGGTGTGGAATCTCTGAAGAGGATAGGAAAACCACTTGGAAACAATTAAAAGACATTTGACATTATTTTTCGTTAGTGGCTTTCGATATGTTGACAAGAATTTCAGTTCTCCAAAGCTCCACATGGGCTTCTCTCTCTTTCTCTCTCTCTGGCTCTCTGTCTTTCTCTTTTGCGGTCATTAACCATATTTAGTGGCAATAAAGTTGTCACTTGCGACGCTCTCTGGGGCAGGTAGAAGAGATTTTGGAGACATGATTTTGATGGGTTTGTGGCTCGATTCGACAAGTGATTGGATTGGCCCATGAAATGTGAGCCAGAGGGAAAGGCCAAAGCAAAGGTTTTACTGTGGGGCCAAGTGAATACGAAATGAAGTTGTCATTTGGTTTATCAGAGTCCAGGCATCAGGCAACAGACATCAGGCATCATGGCAGGTTGAAGAACCTCTAAGCAGAGCGTGTGAATGGATGCACAACACAATTTCGGGACAGGCATTGGCATTCATGTGCGGGGGCAGACTGTACCCCCTCACTGTTCCGCCCCTTTGGGGGGCAGCAATTCCATTCCATTTTCAATTGCAATTTCCAATCCGATCCCCAATCCGATCCCAATTCCAAACCCACAAAACAAAATCAATTTACATCTGAAAACCACCAACAAAATAAAACGCAAGAAAATGAAAAGAAAAATCATACACTCGGCGAAAAAATCGTCCAACAAAATTTGATTTTGTGCATTTTTTATAAAAGGAAAGTGCCTTTACATTTTTAATATTACTATAAAAATGTTTCACATTTAAAAATTAGCAAATTAAAAAAAAATAACAAAAAAATAAACAAACACACAAATAATAAAAAAAAAAATATTATAATAAAATAATATAAAACTAATAAATAAATAAAAAAATAATAATAATAATAATTAATATAAAAAATTAAATAAATACATAAATAAATAAAAAATAAATAAAAAATGTATAAGAAAAATACAAAATAAATAAATAAATAAAAAATAAAATAAATAAATAAATTAAATAAATAAAATAAATAAAAAATAGTTTAATTAAAAAATACATAAATAAAAAACTTGATATTTAAAGTATTTTTCACAATTTTAAAATACGTTTTATAATATATTTTTCAACCAAAAAATATGTAAATTAAATATGGGTTTCTTATTTATTTAATTTTTTAAATTTAATTATTATTTATTGTATTTTTAAACATTTTCTAAGCACTTTTTCTGCTTAAACAGTTTTTCTGCTCTGTCATATTTTTCTCCCAGTGTATGGCCTGCAGTGGGTCTCTTGTGGAGGGAGGGGGGCCGGGAGTGTGGGTGTGTGTGGGGTCTCTGTCTCCCCCGCCGATTCGATTGCATAAAAAATCCAAGCGGGTATCCATCCGCGTGAAAGTGAAACAAATATAAAAATACAAAAACGGAAAAAACAATAAAAAAAAAAACAAAAACCGAAACCGAAAGTGCTGTCCATTTAAGGTGGAATCGAAATCGGAATCGATGGAATCGATGGAATCACTGGAATTGCTCGTTACAGGGGGAAGAGCAATTAAAAGCCAAAACCATTACTACAGTAAACACTGGTGTGGCACGGGCACTCCTCTGCTGCTCTCCACTCCTCTCTTCCCCTCTCTCTCTCTCTCTGTTCGCGTTGACAGTGAGGCGACAGTTCAAGGTCTTGCCAGAGACAGAGACAGATACAGATACAGAGAGTGCAGCGCATTCGTTGGATAAAAAACAGAAAAGCAGCAAAAAAAAAACAGAGTCAAATCAAAGGCAATCAAATTGACAAAACGTCAGTGTAATAAAGCGTTGATAAACCGCAGAGGAGATACACAGAAAGAGAGGGAGAGATAGAGAGACAGAGAGGACGTAGAGCAATGAAAAGGAAGAATTGATTAGCCTGTGGCAGGGGCATGGGCAGGGGCATGGGCACGGGCACGGGGGCAGGGGTTGGGGGCAGAGAGACAATCAGCGAAAAACCACAGCAAAAACCACAGCGAACCACGCGCATGCGCAGCCTCAAAAAGTGGTCGAACTGGAGTTGAAGCTGGAGTCGGAGTCGTCGGGTTGGGCCAGCAAATTACACACGATTCACGATCAAAGGGGAGCGGTACAGGGAGGGGGGCGGTGGACGAGGGGTATGCGGTTCAATACGATGTGGCATTCAGACACGTTTGCCGCAGCAGCAGCATCGAAGCAGGCAGCGCTGCCCAACCAATTTACAATTTAATAGCGCGCCACAAAATCGAACGATCGATGGAGCATCGAAGGATGGCAACAGAACAGCAGAAGAAGATCTCAAGAAGGCAGATCCCAAAGAGGCAGCAGAAAGCGCAAGAGATCTACAGATCGTATAGAAGTATAGGCATTATATATATGCGATCTATATACGATCTTTATAGAGGTTTTCAGTGGCTGTTTTAGCTTTAGTTTCTAGCTTTTAGTCGGCTCAATCGATGGCTTAGTGTTGCCCCGTTTTCCCAGACGATTACTTTCCATTCATCTCTAGCCGAACTCGACCTTAAATTATGGCCTGAGGGGGGGAGATAGGTGGTAAGGGGAGGGGTTAGGGGGGCTATGGGCTGGAGTTTTTCCTAATTTTCCGTTTCCTACGAAAGCCAAAGGCCTCGGCTGCTGCTGCGGTCAAAACCTGAGACTCGACTTTGGGCTTTCGATTGGTTCTGGTTGCAATAACCCCTAGCCCCCCCGTCCCCCCTTCCCCCTTCCCCCTGCCGACTGCTCCCCCCTCTGGACTGCTTCTGGAGCGGCTGCTAGCTGCTGCCTGCCACTGCCCGCCGCTTCTGCCTGCCTCGACTTGTGGCGACTTGTGTATTGTGTGTGCCCTATGTTGACTTTTCATTTCCTTTTCTCATCAGTTGATTGTTGGAAATTGTTGGATGGTACTCGATGCCACAAGTTGCCATTGCTGCATGCTGCATGCCGCATGCCGCCGCTTGGACCAGAGAAAGACAGACAGAGAGAGAAAGAGTCTCTTCTTCCTTTTGCTGCGCTTATTTATGTGCGCGACCTTATAAGGCGAAATAGCCAAAGAACCAAGAAGGAATCGTCTGCTGCTGCTGCCCCCCTGCCCCATCTCCTGCTCCTGCTTGTCTCTCCTTGTTGGCTATTTGTGTGCCGCTTTTGGCCATATTCAATGGAGGAGCAGCAGCGGCAGCAGCACAGATACCGACTCGACTCGAGTCGACTCGAACGCCTCCTCTTTGCCGCCTTTGGGGCACACAACGTTTTTGGTTACAAAGCGATTGCTTTTTATTGCCCTGATGCACGTTGCACGTTCCTCTTGCCGCCTCATAATTTGTGGCTGCTCCATGCGTAATTTTCGGCTCACAAAGAGAGAGAGGGACAGCAGAGCTTCAGTGCATTCCAAACCCAGAGAGAAATGCTCTAGCCATTAGCCAGAGAAAGAGAAAGAGAGAGAGAGCAGGAAGAGAGAGGGGGATAGGCATAGGCAGTCGTGGATTTTGACAGCCCAAAGAGGAGGCTGTTGTGCTAATGATTTTACGCTGAAGAGAGAGAGAGAGAGAGGAAGAGGAAGAGAGATTGAGACTAATGTTCTAATTAACCATATGGCTAACATCATTAACTCCACTCGAAGACTCCACATACACACACACACACACACACAGCAATGATAGCAGAATCCAGAGACCAGAGCCTAGAACTCCCTTTTGGCCCGGTGGAAAATTGCGAATCATTCTTCAAGCTGTCAAAATGTCTGACAGCTAATCAGCAATAACTGTCATTTAGCAAATAGTTGCTCATATTTGCACTTAAGCAAATAACCAGAGACGCACAGAGATACAGAGAGAGGGGGGGATGAGAGACACCCTACTATCCCCCACACACACCCCCTCAACGACTGACAGCAACAGCAGGGAGCCCAATGGCTGGATGGATGGATGGATAATGGGTTACTGGACAACAAGCCAGAGACCTAGGCGGTGTCTCTCTCTCTCTTGCTGTCTCTCTCACTGTCTTCTCTACATCATCTTCTGTGCCGTGCCGTGCCGCACCACACCCCTGCTGTCTGTGTCTGTTTATGTCTCATTGTAACACTTCCGTTAAAATCCGCATCGTCCAGCGTCCAACGTCGTCGTCGTCTAACTGTGACTCATGTCCATAACAGTCAATAAACATAAACATGGCTCTGACTGTTGCTATGGCTATGGCGATGGCTCTCACTGTGGCTCTTACTGTGGCTCTCACTGTGGCTCTTACTGTGGCTCTGGTTCTGGCCAAAATGAATGATGGACATCGAGTGCAACGGAGTGCCGCCTGTCCTGCTCCAATGCCTGGCCAAAAGAGCATCATTAGCCCAAAAATAGCCATACCCACTGCCCCGTCGTCGTCGTCGTTGTCCTCCTCCCTGTTGGACATGGGAGACGACCATCGTCGAAGACTTGAGACTGAGACTCTGGCTGTAGCCTGAAGCCTGTTTAGTTGTTGCTGCTTGATTTCCTAGGAAATGAGCAGCTTAAATGTTTAGTCAAAACGGTAAAGCGGTACCTGAACCACCCCTTCATGCCACCACTGCCCCCTGTCTCTCTGTGTGCTGTGGCAGCCATTAACCTTGAGGTAAAAAGTGCTGCATATGTGGGGATCATCATCGTCTCTTCAGTGGCAGTGGCAGTGGCAGAAGGCATCTTCCCTAATCCCCGGCAGAGCCACGAAAAACCGCAAACTCTGGACACCAGGGACACTAGGGGGGTGGACAGGGGAGGATGGGGTGGGGGTTGGGGGATGGGTTGTAAGTTGTGATATATGCGACGCATGCCACAGAAGGAGAATGACAGTAGGAAAGGCAACGAGCAAGCAACGAGAAAGAAAAGTAACAAATAGTTTTTTTTGGGGGAAGAGAGAGAAGAGAGTGTGCAGCACATATGCTGCCTGCTGCATGATGTGTGGCAGAGAGAGAGAGACTGAGGAGAGACTCTCTTAATTGCTCATTGGCCCACGCTGAATAGAATTTAATTTTGCAGCATCCTCCGCCAAAAACCATTTGCATCCCGCAGCAGCAACAGAGGAGGAGGAAGGGAGGGAGGGAGGTAGGATGCAACCAGAGACTTGCAACAGGAGGTGGCCATATCTAGTGTCATACATCAAGGCTTTTGGGTGAAGGAGAGAGCGCTTCACTGGAAGGAGTCGGAGTCGGAGTGGCAGTCCATTGATGGCACACGACGGACTTTTGAGTTTCAGTTTTGCGGCAAGGAGGCAAGCAGTGGGGCAAGGGGGAGGCACGGGTGGCAAAGGAGGTGGTTGGTGGTTGGCCCCGGTGGCAGTGCTTAAGTTGCGCCACATGCGATTACCCACGGCAGTTAGTCGTCTCTGGGCGGCAGTGCATCAGCATGCGGCATGCAGCATGCAGCATGCCTCAAGCTGTTGGCTCCATCTTCAGCTTTCATTCTCCGCTCATCGTCTTCCCCGGCTTCCCCTCTCGCCTTGCCTGCTCGGCTGCTCCTCCTTTCGTTGCAAATTGCTGCTGTGCGCCAAATAGAATTTTAAACGTGGCCTTTTCTCCTCACTCTCTCTCTCTCTGCCTCTCCCTCCCTCTCTCTCTCTCTCTCTCAGTCGCTGTGGCTGCCTCTTTCTTGGCCGCTGTTGATTGACCTTAAAGCTGCTGCCTGTGTGCCGTGTGGCAGGCAGAATTAACTGTACTCTGAACCCCACACACACACCCCTCGCCACCTTGCCACCTCGCCACCTCGCTTTTGGGGTTACGCAGGCTTTCTCCTCCTCTCCTAGACCCCTGCCTCACTTTAATTCACTTATAATTTCACTCCCCCTCCCCCAGCTGCTTCCCCCCCGCCCCCCATGCATGCAGATCTGTGGCTCTTCGCCGCTCATATTTCCGCTTGATTGCTGCACCGCAATTGCGCTGCACTTGCCACAGAAAAGAGAGAGAGAGAAGAGGCAGGGGCAGCAGCAGAGGCAGGACAGGATTTGCGTCTATGATGTGGGAAAAAGCAATATTTTCATTGATGATTTCTCTCTCTCTCTCTCTCTGGGAACGGGAAACTGGGGTGGAGGGAGAAAGTGACCACACCAGACGAGAGGGGAGGTGGGGGATGGGGCATGTGTGTGTGTGGCACAATTGACATGATTTCAAGGCACGAAATATGAAGATCATACGGAACCCCCATATAAAGAAAGAACTCTGTTAATTATCCGGAATATTTCGTTGATAATTAATCGTTCAACTTGGATTTATTATCGGGCCACCAGAGGCACCCCTACCCTGCCCCCCTGCCACAGCCACCGTCTTTTATTATTCGCCAAGAGCATTTCAAATGTCAAAATGTATCCAGCAGATACGCAGATACAAAAAACACACCCCCAGCAGCAAAAAAACCAAAAAAAAAAACGAAACAAAAAACGAGAAAAAAATATGTAGAATGAATGCTGTTGTTTTTTTGTTGTATGATTGATCGTTTGCTTAAAGAGTGACCCGCCCCCAGTACCCCGTCTCCCCATCCCCCACTGAAGGGTTAAACTGTAACACATGTGTGCATGTGTGTAACAGGGTAAGGGTATCCCTCACTTGGCATTATAATTGCTGTAAAAATGTGACAGCCCAGCCCCAGTAGAGGCGGCAACAACATGTGGAAGCTGCCACTGCCACAGTCGCTGCTGCTCTGCCATGATCGATGATGGACTCCACCAAAGTGAGGTTGCACTTTTTCGCTTCACTTGAGTTCAGAAGAGCGGGAGGGGGCAGGGAGGAGGGAGGGGTGCAGCAGCAGTTTGTAAAAGAAGCGTCGCATAATTTTTGATTTATGTTTGCTTTAAGGGAGAGTTAATTGAACACCCACCTCCCGCAGCCACCCCCCTGCCACCCGATCTCCTCTTCGATTGCGATCCAAAGATCCAAAGAGAGTGTCGAACACATTGTAAGCTGTCAGACATTATGATAGATCATCTCTCTCTTCTCTTTTTGTCGATGAAGTGTTCAGAAATCGCTGACAGCTGCCTCAGGATGGGGCAAGATACGGCCGAAAGTTTCACTCTGTTCTGCTGTCCTGCAAACACCAAAGAGACACAGAGAGAAAGACAGAGAGAAAGAGGGAGACAGAGTGCGTTTGAGTGTGAAATTTAATTAAAAAATTCTTTGCTATGCATAAATTTTCCTTTTGTTTTATGCCATGAAGGGAGATGCGAGATGGTGCGAGGGGGGGAAGGCTAGCAGAAGGCTAGCAATAAAAATGTCATCATGGCCAGAGTCCTGACTACCGGGAGTCCTTGATAAGGACCAAGCAGCACACACACACACAAACGCACACTATTTGGGAACGCATTATTATGCGTGGTATTTCCCAGAGACTAAAAGACTGAAAAGGGTATATTATTGACGGGAAAACTGGAAGAAAACTCCAAGAAAACTCCAAAAAAACTCCCTTTTATAATTGGTAGAATTTTCAGAATTAAATGCCAAAAAATCTATGGGATCCTAGGAATATTATTATCCAGGGTCCTTGAGGGAGAAAGAGGGAAAATGTCAGCTTATAGAGGAAGCAAAGAGATCAGAGTGCTGCTCTTCTCTCTCTCTCTCATCTCAGGATCTGCCAAAGATCAAAATTCCCAGTAAATATATAAAAAAAATATATAATTAAAAAAGAAATATCAAATATTTTTAACTAAATTTTGTTAAAAATTTAAATAAAAATTTAAATAAAAATTCCTTAAGCCAAGTACAGGGTATCTCTCGTTCGTTTATTGAAATTTTCTCACTTATTTTTATAATAATAATACAAATAATAATAATGAGAATAACGGACTGAAACGAAACGTAACGAAACGCAGTGTGGAGAACAGAACAGAACCGAAACTGAAGAACGATTCAAGACACAGGACACACGCATAAAGGAGGGGAGAGAGAGTGGTGGGGAGGGGGAGGAAGGACACCCCCACACACTGGCGTACAAATATAAATTAAATTTAAAATGCTTTTCTTTTGCGCGTTTTTCCCAACATACTTTATGCCCCATTCTCACCATTTTCCCATTCCTCCTCCCCCCCATTCCCCGCTTTACCATTCTCATTCTCATTTCCATTCTCATTGCTTTCGCCTTATGCCTTGTCATGCTTAATTGCTTTGTTAATTAAATGTGTTAAGGCCGTCGAGGACGAAGACGAGGACGAGGACGGGGAGGACAAAGAGGAGGACAGCAGCGAGACAACAGAAAAAAAGAAAAGGGATATTAAGGCGTGCGTACAAAAGTCTGAAAGGGACATTAAGTTGACAACAACAACAGCCACAATAAGGATGTACTAATATGAAATACATTTCTCTCCAACTCTCTCTCTCTCTCTCTTTGGATGTGTGTTTGTGTGTATCGTAAATTATCGCATAATGGTTGCTGTGTTGTCCTGGAGCGTAAATAGTTCTCGTAGAACATTCAGAAATTGGGTGTTGAGTGTCCTTCGAGCCCCCACACCGCCTCCCTCACATGCAAATGAGCAAATAATGTGGCAGCTGAGGGTGAAGCGATTGAACAGCTGTTGAGAGAGAGAGAGAGCAAGGTAGAGAGCAAGGGAGAGCGCAGGGCGGGACCTTACCCTACCCTTTACCCTGCCTCGCATTGCGTGTGTATCCAGAGATCTTTTGGCTTGTGGCTCCACAGATCGTTGCACAATCCCCATCTACAGGAGAGCCACAGACAAAACACAGCACCACCGTCTGTGGCACGCAGTGGTTTTGCCATGTTTTTGGTTAACGTTTTGTTGTTCGGTTTTGGCCAAATCAAGTAAACTTTCGAGCCCCAACAAAAGCTGCTGCCGGCTGTTGCAAAAAAATATGCCAAACTGTCAACGCGAATAACACATGTGGCAGCAGCACTAGCAGCTTGCACCACCACTAGTCTCTGCCACAAACAGTAGCCAAAGTGTAGAGGGGGGGATGGGGGTGGCACCCTCTCATGTGACTGATGTGGCAAGCAAAAGGTGCATGATAAAAGGCAAATATGTATTTTGCTAGGCGGGCTAATGCGACGGCGCAACAGCGGCCGAGGCGGAGGCGGAGGCAGAGGCAGCCACACAGACGGAAACACACCTCAACAAGCGGCAACTTAATTAGGCATTCAGTTGGGGGCACGCCACAGCACAGCACAGCGCAGCACAGCCATGGGCGCAGGCGCCACACTTGTGTGGCTTAGGGGGAGAGAGAGGGCGGAGAGAGGGGTAAATGTTAATTTGAAGAATTGTGCAAAATGTTTATCCAACTGACGGACAGGCCAACAGGCGGACACGAGGGACAGACAGACAGATGGACAGAGGGACAGAGAGACAGGCAGAGGGACAGACGGACAGACAGAGAGACGGACGGACGGAGTGAGTGAGTGACAGTTGCTGATGAGTGGCGGAAAAACAAAACACATGCCTGGAATTAGGAACAGCAGCAGCAGAGGCAGCAGCAGAGGCAGAGGCAGTGGCAGTGGCAGAAAAAACACTCTCTGGTTGTTCATATAAAAGATAGATCAGCAATCTCTGCGAGGAGTTGGATGAGGAGAAGGGGGGAGAGAGTGGAGAACACTTTTCGGATAACAGCAGAAAGATTGTTGTGCACTTGTGCCCATGTGGAGGGGAGAGAGAGGAAGGGATAGACAGCGAGAGAGGATAAGGGAGATTGGTAGATTGGTTGGAAAAAAAAAGGGAATCAGCGAAGCAGAAAAGCAGCAAAGAGAAGAACCAGAGAACATGCAAAGTCAAGGCAGATGATGAATCGCCAAAACTAGTGGTGGGCGGGGGGAGTATGTGAGTGGAGGGGTAGGGGTAGCGGTAGGGGGCAGAACAGTGCGTACATTTATGCCTGCCTGTACAGTGGTTACACGATGGAGACGACTACAGCAAAAGGCAATGAGCTGTCGGCTCTCTGGGGATTTTCAATACAATTAAAAAAAAAATTAATAAAAAAAAACTCTGTAAAAATTGTGTAATGAAATGAAATTAAATTAAATTTATTACGAAATATTTTTAATATTATTATTTTTATTATGATTATTTTTAAAGGTTTTTTTAATATTTTTTGTTGTAACTATTAATATTATTTTATTTTATTAGTAATTTTTATGAAATTATTTTATTTATTTTAATATTATTATTTATTGTATTATTTTTATTTTTTATTATTATTTTATTTTATTTTTTGTTATTTTTTTTTGTATTATTAATTTTTTTATTTTATTTATGTTTTAATTTTATTTTTTAATTTATTTTCATTATTATTATTTTTTTTTATTTTTTTTTATATTTTTTTTTTATTTAGTATTTTATTATTTTTATTATTTATATATATTATTTTTTTTTTTTTTTATATTTTTATTATTATTATTTGTGGTTGTATTATTATTTTTTTATATTTTTTACTATAAATATTTTTATTATTACTACTATTTTTTTAATATGTATTATTAATACTATATTGTGTAGTATTGTTTTTAATTTTTTTTTATTATTTTTTTAAGTGAGTCAAGAAACGTATTAAGTATTATTGTGGGATGGAATCCATCTATGGCAGTCTCTACTGTAAGTTAACGATATGTTAATAGAGTGAGAGAGGGAGAGATAGACAGATAGAGAGAGAGAGAGAGCGGCGAAGGGGAGGCGATGACTAATTCGCATCCGAAAAACTAAGAAAAACAGCCGCAGATATGCCATGCCCATGCCCCACCCAGAGCCATGAAGAGTTCCGAGGGGGGTAGGGCAAATAGTAGTCAGTGGTATGGGGTGAGGGGAGGGTAGGGGGTGTGGCCGATTCAGTAACATGTTGCAAATTCTCAAACGTCAGCGGCATAACTCATTATTTAATGTCAAATCTGGTCGATACTCGGTGGCAGAAAGCGGCAGCATGGGGCAGAGTGCGGCAGAGTGTGGGGTGTGGCATGCCACAGGAAGAAGTAAAGAGGGGGGGGGGGGGGTGGGAGGAAGACAGACTCTGTGTGGAAATGTCAACAGTTTTGCACAATTTGAAAGTCAAAGACAGCAAATCGATGCAAAAGACAAAGCTGCCTCTGCCTCTCCCTCTTCCTTTGCCTGCCACTCTTCTTCGTCTTGTGGCACACTACACTACACTACAGACTACTTGTGTGGCAGAGACTCAGACTCGGAGACTCGGAGACGTCGACTCACCCTCTTTAATGACATTTACACGCATGCGGCACACACATAAATCATTTGCGTTAGTCAGTTCTGACAGCCACGAAAAAAAAAACGAACGAGAGAGCAAAGAAGGAACCAGAGGTGGGGCAAGAGGAAGAGCAGCAGCAGGAGGAGTAGGAGGAATATTCTTTATTATTTTTGAGGAATTTACGTTATAAAAGAACTGCAGAGCCAAGAGCTGCCGAGGGGGCGAAGCGAAGAGCGGCACAGCACGCGTGGGAGGGGAGGGAGGATAAGGATAAGCCATGGAACAGTGGCTGAGGCATAGGCTGAGGCTGAGGCGAAGACCTTGTCGCAATCGTAGATTGAGTGCAGACAATCGATTCGCATTGGTTAATCATTCAAATCTCTCTCTCATATTCATCATATTCATCATACACTCACACACTCAGACACACTCGTACGAGTGTATTCAGTTCTGTGACTGAGAAGGGTTCCCGTTCCGAATGCATTGGCCACGGATTCCATGGCATTCCGAGGCATTCTTTTGCTTCTTGCGGCTGCTTCTGATTGTCTTACGATTGCCGCTTCGCCCCCACCCCGTGCCACTTTCTTGGGGGGTAGGGGGTGCCAAAAAACATTGCCCCAATTCGTGTGCCTTAATTTATGGTTTTGTCCTGGTTTGTCTTGGCCCTCCCGGGGGGGTGGCACACAAAAAGGGGTTGCAAAAGCCATTGGGAAACCCCTTCCCATTCGCATTCGCATTCGAAATGGTTAGGCCGCAAATGCCGCGGATTATATACCGTCTGGCTGCCGGTCTGATCCGATCTCTGGCCAAAAACCTAATGTCATTAGCCACAACTGTCGACGCCCTGCAGTTGCTCGGATGCTGCCACATGTCTTCATAATTAAACACAAATGCAGTTGCCACTGACGATGGGTTGATAATGCCAAACAAATTTCGATGATTATTGCCAGGCTCTAAGCCCAGTACCCCTCACCCACCCCCTGTGCACCCTGTAGCCTGGTTCAAGGGATCTGCAGAGGCGCAAAGGACTTCATTGAAGCGCAAAGGCACTCAATATAAAATAATTAATTGCAGAAAAGAAGAGATTTTTGGGCACAGGCGGGGCGAGGCGAGGCGAGGCCATATGGTTGCAACGTTCACACCCCCCGCCCGACAGAATGCAGGCCAACCCTTAGGGGTAACCATTCTACCTCCCTCTCCCTGCACCTCTCTGTGTCACTCTGTCTCTCTCTGTCTCTTGGCGTTGACAAATAATGTTGTTTTTATGATAGAGGGAGAGCGGGCGGGGAGGGACTACTGTGGATGTTGCAAGTAGTTCGCTCTGTGTACCGTTATTGGCGTTGATAATGCAATTTAGATGTGTCCGTCCAATGGTTCCGTGGGTCTAATGACCTGTGGCAAGAAGCAGTAGCCACTGTGGCAAGCAGCAAGCAGCAAGCGGCAAGCAGCTGAAGCCGGTCTGTCTCTCTCTCTCTCTCTCTCTCTCTGTTGGGATGACAATTTAATATTGTTGTCGTCATCGTTTGGCTTAATGACTTTTCCTACAGCCACCCCACCGCTACACCCTCCAACCCCCCAACCCCTACACACATTTTATTTTATAAATTTTCTTCTCTTTTTTTTTTCTCTTTGCTTTTGCCTTCCCATTCTTGGTTTTTCTTTTTGGCAACATTTGCTTTGTTGTTGACCATTTAATGCCTCATAAACTTTTAATTTAACAAAAATGTCGTTACTCTGCTGCGTCCCCCACCCCCCCAATGCCCCTGCTGCCCCCCTCGCCCTATTTTCAGAGGTTATTGTTGCATTTTGTTATTGGCTTTATGGCGCGCAGCTTCCTCTCAAACGCTGTTTCCCCCATTACATGGGCATTCGCAGCTGACAGCTGAGCGAGCTGTCAAAATGACAGTTGTTGAGGCAATTCTGTCAAAGTCAAAGACGGGAGAGGGTGAGGAGAGGGACGGGACGGGGGGCATAAATTATGTTTCTCTTTATACTTTGTATATCCAAATATCTGTGTGTGTATCTTTATGCTAATCGAAAACCATATCTTCTTCTTCTTCTACTTTCAGGTATGTAAACGATATTCAACCCCAACCCCAAAATCAAAACCCTAAAGATTTCCCAGAGAGATTTTTCCGTAAGTTAAAAATCATATTTAATCTTTCAAATCTTTTTGGCAATAAATTGTCAAAATATTTTTCTAAAAAGTGGGAGAGGGAGAGATATCTATGCTCTCTCCTCTCCCAGAGAGTGAATGAGAATGAATGAATTGACAAAACGACACTAAAAATAGACAAAAGATGGATAGAACCCAGGGGCAGGAGGAGTGTGGGAAGGGGGAACACAATAGCAACCATGAATTAGACATTTATAGCACGTATTAGGGGGAGGGGGTTATGTCTGTCTATATGTGGATGTGTGTGTGTGTGTGTGTGGGGTCCTCCCCAGACGAATGTCGAGACTGCACTTCAATATTAATAAAAGATAACCGAGAGAGAGAGAAAGAAGGAAAGATAAAGAGAGAGCAAAAGGGAGATAGTGGGAAAGAGAGGGTGAAAGTAGTGTGGGAGCGGGCTAAGTATTGCAATTAATAATCATTTACAATCATGCACAGACGGTGGGGGTGGGGGGGTGTGGGCTAGACGAGGAGCCCTCGAATATGTACAAAATATCTTAATCCCCCAATGAGGCTGCGGCAGCCCCGCGATGGCAGCTCTATTTCCAACCGAAAGGATTAGGGCGGGCACACACAAACACACACACACATGCACACACAAACACACACACACCCAAACACACATGCACAGAGTAGATACACTTGTATGTAAGTGTAAGGGAGTTCGAGAACGGAAGTCGCTCGACGGAAGATAAACTATCGGCGATTAGCTAGGCAAAAGTAGTGGCATTAATATTGTGACTGGCACTGTACAGACAGGGCTCTCCCTACCCACTCTCCCTGCTCTCTCTCTCTCTCTCTTTCTCTTTTTTGCCTGTGAAAGACAATCAGGGACAAGGGACATACATATGTTTCAGTGTGGGGAAGCTGCTGCTTCCTCATTTCACAAAAGCAACACAAATTATGGGGTTAGGTGCTACCCCCACCACCACCACTACCCCTACCCCACTGCTCTCTCTGCTGCTCGCTCTAGGCCATGTCCCGGCTTCATCTTGAAGGCAGAGCCCAAAACCCAAACCCAAACCGAAGACGAAACAAAAACCCAAACAATTTCATGAATGAAACAATAGCCAAAGATGGACAGAGTTTTTGGAGTTCTGCCTGGGCTTCTGCCTCTGCCCCCCCCCTCTGCCCCTGCTGCTGCTTCCCCTCTTTCTTTGCCTTCGTTTGGCTTCTTTCATTCCCTTCCATTTACCTTCTTTCCCCCCCCTGGTTTTCCCTTTCCCTTTTGGTTCATTCGCATTTCAAGTGCCGCTTGGCTTTTGGGTTCTTTTTTTTTTGGGCTCTGGCCACTTAGAAGTTGCTTCTCTCTGGCTCTCGCTCACTCTCTGTGGATACATTTTTCGGTAGCCGCAGGAAAAAAGTGCATAACATGCCTGCTTCCACCTCCACACCTCCACTTGCCCCGCGTCGCACGGGGTGGAGCTACTTTGCTTATGCACTTAAATTTTTTACTGCCTGCGGGAGAGGCAGCAGCAGCAGCAGAGGCAGAGGCAGCAACAGCCAAGAGGCAGCAGTGGCATCAGAGGTGTCAGCGGCGGAGGCAGAGGCATCCAACAGATACAAACTACTTTCAATTTGTAATTTGTGGCTGTGCGGCGGCTGCTGGGCTCTGTGTGGCAGTGCCAGTGCCACTGGCTGTGGCAAGGAGATGCACACAGTGGCTAAAAGCAGGGGCTAAGGGAAGGGGTTGAAGGTGTGAAGGGCTCTGCTCCATTTTCGGGTGTGGGGGGGGGGGAGTTGGAGGGGCATTTGCGGTGGGCAAAATTGAAAAATGGAAAATACTAATGAGTTTTAGTGTCGTTAAGTGCAAGGTGGAACCTGCGGGACAGGAGGAGGGGGCAGACTATGACCGCTAGATGGCGCTGCCACTAACATGACGTTAAAATATTGAAAAGGCAAAAAAAGGGGCAGGAAAGAGAGACAAAGAGGGAGAGAGAGAGGGGTAGAGAGGTGGCAAGAAGTTGGTTGGAAAAAACAAGGAAATTTTTTGAGGAAGTGCCGAAAGGGGGTGGCAGGGTGGGGGGTGGTGTCTGGGCAACGTCTTGGAATGGAAATAAAATTACTTAAAAAACCATTAGCCAGGTCACCCCATCCACCCCCTCCCCTATCCCCGCCACAGTCTTCCCTATAACCAAATACACCCCGTAACGAATCGAATCGATAAGCCACTCCCCCCCCCACCGCCTCCCTGTCCCTGCTCCAGTTCCTCTACCAAGAAGACAAGAAAATTCAAATGTTCATTTGCTGCCTAATGAAATATGCATGCCCCCGGGGCAGGGTGGCCACGCCCCTACTGCTCGCCGCCCGTTTCGATAAATCAAAATACAATGCATATATTAAGTGCGAGACAGCAGCAGAGGCAGAGGAGCAGCAGCGGCAGCGGCAGCAGCAGAGAATCGAGACAGAGAATCGAAACGGATCGGCACTGAGGCCTTGACCTATGACCAGAAGGAAGCGCCAAGGAGGTGGAGGGGGGGGGGGGGGGGGAGGCACAAAGCCAGAGACATGGATGGATTTTAATTAATTTGCAAAAAAGGAAGAGTCCGGCTGTCCTGGCATGGCCTGGGAGTCCTTTGTGGAGTAATAAGAAATTCAATTTCCGTCTCTTGCCGCCTCGTAATTATTTTTTCTTTCAATTTCCAAAACACAGACAGACACGGACACGGACACGCCACGCCGCTGCATGAATTATGGGGCACTCAAAAATCCTGAAGCCCTGAAGAGAGACAGAGAGCCCCAATCCGCACACCCACGCCCACGCCACAGACAGCTGAAGGGGTTTCTCTCCCTCCCTCTCTCTCTCTCTCTCTCTCTCTCTCTCTCTCTCTCTCTCTCTCTCTCTCTCTCTCTCTCTCTCCTTCTTGCTGTGTGGATTATACGACTGCATAATTAGTGCGAAAAAAAGCAGGGGAAAAGAAATCTATGGCCCTTGAAGAATAGTGTTTTTCGGGGGCCCACAAAAAGACAAGGGCACAAAAGGGAAACAAAAGCAAAGAAGTAGGAAGAGGAGGACCAGGAGGAGAAGAAGGAGAACCGAAGGTGGAGGAGCTGCCACTGGGCCTGGCCTAAGAAGAAGATCTAAACTAAACGGCGGCGACTGTTGCGTGCATTGAATTTAAAATTAGCCAAGAACGAGGGCCAAGCCAAGAGGCAGGCCAGTCTACACTCAGCGAAAAGATACATAGATGTACAGTGTACACTCTGAAAAGGGTATAGTGTACACACTGAGAAGGGTATAGTGTGCACACTGAGAAGGGTATAGTGTACACTCTCTTGGCACTACAATGCCCATTTGTTTCGCTGAGTGTAGCCCAGTAGACAGGAAGGCAGTCCATGGGAATGGGAGAGGAGCCACAGCACCAGTCAATGTCTCAGGTTATGCCTGCTCCCTACCCTACCCTACCCCACCCTACCCCACCTTCTCCTCCAGTGGATGATGCCTGTCTCTGTCTCAGTCCCTCTCTCTCTGTCTCTGTCTCTGTCTTTTGGAATAAATCTCAGTCTAGTCGCTGGCTGTGGAAAGCGTTTCAAATCCAAGCAGCGCTAAAAAATGATGTGCCTTGCATGTCGGATTTCAGTCAGAGATGAGCAAGAAAAGGGGTGCACAAGGGGGGGAGGGGGGTGGGTAGAGGATTTGGATACAGATTGGATTGGATTGGATCGGTGGTGGTGGGGATGGATTGGTTAGATTGGTGGATAGCTTGCTTATGACACGGTGATAATTTGTTAATTTTATGCGAATTTAGAGGCCGCAGAAACTGCCAACTTCGGGGGGGAGTTGGAGGCAAGTGTGCACTTGACACACTGCCCCCCATCTGGAAGGGGGGGTGACTCCTCTCCTCCCCGCTCCCCTCTTAATTGCTGCACATTAATTATTTATTTAAAATGGCTAAGACCCCTTGTCTTGGACTCGGTTCTTGGGCCAGGCTAAAGTAATTTGTGGGTTGGCTTTTGGGGAGGCAGCATTTTGATAACATGTTGTAGTCCCCCCCTCCCCCTTCCGACTGCCCCCTTGCCACACTTCTTTCCTCTTCTTTCGCGCTGCGTTGCGTCGTGTCCGCACGCACAAGCTGAGATTTGAATGCGCGCTGCGAGATTTTTTGCGTGTACTGCGGGCATTTCCCATTCCCGATGCCCGGATTCCCACTCTCAGTCCCAGTCGCAGTCCCAGTCCAAGTTCCAGTCGCAGTCCAAGTCCCAGAGGAGGCCAAGGAGTCGTCAGTCCATGCCGCCGCGAGGCACGGCACGCAAAGATCTCAGCGCAGGCCCACAGGAAGGAAGCGAGAGAGGAGGAGAGAGGTGGCTGTGGCTGTGGCTGGGATTCCACAGTCTCTCTCTCTCTCTCTCTGTGTGTGTGGAATCTCTGCTGGCTGCCTCCTGCCTCGGCAAATGTCGCATGTCAACGTTGTCATGTTGACCACTTTTTCTTGTTGCAACACCACTCTCTCTCTCTCTCTCTCTCTCTCTTTCTCTCTCTCTGTCTCGCCTGGAGTCTGGGCGTGGGCGTTGTCGCTGATGAGCGAAAATTGCTTGTTTTCCCTCTCTCGCTTTGTGGCATGCCACAGCTTGTTGGCTTTAATTGCAACATCCATATGAAGAGCGGGGATGGGGATGGGTATGGGGATGGGGAAGATTGTTGTAATTTACTTTCAGTTTGCGTAGGTGTCTCCGAATCGAATTCGGAGTCGCTTTCGGAGTCGCAGGAGGATCAACATTTTGCGCTTGCGTGTGCGGCTGCTGCACCCAACAATCTCTCTGCTGCAAGGGGGCAGCCATGCTGCTGCAACGTCTGCTGCTGCCATTTTCCATCTTTCGAGGTGCGGTGTTTGCATTGAATTGAGCAATTTATAAACGGCAGAGCCACAGGACAAGAAAAAACGAAATGAAATAACACTTCATTAGCGGATGGAGCAAAAAGAGAGAGAGAGAGAGGGGGCATCTTACGTGGGCTTTTAGCCACAAAAAGCAACAGAAAAACACACAAAAAAAACGAAAGCAAAAACAAAACGATCCAAACAGACGCTTAATGAGACGCTTCTTCCACAGAAGACAGAGACAGGGAGAGGGAGAAGCAGAGAGAGAGAGAGAGGCAGCAAGTTGAAGATGAAGGCGAGGCGAGGCAATCATAAAGGCCTTTAAGAGATCGCTTTGGACTCTGATGCAACCCAAAAGTGTACTCCTACCCCTCCTACGATGGTCCCCCCCCCCAAAAGTCATTTGGGCAGCACACACACAAACACACACCCCCCTCTGGCCACCCACTCCCCCATCTATCGTTTCGTTAGCTGCGGAAAAGCGTAATCAGGGAAGCTGGAAACGAGCAGAACGCAATTTTCCCTCCAAGAAAGAAAGAAAATGGCCAGAGATACGACAGTACAAAAGCCACCAACCCACCCCCCCTTGTCCGCACCCCCCACCCCTTGCAGGCCCCACTCGAAAACGAAGCCAAAGAAAATTCGAAACGTGGAAACGTCGAACGGCTCGCTGGGATGGCTTATTGGCCCTGGTCCATAGATGGCTCTAGGAGGCCTCTATCTGTGTATCCAAGCCGCATGCCGCATGCCCCAAACGGATCGGAGTAGAAGCAGCAGCAGCAGCAGCGGCAGCAAAATGGCAAAAATGGTAAAAAATTCCGCAGTACTCCACACTGCTCTGTGCTCTCTCTCTCTTTCCCTGTCACTCTCCTTCTCCGTCTACGTCTCAGTCTCTCTCTCTCTTTCTCTGTCTCTCTATGGAGATGGAAAAACGGGTTAGTTGCTTTGGGTTTTTGTCTTGTAATTTAACAAGCAAACAGATTGTAATCGATTGTTGCAAGAGGATGGTGGAACAACCGTTGGACCCACAGATCCACAGACCCACGGACCCACGGCCCACGCTCTCTTCACATATTAGCCACAGAAATTGTAATAGATTTCACTTAATTTATTAGAAAAACAACAACAACAGCCACCACTCACCCTCCCTGCCCCTACTGCCATGCCATGCCATGCCCTCCATTTGTCCCCGCAATCCCCCAACGGTTTGCACAATTTTGCAAATATTTTTCACTCTTTTTCCCGCTCCCGCTCCCGCTCTCTCTGTCTCTGTCTGTCTCTCTCTCTTGTGGGCAATTTTCCCATTAGCCTGTCGTCCCATAATTCTCGGTCATAACTTTTTCCTCCATCCATCCATCCATTCGTCCGTACAACCACCCACCCACACGCCTCACGCCACTGAGAGGCGACTCCTTCGAGGAGAGACGTTAATAGTTTCCCGCGAGCACAAATCATTTCATTTCCCATTTCCCAGCCAAGAGACAGGAGCCAAGAGCCAGGAGCGGAGAGGAGCATGAGATATCTATGGATGCGCTCTTTAAAGTTTGCCCTCCTCGAGTGTGATATATTTATTTTAATTTTCTTTTCTTTTCTTATTTTTTCTCTCTAAATTAAATTTGATGTCGTTCAACTTTGGTTTCGTCTTTTGTTTTTTGAGTGTGGTACGTGCCCCCGAAAGATTGTGTGTGTCTTCGTCTCCGTCTCTGACTCCGATTCCGATTCCGTCTGCGAGTGGGTCTCCCTCTAAGCGTGTGTTTATCTACGCATTGACTACATGTCTCTCTCTCTCTCTCTGTCTCACTCTGGCCCAGACATTCATTGTTTTTATAGCCCCCCCACTCCACTCCACTCCACCTCCGACCCTCCGGCCGCGTACATTGGCCATAAAAATGACCCGCGGCTCCAATTTGAATGACAACTCCATTACACGGTATGTGCGTCGCCTCTAGATGGGGCACATTACACCGCTGTCTAATTGGTCTGCTGTGGAGCGAGTAATGGGGGGCGGGAGGGGCCATTGCACTATGGGAAAAAACATTTCTCTAATTTCTTTTGATTTATTTTTAATGGTATTTTTTCTAATTTTTTTATGGCATTATTTTTGTATCAATCAAAAGCCTAACAAATTTAATCAATTTAAAACTAAAGAAAACTAATTTAAAAAAATGTTAATTACAAAATTCAAAATACAATAATAAATAAAAAATATACTCTTCTAAAATCAAATTTTTCCAAAAAACAAAAGGCATTTTAACAAAATTAAAACTAAAAATTTCAGCATTTTAACAAAATTAAAACTAAAAATTTCAGCATTTTAACAAAATTAAAACTAAAAATTTCAGCATTTTAACAAAATTAAAACTAAAAATTTCAGCATTTTAACAAAATTAAAACTTAAAAAAAAAATAAAAAATATATAAAAAATAAAAAATATATAAAAAATAAAAAATATATAAAAAATAAAAAATATATAAAAAATAAAAAATATATAAAAATATAAAATATATAAAAAATAAAAAATATATAAAAAATAAATCAAAATATACAAACTATAGATTGCAAATAAATGCATTATTTTTTTTGTTCAATATTTAATTAAAATAATTATTAAATTAAAAAATAGAAATATCTTTTTTTGACTATTGACTATTAGTGACTCGATCTGTCCTGAGAGATTTAAAGAGAGAGAGGAAAAGATAGCGGAAGAGAGCGAGAAGAGAGAAGCAGTTCTCTCTGGAAATCTGCGATGATTGCTTCTCGAAGGTTTTATCTGGCTTTCTTTTTGCTGAGTTTATCGACCATCCCACAGCCCCAAGTCCACATCCCACTGGCTCCAATCCACTAAACTCCACTCCATTCCACTCCCTCCTCACATGTGGCATGTGGCTGATATGCGTGTCTCCCCCTATTATGGGAGAGGGCAAGGCACGGCGGAGGGGCAGAGTGTGGGTGTGTTGCTAGGAACCCGGAACGGGATTGGGTTTTGGGTTCGGGTTTGGGTTTGCGATTGAGTGTGTGGGAGTGGGGGAGTGGGAGTTGGAAGGGGGGAAGTGTGCGACTAGCGAGCGATGTGCGTGCGCCTTTGTGCCAAAGGATTTCTTGCGGTCCGTCCGCTCGTCCGTACGTCCTCCGCTTGCCGATAGCCAAAACGGCAACGGCAACAGAATGAGGCACGAGAAACAAGGCCAACACATATTCGCCTTGTGCTCAAAAGGAGAGGCGGGGGCAGGGGCTGTGGGCGGGAAACAAAAGCCTGATGTTTGGAAGTTGAAAGAAAATTCAGGCTGTGGAAAAACAAACTATGAAAATGACAACCCATATAATGGCCTGGCCTGTGGCAGCAGCAGCAGCAGCAGAGGCAGCAGCAGCAGCAGGAGCTTCGATGTTGGCCCTGGCGACAGCGGGTGCCAGGCACCAGGCACCACCGCCTCCATCGCCTCCATTGTCGACGCCTCCACCGCCTTCGCCTTTGTCTCATTAAGGAGTTTTTGGTGCAAAATTGCGTGTCTGCCCCCGCAACTTGAGGCATGGCCTGTGCGTGTGTCTATCTGTGTGTGTCTGTGTGTGTGTGTTTGTGTTTGTGTGTGAACTACTTTTATTATCATTGTATCCGCCTTCCTGGCGGTGGCTATCGCCTGGCATTATCTATACCGTGTTGGAGGCGGCGTGGGCGGCTGTAATGAAGTCGAAACTCCACTCGACTCGACTCGACTCTGGGATCTCTGCTGCACTTCTAAATGGAGTTTTAATGTGTGTCTGTGTGTGTGTGAGAGAGAACGAAGTAAATTGCCACAAAAGCTGTTTGTTGGGCAAAATAATTGGCAGACACTCACCAAATTGGGCACCAAAAAGTGGGTGTGCGTAATGGTCGATGGATTAAACTTGTTAAGGGTTAAACTTGTGTTGCCACAAGCCAGCCCCTGCCCCTGCCCCTCTTACAACTCTTACTAACTGTTATTTCTATTCTTTTCTCTCTCCTTTCGTTGCAGGTATGTAACTTCCTCCATCTCCATTTTCCAGCTATAAGAAATAGAAGAAGAAAATATTATTTCGAATTATGTGAGTAATTGGAAGGGGTGGGGGTGGGGAAGGGGAATGGGGTTTCTAACAATTCCCAAATGAATCGCAAAATCTCCAACTAAGTAATGCAGTCTCATATAAAGGAAGCATCTCTCAGATACAAAGATACACGGGCCATACACACACAGAGAGAGAGACAGAGACACACTGGGCAGAGTCTCTGAGTCTCTGCCCCTGTCTGGGGCATGTAATCAATGTAACTACAACTTGTTTGACAGCTCTTAGCATAAATACTTGACAAGAGGAGCAGCCAAACAGCCAACGGGTTGCGCCTTGGTCCACGATGGTCTTCCAATGCTACCATCTGTGGCATCGCGCGTTGACAGTCCGCAAGGTGTACGGCGGGACAGGCGAGCGACATAAACACACAAAAGGAGGCAGGGCAGCAGAGGAGCAGAGGAGGAGCCTCTTCTTCGCTGAAATCAATACGTACCAGAGGGAGAAGAACATTTCTTACTTTGGCACATTTAACGAGTGTTTTGCGCACACTTGAGATAGATAGCGAGACAGAGACGGAGACAGCGAGAGAGTGAGTGAGTGAGATGATGCACCTATAGATACAATTGTATCTATCTCTGCCGCAGATGGGCTGGTGCCCAGTGCCTGGTACCCATAAACATCATTATCATCCATCCATCCATCCATCTATCCATCCATCCATCCGCATTATGATTATCATGGCTATTATATTCGTCGCAGCCTCTCGACTTTTGCCAGTCTCTCTCCCTCTCTCTCTCTCTTAGTCTCTGGGAAAACAGACAAGTGTCTGTCTGTCTGTCTGCCTGTCTGGAAGCAGCGACAGAGATTGAAGCCAAGACTGGGACTGGGAATGGGCCTGGATCTGGGGGATTGGGAATAGCAGTGGGCTCTGGCCATATATCCCTTTGATCTTTTGTCTTTTGCCATTACAATTATGTTTTATTTGCTCGAATTGACACGCTCCTGCTCCAGCTCCAGCTTCAGCTCCTGCTGCTCCTCCTAAAACCCTACCGTTTTGTGGTGCTGCTTGTGAAAATCAATTACGATTGGTGGTCATAGCCAGAGGAGAACTCTCCATCCTTTAATATTATATCAATATTTGCCACTCCCTTGGCCACTCCACCTCTGCCTCTGCCTCTGCCTGTGGCTCTGCCACTCCTAGCTGTTTGAGAGTGCTGTGCACGTACTGTGGCCGGACACATGTTCTAGCAGGAATTCAACATTGGCAATGACATCGATTCCCCCGACGATGACCGAGCCCCAGACCGCACCCCAGACCGACTCCTGCTGCTCCTTCAAGAGAGATCTTGAAATGCATTTTGCAGATGCTTAGGCGCAATTTGTTCGACGATCGCGGACTGCCATCGACTGCGCTCTGCTCTCTGCTCTCTGCTCCCCAAAGACAGAGATTTGTAATTATTTGATGGGGCAGCGTCTCAGGTATCTCAGGTCTGTCTATCTCTTTCTCTCTTTTGAGTTGGAGTGAACGGCGAGCCGAAGTCAAATCGTCATTCCGTTGCGTCTCATACCCGAAGCCAGTCTGATGTTCGCTCGTGCAAGCGACCCGAACCCAAATTACGATTCGAGTCTCTTTGGTTGCCGAAATCTGTGACGCGTTGCGTTCACACGGCAACTCGAACGAACACGTCGATCGAGCAGGTTCAATCATGCTCAATGCCGTCGCAGTTCTTCCTTCCATCTCTCTCTCATGCCTCTTGACTTGCAAGTAAGCTCTCTCTCTCTCCCTAAGCTCTGCTCTGCTCAGTCCCAGTCGCTGCACAGTCTGTCCTGCTCTCCTCTTCTTCTGCTCTTCTCTGCCCTGACGACCAAATTGTTTGGAATTTCATTCTAAAAAATTCGCGATAAGCACCCTCCGCCCTCCCCTCTTCCCGTGCACGACATGCAAATAGTTTTGGGAATAACCAACCTCCGAATGAGTGAAAATATATAGTGGCAGACATAAATATAAAACTCTCCCTCCCTGACATACAACAATATATAACAATACCATTTCTCAAAGGGCCAGCTAGCAGAGGTGTGTGGGTAGGGGGTGGGGGGTAGGCAGTGGTTGTGGGGGCAAAGTGTTGCGTTAACCAGGCAAAGAAATTCCTCAAGTACATACCTTTTGCAACGTTGCTGTTGCTGCCCCAAAAGGGGCCGATGGGGCAGGGGGATGGAAATGGACTGCAGAATGCATGCCCCATGCCTTATGCCCCTCATGTGTGCCATTTCTCTTGCTGCGTACACTTTTCTTTTTGCCATTTTTCCTTTCCTAGTTTCTTCCGTTGCATACTTTGCCGCAACAATTGTGTGCCACTTTGTTGCAACAAAATCGTTTGCCATTTGTGTGCAGCACAAACACCACAACTACATCTACATCTACAACTACAACTACATCTACATCTATATAGAAAATGTACATACATATATCCTTGGATGGGCAGAAGAGAAGGACGAGGAGGAGTGGGGGATGGTGGGGTTTTGAGGCCATTCAAGAAATATTACGCCTGGAAAGTGGAATAATAATAGCCACAATACATTTTCAGCTCTAGCTTTTGCCTGTTGCCTGTTGATGGCGGGGGGATGGGGAGGGGGCCCCTCTTTTACCATGAAATATATATTTAATTAAACACAAAAAATTCTGTCATAAATAAATTTTAAATTGCTTTGGTCATTTGACCTCTTGACCCCCTCTCTCTCCCCTGTCTCTCCCCTGTCTCTCCCATCTCTCTCTTTCCCTTTTTGGCCTCAGTTTTTCCCTAAGAAAAATGTACAAAAAAAAAGAAACCAAAAAGAAAAACATTGAAAGAATACAACAAAAAATAAAGAAAAAAAATCCGGTTTGCTGTCTACCACAACGTATCTGTTGGTGCCCCAACCCCTGCCCCGGCCCCTGCCCCATGCCGCAGTACGTACTGCCTCCATCTCCCGTCTACTGCCTGACTGTCGGCTGTCTATAAGCTTCAATATCCATAAATGTCGAATGTGTTGCCGTTGTTCTGCCTGGAACTTGGACTTGGTCTTGGTATTGGAGCTGGGACTGGCCTGGGACTGGGACTGGGACTGGCCTGGTCATGACTTTGCCTCTCTTTAGGCCGTCTTTGTGTGGCTGGCTGCTTGTTGCCTGCCTTTCTTGTTGTTGCCTGCCCCGGTCTCTCGGTTTCTTTGCCTCTGCCTTTGCCTGTCTGTATGTGTGTGTGTGTTGTTCACTTCTTGAAGATTTTTATCGGTTTCTACTTAAGTGATTGTCAGTCAGTCATTGGCCATCCGCCTATCCTCCGGTTACCAGTCGATGGACGATGGACCGATGGACAACAGACGATTGCCGATTGTCGGCTGCCAATGGCTCCAGTGGCTCCAATGGATCCTTCTTTATGAATACACTACACCCGCAGAAGGGTATTTCGAGTATATTTCCGTATATTCATGATCAAACCTGGACAGGGATCCCTCCAGCACTCTTGAGGCAATATCCCCGAGGGATGAGTGGAGTGGAGTGGAGGTAGGACCTTAATTAGGTTCACTAACTGGAAGAGAGAAGGGTCCACTTGAAGGGCAACCAACCACCACACCCACCCGCAGCCCCAACCCCCATCCGCACCCACATATGAAATAATGTTGCTCACAAAACTGTAAGAATTTGTCAAGTGGCAGGCAACAACCTAACCAAACACATCCCTTGCATCAAAATATACATGTGCATGTGTGTGTGTGTGTGTGTGTGTGTAATACAAACATCATAGTGTGGAACCCCAGACCCACTTGAAGTTCCCCTTCCAGCTACCCCTTACCCCCGCCCACTCGACTGTGTGGCACTATTTATGCGCATTTTTCATGTGGAACCTTTCGTTAGGGAGCTTTTCTCTCCGTTGGCTCTGTGGATTTTTCGTATACCCCTTCAAAATGGGGATATTAGGCAGAACAGAAAGAAGACAAAGAACAGAAGAAGCTACTGGGTAGGAGAAGCCATAATGAAAACCTTATAAATTGGCAAACTTTAGTGAAATATTTTCCAAAGAATTCTTAATAATATTTTCCTGCTTAGATCGTTAAAGTTTGGCTTTGTTTTATGAATTCAGTCTCGTTTTTAAGTGGTTTTAGCGATCAATTAGACAGCGGTTAGTCGTCCCTTGGGTTTTGTTCGCCAAATGCTCGTTTCTGAGTTCATTGGCGAAACCTTTACTGTTGCTTCACTGCTTCTCCGAGGGGGCTTCTGTCTGCTTCTACCTTCACTGCTTCTACGAGGGGGCTGCACTGCCTTTCCTAGTGGGCTTCCTGCCTGCACTGCTTCTCCTAGTAGGCTACAGTCTGCACTGCTTCTACGAGTGGGCTACTGCCTGCACTGCTTCTTGGAGTAAGCTGCTGCCTGCACTGCTTCCTGGAGTAAGCTACTGTCTGCACTGCTTCTCCTAGTAGGCTACTGCCTGCACTGCTTCTTGTAGTAGCTTTTGCCTTCTCTGCTTGCAAGCAGACAGAGAGAGAGAGAGCTGGAGATCAAGTGATCTAAGGCCCCCCCCACACGTGTCTCTCCAGTCTCTTGTACAGGGTATCCACAATTTCTGCAGACCAAAAAGAACTAGAATTTCTTTCATTCTTGCTTGTATTTTTTTTCTCCTCTTTTTTCTGTTCTACTATAATTTTATTTAATTTTCTTTCGAGAGAAGAGCGGTGAGTGCTCTCTCCTGGTCTGCTGCTGGTCTTCTGCTTTCCTGCTCTCCTTTCAACCAGCCATCCATCCATCCATGTGTAGAGCTCTATGGGTGTGTGTGTGTGTGTGTGTGCTGGTGTGTGTGTTAATTCTATTGAAATGCTGTCAGGCTCGCAAAAACCAAAACCAACGGAACGCATGAAACACCCGCTGAAGTGCCGTTATGTTCGTGTCCGTGTCTGTGTGTATGGGTCTTCCCATAGTATATATGTGTGTGTGTGTGTGGGTGCACCTCTCGTGTGCTTACAAGCCTGTAAATAAAAAATGCCACAAAAAAAGGTTCTAGCTCTAAAAATGAGCAAACGCACACACACGCACACACACACACACACGCGTGGCAGATTTTTGCAAATTAGTTTTAGTTTTTCTCTGTGTGTGCGTGTGTGGAGGGGGGCATAATGAGATGGTGCTGGCGGAGGGGTTGGGGCCAGGGGTTGGGGTTGAGTGTATGCATCATATAAATAGGAAAAAGTCAGCAGCCGCAGCAGCAGCCGCATCCATTCCATGCCTTCTCCATTTCAAGTGGAAATTCTTTTTCACATTTTGGTAAATTAGAATTTTCTGCATCCCCACCCCCCAACCCTCCCTCTGAGCAGAGAGAGAAGTAGAGAACGGGTGGGCGCCAGCTGCTTGTAAAATATGCAAATATATAGTAAATGTATATTTTTTGATTAATTTAATTTAATTTCGGTTTGTGGACTACCCCAACCCACTAGCCACTAGCCGCTAACCACCAACCCACCCCCTCTAAGACACCCAATTCGTTGGGATAGTTGAACTGGTTACCAGGCTAAATGAATGAATGAATGGATAGATGGCTGGATGGTTGGATGGATGGATGGATCCCTGTGGCAACCACAAAAAGTGCATTCCCAACTTTCTTCGTACGTAAAAGAGCTTTTAGCAACCCCTCACCCTCTGCCCCTCTCCACCCCTCTTGTCTTGTGTGTGTGGTGGGTTTTTCTTGGCAAAAACATTTCTGTGGTGGCTGCAACTTTTCGAGTTGCAACAACAACAAAAAAATGCGAAACTAAATTAGTAAATTATAAGCCGCTCAAAATTAATTGCAAAAAAATATTTACACACAGTTCTCCGCCTCCAGAGAACCCACCCCCCTCCCCCCTTCGCCCTCCTCCCCACATGCACAGAGAGTACTCGAAACTTTGGAGCCGAAAATGAAGTTTTAAAATTCTTGCATCCACACACACACACATGCACACACACATGCACTGTGGCATGCAACTTTTTCGGGGGAGACAAAGTAGAGGTTGCATATAAAAAGATGGTCGGATCGGAGGAGAATGGAGGAGGGGATGGGGATGTGGGTGGGGGATGGGGGTGCGGTGTGGCATAGTTTGTTGTATTTACAGCGCAAACCACTTGAAAAAAAATATTTTTAATTAAATTACGAAATTGCCAAAGAGTGTGGCACGTTGCAGCGGCAGCGGCAGCATCCGCCACCCACCCAACCTCCCCCATTGCCTCCTCATTTTATTTTTGGGTAAGGAAAAGGATATCACGAGTACAGTAAATACTCTCCTGGTGGCAGGACAACAGAGGAGAGGCAGGCGGCTGGCAAAGTGAAAGCCGCAAAGCCCAGACGGAGCAGCACCACCCCCAAACCCCCCTCCCCTTTGCAGGAACAAGTTTTGGGTGGTTGGGTTGGGGGTTGGACCGGAAGAAAGTTTTAAATTAAATGGGGAAAAATGGATGCCACACACTGGCCAAGCCGCCCCTCCCCCTCCCTTCCCCCGACTGTCCGTCCGTCCAGGCGGCATATCGATATTTATTTCTACTTCCTGTCCATGTCCTTCTTCAAGAGAGAGCAAGAGAGCGAGAGAGAGGGAGAGCGGGGGAGAGTAGTGCAAATATTTTGCGTGTTAAGTAACTGTAAACAGTTGCAACTTTAAATAACCCACTGCCCAGTGGCAAGGGGCTGGGGGGGTGTTGGGGGGCATGGACACTTTCGGGAGCCGCTGGAGTGTTTTAGTCGTTGACTTTTGTTGTCCTTTGCACACACACACACACACAAACACACTTTTTCCCCCGCAGTCTATTCGCCGCTTCCTTTTTTGCCTTTTTTCGTGTTGCGTCGCAGCCATTTTGTGCACAGGATGGGGCATGGGGCACTGGGCATGGTGTTGCAACAGGAAGCGCGCGGGGGGCAACGAATGGCGTGCGAAATGTAGGTGAATGCACCGCCGCCAGCGGCATCCCAGCGTCGCCTGGAGCGTCCCATTATGCCGCGGTTGCCTTTCAACGCGGTCGTTGACTCGTCCTTACCCCTCCTGGCACTGCTTGCAGTCCTTGCACTCCTCCATGCACTCCTCCTTGCACTCCTCTTCCTCCTCCTTCTGTGAATTAGTGTCTTCCCCCAAAGGTAGGGACGGGGGGCAAAGGTTAAGGCGATAACTGTTCAATTAAGACACCTTCGCCTCTCCGGCGATCCTTTGTCCATTATTTATGAAGCCAGGACAATTTGCATTTGAAATTT
This sequence comes from Drosophila azteca, assembly GCA_005876895.1. NCBI lineage: Eukaryota > Metazoa > Arthropoda > Insecta > Diptera > Drosophilidae > Drosophila > Drosophila azteca. Next base: position 622,365 of record VCKU01000073.1, read on the forward strand.
GCCCGAGAAAATTAAGGAAAATTAAAGCTGATTCTCCAGAGAGAGGGCTTAACGCTGCCCCACGCTGTCACAGTGCCCCGCTCTGCCACTCTGCCACACGCATTTAGGCCCACTGAAATGGCCTATTCCTTCCCTTTGTTGGCCATATTTTTGCTGGGTTTTGTGGCGCGTTTTGTGTCTCTGTGTTAAAATGTGTGCCACATGCATTTGGTTGTTTGCTTTTGTTCCTCTTTCGGTTTCTGCTTCTGCTTCTTGTTTATAAAAATATCCAGCAAAACAATGCGAAAAAACACTTCCGCATTCCCTCTGTCTATGAAGATGTATTCTTCTTGTTGTTTCCGCATGCTGCGAGGGGGAGGAGGAGGAGGAGGCGGATGCTGCACTTGTGCCCCAGTCGCCTACTCCCCCATAACCAGAGAGAAGGAGCGAAAGGGAGAGAGAGAGCGATAGGGGGAGGCTGTACATCTATTTATTCATTGCGGTTGACAACATCAAGTGGAGAGACACACACAGATACACACACACACATACACATCTACAGCTGTCACTTTAAAAAGAAACTTGAACAAATATCTAGTACAAGATTTTGTAATTTTCCATCTGCTGTGGCAGGGGCAGGGGCAGAGGCAGGCATACAATTTATACATATGTAGTTCATTATGTCGCGCAGCTTTTTCGGTGGGTTGGGAGGGGGTGGCAGACAGTAAATTCTACTGCTACACAAGATTCGAATTAGAGCTGTCAAATCTCTGTCATATGCAAGGGAGGTTGGCAGGGGGCAGGGGGGCAGCCAGGTCATGCCACTCAATCAAAGCCAAAGAGCCATCGAGGCAGAGAGAGCTTTTCCCCACCCCCACCCCCCGAACAGAACAGAACAGAACAATCCACATGGATACAAATCTAACCCTTGGTTTAGTTAGTTGGTGGTTTTGTGCCACATGCCACACATCCGCAGGGGTAGCGGGGTAGCGGGGAAAAACTGTCCAACCAATTGCCAGGCCAAAAATGAAGAAAAGAGGAAAAAAATTGATTGATTAGCAGGCGAGAAATGGCAGAGAGGGGCAGAGAGAGAGGCCAGCCAGCCAGCCAGTCAGCCACATGGAATATTCATAAGGGTTGCCGCCAGGTCTCTCCCTCATTAATATTTAGTCTCTCTCTCCCGTTCTCTCTCGCTCTCTGTCTCACATAATTAAAAGTGACTTTTTCTCACTGTGGCAACATCAAGTCATCTCCAGTGGCCCTGGACCAGGAGGGGGAACTAGGGGGGTGGGTGGTGGTGGGGGGTGGAGTTGGGTAATGCGTTAAGTTTTTCATGAAAACGTCTAATGCCTGACAGTTGCTCGAAATGATGATGACAGTTTAGATGAATTAGTTTTTCGACGGCCCAAAAAGTAATGCGCTTAATTAATCCCTCTTTTCATTGTTGCCACTCCCCTCCCTCTTGGCACTCCCTTCCTTCACCCCCTGTGTGTTGTTTTTGGGTCAATCTCAGTCATGGAATGTGTCCCAGTTTTGGTGCAACAGCAGCAGGCAGCAATTTTATTGACACTTTGAAGCAGCAAAAGACATAAAAATTATATTAGTTTCATGTCATAAAGAAATGGCACACTCTCTCCCCACCCCTCTGTAGCCAGAAAGAGAAGACATTAATAAGTTCTCTCTCGCTGTCTCTCTTGAGTGTTGCATGACAGCATTTCCCTTCCCTCCGTACCTCCCCCTGCCCCCCTACCCTGCCCTGTAATATGGATTGACATAAAACGTGAAAAATATTTTAGAGATCAGCGGGAGGACATAGAATTTATGATGATGTTTTGAAAGATGTATGTAACGGATACCCCAACCCCACGCACTCACTCACCCCCTCCCCCTCTCTCTCTCTAACTCTCTTTCTCTCTCTCTCTGGAGAACAGGTGACTGATATTTATTTATGGAAAATTGTGTTTCATTTTCCATTCCACCAATGAAAATGTACATCAAATATCAATTAGTGGGGGGCCAGCAGGGCCATTTCTTTATGGGCACTTTAGACTTTTGAAGCAAAATGTTGCAGCTGCCAAATGCATTCTGGGGCACATCAAAATTGGAGGCAATATTTCAATATTAGACACTCATTAATATGGCCAGAAAAGAGGACTGGAGAGGGGGTTGGGGTGGGGTTGGTGTGGTGGAGGGTAGAGAACTATTTCCCCAGAAACGAATCTCAAGAAATCTCAGACCAAAGACCAAAGACGAAAGACGAAAGAAGGACCCAAAACGAGGGCCAGAAATTCTGCGTAATCTACATCTGAGCGGAAGACGCGGAGAACAATGGTGGTGGCGAGGGGGTAGCCAGTGGGGAGGGGAGTGCTGCTCAAGGAATATGACAATTTCCCTCACCTCCCTCCCCGCCCTAGTGCTCCCGCCCTAGTGCCCCCGCCCTTGGGTCGAACGTTTTTGGCATAAATTGAAATTGAAATTGAGAAAAAAAAAAAAAGCGAGCGGGCAACCAATTTGGAGGCGCACAATTTGCATAGGGAATAAATGGAGGGGGAAGGGGGAGGGTGAGGGGAAGGCAGTCCCGAATTTGAATACAAATTAAAGTAAAAAAAAAAGCAAGGCGTGTGTGGCAGGGGGTGCAGGGGGCGTGCAAAGCAAAGTCGAGAGTTTTTTTTTTGTTGTTTTTATCAAAAACGGAAACCCAAAGCCCAACGCAAGATAATGCCACAGCTGAGGCGGAGGCAGTGGCACTCACTGATGAATGGGAATAGCTGCCCCACCCCCTGCCCCCCCGTCGAATGGAAAATATTTAATTACAAAACACACAGCAAGCGGGGGCGGGAGCAGCTATAGATACAGTATCTGTGAGAGTGGCGACAAGTGCAACCAACGACTTCCTGTTTTCAGGGTGGAGTAGGAGGTGGAGGAGGGGTAGTAGGAGGTGGCGTTGCAACAACAATGAATCGTAGTTTTGTGCTTGCCACCTACTTAGCCACGGAGAAAGATATTGTAGAAAGTATCTGGCAGATACACTCTGGCAAAAGTATCGATTACAGTCAGCAGCAACAAAAGGAGAGTAACTCCAGATGGATGGATAGATGGGGGGAGGGATAGGGGGATGCTTGGATGTGGTGGTGTTTCGCAAAGTTTACTCCAGTGACAATTGCAGAAAGTATCTTTGTATCTTTGTATCTTTTGCAGGGAAATGCAGTGCAGTGCTGCTGGAGATACTTTTGCCGCATAAAAAGCTTAACTTTAAAATGCATTGAAAACCAACAAGCGGCAAACACAAACACAAACACACAAACACGCAAATAGGTGGAAAACTAGACGTGAAGGGGTGGGGGAGGGGAAAACCATCTGGAAATCTGAAGGTCACCTCAAGGATGTCAGAGAGCGAGCGAGCGAGCGAGAGAGACCGCAGGTGGATCCAGGTGGTGGTAATGCCACAAATAAACGTAACGGTTCGCTCGTATTTGTGGCAACCGAAATTTATTTCGAGCGTTGTAAAATTTCACGTGCCACCTACAACGTGTGTGGCACAAGCACCAGGGGGTGGCGGAGGGGGAGGGCAGAACGTGCGCGAGTATTCAATAAAATTGATTTTCTCCAATAAAAAGAGAGACCCAACCCCAACCCACCCCCTGCTTCACCCTCCAAGCCATGGAGCACAAAATTGCTGGGCAAACATATTTGAATTGCGGTTTAATTAGTTAGTTGGCCAACAAACAAACAGCCCGCCAGAAACAGTTAGCAGAAACAGTTAGTGGAAACAGTTAGTGAAATATACCCCCCAACTATCACCCCCTTATCATTTCAATGAGGGGTTTTTTCATCACCCGAATTCCCGTTTTTGTTTTTTGTATGTTTTTTTTGTTGATTCTTTGATGGATTGACTCACATCCGTTGGTTGCGTTTAAGCGATACCCTGGCGTCCCACTCACACAGTACTCCACAGAACCGATTTCCAAGAGGGTGGGGGTGGGGCAGAGCGAGAGATTAGTGACTGTGTGGGCGGGGGAGCCACACTTTTCTTATCAGCCATAAGCCACAGGCCGCCATTGAGCCTGACTCAAAAAATATGTAAAAAAACAAATCTAATATTACGAATTCTTACTAGGCGGAAAGGGGGAGTGGGAGTGGGGATGGGGTAGGGCAATGATCAATGCCAACTACACACAAATTGGGGCAGCGTAATCAGTGGAGGAGAGGGATTGCGATTGGGATTGGGGTTGGTTTTCTTTGCCTGCCGTAATTAAAACTTCCGCAGGCAGTCAGCGATCTCTCTCTATCTCGTCTCTCTCTCGCTCTCTGTCAAATATTTATTCAGATTATTTGTGCCTTCAATTAGTAATAAATGTGGGCCAGAGACGGACGCGAAACATCAACAAAAATTCGACTAATGATGCGTCGCCCCCTTGCAATGACAGGGGGAGAGGGCAGGGGCGGGACCACTTAATAATGCGGCAGCTAAAACTGAAAAGCGAGCAACTAAAACATGCAATCCACAGTCCACAATCCGCAATCCACAGACCCCTGTCAACCGCTTTTAAAGACGAAACGGAACGCGCGGAATTCTCTTAAAAGCCATGACCAGGCAAGAAAGATCTTTCAGCAAGGGAGGAGGAGTGGCAGTAGGAGGGGGGGAGTGGTAGTGGTAGTGGGAGTGGTAGTGTTAGGTGGCTGCCACAAAACCACATGTTGTAGGTGTGTGTAGGAGTGTGTGTGTGTGTCTGTGTGTCTGTGTTGAAAGCCAGAGATTTACAAGATTTACACACGCAAACACACAGTACTCTCCCCCTCTCTACCCCGTACCCCTCTCATGTTAATAATACAAAAAACACATCGTATATGTATGTATGTGTATGTAAAGTATTTGTTTGAAAAATTACGGGCGGCATGCCAAGGCATAAAAATCATACGGCAGAGATGGAACACAGTAGTTGTTTTCTTTCTGTTTTGTTTTTGGGGTCTGGGGATTGGCCAAAGGCGGGGGGAAGGGGGGTTTTTGGGCCGCTTAATAATTGGTTATTGGCCAGACCCTCAATTAAGTCCGGGAGAGAGAGAGAGTAGAGGAGAGGAGCGCAGCGAAGAGGTCTCTAAAGAGGTCTCCAAATTGTGGGTTAAGTGTTGTGGCGCTCTCTCTCTCCCTCGGTCTAAACTCTGTCTCTAAAACCACAAAGAAAAACTTCTAAACTCTGAGAAAAACACAAGGAAAAACAGAAGGGTAGCAGGAGGTAGGGTAGCAGAGGGGTAGAGGGGGTCAGCTGGCAGGTCAAAAGGTGGACAATCCTCTGGTAGATCGATTCTTGGAATCTTGGAATGTCGTCCCGGAGATACAATTCCAATTTCAATTTCATGGTTGAGCGGGTTAAAGGGCGCGCAGGCGCCCAATCGTTCGACCAGGCCATAAAAAACGAATTGCAGGCGAAACAGGTAGACAGACAGACAGACCAAGAGACAGAGAGACAGAGAGAGAGAGCGAGATAGAACGACTGTCAGTCAAGGGGTCAACGGAAGCCGCCCCGAATGAACGTAAAACGTTTTTCCGGTTACTTATGAAAATTATAGGTTGCATAAGAAAACAGAACCAACAGAACAGAAAAGGAGACGCCTCCGCCGAGACGACAACAGCCAAGAAGAAGAGCGATTGCTGGGGGGTGAGGGTGGGGGGCTCAGACGACAACAGTTCGTCAGTTGTAGGGGATGGGTATGATGGTGGTAGGGGTGTGTGGGGAGGTTCTCTTGTTTCGTTCCCATTGTTGGCTTTGTTGCTTATTTTATTAGCCGTAAAGTAGTAAAAACGGTTAAGGTGTGAGAGAGGAACAGAGACAAAGAGGGAGAGAGAGAGAGAAGATAGAGGCGCTCCTCCGTTGTGTCGCTGCTGTCGCTTTTGTCGTTGTTGACGTTGCGTGGGGTCAAGAGTTAAGTGAAACCCAACGGAGCGTGCCACAAGACACACATACACTTGCCTCGGCAGAGCGGGAGGGGGGAAGGGGTGCTGGTTGAGGTGGGTGCTTAGCCCAGTTATAGCCACAGCCGCAGAGACTCTGCTCCAGTTTTTATCACATGCAATCCATCGGAATGTCGGGGCAGGGGTGCCAGGGGGTGGCTGGGGGTGCCTGGGGTGTCTGTCCCTTTCCGTTTAGTCAGTTAATGAAAAGCGACATGCAAAACAAATGATTCGATCTGATTAAAAACCGATTGAGAGCTAGAGAGAGAGGGAAAGGGAGAGATGTACTTCAAGATGTCAGAGGGATACTAAGGGATACTCTCTTTCGCTCTCTGGACAATCCCTGCAGAGATGGAGTTTTGGAAGAGGAAAAGGTCACCGGATACCCCGTCAAATGACGCTAGGCGACCACTCATATCTCCCTCTCTGTCCTCCTCTCGCCTGTCAGCACAATTACAAACGCATAACGTATTCCATATGCACACACACACACACACACACACATATACGATTACACGCGAAAGACCCACAGAATGCATAATGGGATACTAATAAACCGGGTAATACGATAGGGCGCGCGCTCACAGCCGATGTCTATCGGGGCTCTACACGTCGTCGACTCTGAGACGAAATTATTAATGCCCAACTAAGCCCCCAGCCGCAACCCCCCCACCAGCAGCACCACCCCCACAGTCGTGGGTCGACAGACAGAGAGAGAGAGAGCGAGTGGGTGGGTGTAGGCGTGGGGTGGGGGTATGCTATGCGTGTAATTAGTCGCCAATAGTTATGGCAGCCGTCCCCCCCACACACAAGCATACACACACACACATACACATACACATACATACAGTTACGAGTGTAACTAGCCTGGCCAGCACAGATCTTGGTGGCATGCATGTCCGTGGATTGTAATTGAATACCTCGCTTGCCTCAGACATCGTCACACATCATTGCGCTCCCTCTCCCTTTCCGTCTCTCAGCCCTCGCCCCTCCCTGCGTCCTACTGCCTGCGGCAGGAGCAGCCGGTAAATCGGTCAAGCTGTCAATCAGATATTGTAGTAATATCCCCCAACATACCACCCCCCATACCCCTGATGTCTTATGCCCTGCGGTTTCCACCCGTATGCGCGTGTGCTGCGGGTGGGAGTGGGTGTTTGAGTTTTGAATTTCCTTGTTGTGCATTTTTTATGCGTTTCGAAAGGGAAGCGACGTCCGATTGCTTCGAGATCTACATATAAAGCCATATAAGGCCAACCATCCCAAAAGGCAAAATTGTTCCTAGCATCCAATATCGTCACATTCGCCCAAAAACGCACGAACATGCACAAACACGCTGGAACACGCATGAACATGGCACATCCGACCATTCCAATTGCCGTCGAACTTACTATCGAACAAGTTCGATCAAGCCAGGTGTGTGCAGGCAGGCATGTGTGGGATGATCGACTCGACTCGGTTGGAGACATAAGCTGAGGCTCCGAGGCCAAGCGACTGCCGAGCCTCAGTCCACGAAGGCAACAGCAACAACAACAACAACAGCAAGAACAGCAAATTGTAGTCGCTGTTCGACTCGCGGAGCTTTGCCGATAAAAGGGTTGCCTGTGTTTTTGTTGTCTCGCTTACTTCTGTGTCTCCTGCGTGGGTGGAGCTGCGGTTGGGGTTGGGGGCTGGTGGCTGGGGTACACGTTGGTTTACTGTTAACAAATTGTTGCGTGTCTCTGGTTTAATTCAATTTAATTGATAATGACAACAGTCAGTCCCGTGAACTATAATCAGTGGAGGGAAAGGCTACTGGAGAAAGGGTTCTCGACTTTCAAATGACTTTTTTTTGTTTTTCTGTGAATGGTAAATGGATATGGAAATGGAAATGCGGTTGTGGCATACGGATATGGACATGTACTACTCGGTGCGGGGAGCCCCATTGAATGTTCCAATCGTAATGCACTTTTAATCGCTTCCATTCTTCTCTCTCTCTCTCTCTTAAACTTTTTGTTTGTGTGTGGTTGGGTAGTGGGGGTAGGTTTTTTTTGGGACATTTTTCCCTAGAGACAATTTATTTGCATTAATGTTTTGTTTTTTTTCTCGTCTCTGCAGCATCTTTGGGCTGTTGTTGGTTTTTGGGCTGCCGACAATGACATAAATTAGAAAAGAGAGACAAAAGACGAAAGACAAAAGCCAAAATGGAAAAGCAATTGTTCAGACAAGACGAAAAACACACACATAAAGAATGAAGGAAAACAGAAACAGAATAGAAAAACATGTCATTAACACGCACGCAGAAATATGCAGAGAGAAAGACAGAGGGAATGGAATGGAATGGGAAATGGGACTGGGAAACGGGAATGGGAACATGATTCTGTAACGGAAGATCAACAGATGGAATGACATAGATGGAATGTACATCTCTTAGTGTGTGTGTGTCCGTTGATCTCCATTTTTCACATATTCTCATTCCCTGGGGATCGATCTTCGATCTACAAAAAACAAAACTTCCTCTCCTGTCAAATGTTGTTTTAACAGCTTTTTCGATTCCATTCGTTGCGATTCGATTGTTTTCACAGTTGCATTCGACAGTTTTTTTTGGTGACTTTATCACGTATGCGCTCTCGAACCTGTAGAGGAGCTTGGGGGAGGGGGCGGAACTTTTTTGTTTTAATGCCCTTAATTTGTTCTGCATGGCTTAAAAAGTTGCCCCCCCCCTCACCACCACTCCTTTTTGGGGGGGAGGGGGTTTTTTTCTATTTCAATCTTCTGTCTGCAACAGCAATTTCCACGTACCGCAAAAGCTTAAAATCAGACAAAACTTTTCCCGATTAGGTGGCCATTAGCAGGGCTCCTCCAGCCCCAGCCACAACCCCATCCCCACATCCACCCACCCTTGTGTGTGGTAGGGGTGGTTGGGGGTAAAAGTTGAGACATTAATCATGCTGCATTTTTTTTCCTCTCGCATCGGAATTGCTATTGGAATTTGGGTACCGAACGGACTTTGACTCTCGATAGCCCTACCAAAAAGTTGTTCGTATGTGGTGAGGGTGGCAGCAGGGTGGGGGTGGGGTGGGTGGTACTTCATTTGCATATCGCCAGTCTGGAAATTTCGCCCTCAGAATCCCCATGATTTGCCCGATTCTCTGGCAGAGCCAAAAGTCACATTGGATTAAAAAACTAAATTGTCTGACTTGTTTTTCCATTGCTTCTCTCTCTCTCTCTCTCTCGCTCGCTCGCTCTCTGCCTCTCTTCTGCTGAAAAACGTTGGGAAAATCAATTTAAAGTTTTGTTGCATACATTTGCTTCGCAGTTTTTGTAGCATCCACAAGGAAGCCACAGATTGGGATTGGGATTGGAATTGAGATTGTTGGACGGACCCGAACTCGCGCTGCCCAGATAAAGTTGTTGGTTAAAGTTTTTACCCAACCCACACCTACCCCCACCCCTCCCACAGGCGGATAAGCAGGGTAAACCCTGTTCTCTCCCTTGAACAAATCTTAAGGATCCTTGGAGGGCAGCCTAAAAGCAGGCAATGAAAAGCGGTTGCCTCGAATGCCAGGTGTTCAAAGAGCCTTGCGCTCATCTCTGGCTCCTTCTGGCCATAATAATGATCCGATTAGGCCATAATTCGGCCAACAAGTTGATATGATCAATCCTTATGGCATATTAACCGATAATTGGAACTGAACGATTTGAAGGCCGAGGAAAAGTGTGGAAAACCTGAGCCACACAATTTTCGATTAGAACTTTTCCTCAATTGGCAATCAGGGGACAGCCAGGCAGGTGCAGGCTACAGGCTGCAGGTTGCAGGAGTGGCAAACAAATTGTATTAAATTGTTGCCACAAACTTTTGTTGGCCAACACGGACATTGGCTGTGTGTATGTGTGTATGTGTGGGTAAATGGGTACATGGAAAAGTTTTAGTCCGATGCATTTGCAATTAATTGATTAGCCAGGCGAGTGGCAGATGAATTTGTTCAATTTAGCCACCCCCCACCCCCCAGTCTCTGCTGCCACACTTTCCAGGCCACTTTCTCTCCCTCTCTCCCCTCTCTCTCTCTCTGTTGAAACTTTTTTGGTCTGGCTACAAACAGAGACAACAATTTTTTTAATTAAACCTCAAGCAATTACAAACGAGACACAAGAGTCACAAATGGGTGGGCGGGGCACACAAAGGGATGCGAAAGGCATATGGAGGCTGTGCCTGCGCCTGTGCCTGTGCCCTGTGTGGCAAGTGGAGCCCTGAGCTGAGGTGAGGCACGTTTTTCGAAAAGGGAGGGAGGGAGGACAGCAGACAGAGAGCAAGATGACACCTCCGCACAGTTTACACTCGAAATGACAGGCAAAGAGGACGATTTTTGGGTGCCACATGCCACATGCCTTTCCACCCCTCTCTCTCTCTCTGTCTGTCTCTGTCTCGCTTTTGTGGCTTTGTGTGTGCGGCACTAATTGATGTGCCAGCCGAGCTCTCCCTCGCTCTCTCTGGCCCCAAAAACAGAAGAAGACAAGGCGGAGGCCTGTTGCAACAGCTGCCTATGAAGTGCAACAAGGAGCCAGAGGAGCCTGCCACAATTTTCTAATTATACGCAAAATTGTGTGCCACACACACACACACAGACAGAGATACACACAGACACAGCTGCACCGCAAAATAGTGGGTGTGCAACGCCAAGTTTTATGCAACATTTCTGGCAGCAGCAGCAGCAGCTGTTGCACCAGTGGCAACAATAACGAATTCAAAGCAATTCTGTGGCAGCTGTGGCAGCTCTCTTCTGCGAAGGTCTTCCCCTCTCTCTGCTATCTGCTCTCCGCTCTCTGCCGCAGATCAATTTTACATAATCTTCTGCTTCGAAATGTCAAGACTTTTCATTCATAAATTCATAAATAAATCCGAGCCCGAGAGCCATAGAAATCTGAATATTTGCCCGTCTGACAGCCAAATGACAAATGACAATTAATTGCTGGCCTAATGAAGGCCGCAGCCACACGGAGGGGGAGGGGCGGAGAGAGCGGAACGGAGCGGAGACAAACAAACAAACGGGTTATAAAACGCGATGGAGCATCACATGGGGAAACAAAAAGGTAACACACAAAAAAACAAATAGAAGAAGGTCCAAAGAACTGTGGGGGAGAGAGAGAGAAAGAGAGGGAGGCGGAGACGGAGACAGAGACAGAGAACTGGGCGTGCCAAGACAATAGACGACGACGCCAGAGACCCAAAAACCAAAACCGAAACGCAAATTGAATTTTGGAATCGGATTTGGAGTCGGAATTGGAATAGGAATAGGAATCAGTGAGAAACACAAAGACAGGAAAAAAAGGTCACACAAGGAGAGAGACAGAGACAAAGAGAGAGGGAGACAAAGACAAAGAGACAGCGACTCAGAGAGGGAGAGAGACAGAGAAAGAATGGTGACGGTTCATTAGGTTTCTCCCAACATTTTGCGCTTGAGATGGCACCCCGATGGCATGGATCTCCCACTGAGAGAGCGAGAGAGAGAGATACACAGATACATGGCCGAGAATCGGTAGCTTGATAGTTTCCGAGTATCTTTAAGATACAAGATACCAGATTCAAGTTAATTATCGGTTAGCATCTGCACTGCTGTGCAACTGCGCCATCATGTTGCAAATAGGGAAGCCACTCCACATGCTGCCACATTGAGCACTCCTCCGTCTCCGTCTCCATCTCCGTCTCCGTCTGCGTCGTCGTCTTCGTCTGATGGTGCAACATTGCTGATGTTTTAATTGAGTTTCCACCAAACGGCAGCTGAGCACCACTTGTGCCTCGTGCCGCTTCGAGGAAAACTTGCCACAAGTTAAATAATTGCATTACACTAAATGCCGCCAGTAACTTGGTCAGAGAGAGAGACAGAGAGGGGGATGGGGGCTAAAGAATGTCGATTATACGCATAAACCCATCCCCTTCCAGTCAACCACCCATCCAGAGGATGTGTTTGAATCCTTGCAGTAACCATAACAATGAGTGGGGGTGGGGGTGGGTTTGGAGGGGTGTGGGGTAGTGGAAATTCCGCTGTTGTTTGTGCATTGAACAATAAAAATTAACTGGAGCATCAATAACAATGCAAAAGCCATAAAATTGGTGCTAACAATGTGGAGCATCTCCATGGGGAGGGGATCAATCCAGCAATACCCTGCAATGCCCTCCTCAACCCCCTGGGAGGTCTCTCCCTCTCTGTGTAGAATATATTGCAATTTTTGTAACCGATAAGTGAGCAAGGGGTGCGGGGGGGTTTGGAGGGGCTGTTGTGTGCATTCAAAAATTCGAATGTTGTGGATGTTGGTTTTGTGATTCCCAATTTCGATTCAAAGTTCTTTTATTTTCGCTTGGGTGTCATAAAAATTGATGGATGCTCCTACACACACACACACACACACACACATACAGAGAGAGAGAGCGAGAGAGTTAGAGGGAGAGAGCAATAGACAATGGTGGAAATTGATGAGTGCAAAAATTTGAGATAATAAAATGTATAAATTTTAGTAGCTGCAATTTGTTCTAGTTTGTTGCTCGAGAGAGGGGAGAGGGCGGGGCAGGAAATGGAACAGCAATCAAAATACAAAAAAAAATATAAATAAAATACAAGAAAGAAAGAAACAGAAAGAAAGTGAGAGCAGTATGGAGTAGAAGAGCAAAGGAAATGCCAGCAGAGTAACGACCGAGCAGAGTAGATCGCTAGAAGATCACTGGGGTAACACTGGAGAGACACTGGAGGAATACTGGATAGGGAACACTGGAAAGGGAGCACTGGACAGGGAACACTCGAGAAGGAACACTGAATGGGTAGCACTGAAGGGGGAACACTGGAGAGAGGAAACACTGAAGGCACACTGGAGGGTGGGGACACACTGGAGGGTCACTGGGGGGGGATGTCAATACACTGAGAGTAAACTTGTCCAACAAACAAAAGTCTGAGCGAATGACAAGTATTTATAGAGCAATCGAAATCATTCTTTTTTCTCTCTCTCTCTCGCTCTCTTGATTACAAATCGGAACAATTGTTACAGCCAAAACAGACAGAAGACAGACATTCCTTCGGCTTGTGGGCGGTGAGGGGGCCTTTGTGTTTTGTGCCTGCTTGAGAATCAGAGAAAAGAAAGGCTCTCCACTAAAGGACATCGAGGAGCAGCAGCAGGGGCAGCAATTGAACCGTAAGAAGCGGAGCGGACCGTAAGGCATTGCCAACAAAATGACGTTTGCAGCTTCTCTTGGCATTTCCACTGGCATTTCTTTCTGGCTTTCTTGCTTTCCCTCTTTCTTTTTTCGGTCACTTCACTTGTCATAACGACAGAGACAGAGACAGGGATAGCAATAGAGAGTCAAGTGTTTGCCCCTTCAGAGAGAGAGAGAGAGAATAGTTTTTCTCGCCAATCAATTGCCTGGACAGGGGGTTGGGGTTGATTTGGGGGTCCCTGAACTTCTTGGAGAACTTTCTGCTTTTTCTCCTTCTCAATATTTACATAATTTCCCAATTATTCTCCTTGGGGGTTGGAGGAGAGGGGTGTGGGGTGTGATTTTTATGGCCTGTTATTACTTGCACAGCAAATGCAGTGGAAAACCGAAAGCCCCTTCTGCTCTCTCTCTCTCTCTTTCTCTCTTTCTCTGGTGATAATTTATGCAATTTTCAGTTTGTTTTTGGCTTCTGGGCAAGGACTTTTGGCACAGGACTTTCGCTGCGCCTAAAATGCGGCAACTTGTGGGGCAGCTGCCTGCCTGCCAGGGCCCCCAGAATCGTAAACATGAATTTAGCCCCCCCCCACCCAAAAATTGCTTTTGTCGCATTTCCTCGACACATTTGGCAGCCGTTCAAGCAGCAGCATCTACAAAGGGGGCGAGGGGGTTGGGGTGGGGACCATTTACTTATAAATAGACCATCTTAACCCACTATTAACCCACCAGTGCCGAAGCGAAGCGAATCTAATCGAATCCTTGCTCATTTGCTTACTCTAATTGCAGGTACGTTCCAGTGTCCTGGCCACATTCAGGCATCCAAGCCATCCAGCCATCCGTGAAGGCTCTCCGCCTCAGAGCGAGCGAAAGCGAGAGAGAGCGAGAGAGAGAGAGTATGGAGAATGCCATACAGGCTTATCGCTAAGTGACCTCTTGACTGCACACAAACACACACACACACACACACACGAGAGAGAGAGACAGTGGCTGGAAGGTAGGGGGGAAGGTGGTTAGAGGACAAAGCACACACCCGATTGTTGTTGGGTCAATAATTTCAATTGTCTTAAGCTGCTTGTGACAATTAGTCCTTCGAGTAGAGAGTGTCCTGGCTATCGACCGATTCAGCTTCACTTCACACACTATACAACGGGGTAGGGGCACGGGGGTGGGGTTGGAGGTGGGGGCAGAGTCCACTAACTAACTAACGAACTTATAAACTAAACAAAGCCGCGGGCCACACAGCCAGAGACCAAGTGATAATTTAACACGTACGAGAAGCCACACAAAGTCCTAGCTGGATGTCCTAGCTGGATGTCCTAGCTGGCGTCCGAGTCCGAGTCCTAGTCCGAGTCCGTGTCCTCGTCTGATTCCAGGCTGCAGCAGTCTGTGGCACGTCGCATGTCTCATCATAATCAAGTGAGGCCAGCGGCATAAATGTCAACGATTTGATAATGGAAACGATGCCCAGGACATCTCTTGTGCTGGCTGGCAACGAGGGTTGGGGGTTGGAAAGCGTGACAAATTCCTAGCTGGTCCTTGAGCACAGGCTCTCCCCCATTCCAGAGAGCATTCACAGCATTAGTTGCCATTTGTTTGGAGGAGAACGAGACGCCAGCAAAAAAAACTGAAAGACAAATATTTGAGAAATTGCACAAGAAAATAAAAGCTGTTAATGTCGGGTAGGGCAAGCGAGGGGACGGGGATACCATCTTATAGATGGTATGGATTGCTCTCGCTCTGGACAGGGGGCATGGGGCAGGGGGACGGACGGACGGATGGACCATCATCCACCACTTTCGGATGGTTATCGATTTTCTTCCAGCCACAAAAGAAACTCGAAGCTTGAAGCTTGAAGGATGATGAGGGGTGAAGATGCCTCCTGCCCTTCTCTCTCTCTCTCCCCCTTTTATCCCCCTCTCTTTCTTTCTTTCTCTTTCTGTGAATAGCGGTTTATTTAGCAACTTTTTGTTGCCCTTATATTTACTTAATACATTTTGTTGAAATTATACCAGCAGCAGCCAAGACCCCCCCCCCCCTTCACCCCGCCTTGTATCGCGCCCTTTCATAACTAACACATTTTCCCTTGCAACATTTCCTTTTCAATCAATTCGCATGTGTAGATGTGTGTGTGTGTGTGTGCCTCTCTCTGTGTGTGTTTGTGTTTGTGTATGTTTGCATTTATTACTCGCTTTCATTGGCATTTTTTTCGTGATACCAAGGGGAGTGGTTGAGGGGGGTTGGGAGCTAAGTGCTGGGGGGCGTTACCAAGGGCAGAGCAATGGGTGGCAGGGAGTGGGTGGCCACTGCTAGGAGGAGGAGCAGGAGGAGAGAAATATAAAACAAAACTAAGATCTATATTTCATTCGATCTTTTGTGGATCTGAAAAGAAAAGAAGTCTGTGCTCATGAATGTAAGGCCGCCTGAAAGCGAGAGAAGCTGCTCAGAAATCTCATTGTGCCACTTGCCCCTCAACCCGCCATTGGCAGCATTTGCATCCCTTACCACATGGGCAGCACTTGTCCCTCCCCATTCCCCTTGGGCAGCACTTGTCCCTCCTCGTTCCTCTTGGGCAGCACTTGTCCCTCCAGCCTTCCCCTTTAGCCTCTCTTCAGCTCACTGATTACGACTACTTTCTTCTCCTGGGTTTCCTTTTGTGGTCCCTTTCTTGGTCCTTTCTGCTCCTTTCTGCTTTTTCCTTTTGGCATTCAATTTTCTTGTAGGTCTACTTTTTTTTCTACACACACACACACACACACACAATAAGCCACAGATAAGAAGCAGTACTGTATAGAGTACAGTGCGGAACATGCGTGTATGTCTGTATGGGTGTACACTTACGTTTTCTATTTGTTCGCTTTAATAATTCACAATTCAATAAATGCTAACAAATTGACATTGTCCGACACACACACACACACACACAGAGAGAGGGAGAAGGACTCTCGCCCCCACCCCCACAAAAAAGAAAGAAAAGAAAAGGAAAACCGAAACCGAAAAAAAAAGAAAGGGAAAACTTTTCTATAGATTGTACATACATATGTATACATGTGTGTGTGTGTCGTTTATGGCAACAACAACCCCTGTAATCATATGAGGGGGGGTTGGGGTGGAAGTGGGGGGGTCTGTCTTTCGGCAGAGAGAAAAACCTACCAATTACATGGCCATGGAATTAACTTGAGCGACTTTTATGTCAATTCAATACATTTCATTTACTCCAAGACTACAAGAGTGTGGCATGAGGCATGGGGCAGGGTGTGGGGTGAATCGCAACTCTGCCTGCTTCAGGCATATCTGTATTGTATGTGTGTGTGTGTGTGTGTGTAGTTTTTCGCCCAGCTTTTCTCTCTCTCTCGCTCTCTCGCCCAATATTAATTTCTAATTTTAGTGGCTGTACGAATCGCAAGGATCCTGCACGCAGGATGAGCCCCTTGCTGTGCTGTGCTGCTGCTCCTTCTTCTCGCATCTTTTTGGGGCACATATCCTGCGGCAGTGCTGACAAATTATGTGCAAATAAATTGCTTTTTGTTAAGTGGCTTTGCATAAGAAGTTAGAACTTGTGGTACAGCCGCCCTTAAGGATAAAGATGGAGGGGGGGAGGGGTGGCATGTTGACTGTTGTTTTGTGTGGGTGTGTGCCTGTCGATGTGTCTGCCGCCCCACTTGAGGCACATTCAATTTATGTCTATTATTAGACGGAATATCTGCATTTTGTATGATTTTTATGCTCTTAAAAGATGTCTCTTATGTGGCAGGAAGATGTGTCTGACGGGGTTGAGGGGAGGTTGGATTGAAGGTCAATCGGGGGTGGGGGGGTTGTACACCTGTCTGCCTGCCGCCTATCCATCAAAATCGCATGTAAATTGCCATGAAATCCACACCAAAAAATCAACAACTAAAAACTCAAATCAGCTTAAATGGCGCTACATCTATCTTCAACTCTCTCTCTCTCTCTCTTAGTCTCTCTGTCTCTCTGTATCTTTGTATCTATATATTTTAATTAATAAAACTCGTTACAAGCGAATTCTTTACGCTTCACACCGAATCGTAGCTCATTAGAGGCCCATCAAAGAGAGAGAGAGAGACAGAAAGCGAAAGAGAAGAAAAAAATTATTTAAACAATGAAAAGACCGAACCGAACCGAACCACCGCGAGATGTTTCTTTTCTAGGAATTTAGCTTAGAACTCTCCTCGAAGCGGCTTGAAGTTCTATATAATTAATTACTCTCAAAGAGAGACAGAGAGATAGACAGAGAGATAGACAGAGAGAGAGATAGACAGGCGGAGAGAGAGAGCATTGAACGGGTTTCCAAGGCAGCCAGACGCTGGTGCTGTTGCTGTTGCTACCACCTCCAGGGACCGCCCGTCTGCCTTCCAGTCATTTATATTAATTTTAATAACATTGTTAAGACCCCGAAACCGAACACGCTTAGGACTCCACTCCGCCGCAGTCCACTACTGCCACAGTCCGCTGCCAGAGTCCGCTGTTCCGCCACAGTCGAGTGTTAACGACGAAACACTTTTCGGTCTATGAATTTCTGAGCAGATAATCAACTGAAAGATACCCCCAATACACCAACACCAATACACCAATACCCATAACAATCCATCCAAAACCCAAAGCCAAAACCCCAGCTTCGATCCGATTCATGCCTCTTGTTCATGCCTCTGTCCATGCCTCTTGTTCATGCCGCATATTAAAAACAAATTAGCGTTTTGTACACTTTTAACCAAACATTTTGTTGGAAAATAGAGTCAGTCCCCAGTCCCCCTCCCAGCCTTTCCATTAACTCGTATCCGTTGTAAATTTTCTACCGCATTTGCAATGAAACTAATGTTTTTTTTGTGTTTTGCTGGTTTTCTGTTTTTTTTTTTGGGTTGCGTGTTAAAATGTGCACATTATACACGAAATTTGATCAATTTTGTACAATTTTGCATTGCAATTAGCATGAAAATGGTTTTTAATTGACACATAATGCGGGGTCCCCACTGCTAAGGGGTGCTGCGGGGAGTTGCGGGGAGCTGGTTAGCCCCTGAGAGATGGTTAGTTAGTTGGCGCCCAGACAATTATGGATCAAATCATGGATTTATGGGCATTGATTTGATGTGATTTGCATTTGTATTTGCATTTGCAGCATTGCATCAAAAATGTTGTTGAAAATTAATTGAAATGGAGTGCCAGGCGGATGGAGATGGATAAATATGCTTTAGGTTCTGTTATGGCACTGTTATGGCAGCAGCAGCGCATTTTTCTTTACACTTATGACGTGAAATGCAGTGCCAGGCAGGTGAAGCTTGAGGCTATGCTTTAGTTTCTGTTATGGCACTGTTATGGCACTGTTATAGCACTTTTATAGCAGCAGCAGCGCACTATGCACTTCTATCGAGTGCTGTCTGCGGGTGTGCATAAAGCCATGCAAATGGCATATTGTTGGCGGTTAACATTGACTTAACCTTCAGTTCAGCTAACAAGAGAAGCAGCAGAGGCAGGGGCAGTGGCAGCAGCAGAAGTAGCAGCGGCAGTGGCAACAGTAGTGGCTGTGGCAGCAGCAATCGAAAGTTTGGGCGCATATTAATTACTTTTGCTGTTCCTCAAGAAGACGAACGATAATGAGTGGAAGCCAGCGGGAGTGAAAGGCCTCCCCGCCCCGCCCCCCACGGCCAAAGATGTGGCCTGTCTTCCAGAACTATATATGCCACGTACTTAGCACTTTTCCCCTCC